>JAFIDM010002131.1:14792264-14840959 GCA_023159025.1 Thereuonema tuberculata
GATTGCACTGTGGTTTGGTAGTAACCCTTTCTTGATTTTAACCACAAAAATAAATGCTTAAAAATATTACATTAAAACATTAGTTACATCTAATAAATTCATAAAGTAATTTATAAGACTCGAGGAATCGAACGTGAAAGACATCCACGATTTTCTAAATACTTTGCAAATTTCCTGAAACTTTTGGTGTTTAATCACTGCTGGCAATATTTACACACTGTGTTGCGTAATATTTTTCGATAACAGGTTTTTCTGTAAACAGATTTTAATCATAATCAAACGCTAACAATCTATGAAGGCCTTAATTAAAGGAGAGAAAGTTAACAATTTCATTAGTTACGTTAAGACAATAATTTAATTGGACTGGTGTCTACATAGATTAGTATCTTAATAGTTAGTGTAATGAAGTACCTAACTATGCTATTATCGTATTCTAGGATAACATTGAAGTTTAAGATTATTTTTAATTTATCGTAACCGCATTAAGATTAGCTATTAGGTCGTGAATACCTGATTTAATTGGTAAAATAAAATTTTGGAGAATGCAAAACTTCATGGAAAATGTAAATCTCTGGCCAGGATGCAGCTGTTTACTTAGGTTTTTAGAAACCTAGTATAGAAAGTGTAAAGGGAGTAGGTTCATTCTGTCCGTCCGTCAGTCACCAATTCTACAAACCAAAACTCGACAGTCAGACAAACGTGAATCATACCTTATTGAAACCCAAATGACGTGTAGTGGAAGGGTTCTCTGCAATAACTTCCTGTCTCAGACAAAGTAGCCGAAACGAAACATGTATTGGGTCTCATAGTTTTGTGTATTTTATGAAACCAATTTATTTGGCTTGCTTTTTTTGTGAGAATGGCGATAATAATTTAAAATTAATTTTTATCCATATTTAGCATTAATAACATGAAAATACAAGATCAAAAAAGTTTATTATAACAGCCTTAGAATATTTTGAATGAAAGTTCTCATGTGAACAATATTTCTTTGTAAATTTCTTAAGGGAAGTGAGACTCTTAAAAACAGTACATCTCAGTGTTCTTCAAGAACCAGTGACGGCATCTTCTGGAAATCTGGAAATATAGTTTCGTCCTTTTTTAGGACTCTCATCCAGATTTACCCATTGATTTATAAAAAAACATTCTTTCTGTTATTGGAATAGTTTTTTCTGTAGAGAATCGTATTATTTTATAACTGTCAAATTTACAGCTTTATCCAGCATGAGAGATGTACAAAAAACCAAACAAAAAAATCTTTGGTTTTCATCTAATATTTCATCTAAAATATATTATTTTTCTTTTTTTTTGTTTTTTTTGTTTTTGATTTCTTGGTACAATACGAAACTTTTTATTACATTTTTTAGGAGGGTAGATTTTGAGTTAATTTTTATAAAACTTTGATTTAATATCAGACTAGCGGCAGTGCATCTAGAACGAAAAATGTATCTCTTGCTTACTGAGGACTGGTTATAGATGTGCTCCCGTGAAACTCGTTGATCGGAAGGAAAGAGGAACTTTCTTATTCATTGATTCTATTAATAATTCATTATTCGCACACACGGAATAGCTTGATGAATTACACAGTTTAAAATAAAGTAAAGTAAATCTGAAAATAATGTCGAGCAAAGTTTAATAAAATAAAAAGTTTTAAAGCATCTTTAAAAATAAAGTAAAAAAAAAATTGACAAAGCACAGACATAGATGATTGTGTCTTATTTTAGAAAGAATTCTAAGAACATACTACGACAAAACAGGACAGAAACATTGAAAATAATGAAAATGGCCTGATCTAGGTGAAGCTGGAGTTCATACATTTTTTAATTAATGTTATACATTTATTTCTAATATAGGCATGTTGCGTATTACGTACATCATTCATAACAATAGTTGTAGTTTTCTAACCTAAGTTATTCTAAATTGTTTGCGTTAAAGTTTAACAATGTTCCGTCTCTACTATTTTTGAATTGAAAAATAAATAAATCTTTTGAAGGAGACATCAAACCGGAACATAAAAATGATTTGAAATTAAGTGATACTTAAAAATTAAAAAAAGTAATATTGGTAAGCCAACTTTCAACTAACCGCATGACAAAATTATATATATATATAAAAAAAATTACTAACAAAAATAAATAAAGTAGTTGTTAACTGACAATAAATAGATAAGTAAATAAATAAATTAATAAATATGACACACACATTTGAAAACAGACATGAAAGAAAGAAAAAGTAAAGGTTGGAGAAACGAAGAATGTGTTATAGCAAGTGAACTAAGAGGGTTTTTTTCCCAGATGTCGTTCTATCAAAATTGAATCTCGACGTATTTTCTTGATTTTGGCCCATGTGTCTGTTGCCCTGATACATATTAAAGTAAACAGGAAAACAAAATGAAAAGCAAGGCTGCACAAGAATAAATAATAACGCCTTTCGGGTTTATCATCGGAGGGAATCGGAAACGGCCGTTTCGTCCTGTTTTGGAACTTATCAGCTTGATCCACCCTCCTTGATGATAAACCCAGAAAGGCGTGAACGTAAGTGAATTCTTCCTCATTCCACAATGATCCCTGAACCAAACAAACAACAATAAGAAATAAGTGCTCCAGTGCATTCAATATAACTCAGTGATGAGTCCCAAAAAGGACGAAACGGTCGTTCCCGATTCCCTCCGATGATAAATCCGACGGGCGTATGGTTTATTCTTGTGAAGCCTTGGTTTTCATTTTTAATAATTTTTTTCTGCACATTAAATTTATTATTTAGGAAATTTTCTACTCTTTTGCTATCTTGGTCACATACGACCTAAACACTCTTTGATTACTAGCTAATCTACCAATTGCGAAATAAGCTTTACTAACTAAAAGATGTAGGCAGTAAATGCTTGAAAAATTACTTAAATAAATATCTAGGCCTAACTAACTTCAGAACCCAAAGCAACACAACTCTCATTTACCTGATCTGCCAATCACTAAACCAAACTAATTCGACATTTAAAATTACCAGAAGTTCATATTTGCCTCAGATTAAATAAACAAAGAGCTTTTGATATTAATCATTCAGTTATTGTTCCAATATTTACAGCGCAATTGATTGAGTTTTAAATGAAATTCTGTTTAATTTATTTTGGTGGTTTAGATGAGATATAAAAGTAGGTAAACCTTCCCTTTCGTCTTTTATACTGGTAGAGTTCTGACAACTTTTGTTTTATCGTTGGGAGAAGATGAATTTTAAACTGACTTAAAACAACGTCAAAAGCTTCAAGGAGTTTATTTTCAGCTATCATGAAGGGGTAAGAGTTTATGTTTTAAAATCATTAGTGAGGAAAATATAGTTTTTTCCTCTCCAAAATAAAAAAAAAATAGAATAAAAATAAAAACAAAAACTCTATCAATAGCAATATACAGTTCGTCAAAAGTTGAAGAATTTTACGTAAATTAGTATTCATTACTTATAAAAATTTTATTTATGAGTTGGGGCTGTATCTATGCATCTTTGAGCGTACTCCATGTAAGGAAACAAACAGAACTAATTCGCTCTGTTGGATACAACATTAAATACTTAACTCCTTTAAAACAATACATTAAGTAATTTTTCCTCTTCTCAATTACTGTTTATAAAGTTTAAATTCCAAGAATCTGATCTTTCGTTTTTTACACCATTGTATTGGAATGAAATGATTTTAGTAATAATACTTTCGTTTTGTTTTTGTTTTTTACAATTTAAACACATTGTGGTTTTTGAAGATCTTTTTTTCTTTTTCTTTTATTAACAGCTTATGACCCCATTCTGAAAAAGTACAGATTTAAATTGTCATACATACAATCGAAATGTAGGGTCTTCTCCATCGTATGTTTTTTAACTTTTTTTACAATTAACGAATTTTATCTTTATCTCTTTATCTTTTTTACATATACAGATTGATTAGATGATATTATTTTTTTCTGTTTGACTATTAGCCTAACCTCTGTTATATCGTAATATCCTGCGCGACCTTCATTTGTACTTTTCAGTTAATGCATTGTATCCATTCGCAACATCATCTTTCTTTCAACAGTCATCTCACTCATGGCTTTTACGAAAAAAGATCTACGAATGAATAGCAAATCAAACTGAGCAGTTCAGCAACAGGAAAAAACCACGGAAGTCTTATCACTTGAAGAACCTTGAGCAAGCAATGGCATCTTTGCTGATAATTTTTGTACAACTTGAATTATACATCGATTCTAATATAGAAACTGTGCTTTCTATTTTACAGAGACAGCCAAAACGTAATTTTGAAAGTTGTTCTTTAGGCTTGTTTCCTCAAAAAATAAAATGAATTTAGTACAAATTTCAATTTTACTTTTGGAGGCGAAACCGTTTGTGATTGTAACTTTTTAATTGTATATAATGTTTTTTATCTAGTCTTGTGTGTTGGCTGTCCGCAATTTTTTAATTACTATGCGTACACGTAAATTTCTATATTTCACTTTTACTTTGTTCGCACTTATTTATTCATTTGCATTACTTTTGCCTTAGACACTTAGTTCAATCCCCGACCTCGGCGGATGTCGAGGATTTTTCCACATTAAAATTCTCTTTCAAACGTATCCTAGGGTCCACCGAGCCCTCTATAGAATGGGTATCGGATTTCTTTCCCGGCGGCCAATGAAACTTTTGTAGCCTTGCTTCCAGCGCCCAGTGGGATTGAAAGTGATTCTTTTAATAACGCTGTTGATAGTTCCTTGAGAAGCGCAATAAATAAAATTTCAGTTCTTCCTTCACCATAAATTCTTTTTTTAGATCTGACGCCGAGCACTTAACAAGAAATTAGATCATCGCTGATCTTCTTCCTTCCATTTCTACAGAATATGATCTTTCATTTGATCATTAGCTGTCCTTCCGGATTCTCCAATGTAAATAATATCACAATCACTACATTTACTATGAAAATTACAGCTGAGTAGTCAAAGCAACGGTTTACCGTGCGTGTGATAGGTTCGAGTCACGCCCTAGGCTTGGATGTTTCCTTCTTTCTTCTGTTTATGTTATTCTTTCTTTCAACGCTTTGTTCTCAATTTCATATTTTGTTTCTGAAACAGTTGTCACTCTTGCGCTTTTAAAAATCGCTCACTGAAAAAGTATGCAAATAAAAACAAACAAACAATACTTGTATATTGTTTATAATACAATATACATGTAATTCGTACAGCTTCAAAAACAACTTGAACTTCAAATTTCAAACTTTAATTCAAAACAACTTATTTCATTTTGAGTTAAAGTTTGTTTTAACCTCAAAAATAACTTTTCTGGACTGAATATCGAAATAGAAGAAATTTATGAATGTTAACGTCAGTATCGAAATAAATTCGAACATTTTAGTCTGATAAGATCAGCAGACTTATATTCTCGTTTTGTCTGTCTCGTAGGTTAGAATCGTTAAAAACTCATTAAAATATCATTAAGCACAACAATCCTAACAATCGCAACAATTGCGTCTTTTACATTTGCAACAATCACAGCAAACGCAACAATTGCTCCTTTTGCATTCGCAACAATCACATTTATAATAACAAGGAATTTAAAGCAATATCAATGATATTTTCTTATGAGAAGACGTTGCGAAGCATTGTGATGGGTTTTGTAATCGCTTTCCCTCCCTTGTTTTAGATAAGATTTTTATGACTAATTTCAGTAAACAATAAAGGTTTTAGTGAATGGATTTTTTAAGATTATCGTTTTTTCCCACTTCTGATTTTTTTTTTACTGTCTCATCAAAATAGAGCTGTAGTCGTTGTTTCGATTTCTATCAGACACGGAACAAGCAGTCATCATTATTAGAATTTTCGTTTCCTAGCAAACACCTAATTAATCGCTCAAACATTTTGGAAAATGGCACAATGACATTTTGATCGTTTCTTTTATTCTTTATTTTTTAAGAGAAATCCAAAGCTTCTAACTTTATTTTTAAAACAGTTGCCATTTTAAAATAGATTTGTCTTGTTTACTTAAGGTTCTTGATGTTGCATTGGATGAAAAGAAGCGTTGCTATTCGCTAATTTATACTAAAAAACATTAATTTATATTTGTTCTGAATCTAATTTTTGGTTAAATTAATTACTGTTCCTTTCTTATTTTTATCTATTTAATAGTTTAAAAATCAGTTTAACGTGTGTTGTATTTTAAAATTTTATATTTCTAAAAAAGCAATAATAAAAACACACGATATCTTATTAAAAATTGTATTTAAAACCTTTAAGAATGACTGTAATACATTACATTGTCGTCGAGAGCTTTCGAATCCTTTATGCAGCAATCCATTTTCAATCTTTTTTTTAAAAAATTGGAAGACTGAAAAGGGATCACTGCATAAAGGATCCGAGAGCTCTCGACGACAATGTAATGTATTACAGCCATTTTTAAATATAATTTTTAATAAGATATCGTGTGTTTTATTATTGCTTTTTATCTATTTTAAGAAATTGCTTCAATATAAATACATAGTATGATAAGAAATAAAATCTTGGAAATAGAATAGGAAAAGGAAATTGTTTTAGACATTTCAGAACCACATTCTTCAGTCCAGGGCCACCCTTAGGACCTGGCGGGCGGAGTCGTTGCCTCGGGCTCTTCATCTCTGTGATCCTCTTGCTACCTAAAAAAGTATCTAGAAAATATTTAAGCATCTGAGTATTTTTGTGTCAGTAACAGTAATTTAAAAGAAAATGAAAGAAATATCGCTTTTAACAAATTAGATGTCACGAATTATTTTAGCAGGGTTCCCGTGAACTATAATAATTGCCCGGAGCCTCGCAAACGTTAGGGACGACTCTGATTCCATTCCTTTTAGATTGCTTCTTTTCAAAGGGAATTTTTGAACGATTGATTTTTTTTTTGTTGTTTGTGGATGCAGCCATTTTTGATTTCCTGACAGCGGTTGGAGTTATCAATTTTTTCTTCTTCTAATGGGTTATCAGCAATGAACAAACAACAAGAATTTCTTGAAATAATCATAATTCTACCATGTGTCTACATTTTGGTATTTTATGTATTCTAACTATTTTAAGTACAGTGTAATCTCAATATCTCGAACTTCGAAGACCTTGATATGTCGAAAAATTATTTTTCCCCTTGATATTACATATTCATGTAATCTCGACCTTTTTCTTTATAACTCGCTATCTTGAATTTTTTTTAGCGTCCCTTCGACTTCGATTTATCGAGAGTATACTGTAGTTGCTTTTTTTTTTTTTTAGTAGTGAGTGAATTTATCAATTCTCCATTAACATGCATACTGAGTTTCAAGATGATCCCATCAGAAGTTATTACGAAAACCGGTCACACATAGACATGCAATTTTAAGAAATTATTAAAGAAAAGATTTATTAAAAATAAAATAAAAATTTTAAACGTCCAATTTTACACCTGAATCATACTTACCTAAAGTTTGTATTGTAATAATCTGATATTAACTGTTTTCAATTGTATTCCTAAATATGTTGTTTTCCTTTAACTTCTATTTTCTTAAATGTTCTACTTACATTCATTAACTTATTATTCGTGTGTTGTTTAGACTTTATTCTCTTTAAGATTCTTGGAGGTTAGTTGAATCTCAAGTATAGAGATATCCCGGATATGTTAGGATTCAGACTAATATCGTAATGCAGATATTGTCTGATTGCGAAGCACTACCTTTTATTATTATTATGTTTGTATGTTTCAAACCTTGGGTATCCCCAGCAAAAACAATATGGCGGGTCAAGGACCAAAGCACATACTGCCAAGTGTAAAGATGTGTGCAAGAATGATTAGGGATGTGTGCTTGTGTCCATAAATTTCCTAACTATGCGTGTAGTGTTGAGTACCACAGCCTTCTGCAGTTGTGCATAAGTGATTTTGTGAAGTCCTAGTGTGCTGAGACTGTGGTGCAATGTGTGAGGCACCAGACCAGTGGCAGACAGAACGATGGGTACAACACGTACTCGATCCTGCCTCCACTGCTTCTGGAGCTCGTGTGCTAGATCAGTGTATTTACTGATCTTGTCTGCGTGAGTTTTCTGCATGTTCTTGCTGATAGGCACTGCAATATCAATTAGATAGGTCTGTTTGTTGACCTTATCAACAAGTGTGATGTCAGGTCTGTTGTGATGTATGGTTTTGTCTGTGTGAATGGGGCGGTCCCAGTATAGTTTATATGAGGGTGACTCTAATACGCTTTGTGGTATGTACTTGTAGTACGGGACCGTGCTCTTAATAAGTGAATGCTTGTGTGCTAGTTGTTGATGAACGATCGACGCTACCTGATTGTGTCGGTGGAGGTAGTCTGTTTGAGAGAGAAGGGGACAGCCTGATATTACGTGGTCGATCGTCTCATGCGTAGTGTGGCATTTCCTGCATTTGTCGTCATGTGTGTTTGCATCGTGTAGAATGTGTTTCTTGTAGTTGCGTGTGGAGATAATGCACGAACCTATAATGACTAACGATGAATCATTAACTTTTCATTTTTTATCTTTAATTATTAAGTTATTTTACATTTTAATCACAAGAAAAATAGAAAATGAGCTTTAAACAGTTTCATATTCATTCGATCACAGAGCGTAATGCAAAGTTTCATCGAGTACCATGGTTTGTAAGCGAAGTGGCCATTTGGAGCTGCAGCGGTCGCAAGAGTGTGCTATCGTGAATCACTTGTCCCAAAATATGGAAATAGCAGCGAAGAGCGAAGTATCGGGAAATGAAACAAAGCGGGTATGACTATATTCGTATGGGTGATAATCATTTCTGTAGAAATTCCTCTTATCTGGTTTCGTCTTTAACCTTCCCGTACTTTACAGAGGCCTCAGCTTTTCCAGAGTATGGATTCTGCTAATTTACATGATTCTGCTATCTATTTAATCTAGATCATTAAGAGTTGCCTTCTATAGATTGTTCGGATTCTCACTGTCTGCTTTATGTACATGATATATACTTTAAATAAATGTTTCTTTAATGATTCTTTATTTTATAATAAAAAATTACTAAACCCTTAAATAAATATTTTCTATTCAGTTTACAGCGCTGAAGTGGTATTTTGAAAATAGGAAGCGGTCTTTCGTTTATCCGGCCAAGGACCCAATCCCTTGACTGCCGCGTTCTCGTGTGACATGAATGGAGTCTGTTGTATTTCAATCAATGATCTCAGAACAGTGTGACTTTCATATAATATATTTTGTTGGAGAATCCTTTGTAGAATTTTAGCTCTTCACTAATAAGTGGATTAGTATTATTTTAAAAGTATTTTATTTTCTTTAGGCTAATAATTACATTGATATATATTTCTTATTAGGGTAACGTAATAGTCTAGTAATAATAGCGTAACGAGATCCAAAATTGCTATTAAGGAATCTAATGGGGAAAAAAAACCATGCATCAATTCCATTATAGCCACCTAACAATCGTCTACGTACCAATAGCACAGGATGTATCTGAAAACCATTAATCAAGTAACGATAGTTTTTTTAGGCCCAAAGGTTTCTGCCTTTCTGTTCGCTGAACCATGATTTCTCTGAAGCGAAATAATGAAAAAGAAAGATTATCCATCGACCATATTCCGTTTTAAGTTTCTTGAGATATTGTTAGTGAATTAACAACGACATTGATAAATGACTGTTTTTATTCATGGTGATATATTTAGTAATGAATGGCGAGTTTCATTATTATAGCGACCGCATAAAAAGAAGACATTCATCAATTCTATTGTTATCTAATTAACAAAGGCCAACAGAAGTTTGAAACGGATAGTAAATCTCTTAAAGCTCATTTTGTCCACAATATCATTAACAGTTTCCAATAGCAGTTATATTCAAAAGAAAAATAAATACTACGAAATGAAACACAAGTAGACTGCAATTTGCGTCAATTTCTTTCTCAGTATTAATGCATTGATGATTCCAGAAATGTGGAAACTTTACATACTTTCCTAAGCTAATAAGTTAATGTGTGAAATAAGCCTATGTGTACTTATTAATGTCTGAAATATATTTTCCTACTTAATTACAGGTCTTTCCCACAGAGCCTTCGTAGTTCATGGATCTTCGAAGGTTTAGGCTCAGATGTTTCAATTATCGTCGGGACTAATTAACCTTTGCCCGCGGGAAAGTAGCTTGGTTCCTATTATATAGAGAGCTTGGTGAACCTTAGGGCCCATAGAAATAACCTAAGAGAAAGATCCTTCACCACCGGGAATTGAACCGGCTCGTTCCCACTAGTGATGTAGCGCCTTGAAACTTGGCTTGTGTATGTGGAACAGGAGATGAAGTAACTTTCTAATTTTTCTTAGATTTTTCTTTTAAGTAGTTGTTCAGTAATCTTCATGAACGACTTTGTAAATTACCGCAGAATTTCGCGTAAGAAGCGAGAAAGATGTCTAATTTCTATCTGCCTTAAAAATGGCTTTTAGTAATCCTCTGTCGTCTGCGCATGCGTTGATTTCTCTATATTGAGCAATTCAGTAGCGATTGGGTGATTTAAGTAATTTTCATAAAAAGTTGAAAAATTTACAACTTATAAATATATTGAGATTTTTGCCTCAATTATCTTTGCGATTTAAAAAACACAATCAACATAACGAAACAAAACGAAATCAAAGAAAATAATTGAAAAGTTTAAGGATGACTCATTTTTATTTTTTTAAACAGAAAATAAACATATTAACACAGGAATAAAAGTTCCTGATAATTTATATTGCCAAAAGTGAAATTGTTATAAACTGTTTTAGGGCATATAATTTAAAACCTTCTTTAAAAACTAAACAAGTAGAATGAAGAAACAAGAATAAAGAAATGAAAACTTACTTTTCTTTATTTTTTTACTGGCTTTTCTTTTTTTTACTTTCCTTTTTAATTTTTTTAATGGTGGAAAAGTCTTTTACGTTTTTCACTAATAAAATTTTTAATGTATTTTTGTAAAGTATTAGTCACTTTAAAGTTTACTAAATATGGTTTAGAAAATCTTAAATATTTTATTCACACCAAATCGTGAGCAATTTTGTAAAGATTACTTGGCTTTAAAAAGTCGAAAAAAATTTTGCGAAATTTTAAGTGAAAATTTTACTAAGAAATTTAAAAAAAAAAAACTTAAATCATTTCTTGTTCACAAATATGTACGTTAAGGTAACAGGAAGATCCATCGCAGGTTCAAAGTCATTTGGCAGGGAACTCCATTAATATGTGAGGTGGACATACACAGATTTTTGTAAAGCTTACCTTAAAGTAAAGAAATATGATTTATTATAATCTTCAGAGGTTATTTTTGCGGAGGACGTTGGTAATCCTAGAAAAGCGAATAGTCTTTCGGGGGAAAAACTGAAAGTGAAGTTGTTTACTAGCAGATCAAGACCTACATCTCGAAATGACATCCTAAGGATGATTTGGTTTCCCATCATGCTTAGCGCTTCACAAAGGATTTCCTGAGAATGAGGAGAGACAGATAAGAACCTCTTGTATTTTCTCGTCAACGATTGAATGCGAAGACAAAGAATAGCTTTGAGCAACAGTTCGACTTGACATTGCTTATTTACTATCATATCAAAACAGAAGACAGCTCAAAAGATAATGAATCTACCAGAACCGTAGTAAAGAAAAAGTGGAGCTTTCATTCCAAATGGCATCAACTCTAATTTGGGACTTACATGTTGAGGGTTTTTTACTGGTGTTTAGTGAAAAGGCAGTTTTAATTATGAAAGAGAATCTGATGGCTATTATTGTTAAACCTACTTGAGATTTAGCTGATTTAGTTAAAATTGTGCAATTCGTAATATTTGGTGATTTTTTTTTTTTTTTTTTTTTTTTTTTTTTTTTTTTTTTATTGTTTAGGAACTTTCGAACCACATCGCACCTTCTGAAAACTCGAAATTTTTATGTAGATGTAATTCAGTGATGAACAAATGGAGTTTGAGACTTTTGAGTGTTTTTCCCGGATTGTGATTGCATTGAAAAAACATTACTTTCAGAATATTCGTAAATCAAGATCTAATGCATTGAAGAAGGCTTAAATAACAAACATAGCGAAAATCTTACTTGAGGAAAACTTTCCCTGAAATTTACCTGAAAATTTCAGGTTTACTCAAATACTAGATGTGCGATAATTTAAGGTTAAGACATTAACATGTTTGAGAGTTCGCTAGTACAAATCATCTTTGAAGATGTAGATCAAGAAAAAGTCAGACACTGTAAACCTTCCACGAAAACAAAGAAAAGCCAGTATTTGGATTTGTCAGTGTTAAATAAATTTTATTAATTTTAATTAAATTGTTTATAACTCATTATAAGCTTTTTGTATATACATGTATTCACTTTTTATGCGTTAAAAAAAAAAACAACTCAAAAGCTAAGTATTCACATTATAGCAGAAGGAATTTAAAGAATGTATGACTTTTTTATAATATATGATTTAGAAGTTTGACAAAACAATATTACAAATAACTACAACATCAAACCGAAACATTCCTTATTTTTGATAAATGGGAAGCCTTTTGAGTCAAGCTGAGACCCTGGGACAGCTGTTTCGAGCTTATTAGGCTCTCCTCAGCCAGGGCTACCCAGCAAGCAAAATCCTAAAAGGTGTGCGAGAGGAAAAATAATACGTTCTTTTATTATTCTTCCCCTCGTACGCCTTTCGGGTTTTTTTTGCTTGCTGGGTAATCCTGGCTGATGAAAGCCTAATAAGCTCAAAAACGATAAAACGTCCCAGGGTCTCAGCTTCACTCAAAAGGCTTCCCATTGTTGATTTGGTTCCTTGTCCTTTTTCCCCATTTGAGGTTTTTTTTGTTTTTATTATTTTATTTGGTTGCTTCTCAAATCAAGTCATTGCTTATCTTTCTATTGAGGCAGAACGTTTTGACAGATAGCTGGTGAAAAAAAAACTCAGTAAATCTCAGAAAAATCTCAGTAACCTTTAGAAGATCGAAGCAACTCAAAATCTGTTTGGCTGTTTACGTAATGGTCTCCGACTTTTTAGATTCCAAAAGCTAGAGTGAAGTTCAGACACCATATGTGAATAAAAAAAAAAGTAAATTAAGAAAATAGAAGCTACAGACAATGCTGAACTCTTTCAGTAACTAATGTAAAAGTGAGAACGTAAGGTAAGCATAAACGAAATCCCTTTAATTAGTTTTGCTCTCTCGTTAAGAACTCGTCATTGAAATAACAGTAAATTAGATACTGCTGATATAGAAAACCTCGTTCACCTTTTCAAATGAAATTGATAGGAAAAAAAAGATATTCAATCAGAACTTGAACTCATGAAATTAGTTTAAAAGCATTTTTGTTTTCGTTTCTAATAGATATTGTTTTACTGCTTTTTCAATAAGTTGCAGATTGAACTTCAGGTAAATTAAACAATTGAACAGGAGTACATTATAACTTCTGCAGAATGTTCTATCCTTGTGGTTTGCAGTTCTGAAGTCTTTTGAAATACGTTTTCTGGATGTAATGACTTAATCCTGAAAAGCTTTAGCCTTTGTAAGAGAGCAACACGGATCAACTCAACGCCTGACGACGTTTGTCAACAAGCGGCTAAGTTGTTGTCGATTCTATAAAGGAGTGAACCTCGTCTCTCTTTTCAAAACAGTGAAAACAAAGTTTCTCTCATCAATATTTGCCGCTATTATTTACAAACTGTTCAAATAGGCTTTTCTTTTCGTAAAAATACGCTAAAACTAAATAAATTACTGCCGCTTGGTATTTTAAAGTATCTGGAATATTCTTAGAATATTTAAATGTAGTAACTAAATATCCTTGGTTAAAAACAAGAATTTCCTGAAAGAAAGTCTATTTTTTTTCATTAAAATTCGTACTTAAAATTGATTTTTTCGATATTAAAAGAGGCTTCCTGATAAACGACATGAAAAGAATTCAATGTATAGGTTTATTTCGATGGGGTTACCGTTCAGACTAAGAAGACTTAAGTCGTGAATTGAAAATTGTATAATAGAAGTCAGATATATACTACGTAGGGAATATATATGTTAAGTTCATATTGGAATGATATTATGATGATAGAAGTTCATATTGAACTTCTTCTTCATAATATGTAACTGTAAATATGCAATTGCTACAGACGAATTTAAAAAAGTTAACGCAAAAAACAAAACCTAACTTAACAATTTTTAGAGCGAATTAACGCCACCTACTTTCTAGTAACTTAACTTATTTAAAATTAAGAATTATTCCATCATTGTAAACATTATTTGTACAAAATTACAGTAAAAAGCAACTAAATTTGACTTTCTGTAAAAAATAATAAAAAATCACTTGAAATTAACGCAATCTTTCTAATCTGTAGCTAAAACAAAAGTGTAAATGTAAAAATTAATTAATTTCGGTATTTTCCGATTATAAAAGCAAAATAATAAATAAGATAAAAATCTATATTTTCATGAAACATAGTAGTAACTTATAAATGTCGTATGTAACCTAAAATCGTATATGTAGACCATTAACACCACCATGGCGTTAAAGCGATACTGAGCACATGGATCACATGATACACTTGTTTGTCTACAATTTCCGAATTTTAAAAATAACAGTTAACTTATCTACATAGAAGAATCTTCAAGAATCAAGAAAATATATAGTTTTATATAGTAAATCTTTGCTGAACATTGAAAAATCTATATTTTATCTTTCATTGATGTAGTAGCAGCCTTCAGAACCAGTCCTCGACACGAAAAGATGGAAATATAATTTCACTCGAAAATGTTGGCGGTCTGCTAGTAACTCATTTCAACACTAGATGGCATGTCAATGCAAACTACTTTAGTGCAGTACCGCCATCTCTTATACTTATGAAGAATTAAATAGGTGGCGTTAAAGGTATACATGGAGTTATATGACTCAGGTACCTTAAGATTATTTTTTTAAGAAATAAGTAAATAAAGGAAGGCACAACGTTACAAGATAGGATTTGCACCCTGAGATGCCACCGGGAGGAGACTGGGACGGACCGTTTCGTCCTTTTTAGGACTCGTCAGCCAGCCAAATTCCACCGATGACAGGTCTCTTCCCGGTGACAGCTCAGGGCGCGAATCCTATCTTGTAACGTTGTGCCTTCGTTTGTTTACTTATTTCTTTGAATCATCAGGCACGTAAATTTCTTTTCATTATTTTTTTTCTTAGCAAGGTTTACTTTGTTTTTAATAAAAATAGTTACGGTTCTGGAAATTACTTAGAAATTGTAGTGGTTAAAGGTCACGCGATTGGCATTATCTCTAAGACACTGCCTCTCACCTCTGAGTACCGGGATTCGGTTCTCATGTGGGATTCGTGATGGTGGATGATCCGCACTGGGCAGGGGTTCTCCCATTTCCCCTTCCTCCATCCTTTCTCAGTCTTTCTCTCCGTCTGTCCTTATTTTCGAGGGATAGTACAAAAAACCGGCGGTCGCGGTGCTCGACTTCCCCGCCACACACATACACTGGTCAAAACAAGCAAATGACTTTTGTGACATTACGCCAGCCAAACGTGTACTATCTTTTCGAAACTTGAAAAATGCAAATTAGCGACTGTAATATCAGAATATATAAATCAGAGATAAGTATAAAAACGAAGACTTTCTAGGAGTTCCCTAATTCTGTCGTTATTTGAATTCTTCGGCTCGAACGATGTCTCAACAGCATGTGTTATCGGAATCGATGTCACGGAGTGCTATTGGCAGGTTGGAAGCAGGTCAATCACAGCAAATAATAGCAGAAGCCCTTGGAGTGTCGCGAGATGTCGTTCCCAACTGGAATCGATTCCAGGATCCGGGAAGTGTTCGAAAAAGCAAGGTCAAGGCTTTCCATAAACAACAACAGAAAAGGACGACCGTAACAGGCGGCAAAACACAACTCAGCTTCAGCGACATCTTCTGGTGACAACAGAACGCAGGTTGTCAACTCAGAGCATCTGCAATCATGTTCATTAAGGTGGCCTTTATGCACATAGTCTAATTGTGTGTGCTCTTTTAGTCGCACGACACTGTACGGCCGTTAGAAAACGGGGTGAGGAATATCATTATTGGGCACAAAACGAGTGGAGTCGCGCCCTCTCCTCGGACAAGTCCATTTTCAGCATGGAGTCTGACAATCGATGATTTCTTATCTGAAGAGAATCAAGCACATGAAATAACCCAGCTCTTGTACAGGAAATATCATATTACGGATATCTTGTATCTTGTATCATGATATCTTGTACAGCTGTCATGGATTGATGTTGGTAGGCCTACGTCCACTCGGACCTCTGCATCAACGGAAACGGCAGTCTGACGGCTCACAGATATAGAGACGAGATTCTCAGAACTATTGTCCGGACGTATGTTGTAGCTGTCAGAGATTCGTTCCTTTTTAAGGACGATAACGCTTGACCTCATAGAGGTCGGCTAGTGGAAAACATACTTGAAGAGGAATCAATTGAGTGTATGGAGTGGCCAACGTACTCCATGACTATTGAGCGTGCATAGGATGCATTTGGCAAATGCATTGCAGCTAAACCAGCACCTCGGCTGACTCTTCGTTGTAATTGTAGAAAGCGCTCATTCATGAGTGGCGATTCCATCAATTCCATTTCCCCAGGTAAGCAGCCGTTCGAGTGGACCGTAGAGGTCAGTTACTCCCTCGAAAATTCGATTTTCTTGTTATTCAAATGTATATTGTTTTATAGCAAATCGCATAATGTGCATTAAATTGCATTAGTGCATAAATATTCGGTTTTTTTTTACCCAAATTACTGAATATTCTACTGTAACTTACATAAAAGTAACATTTTACGTCAAAGAACGGCAATCATACATGTTTTTCCTTATATTAACTCTCGTTCCACTAACTGTTTTGACCAAGGCAATTTTTTGTATTCGAGCGATCTTTGGATATTCGGCGACAAAATTATATTCCCTTAAGCTTAATATCGCCGTGCTGGCGTGGCGCTCTGCGGTCTAGACGACGATTTGCCGTTGCGGCCAGAGAGCCAGTACCCAGGTTCGAATCCCGGTCGTGGCGTGGATGTTTCACTTTTCTTTCCTGTGTTTGTCTGCTTCTTCTGTCTCTTGTCTCTTCTCTTCCCATCACCCCAATCACCTGGTTAGTCGGGCTGATTACGACCAGTGTTCCCGCCGTTCTTAGGAGGAACGCCTTGGGTCCCGCCGTGGACTGACATACAAGGCCGAAATAAATAATAAAAAAAAAGCTTAATATCAAATCTTATTGTTTAGATATGGATCCAATATTTAGATTTAAGTTATCAAAAATGTCAATGAAGAGCTCATTTCAAAAGGACTGAATTTATTTCTTAAAAACTCATTTGAAAAAAAGTAATTTTTTTAAAAAAATCACTCATTATTTGCAAAACATATAATAATTATTTATTATCACTATTTAGCATTAATTAGAAGACAAGGGGTTTTTTTTCCATTTTTTTTTTCCTTTTTAATAGCATATCCATTAATTAGCTCAAGAAAACTGCGTCAAACTATTTGAAATGGAATTATTTTTGAATTGGTAAAAGTGTGAGCTGTTCAGTTACCCCGAAAACATCATGAAAAAATTTAACAAAAAGTCATTCTTATACGACGACTGAGATTTATTTGCCAGTATTTATATTTCATTCGTTGATTAAATCCAAAATTCAAGTTTGAATTTTTAATAAGCTATTAACATCGTTGTACAATTACTGATTTTGATGTGGACTTTGAAGCAGATATTAATCTAGAAACCATAAATAATGAATCACTCATTAAAAAAAGTCTATGTCATTCATTTAGAGATAAAGTCGCAGTTTCTCTGTTTATCTGCAAAAGCAAATAGTGGGTGACTAATTGAATTTTGTTTTTCAACCTCCACTGAAATTTAATATCAAAAACATATCAATATAACATCAATAATTAAACATAAAAAATAATGAATATATTTAAGAACAGTTGATGACCTAACTCTGCTAAAAAAATTAAATATTTCTCATTAATTTTGGATTAATTCAACCCTTATCCAAATAAGAAGTATTTTAATTTAATTTTTTAAAGTGAAAAAAAAAAAAGACAGAAAACTTATGAAAAGAAAATGTCTATCTTATACGCAAATCATAATGTATATAATACAGAGAATTATCCAGAAAACTGAGAAAATGGCTGATGCTGATTGACTACTTACTTAATTAGAATGTTTAGCTATAATTTTTTTTAATCATTGCTTCATAGTTGAACAATTGATATTATCGTGTTTTTCTTTTTCCATAGGATTAAAAAACAACAACTTAGAAACAAATGTTAAACTTGTATTTCTCTGGAATTAAATACTTGTTCAATTACAAGTATTGTTTTAGATTATAATATTATAGAAAACAAAGATTAAGCCATCACTATGCTATGCTTAATTAAAAGAATTTAATTAAAACCTTAAACAAAGATTAATCACGGTTTCTTTTTTTAATCAAATAACCAGGCTAAGATGCTTTTTCTTATCGTATTATCTTACCTCGTCTTATATCTTTTTCCTTATCTCCTCAGCTTAATTTTTTTTTTTTTTTTTTATTTGTTTAGGATTTATTGCCAGTAGAATCACATGAAGTATAAATATGAACAAAGTTCAGCTAATGTTTTAGTATCATTGGATTTTGTTAAGTGTTCAGATCATCAATCTTTGTTTTCTCAAAAAAACAATGTTCAGGATAAGTTTGAGAAATCACGTTATCTAAGCTAAACATGAACCTGCTTCAGCATTTTAAGATTTATAAAATTTTCATGAATCAACAATAGGATTTCCGGCTATGTTACTATTTGTTCTGACCTAAAAATAATGACAGCTTGAATCCGACGCGGTATTGATTCTAAGAG
Organism: Thereuonema tuberculata; assembly: GCA_023159025.1. Lineage (NCBI taxonomy): Eukaryota > Metazoa > Arthropoda > Chilopoda > Scutigeromorpha > Scutigeridae > Thereuonema > Thereuonema tuberculata. Next base: position 14,811,084 of record JAFIDM010002131.1, read on the forward strand.
ATACCTGAGGTGGTTTAGATCCAACGATAGCTTGCAGTCAAATATCTGCCAACTATCCAATAGCAACCTATCTCCAAATACTTAAATAGTGTTCACAATGTCGTGCGTTTTGTGAGGTTCTCTCCAAATTCTCCACCTTCCGTCGGAATAAAAGAGTTGGTAGCGAGATTCATTGGACCATATCCTTCGCTGCTCTTCTGCTCTGACATCCAACAACGTAATTAGCACCATTGTAATCATATTATTCAGTTCTTTGTTGAGACCAGGCAGAGGCTTCCCCAGCTACGGGCGACTTGCAAGACCCAATTTGATGGACTCTCTGCGCATGGTCCAAATCGAAGTGGATGGACTTCTACATTCGTTGATGTCAGATGCGGCAAATTGGCAAACCTATTCTTCTGAACACTCCCTCTCACAACGTGACGGTAAGTCACGCTCTGTCGTTTGGATATTGAAAAACCAATTGTCCTCCAGCTTTTAAAAACTTTGAGATACTTAATTTTCAAAAGCCGCTATTTTATTTTAATTTTTTTTTTATTAATCGTGGCTCCTGTTTGACACTTAGCAATTCTGATCATTCGTTTGTTACGCTTTACATGAACAAATGCAACCGAATAGATACTGTGCTATTTATGAGTTATCCCAACAGGTCAGAAGCTCTTATGGCTATAGGGTTTGCATATCTTCTTATTTCTTATATTGGATTGTTTTTTTTATTAAAGGTTCGTCAGTTTTTGGAATATGGGTGTACTATGATTAGCCATTTCTTCAATTATCTGATTTTCATGGTTTATTCAAGCAGAGTTTAGAAAATAATTTAGATTTCCTCGGCACTACTCTTTCGCTTGATTAGACACTTCTGTAAATACAACAGTTTCAATCATCACTTGGTCGGAATTGTTCAGAGATAATTGGGAATGGTCTTAAACCTTCAGCAATGTTAAACTGCGAAGCAAAATACATTATATACTTAGATTGTTTGGTGGTTATGAATGAAACTGATCTATGCTTTTTGTTAGATGTTTAAAATGCTGACTAGGTTACCACAGTAAGGAAATTAAAAATATGTTTTCATCATCATGAGCATTATCTAACGGCCAAGTTTGTATCAAAATCACTTGGGAGATCACGTTCAATAATATTCTCGAAAGTGAAAGTTTCAGCTAACTAAGATATAGTTTTTGATGTAGTTCTTGCTATTTTGACAAAGTATTTTGACGGATTATGACCTCTATGTTTTCTACAGATTGGAGTTGCATCAAAACCGACTTTATTTTTAAGTTATTAACTTACACTAAAGTTTTAGACTCTTAGACATTATTTTGACAAATGGTATTTCTTGTTGTATTTTAAGCTGTATTTTAAAAGCATATTATTTGTAGCTTCATTTTTGTTTCTATAACTTATTAAGCAGAACCCATAATATATATAATTAGATTAGACCATAATACATTTTCTAATTATGCTTTCAATTTTGAATATTTGCTACTGCTATCTGGACAAGTAAATAAAAGAAATTAATATCGTTTTCAGTACATTTTTATTTTGTTGAATCTCAGTTTAATTTGTTTGCTTATTTGAGAGTGGCTATTTACGTTGAGATTTTAACTCGTCTACTGATTTTACAGTGAGAATTACACGACTCACTGGAAATGAATCCTGTTGTCCTTATCTGAATTAGATTCGAAATTCAGATAAATATGGAATCTGACCTTCAGAAGCTTCAGTCGAATTCACAAGGCCAATAAGTTATCTGAAGATATTTATCTGTAGAGCAGATATTTTAAATTAAACTAATACGTTAAAATAAAAATCACATACCGGAAGTTCATTGAATACATTAGGATTAATATTTTTAGTGTCTGGACAGAAGTACAAAAAAAATATGTAGTTTAATAAAGTTATTATTTTCATGTACAGGGTGTCCTTCAAGATAAGTCAATTTTCTGGGAAATCATAGTTATAATGAACGATATTATGACTTTTCCGAATATTGATATATAAACTATTAAAAAAAAATTAATGCCAAATCAAAGGAGGAGACTGTTTAATAAAGAACCCAATGCACAAAATATTTTATTAAAGTAAATCATCAGAACTTTTAATTCATAAAAATGCATTGAAATTCGTTAGATTCAACGCACGCTGTGTTTTTGGCGCCGATGAATTGATCAGTGTTGTAAATGAAATTGATTTATCAATATATTATACATCATAACCAATTAATGTAGAAGGTTTCCTCTTATATCTGATTCTTTCTAATTTACGTTTAAGAATCTTTCCGAATTTGGAAACTTTAAATTTAAAACAAAATAAAGACTTTGAATAAGTTTATATCACGAGTCAACAACAGATGGCGCCACTTAGCTATTAGAATGTATAGGAAACTACTAGATATAGACGTTAGCAACAAATCATTAGTGCCATCTGGTGTTTTAGAGGTAAAACGACCTATATTCGAACATTTTTGTCCCAAAAAAAGTGGTCCTTCGAGATCGATTCCGCATCTAAGATTTATTTCATTTTATAAACAAATCTAATGATTCATTCTGCAAAGTTCCATTAAAATCTGCGATTATAAGGTTCGAGAGGTTCCCTTGTTAGTAGAGAAGATAACGAAGATGAATAAGAAAGATATTACTAAAATGGTTACAATAAAATATTGTTTCAAATTGGTGTATAATTCAGAATTATTTTTTCGATGCTAAATAGCACAACTCATTTATTAAGAAAATTTTACTCAAAACTTTTTTACAACTTATAAGACTATTATGGCTAAATAAGATAGCTTCAGTTATTTTGTTACTGCAAACAAAGGTGTCCCGATACAGGGGGAGATGTATGCACCGTATAAGGGCTCCGACCTTCCAGTATGGCGCTGCGGTCGCAAGCTATTTGTTTCATAATAAACTCTCCATAAAATCCTCTGATTATAAGTTGTAAGATTAGATTATTAATATATTCTTTTTTTTTAAGAAAGTTTTGTATTGCCTTTGTACAAGCTTTTTTTTAATCCTTGGGCACCTCAAGTCTCACAAGGGCCGATATATCACGCGACAGTTCTGACTGAAAGAAACGTTTCTAATTTTGGAGACGAAACGCATTTAAAAAACTACACAGCGCATCAATTTCATCTTCATTATATTTTCAGTCGTTAAAATCATGTGTATTACTTTTAGCAAAGAAATCAGACAATTGTTTCAACAGAATGCTGTTTATTGTGTATGGCATCATGGCGTTCTTCTTTTGTTCAGGAGTTTAAGATCTAACAAGAAAAATAAGATAAAAACGCACACATTCAAAGGATGTACTGAGTTATTTTGGGGAATTTCATACCGGGAATCCAAGACGGACCGTTTCTAGATTCGACAGTTGGATTCGCCCAGTACTCACAGCTCAGTGTAATTCAAAGAAACATAAACAAAAGACAAGATTAAACAAAACAATGGCCCTTGAGTTAAAAAAACATCAAAAAACATTAATAATAAAAAGGGTAATAAATTAATCCCTGCTAGCTAAACACTTAGGCTATGAAAGATTAATTTGTAAATTAAACTTATACGTAATGGCAAAATTTAATATTCTTAATAAATGTGCAACTAGAAAAATAAGGATAAAAATGCTCACTTTTAAAGGATTCACTGAGCTGTTATGAATGTGTGCATTTTTATCCTTATTTTTCTTGTTTTATATGTATTACGCACGTTAAATTTTGTAATTAAGTTTAATATTTAGTAACTATTTCCACGAATACCAACATCTGTGAAATTTACGTTATATTTTCAAGCTGATCTTGTTTTGCTAAAGTAATGCTGATATTTTTGCAGCAAATCCAATTTTAATGAAATCTAGTTTTGAAACGTTTTCATTTTCAATTTCGAATTATGATTAGTATTTATATTTGAATAATTTCTGAATTAGATTAAAATTTTTTAAAAATATTGACTTACAGTTCCTGGAAAAAACATGCGCAATAAAATATAAAAGCCACTTGATCTCTACTTCAAAGGTGAAAAAATCAGTCGAAGACATAAAAATAGAAGATTATTAATTATCTAGTTAATTGGACTTAGTGGTTTGATGATTATTGTATGGTTTATTACAAGTTAATCCTTGATTAACTAACTAATTGCGAGATGAGGATTTTCGAAAATCCTCTAAATCGAATCAATCTAAAAGAGTATTTGTAGTTTAACAATAATGAAATTATAAATCGGGTAAATTGAGAAAAACAGTTTTGCAGTAATATGTGCTTAAAATTTATCTATATTTCATGATTTGAATTTCAGAATATATTTGCAATTTTCATTGATGTACTCAGATTATTTATTTAATATTTATCTGAATAATATGTGGTTTATTCAAGTAAATGTGTGGTTTTAAGATGCTTTAATATGTGTGTATCTGCATTAGCTGTTTCGATACGGTTAAACATACATCATTCATGTGAGTATAATAGTATATTGGAAAAATACACTGCTATTACATGGTGTGCTTAAAAAAATAGCTTTTAGATATACTCTAAATCAGTGACATTCAACCTGAAGCACGAAAACATATCTAAGGGGCGATAACTTTACTGTTCATATTTATGAAAGCAAACTTTAAGCCTGTATACCTGTCTACATAAAAATGTTTAATCCAAAAATTACAATAAATTCACGACCTCGGTTTCAGTTACTACAAACCGTCACTATTTTCAAGTGATTATACAAATAAAAATGGTCGGTTTTTAAAATTCCGCACAATACTGTCATTTTATCCAGGATAGGAATAAGAATGCGAAATGAACAGTACCACCAATCAGCACGTGGAGATGTTTACACATTTAGTTCGAACTTTTCCTACGGGGTTCCCCAAGTTTCCATGATGTATATGCTAATGAGATGTCAGCATCCATTCTACGGGGACGGCCCAAGGATCGCATTGCTTTTTCATTGGTTTATATTTTGTTTTAAAAACCCACCATTTTTATTTGTATAATCACTTGAAAATAGTTACGGTTTGTAGTAACTGAAACCGAGGTCGTGAATTTATTGTAATTTTTGGATTAAACATTTTTATGCTAGATTTTATGCTAGACAGGTGTATAGGCTTAAAGTTTGCTTTCATATATATCTAAGGGGATATGTGAAAAAAAAATCTAGTTAGAACCACAATAATTGACAGTTGATACTATGATAATTTATATTTTGTCATTTGCTAGATTAACTTTGAATTATTAAAACAAGTTTTACTTATTTAGCTTAGTCTTTAACTAAGCTGTAGGATATAATTAATGAAGGTTAGTTAAAGTTGCGATCAGGCCCAGAGGAACGCGCAGTGCAGCTGGAGGGTGGGCTCCAGAGATCAGAACCTACGGGACAAAGTTGAGGACGGGGGGTCGGTCCGTCGCTCGCCCGCCTTTAACTCCCGGGAAAGAAACCCGGTACCCATTCTATAGAGGGCTGGGTAGACCCTAGGGCCCGTTTGGAGGAGAAAGAAGCGTGGAAAAATTCCCGTCCTCCGCCGAGGCCGGGAATCGAACCCGTTATCTCCAACCCGCAGCCAAGCGCCCTTACCCACTCGGCTACCGGGCCCACATAATTAATGAAGGTATAAATTAATTTTCTTTGATAAAAGTTGACGTGATGAGACATTCTCTTCATTAAATAAATAAAAACTAAAAAGTTACTACTCTTTTCAGCTGGAGAATGTAACATTTTCAGTTTTTTCTCGTTTGTTTTTATACAAAAGGACTGATTCCTCTGTAATTTCATTACTGCGAGGGATCGAATTTAATTCTTTTATTTAAGTTAAGCTGATTTACTGTTTGTTGATGTCTTCCGGCTGTAACGCCTTTATTACTGGCGAAGGAACAGGATCCGTTTCGAAAACTTCCATAAACTTCAATTAAGACTTCCCTCATTTGATGTAATCCTTGTTGTTTACCAAGTGAAAAACTGGAAAAAAGAAAAAATTTCTGACCCCGATTGAAAATCGAGATTCAGAGTAAACATATCGGGAAAATTCTAAGAAAATAATTAAAAAACGTTTTGGTATGTTTTTTTTTTTTGAGGTGGGGGGAGAATAAATCAAACATATTTAATTCAAACATATATATATATATATATATATATATATATATGTATATACAGTCGGACCTCTATTTAACGAAGTCGCTAAATTCCGAAAAAAAGTTCGTTACATGGAAAATTCGTTAAATAGAGATTCACCTTTTCAAATTACTTTAAACTACATAAAACAGATTTAAAAATAAATAAACAATAAATATTATTAAAAAACGTAATAATTTTAATGACATAGCGCATACATTGCCACATGCCTACTTAAATTTTACTAATAAAGTTTGTTAATTTTATCTGATTTTTTTTTTTTTTTTTTTTGAAAAAGTGTTTTTGCTCTTAGTACGTCTCGCATCTTTGCAATGCACCAAAAACCCTTCAGTCGTATTTTGTTCAAATTGTAATCCGCGACGGATTGTTTCAAATGATTTTAGCATTTCATCGTACGAAGGTTTTTTGATTTCTGCATCATGATCATTTCCATTTTTATTCATCTTCATCTTTATCGCAATTCATTGCTGTATTGTTTTTATTTTTCACACTGTCCTAAATATCCGATTCAATTACTGTTTCCGAAGTCTCAATTTCAAAATCAAGTGAAAGATAATCATCAATCAGCACATCATCGTTAATTTCTTCTTTTTACCTCAGCTGTATCCAAATTTCTTTCATTTCCTCTAAGAGAATATTAATAATAAAAACATTTCAAGGGGAAAAAAAAAATAGATACCACGAAAAAGTTCGTTAAATAGAAAATGCATTTCGCTATTTGGAGTTTATTTTACGAAGAAATTGGCAAAATGTTCTTAGTTCCAAAGAAAAGTTCGCTAAATAGAGAAATTCGCAAAATAGAGGTTCGTTAAATAGAGGTCCGACTGTATATACTGTAAATTGATTTGTGTTTTGGGGTCTGAAGTCTGGCCATAGTGGCTTCCTGGGGAAGGCAACGAGAAACCACCCAGTTTCTACTGCCTAATAGAGTACGGGTCTCCGACGAGAGGACGCCTTTCGCCAGTGACAAGGCGAAGCCTTTAATACAAAAAAAATAGAAAGTATCTGAAGAGTGCAGACGCGTGCTCAGCAATTTGAACTGGAGGCCAATTTACGATAGTTCTAGCCATTCAATCAAAATAAAAAAGTTTCTTTTTTCCGTATGCAAGGTAGGGAAATTACCAACAAAACGATGGCTTTCCAACCAAAAAAATGAGTCTAAACTGCTAGATTTCTTCCACTTTCAGATGCAATAGTTAGAGTATTATAGTATGTAGCCAATGCAACACCATCTACTCTATATTTGAAAACAAATAAAAAAAACACCCGATTGAAGAAACAGTTATGTTGGTACAGAATTGCAGTCTGCTAAAATATTACAGTTTTCTGAATATTTTTAAAAAATCCACCTTCCCTCTTTTACGTAGCCTTCAAATCATATTTTCTAAAATACAGTCAAATATTTTGGCGAATGCTAAATTTCCAGAACTTCAGTCAGAACTTAGAATCTCGCTTTATTCTTCATTTGAACTCAAGAGATATTCACCACATCTTCAAATCTAGTTGGAATGACTTTTTTTTTGTTGAACATCCTACATCTCATTTAAATTAACCCTTGGGCCAGGGTTAGGACCCTATTTCATTGAGAATTATCAACTAAGATTACCAAGTCTTTAATGACAGGGATGTATGAATTGTATATGGGAGATCAAACCAAAAATAAATTAAGAAATTTAATAGTTTGAACTCTTGTTTTCTGCTAACTTTAAGAACCATTAGTTTATTAAAGAAAAGAAAAATCAAAAGAAGTTGATTTTTAAGCTCTTTCTCGTAAACTTTAAGTCGTTAGCCATTCCTTCATTCATTTACCGATTGTAATCAGTATAAATAGTATTGCTAATTATACTGGAAAGATAATTCGATTAAACTCTGTTTACTCTTTTTTATGCTATTTTTTTTTTGGTTTGTAAATTATTGCTAAAATAATTTTTGGATATTTTTGTGTTAACAATTAACATGTGATACTGTCCGAACACAGGTAAGAGATCCCTATTTGACAGAGTGCCTAGATGTGTCGATTTGTGTTTTATGGGAGAAGGAAATGAGGAATTACGATTGCTTATGATGGAGATTTTTTTTATGTTATTGTTAAGCAAAACGGTTACCATTTTAAAAACTAGAAAGTTCACAAATAAAAGCTAATGTTTCGATGTTTAACACAAACACGACGGATCAAACATCCGATAATACGGATTGACTACCCTATTATGGGAATGATTTCGCCTTCGTCTGCCATGCGCAGAAGTGTCGAGGGACCTGTCATGTGTATTCTGATAGTAATGATAGTATTCTTATCGTTCGTTTTGTTTATTAGTATCCTCCACTCTTCCAAAAGCCTCCCAATCAGTTCCTCAAAATCATTAAAAGTAGATTTAGATACACTTTGGCTTCGAAGTCAAGAATAGCTATTAAATCTTATAAGATTGTTTAACCCCTTTAATAGTCAACATAGAGATAACTAAGAACCTTCAACGGATCTGTGATCAGTAACTCAAAAATTACGTTTCTTAGAAAACTGAATCTTTAAGTAAATTTCAAATTTGTTTATCCAATGATTTGTTTGCATTGGACTCGTCGGGAAAAGGTTAGAATGAAAAATGATAAAATCTACTAACATTTCAAATGTTTAACTTAGGAGCTAAACTTACGAGTAATATATTATGGATGAATCCCAATTGAAACTTAATCTACTATTTATCGTGTTATTAAAATCAGAAAACAAAAACTGAGATATGTAGCAGATTATAGATAGTTGTATTTCATTAGTAAATAATCGTAATGAAAGTGATGCCATTGTGGAAGTTTGATAATAGAAAAATCTTTAAAAATAATGTATAGCACAGCACTAATTGAATATGGAGATTTGGTTATTTGTTTGTTTTTACGTGGCGACAGTGAAATTGGTCATTTCATGGATTGGCAAATTTTCTATCCATTCCGTGAACTTACTTCCTCGCTTGTCCGTTTCACGGAGGAAAAAAATCGTCTAAGAACTATTCATGAACAGATCCGATGGGAGCGAGAGAGTAACATCTTGCTCCATAGGAGCTTCGACAGTTAAGGATGTGGGCGCTGGAACAACGGCACTCTGGGCAGAAACCAATCCCTCCCTCTTAAATCGTCTGCGACGCGACTTTAGGGAAGAAGTGGAGGGGGTAGGCGATGAAGGACGAAACGCCTGAAGCGGAGGCAATAGGAACGGATGGTCCCATCGACACAGCGGCCGACAACTGCTGATCACGAGCCACGTCGCGCCCGGTGAGTAAGACGGCGAAACTGTCAGAGCCGAAGGCTGAGGAAGTAAGTCGCTGACTGAGAAGGAGGACGCAGGCCCCGGAGGGCCAGTACGACCCTTAGCACACTGCAGAAACCGATGATCACGGCGGTGGCAAACTTTGCAACCGGCAGGACAGTCGTCTTGCGTATGTCCACGCGCATGACAATTGCGACACACAGGCTGGCCGCACGCCACCTCCGCATGGGCCAAACTCCCGCACACACCACAGGTGGCGAAGTGGACATCCGCCTGAACCAGCACTGGGAGGCCAGCAATAAGCAGTTCCGATGGGATCTCCCGATCCGAAGTAAGCTGCAACAATTACTTGCCCTTGTTAGTAGGAAATTTCAGGCCAGAGGCATGGTGACAAATAGTAGCACTTTCAACATATAGATGTCCCCGAACGGGTCGAAGGCTTCGTCAATGAGGTCTTCTGATGCATACAGAGGCTGAAGTTAGAGCAAACGGAAATTGTCCGACGCCGGAAACAATTGAACAACACCGCCCGCAGTTCCACGTCCTCTGTTACAATCAGGGTATGCGCAACAGTACACACAAGCACATTATCTAGCTTCTCGTTACCCATGAAGAGGTTCGGCTGAGACGGCTGCCAAGCTAGCACGCGGAGACATTCTGTCAGCAAGATTGTCTCTCTTTCCAAGGAAGAGACAACATCACACTGAATTCCCTATGGTCCACAGAGCCCATGAAACGCGACGATAGTGGACGGGCGAACCGCAGGCTCATGGGCGTCGCTTCACGAATGCGCCAAACGATGAGGGGGTTGCGACCACACACTGAAGAAAACTACGTTGCAAGTGAGCCGACGGGCCAAGTGGAGGTGGAGGAGGAGGAACGGAAGAGTCCGAAGACAACTGGATCGCCGGGTGATCCGGAGAAGGAGGCACTTCCTGAAAATGCTTCTTACTCCTGGTATAAAAAGACAACTGGGTAAAGTTGGAGCGGGGCCTGACTCCCAATCAAGTTGTTGCCACTGGGTAATAGTAACTCTCGGCGTCATAACGAAGGGAAAGGTAAATGAGGAGAGGGTCGAGAACCACTCAATCCATTGAGGCACGGTACTGAATACATGAAAGGTAGAAGGTTGGTCCGCATTGTAACACAGTCCGACAAACAGAGAGAGGCCCGGAGTGAGGGCGGTGAGCTGATTGCGGAAGCACTTGCTTGTACAGGACTCCGCTGTCGAGATCCGAAAAAAGGGCGGTAGCATATCACCTTCCCTTTGCGACATCATAACACAGGCACATAAAATTCAATCGTCGCACAAAACACGCGACCCACCACTTGTGGACACGGGAAACACCCGAAAAATAGCCTTAGTAAAACCACAGAGCGCGATGAAAGTACAGTCTAAACCACTAATACTATAGGCCCAAAAAGTCAATAAAAGACACTGCCTACGATGGAGGCCTCCAAAAAACACTGCAGCACGCAAAAAAAAAAAAACGAAAAATGACTGACTCGTCGATGTTTTCTTTGCCGCACAACGAGCACATGACACACAAATATAAAAATCAAAAATAACAAAAATCGCTAAACGGAATCGCACGAAACAACTTTCAAGCTTAAGTTTCAACATTCCCACACTCCAATAAACTGGGATTGCATGTGATTGAGGACGGATTGGCAAAATTGCCTAAAATGGAATTTTCCTCCAAGGCTGGCAAAGGTCCCACACAATTAAAAGGCTGAAAAACACAAATAAAAATGATCCCCTGGGATCGTTATTGTACTCACATGGGTGGGGAAGACTTGTAGAACTGTATGCCAAAAATGGGGGTCCGGGGATCCAAGCTACAGGCCGCGGTCCGTAAGCTGGCCAAGACTAACCCAAGCAGGAGCACCAAAACATAATTGGGCCAATAATAATCCAAATCGGTCCAAACTTGAAACAATTGTCCACGGGCTTTTCACAGTCAATTTGACACCGACGGGGACGATTGGGCCCCCTAGGACCGGAATGAGAAGGTATCCAACACAGAGCCCAAACTGCATGCAACTGCCAAGTCCAAGTTAGGTTAGACTATATTTTACGTCACTAATTAAAAAAGCCGCACCCATATAACCTATATCGTCAACCTATAGCTGGTTGACGTTTGTTTACTGCTCCACTTCTATTGGTCGTAGCATGATTTATAGCCTACAACGTACCCCAATAAAAGGGCTATCTAACGCAAAAAGAATTTTTCAAATCGGATTGGTAGTTCCTGAGATTAGCGCGTTTAAATATACAAACTCTTCAGCTTTATATATTAGTATACAGGGTGATTGAAAAGTAACTCCTATTATAAAATACATATAAATTATTTATTAATGGGAATTGTTGTCCCAAATTTTTTGTATGTGATCTTTAATGTTTGGAAATGTATTCTGTAAATTCAATCGCTTTGCATCTGTGTTTCATACTGAGTATTTTGTTTGAAATCTGGAAGACCTACAAACATGGCTGGACGTCGTTCCCTGCAAAATGTCCCAAATTATGAAGTGTGGAAATTGGGGAGGAGAAGATCCTCTTGCTATCTCTTAAAATGCAGAATCGGCCCAACGTACCGGTGTGATGTGGGATGACTTAGGATAGGATTGTGGGTCACTCCATTCGTCAAGATGCCATGAATCCTGAAGGGTACCGTACCATGCTTCAAGATGAAATCTGGCCAGTTAGCAGTGATTGGAAAATCTTGTGGAAGATTTGATTTCCTCCACGTTTCTCGACTGTCGTTCGTGAATGGCTGAATGCCCTCTTTCCTGGGAGATGAATGGGTCGTCGTGGTGCGTATGAGTGACCAGCCAGGAGTCCTCCCTGCACACTCTGTTGCTTTTTTCTTTGGGGTTGATTTAAGGAGCAAGTCTCCTGTACCAAACCAAAGACTTTGTAAGCAGCTAGCGGGACACTTCCCTGTTTGTAGGTCTTCCAGATTTCAAACAAAACGCTCAATATGAAACACAGATACAAACCGATTGAATTTACAGACTACATTTCCAAACATTAAAGATCACATACAAAAAATTTGGAACGAAAATTCCCATAAATATATAATTTATTCATATTTTACAATAGGGAGTTACTTTTTAATCACCTTGTATGTAAGATAAGATTTTGCGTTACCTACTGTCCATCCATCCTTTTGAATGACTTAATGCTTAATGTAATGCTAAACTTTTTATTTATTGTAAATGTCTAGTTCATGAAATGGGTTAGAATTCATGCACTTTTCGTCCTATTTGTGTGAAATAGACAAGAGCAAAGACCAGTGGCATAGAATGTGGCAGAAATTTTCCTAATTCTTAAATTCGAAGTCCATGAATTTTAAAGAAGGTAAGGTCTTAAAACTTCGTAGGTAACAACGTAATCTAAGACTTAGCACTATTCAAGAAATGTGTGTGTGTATGTCTGAATATCTACATATTTGCTTTCGGGGATGCTCTTAATTGTTCTGTTACCAAGACTTTGGTTAAGTAATTGTTATACTTGAACAAGAGAATTATCTATTAAATTTTCGTGACAGTGGAAAAGATCAATCTATATTGAATAGAATGCCTATGTCACAAACGTCATTTGTGTGAAGTCAAGAACATCAGCAATCATTGAAATATTCAGATCTAAGATATCAAGTAGCTAAAAAAATTGCCAACTAGATGCTAATTGTTATTTTTAGGATATGTGGTGTATTTTTCTTTTATTTTAATTATTAAATACCCGAATTTGGAAGAGAAAAGAGGTTTTAGTCACATCTAGTCAACAAAAACACTTGACTACAGATGTGTTTTTGTTCAATACTCTTTTAGTTACGTATCAAACTTCCGGTTATCTTAATACCTGTCGCGTTCTTCTAAGGAAAAAAAATAATAGTTTCGACTAAAGCTTCTTACATATGATGCCATAATATTTTTTGCCACCAAACACGCCACCAGCCCTAGCCCAGTCTGCAGAATGGATTTGAAAGAAGCAGCTAGTGCTATTGTTCTGTTATACCGATTATCGAAACAGCAAAAGTGGAGAATTCGAAGATACTGCGTGCGCCCAATTTAACAGAATCGATCTACCAAAGGAATTTCTGCATACGATGATTTTCGACAAAATCCGGAAAAAGGTTTTCAATTTTGCCTGGAAGAGTGAACTTCGGCTTTGAATTTTTAAAGTGTCAAAAGTGGTTTCGTTATTCATGTTCTTGAGTACTTTTCAAAAGGCAATGCACAGCAATACACTTCTGATCGCGTCTTATGTGAAGCTATTCATTTGAGACAATTCAACGCCGTGGTGTCGCTGCCAAATTGGCCGCGTGAAAAATCGCGTGAAAAACCAATTCTGAAAGGTTCTATCGGAATCTGTGTTGATGAGGTGGTGCTATTATGATGGCATCGTGTGAAATCGCCCTAAGTCACTTGGATCAATGAAATTAAATTATAGCTGATGTATAAAAAAACAAAGTTACAAATGATTAGTGTCTCTTATTGAAGGAGAACAATTTATTGCAACTCAAAAAATAAAAAATAAAGAATTACAAAAAGCCGTTCCGGAAAGGCCGAGCGGACTAGACGGTGGTCTGCCGTGTGGTCGATGTGTCGGAACCTGCGTTAGAATCCCGGTGTTGGCATGGCTGTTTCTTTCTTCTGTGTTTCGTCCGTTTCTCCCCTGGGACTTACTATTTCAGGGTTATTCTGGACGGGATGTGAATCTCGTCCCCCCGTCTTGACTTTCACTAGTTGTTCCGTGGTCCATAGTTGGCCAAATTCGATGAAAGGAAGGAAAGAATTACTAAAGACCTGAGAAGGCCTAAACAGGGATAGATATTATACTAAGAAACAAGACGTTCAGTCTGAAATCTCCATGTTTGTTTGTCAGGATCATGTCAATGCAATATTGATCAAATGAATAACTTGAATGCTTACAATCCTTATTAATTTTGGAATTATTATATTTAATTATTTGTTTAATAAGGAAATCTACATTTTGAGAAATCGCCGATCGTTGAGAAAACACCTATTCTCATCTACTGTACATCGTGGACCATGCAGGAATATGACCTTTTCAACTGTCATAAACTTTGAAATTAAATATCGATAAATTAAATATATATATATATATAATTAGTTATTCAAATAATTTTGATGACTAATAAGATTAATTATTAAAATGATTCTATTTTGTTAAGCTTCAGGGTGAAAATATATTTCCTTCAGAGGAACGATATCTTCAAAGCAGTTAAACTTAGAATTTGAAATTTCATAATCCTTATTTAAGGAATATATTTAGTTAATGTAATAATGCGAAAATCCGCAGGCCAAGATTTGAAATTATGCCTGTTTTGATTGCTTTTTATTTTCCTGTTCTTTTGGAGGGGACCACAGCCGGGTGCGGGAACGGTTTCCCTTATCACTTTTGCACTTCATAAGCATTTCATCTAGTAAGTGGGTCTGGCTGATGAGTCCATAAAAAGGATGAAACGGCCGTCCCAGACTCACACCGATGAAAGCTCACATATTTTCGTTTCTGTGTAATTTCTCTGTTTCAATATTGCGAATTATTATTAATAAATTCTACTTTAGAATTCAATATAGATTTTTTTTTCCTGTGACTTGATGCTTAGAAATAAATAGATCTCGTTTTAAATTATTATCAGGTAAATTGGAGTAATAACACTTTCAAAGTGAAGAAGTTGGAAGAGCTGAATTTCCGAATTTTTCTCTGTATTTCGTGTATTTTACATGAAAATTGTTATTCATTTTCATGTTCAAAATTTTTCAACATGAAATAGAATTGTTAAAGAATAGTAATTTTGTTTACTATTTTCTTTTGTAAGGTACATTACGACTTACTTACAAGAAAAATTTCCTTACAAGAAAAATTACGATCTTACTTTAATTTTACATTTAACTAACTTTTATTAAATTTTATTTAAATTATTAAATTTATTTAATTTATATAATAAGTAAAATGTTCTTAATTTAAGAACTGTAATTTTTTTTAGTTCTATAATTTTTTTAAAGATAAAAATATTACTTTGATAGTCACAAAACTTACATCTCTTTCCAAAATCATACATCATGTCTTTTTTTTTTTTATTATTATTTATTTATTTATTTATTTATTTATTTATTTATTTATTTATTTGAAAAAAAAAAGAAGAAATTATTCGATTGAAAATAATAAAAACGAAGAAAACGCCTTAAACTTTAAAGGAAAGTTTTCTTTGTTTATTATAAGTTGACGTCGTAATCATCTTAGCCAATAGCAAAAAACTTTTTTTTTACCTCCACCCACCACCCTCCTATATAAATAAAGACGCTTTTTCTCGATAAATAAAGACGCTTTTTTTTTTACTGAAGTATTTAAACTGAAATTAAACTAAAATACACAGTGCTTAATGATCACTTATATTTATCATTAAAATGAAATATTGAAATCTACCAATTTCCTCCATTGTTCCATAGGATGAAAGTGTAGATTATTTGACATCCATTTTCCTTCCAATCACACCGCGAGCGCTGACTGACCTTCTCGGAACCATTCCATTCCCATGAGTGTAAAAGGCAATTGAAAAAGAAAAGAATTACGTCAGTAGCTCTCCTGAAAATAGGGTTTAAAGCAATCGTATTAAGAAGTTACTAAATTTTAATAGAAGGAATGAAGACCAAATGGTTTTATCACAAAAAAAAAAATGCCACAAAGAAACCCAGAAGTGGAAATTGATTTAATATTATTTGATTCAAGGAACTGAGATTAGTTTCTACCAATACTGTATCTAAAGGATCTTTCTGTTTAGTCTTAAACTTACCATTAAGTTAGATGTTTTAAATCGATTATCTTCTTAAAAGATATTCTCATTAATTGACAAAAATAGTGTATAAATTAGCCGCTGTGGTCAAGACGACGGCCTGTCAAGAGACTGAAGCATCTAAACCTGGGTTCGAATCCCGGAACCGGTACGGATGTTTCCTTCATTTCCCGTGTTTGTCTGCTTCGTCTTATCTTTCTCTTCAGGTTCAGTCTGAGGAATGGCAACGAAAAATCACCTCCGTATGTGTTCCAAGAAAAATGGCAAAAACACTAGATCTATCATGCGACAGAACACCAAAAAAAATAAATAAATTAATAATAATAATAAAATTGTGTTGTTCGATGCATAATGATATTTAACTAATAAAGTTATATTTTTCTTTAGAGTTTTTTGTGAGAAAAAAGATAATATTTTTTCAAATATAATAAAAATAATGTATTACTGCTTCCTTTTTTAAAATACTTAAAAACCTGCGATTGGTTTTAAAATTTAATAAATAATTTATTTACTTAAATGTTGTTTCTTAAATGTCGTTGTTTGGCAGAATAAACAGATCCTAACTACTGTTTCTATTATATTAAGACCATTTTTGCTTATATATTGAAAGCAAATTTTTCAATTTCATTTAGTTTTATTTAATCCACATTAATACTCCTAGTCATGCACCAGAAAACTCCCCAATATCAACAGTTCTTGAGTTTATCAACATTCCATTAAAGGACGTCACAGCATTTAGGAGACAGATGCGCTTCAATGAATGATGGATTAAATATTAATGAAATTAAATTTTTATTCAAATATTACAGGATATTCAGCCGCATAAACATCATTACAGAATTGTCGAGATTTTAATTTTATTTCCTTCATGAAACTTATTAGTCAAATTAAATTAATATTTGGAAAACAGAAATTTCTATAAAAAGGCCAAACACACAAATTTAAAACAAAAATTAAACATTTAAAATTTAATGAGCATTAAATTTTAAATTTTAAATGTTTAATTTTTGTTTTAAATTTGTATGTTTGACCTTTTTATTTAAATTCATTAACGCACGTAAAATCTCTAAGAAATTTCTAATTATTCTTAATTCTGCAAATTTTCTAAAAGAACAGATTGCAAATAGAAAGTCTGATAGTTTGTTTTGAATGCATGAATTATAAATGAGATGAAAATGACTGCTAGATTGTATCCTTCTTTCCACGGAAAGTGATATGAAATCATCAGTCTGTACTCAGTTACCGTATATGCTCCAATAAACGCCGAGACTTTTTGTCGCCGGTCTCTAATAGTAGCCGGTCTCTAATAGTAGCCGGGTCTTTGAAATTTGCCTACGGTACTAGTGTAAGCATCCGTATCTTTATAATCGTGCGTAATACTTTACGATACATTGCCTTATAAAATGCCGCCAAAACGATCATTTGACATTTCCTTCGCGCGGTGGAATACGCCAAAGAAACTTCCGGTGAGGCGGCCGCCCGCAATTGCGGATTCGGACAACTAATAGCAGCGAAAGATACAGAAAGACATTGCCATTTATCTTTAACAGTCTTATGTAGCAAGCGAAATTCAAATAAAAGTAGCTATTTGTAATATTAGCCGGTATGTATGTGTGAAAATATTGCGTTCTTAAGGTTTTTGTTAATAATGGCCGGCCTCTAATAGCAGCCGGTCTCTATTAAGCGCCGGGAGCCGAGGTTAGTTTTGCAAATAAACCCTGGGGGCCTCTATTAGAGCATATACGGTATATACAAATGAGATATGACTCTTCTCTGATCGACTTGTAGTTCGGACTGTAGAGGTGGTAATAGACGAACGGACAAACAGAATGAAACGTAAAAGTTACAACCCCCCCCCCCCTCCCTTTACACTTTCGTGAATGGGGGAGGGAAAAATTAAGAAAAAGTAGGCGTGTTGTTCTTGTTTTAGTAATTTCATTGTTACGGAAACTCGACAGATATGAACTTCATGCAGTATTGTAAATGTTGTCAAGAAATAGCAATAGGAGAGTTAAGTAAACTGTATTAAATATATTTAAGTAAGATTCATTTAAAACAACCATCTTACGTAAGCTTCTTTTCTTACAGTGAAAGAAGTGACAGTTATTTATTTAACTAAAAGTGTTTTGATTTCTTTTGTATCGATCTTACGTATTAAGAGAATCTCTTCTATTCCTCGTTTTAAGCTGCTTCGGATGTTAGGGTTTTTCTTCATTCGCAAAGCTTCTAATAAATTATGCAGATTATGTTGACATGTGTCAAGGAATTGACAGCTCTAAAACTGTATTTACATTCGCAAATGGGTTTTCTCGGAGATGCTTCCTAGAGGCAGACAGCGGCTCTTTCCCTTCAACCGGTGGTCAGCGTGTAAATGGAAGAGTGGGATAACTTCATTGGAGAAGATATGTCAGCAACAATTCAGGGACACTGAAGCCGAAGTGATGGACTTCAACTTACCCAGTGGAAAATGCACTGCTGCCCTCTATCTACAACAAAGAGAAACTCTTGTCTGCTAGAAGTGTTATTTCGTAAGTAAACCCTTGGATATCAACTTAAAGAATGTACCTTGTTAACAGAATGTACTGATTTGGTTACTTTTTTTTTACTATTTTGTGAAAAATTCTGATTCATCATTTAGATGCTTGAAAGTTTAATTTTTCTAAAAAAAAGCAAAAAAAACTTGGCATCTTTTTCTATCTACGTAAATAAAAAGAAAAGCTGATTTTTTTTTTTTCTGCCCTTATCTCCTCCAAAGCCATTAGACACAAAAATACAAGTAAGGTTAAAATATTAGTTGTAGTATTGAGGATACAACATTTCATTTTTTTCGACGTGGGTCAACCGGATGTCCCGGAACGACCCGAAAAATCCCGGGTAATCCCGCCACGGTGTCATAGACGGGCTCGCTAGTTCTGAAAGCAGTCACGGGTGAAGAGAATCCACTTTTACTGGGTGATTGTGAAAAATCGATCGCCGTTGGGAGAACCTATTTTTCCTGAGATTTCCTTTGTGAAACTGTTAGTATTTAATAGGTGTAGAAACGAACAAAGATATTTGAAAAATTAATAAAGGTAAAATTGTCAAAAGTAAATAAAAAAATGTTGGAATGTTTGTCAATAAATCAATAAATTAGGCAGCATTTATCTTGCATAAGACGAAATTATAACAGGTAGGAAGTATACGGAACAGGAATAGAGGATGTAACAGAAATCAAATAAATTGAATAGGTTTAGATTTAGAGAAGATGTCGACTATCGAGGATCAGTGAAGAGTTTGATCTCTTTATATTATTGTCCTGGAAAAATGGAATTGGTCTGTACATTATTCCACAAATTGTATTATTACACTCTACAAGTTATCTTACCTTTGTGACTTTAATCAAAAAGAATAAAAAACCAAAAATAAGACTTTAAGGAAAATAGGTTTGGAAATTGGAAAACTAGGTTTCTTTACTAAATTTAATTAGTAATAACGACTGTTGGATAAATGTATAAATAACAATATGGGATTAAATTAAAGTAAACATTAACTAATAAGATTTGAAAAGATTTAAAAAGTGAAAGAACCTAATGTTCCATTAACTGGCAGTAATTAAATCCTAATCTCTCGTAAAGAGATTTAAGACGAAATAAAAAAACAAAAAAATTATTTTTCTTCATTTTGCCAAATGCAAAAAAAAAAATCTAAGGAAAGGCAAAATATAATTTCTTAATACGATATACAAAAATTTTAAAGAAAATTAATTCTTTGTCTTCGGAAAAGTTAATTAAAATTCATTTATCTACTTTCTCATGTTTTTCTTATTTTTTTTTACTACATTCAGTTGTCAGCGTAATCTTAATTTCCGAAACTGTAACCTATTATGAAGTTTGAAAGGATTAGCTTTCTTTTTTAATGAAAAACATATTAATATCCTTTCTCCGCCCCCAACAAAAAAAATCATAAACCTACTTTATTCATCAAATACGATTTCCTCTTATTTTTTTAATCTTTTGATCTTTATATGCTTTTTTTAGTTTATTTTGATTATTTTCTGGAATTAAGTAAATTTCCAGAATCCAAAAGCGTAACTCAAATCACCAAACGTCTAAAACCAGAAAATAGTTAAAAAAAAAAAAAAAGAAATTTGTTTGCAAGATACAGTATTATGTAAGTAGCTACATTTTTAAAGTGTTATTTTGTTCTGTATACAGACAAAAAAAAACAACTAAACATGCTGAATTTCTGTTATTGAATAATTAGTATATCCATATTACTATTACAAATGCTTTAATCTTTGTCTATCCATATTACTATTACAAACGCATTAATCTTTGTCTTGTAATATTTCTTTGCCTTACGGCTGCTTTACACGCTATCGAAAACTTGTCTGAAATGCGCTCAAAAACTTGTTTGCCAGTTGCGCCTTGGTCGCTTTACATGTGAAAGCAGCAAATCTCGTATTGCTGTCGTTGCGATCACGATTAAAACTGCCGATCGCGAAACGGCAAACAGTATGATTTTGCAGCTTAGTTTTGATAATAATTCTGAACTCATTTCACAACAGAATTAAAGAAAAAGGAAAAAAAGATCCCAGAGGAAGAGAATTTGGTGAATGAAACTGTGGATTGAAATCACGAACAAAGAATATCCAGATTTCAGCACAAAGTTATCACTGTCGTAGTTTTGAAATATTTTTTTATCGCCGCCAAGAGCGCTGGTGTCGACTTGCTTCTAATATTTGCCTGAATTTAGAACTTGTTTTATTTAGAGCAACTGGCAAACATTTCGAGCAAGTGGGAGATTTTCGAGTCACTTGCCGATTTGAGGCAAGTTTTCGCGAACATGTAAAGCAGCCTCAAACCGATCAGTAAATTAATTAGTTGGCAGTGTAATTAATGTAAAACAGCCATTAGAGCTAAATTTTATATTTGTTTTGCAAATTCTTGTAACTTACTTATTAGTAGAAACTGAAATCTTATAATAATATGACTTTTCCTTATATTCTTTGATAAATGGAATACATCGTCTTCATTTCAAAGAATAATTTACTCTGGACAAGTTCAAACTATACGTTAAACTTAACATGAACTTAAGTAAATGCTTCATTATTCAAAATAAATAAATAAATCTCGACATATCCCGAAATTAATATATACTAATAGTGTTCTTATAATCAAACTTTTAATTCTTAATTACAAATAACAGAATGATTAATGTGAATCCTTAATCTTTACTTTCATTTCCATTTTGTTTTTTTTTGCTTTCTTTTTTCTATTGAAACTACGTTCCGGATTGTGACAGCTTTTGCCAACGAGTCCTGCTAAATACCACTAAGCTCTTCGCGAAGGAGGATTAAAAATGACAAAGGAAAGCTCGATTATCCTTAAGACCAGTCGCATACTTCTTTAGCTGCTGGAAAACGATTGCAAAGAGATAAGAATAATTGATTCACAGACAGAAGCCCAAGACCTCGAATCTAAATTTTACGAGTCGTCCATTTTGAATATTCAACCGATCTTACAAATTCTAATTCCCCTTAAGCTGAATGGAGTCAATACCTCTTTATATATCTACAAGAGATAAACTAACTGCTTTTCATCATCTAATCTCTAATCCTCATTAGATGAGATTAATACAAACGTTCGTTCATGTTTCTGTAATACCTTTTCTTTTATTCAATTCATTCAGTATCTTGCTCGAGTGAAGTGTTTTTTTCAAAATAAATGTTTCTATAAGAAAAAAAAAAAGTCAATATGCTATTTTCAAGACTTCTTTTATTCTATTTTTGAAGCTTCAAAAGAATATTACCTACATGAATTTGTTCCACATTTCTTGTTAACTCTCAATAATTCACTCTTTCTTCAAACTGACGATTTTCGATAAGATGTTTGTGAAAACGAGTCTAAGTGAAAGATACACATACATACATACATACGTACAGAGTATTCCGCCAGATAAACATCATGAACATAAATCAACAGCTGGGGTCAGTTTTTCTTCCGCGAATCAGCCTTTAAAAGAAACTGAAGTAATAAATAATTTGTAAACTTAAAAATCCTTTCTTTTTTCTTCTGATTTTAATGTAAACGTTTCTTCATTTCTGTATTCAAACTCAGATTTTCAGAAAGTCATAAAAGTACAGAATAATTAGGCTTAAAATCCTAATCTGAATTAGATGTTTTAATTTTTTGAAAGACTATTTGTTTTATTTTTTGGTTTTTTATTTTTTTTATTTTTTGGTTTTTGATTTTTTTTGGGTTTTTTTTTTTTATCTACGAAGTTTAAAGCAGATATAAGCAAACCGTTGTTTATCGAACTGTTACTTTATTGGAGCAGCCATCACTGTATTTTGGAGAAAAGAAAAATCTGACTTCTTAAGTCTCGATAGCACTTAAAGAGGGAAATGTTTCAATTCAAGATTCGTGAGTATGAATTGATTCGTAACGAAAACTTGCGAATAATTTACAAACTGGTGGAGAAAAATATCTACCATATAAAAATAAAGAAACTTTGAAGTAAATGTAAAGTTGTTGTTCTTTTTTTTTTTTTTTCTTGCCTTATTATTCAGATGTGCGCGTGCAATGATTGCGTAATGGTCGGTCTCTTTTAAAGAAAGTAGGATCGAATCCTATGGAAGTTTCATTTCTTTTTTTAGAATCTATGAATGAGTGTCTTAAAAACACACAATTTTTCTTCATTTTTATATATATTTTTTTTTTTTTTTTTTTTTTAAGATCAAAGTGAAGGAATTCCATCGTGGTTAGGACATTGCTCATGAACTAAGACATCAGTGAAATAGTCACATTGTAAGGGCGGGAAAAAGAAAGTTTAGAAAAAAGATGGCCATTCGAAAAAACAAAGTTTAATTTACCTGAACGATTTTTGGTCCATTATATCTCATAATCCAAATTTTCTACAATCAATAAGGATCTTATTTACAACAACCTACCCAAACCTATTTCAGCTTTCTTGATGTTCAAGTTTGGGGTTTTGTGATCACTGACAGACAGACGGACAAGCGAACTTCGACTTAAAATTGCACAGTAATTTTTGTTTTTCTTAATTCTAACCCGTCTTTCTCTCAGATGTGCATTGAAAAATGTTATGCATATTAGATCACACTGTAACATCATGCAGGATATATGAAGGTCACTTTTCTGGATTTATAAAAAGGATTTCAGTAAACTTTGCAAAATAACAATAATTATGAAGAGCATATAAAAAAAAAAAAACATTTATGAAGTTTTAAGGGCAGTAATTTGTTTATGTAAAGATACTGGAAAAAAAATCGTAGGAACAAATGTCATGACGGAGCCATGACACCTCTCCTAATCTATTAATGGCATTTAATTGAAAAAGTATTTAGAAAATTAGACTGAAAAATAAAATAAGAAATACGAAATAACTCTCCTATTAATATCTGACATATATGTTGCTTCTCATGATACCGGCGTAAACCTCGTGCGACTGCTTAGATACAGAACACTGTCGAAAACCAGAATGCATTTTGGCCGCCAAAAAAGGTAAATAATGCACTATATATACTTGAAACTTTTACGTGTGCTGTTCATGTCTTTATAAATCAAACACCAAGCCGACACATCTGCTTATTTTAAATAGTATATTTAAAAAATAATTTTTAAAAAAAAATACAACGACCAAGGTTTCAGTCGCTATAGCGTGACTATTATCAAGTCTATTATCAATGATACATTGTAATTCAAATTCACTTGATAATAGTCACGCTATAGTGACTGAAACCTTGGTCGTTGTATTTTTTAAATTATTTTTTAAATATACTATTTAAAATAAGCAGGTGTGTCGGCTTGGTGTTTGATTTATAATGCACTATATATAATTTGCGAATACGTGCGAAAAGTAATAACCTGATTATATAAAGGATGTTTCGAAATTTCTATTTCAAGCGATCGTGGAGGCCAAACAATTGGGCCACTGAGGCCTATCCATCTTCACCCTAATATTTGGTCGAGATGATCTCGGACGGCAAATTGAATTGGTTTGTTTGTGGCGCTGTGCGTTTCCTGACATGGGTTCCAATTTAAAATGGTCTCTGCTCAGCCCCCTCTATAAGCCCTGGGAGTTTGTAATAGGAATTTCGTAACGTCCCTATCCAAAAATGTAGTACGACTTCTACAGACACACAGAACGAAAAGATGGCGCCGAGTCGTTTACCAGTAAAAGTACACCGCCTGGAATTGAACTCAGGCTCCTCAGTCCGTACTCCAGCACCTAAACCACTTTTCACAATAGCATTAATAATTACATTGGCTTTACATATCTTTTTTTGTTTTTTTGTCCGATTTATCTCTTACTTACGATCCAATGTTTGGCAAAAATCAATAAAAATCTTCAGTGTAGCAAACTACAAAGATAATTATTTTGAATTATCTTTAAGTTATCTCTTTTACTATAATATTTTTTTTGAAAATTCCATGTTTATTTTTAAATTGTATCTGACTAAAACAAATAGACATTTTCCATTTTTCTAAATATGTTTTTATCAAATCCACCGTCTGCTTATTTTTAATCACATCCAAACGACGTAGTCTTAGTGGATTACCAAAGGTTCAAAGTGTATTGTTAGATATCATTGTTTCTGTTCTGCAAAAAAAAAAAATCGATAAGGATCCACACACAAGAAATTTGAAATATAATATCCCATTTCTTACCCAAAAATGCGCATCCCCAGTTTTGAGATAATCTGTCAACAGGTCAGAAGTTATGAAGCAAGACATTGGCTACGTACAGTACATACACTAAGATTAAGTGACTCATAAACCTTACTTTCATAGCAAAGTAGACTGTAACTTTAGAAAGAAGGTGCAAGAAATTTAGTTTAAACTCCTCTTAATTAGATATTTCTCCAGGATTATTCTAGATAAAAATTCAGTGATTCTAAAACAATAAATATAATTCAAAACACAGATGGTTGTTGTTATCAGTTAAGAAGTAAAAATAAAATAATAATAATATAATTATTATTATAGTAGTAATCTATAACTTTAACTACTTAGTCATTTAATATAAATCTTTAATCATTTAGTCATCCTTGAAACTTAAAACATCGGAGAACATATGTTAAGGCCCGAAGTTTCCAGAATAAACAAGAGATATAAAAACCAATTAAAATGGCTGCTCTAACTATCGAATTTTATTATGAAGTCTTTAATAACGGAGCTTGGTTTTTCTCTAGACGCAAACATTCGCTGCTGGAAGCAAACAAACAAAGGACAAAAACTGCAAACAAACTGATGTTGTTATAAGAACAGCTAATGAAGAAATTAATGAATTTTTCATTTGACCCCACAGGAGAGTAAGTCAGGTCTTGTTCAACATTAAAAGCAAGCTTTTTAAAGCAACCAATTAACTTGAGAATAATGACTTAGGCTGAAGGATTTTTTTCCCTGGAACTTTCTCCTTTGGCGCTTTCTTTCTCATTCTTACATCTAACTACAAAAGCAAGATTCAACAACAAAATTTAATAAAAAAATTTTGTCTTTTGTGCTTCGTTTTTTTTTAAAAGATGAGTTGCTGTTACGGCATTTCTTTATTCCTCGCTGTAAACATTAATGATAACTGAATTTTAAGAATATTAAGAAGTTGCCAGGAAATCTAATGAAATCCACACTAAGAAACGATACTATGAGTATTAAAATTTCAAGGAATTTTTATTTGTTTCTAATAAAAACTGCTAAGAAATGAAAATAATCTCTTTGTTTACTTGGAAATTTGTTGTTCTGTTACTGTTATTCAGTAGCAGTTCATATCCTGATAACAAATTACGTAAAGAATTCGGAGGCATTTCTTTTATCCTTCTGCTTTTTAATCGATATCAAAATGAAATGAAGTTTCCATTCTTTCAAAATAATAATTTCATTTCTATTTTAAACAAGTCAATTCATGCTCAGCAGTACCAAGGATCACGTACAATCTGCAATCTATCAAACGCTTGCAAAAGTGACACTATCATTGATTGGCGCTCAAATTTATTCAAGGGTCAAGTACAATTTCAAGAGACTTACGCTTTGAATTCATTTAATACATCTAGACCCCATTTTGTATCACCTAGCCAATTTTCAAAGGGGTGACCAGTGAATACCTGGAACCAGAAGTGGCCACATTGAATCGACGGTATGCATTCGTTCTCAGAATAATCAATTCTGAGAAAATAGACCCCAGTTTTGTTCAGTTACTATTATTTTCCTGATCAGGTCAGCGGCCACCTAAAACCAGAAGTAGGCAAATCGGATTTTTCCCCATATCTCCAGGGTACGGAAAGTCCTATGAAGTTTGACTCATGGGACTGCGACTCTCGGTTTATACACACACACACACAAAGGGAATCCTAATAGCTCCTCCCTCTGAAGGGGTCCCAAAGAATACGCTTAATTATCTTAGTTTATGCTTAGTTTATTACTTTAGAATATTGCAAAAAGTAGTGATATATCAGTAACCCTACAGCAATGAAGCTATAAAACGAAAGTAAATACGCTTAGATGTTTTACAGTTCTGCATTTCTCAGAATAAAATATTGGTTTTTATCTCCATTTCTTCATACTTTTAACCAATAAGAATAGAAGAATCGTATCAAGAGACGGTGAACAAAAGTAATATCAGTTAAAAGCGAAAAAGAGTCGTAAAAATTGTCAATTGCATTTAAACTGTACTGCAAGTAAACTTTAGTCAAAAACCAGTCAAAACTTCCAATTAAAAACAAATTCTACAGAAGTTGGAATGGCGTAATTGCAGTGATGATAGACGTGTTCATCATTTGAAATCCATTTCCAATCACAAGTAATGTTATTGAAAGAAACTGTTTCTATAAACATGTTTATGTTTGAACTGATAAGCAGTCGAAGAGAAAACTGATGATTTATTACTGTATTTACCTGTCAGTTTGTGTCTTTAGTCACAAAGATTTATGGTATTGTTCGAAAAGAAATGGAAATCTTACTTGGCTCGGCTTTTGTCTGCCATTCAGTGAAGTTTAATTTCAAAAAGAAAAAGATAAAAGCAAAGGTCATAAGATTATGTGAAAGGACTTTTTGATACAAAAATAATGTCAAAAGAAAAAGAAATTGAAAAAAAAAAATGCATGAAAGATTCAAAATGACAAATGGTTCTTCAAAATGATACAATTAGATTGATATTTGAGAAGCACTATTTTTTTTATCAACTCAAAAACTTCAGCCCTAAAAGACTTAATTTAAAATTTGTAATATCCGTTAAATGCACCATAGTCTTTATTTTAGTATTTACTTGATGAAAATACTAAAGAAAGCTTTACCGATTGTTTCGAATAAAATTTTAATTCAAAATAAACTTTTTCATCTATCTGTGAAGCGCAGATCGGAAGGCCCGTCCGACGCTTGCTCGTTTACTTAAGGGACTCCATGTAACAGAAGGTCGAATGAATGTACTTCTTTTTTATTATTATTATTTTTATTTTATTTTTGTTATCATGGGTCGCCCTTAAATTTACTCTTTACCACAAAATTATATTCACTTGTTTAATTGTTATCATTTCTTGTTGATGTAAGTTGGAAATATTTCTTAAATATCATTCTTAGTTTTTGATGGCATTTTAGTGTTTTGAGATACTTTTACTTTCTTTCTCTTTTTAATTATTTGAAATTACAGCTTTATGTTGATTCCCTTGAGTGAACTACAGCCCCATCAGAGGACAATCCTTCAGCTTAGCAATGAAGCATCTTCGTGGCATTGTCGGTGGTTCGGTGGGAGATTTATCCTTTCTAGTGTCTATTCTGTCTTGCGTGGTATTGACAGGTGGCGTAAATGTTTGGTTTGCTTTAGATATATCTGAGATTTAGTCAAAAATATCTGATGTAGATAAATATTTTGTTAAATCAAAGCAATAATTGCTGAACATTTTCAAGAATGTATATTCACTAAAATGCACAAAAATATACAACACATCTCATTTAAACAAATTTTTATCTTTTCAATATTTTGAAACAAAAATAAATAGCCACAAGGAGACAAACTTTCTTATTGTACAACAAAACCATAGCGACCCTTTACATGTTTCAATTTCGGCCACTTCCTGTGAGACCGCAGACTGGAACTCGTATTTTTCTCCATATCTAGAAGTCATAAGCTTTCTATGAAAACATCGCTTATCTAATACAACAATTTAACGTGTGAAACAAAGTAGTAATTAAAAATTCAGACCACCACACACATTCAGTAATAAAAAATAATTTATACATTTAAAATCTACAAAAGTTTTCAGAACGTTCAGTATTCCTTTTTCAGGTGACTTTTTTTAATTACATCACTTATCTCTGTATCACTTCTATTTTTCTATGAACACACAGCACCTTCTTAAAATTCCCTCTCCCAGGGAAGGAGTCAAGAATTTCTTAAATGGGGAGGGCCATTACATTCAATTTTTGTAAATGACTTTGCTTTCTTTAAATGAAAATTTAAAAGTAAAATAATCTTAATACTAAAATCCATGGCGAGAGTAGGCTCTTTGAATTTCATCAGTTACACAGACACACTTGAACATATACTTTCTTTCCTCTTTTTCTTCCCTGAAAGGGGGCTCCGGACACTCCGGACTCTCTACAAGCCTGCCCTCCCCTTTTACACTTTGTGTACAGATTTGCTAAAAATGAGATAATGACTGAAAAAAGTAATGTGTGAAATAATCTTAAATTATTGTAGCTTTTGAAATATCCAATATTTGGCTTCAAACATATCCATATCAGTATATTACCTAATTATTTAAGTGTAAATTATGTATATATTTATACATCAGTTATTTTATTTCATTATAAAGCGATGATTATTTTCATTCAAAAAGCACCAGAAAGCAGTGTTTTTTTCGTTAAAAGGCATTCTGGTCTTCTCCTACAGACCCAAGAAGCAGCACAAGGACTTATTTTTCAATTTCAAAATTGCTGCAAAAAACTTAAGTATTTGCAATTTTATTCTTATCAATTCAGGGTCAATTGTTGGGATGTGAGCTAAAAATAGCGGGAAGGACCGGAAGTTATATTATTAGAAAAATGTAGAAACCCATTACTAAATCAATAGAAATGTTATGGATTTCGAATCTTAGCAGTAAATATTAGAAACGGTAACTAACGACACTAAAATATCAAAATAATGGTTTTGAAAGGATAAGGTTTCAAAATTTATCTAAAAAAGTATTAAGCAAAAAAAAAAAGTAGTAATATTTACTAAAATGGAGAAAAAGTACTAATATTAATTTCATAATACACATGATCTCGTTCTTTGATGAAATGAAGACAAAGTATCTAAGTTAATCGGTCATACTCAAGGAACAGGAGATGATAAGAAAAGAGCGCGAAATATCTTCTGGCAGGAGGCCAAGAAGAAGACCTCGAAAATAAGAGATTGATAATAAATCCAACAGATCTGATATTAAGAAAACATTCGCTGTAGAATATTCTTTTTAATAAGATTACTAGCTAATTCTAATTTTTACTAGTTTTATGAACTGCAAAAAGCTGAGGAAAAAGAATCGAAATAATTCTGATCTCAAACCAAAGTTTACAAGTTGTGTTTATTGCAATCATTTCTTTATATTTTTAACAGTAATTAAAATAGTCTCTATATTATAAAGATATTACTTAAACTAGATTTGTATTTTAAGAAATAAGGCAGAAAAGAAGCCAAAAATTTAACGTGCTG
>JAFIDM010002131.1:14840969-14857276 GCA_023159025.1 Thereuonema tuberculata
TCCAATTAATTTAAGTGCTGCTCTTTTGTTTCTTGTCTTTTGTTTCTTAGATTTGTATTTATTCCTATGAATTAAAAAGAGAATATGTAGCGATATCATCTATCAGGTCCTTGAAGCATTTATTTTTTTCTGATTCGTTTTGATTCCCGAAGAATTTTTTTCAAAAAAATAAAAAATAAAAAATTGGACCTCCGTTAGAGAAGCGTCAAGTATTTCTGCAAAACGTGATGCCTTATCGCTAAATTTATGCCACCTGAAAGTGTTGTATTTTAAGAAAGACCTTTCTCTCGATATCTTTTGATATTTTAAAGATGTTAATTCAATTGCCATTGAAGTACAGAATTAAATTAAGAAATTGTAGCAAATCATTATAAAAACATCATTTAATAAATCAGCTAAATGTCCACCAAACTTTTAAAATCCCTGTATTAGATATTCCGCATTTTATGAATTAAAAAATATATCTTCTGTTCTAAGGGGCTGTCCATAAACTACGTAACACTAATTTCTTTTTTTGACGCCGTCCCCACTCCTTTTCACACACAATCTTTTGTCATAATATTTTGAACCCCCCCCCCTCCCTAATATTATGTCACAATATCACGCATTCTCTACCCCTCTTCCAATTCAGATTAAAATTTACACTGTTTACACCATATTCTTGCCTATTTTCGTTTAAATTTTAAAGTTTAGATAATTGGGGTGTTTTAATGAATTTCTTAGTAGGTATTTTTTAATTCAAAAAATGCGCTTAAATGAAGTGTAATGTGATGTTACATATTATGTGACCTCCTCCCCACCCGACATGCGCACATGGTTTACGGACAGCCCCTAATAAAAACTATTTAAAAATATAAAAATTTGTAGGATATTTGTAGGGGGAAGGGAAATTACACCTGGAAACCAATTAATAAAATTAGTGAAAAATCGAAGTCCATTTAGGTTGAAGGACTTCTCTACTATAGCACTTGGTTTTCCTCTCGTTCAAACTTAAGATTAGGCTTCAATTAGAATTTGTCCAACTTTTGTAGATTCTGATTTGGAATGCTGTGTAGAGCTGTTGTTATCATTGGATTTCAGGTAATTGAACTCTTTGGAACTCCGTTGGGATCTCGCGTTGTTGAAGAACATCCTATTCAGTTCCTGATTTGGTATGAGGCGTCATTATTGCTTTCATTAAGCTTTGAAACTGGCGGTATCTCGTTACTAAAAGTTTCACGGAAAGATGCACTTGAGGCAGTTCAATCTCTTCCCCTTTTATCGAAACATTATCAGGCTTCGTAAAATAAGCAGTTACGAATAGTTTTAACAAATTACTTACGAGAGGGAAGAGTCTAAAGATAGTCCCACAACACAAGATGATAACTTTAGATCTACTTTCTAAAAAAATATCTTTACGGTTAGTTGAAAAATGTGATATGATTTAGAATCAGAAAGATACACGACAATGGGGAAAAATGTATGGGAAGTTGTCTCACCCCTGTATAGTGATAAGATATATATCTATAAAAAGATCTCCTTGAATAGAACATATTTTATTATTACGACTCGTCTCAATTATTAGTCCGTTCGGAGTTATATAATTCTAGATGTGACTATCTTGTTCACATCGTAATTCTCGGATTTATTAATAACATATAATAATTATTTACGTGTAATAAATGAAAATAATGGTTACTGTTACTGAATATAATTATTAAATGATAATTAATTAATACATCCTGGAAGTAAGATATAACGAGGTAAGTCATATCTAGACGTAAATAACTCCGAACGGACTAATAATTGAGACAAGTCGTAATAATAAAACATGTTCTATTTAAGGAGATCTTTCTGTAGGTATATATCTTATCGCTATACAGTGGTGAGGCAGATCTGTCCATTCTTCTTTGCTGTAGATTTATCCATAGACGATCTTTCCTAGACAAAGATTTATTTTTATTATGATAGTAATAAGTTAATTTTGGTGTTAAATTTTAGGTTTTTAGTTAAGGCCATTATTGATTTGCGCAGCCCGGTAGCGAATTGGTAAAACGCTTGACTGCGGCCTGAGGATCATGGTTCAATCCCCGACCTCCGCGGGATCGGAGATTTTCCACGCTAAATTCCCCTCCAGGAGGGTCGTAGGGTTTACCCAGCCTTCTGAAGAATGAGTACTGGTTTTCTTTTTCCCCAATGGTTAAAGACTTGTGTACCTTGGACTGATCTTCACGTAGTCTTGTTGGTCACGAACGCCGAGAACAATGGCCCGCGAGCCCAACGGCCTACATAGATTTAAACTGGGTTACTTTAGCATTTGTAACTTTTATTGACCTGTAAAGGTAGATTCAATATCTAGGAAATCAATAAGAACATTGTAAGTGAAAGTCTAAAAATACTGTCAAGAAGGATTTTTACTGAACAGTTTTACATTATATTGTCTTAAACGGTAAATGCTTTAACAATAACCATTATTGTCATTCACCCTTTATCTCAGACTTAAGTTCACTAAGCAGTTTAACACTAATTTTTGCAGTACTAAAGCGCATTGCACATGGATCCGAAAATCGGACATATCTATTTCACGTAAGGGTTTCCTTAAGACGAACATTCATTACGGAGAATTCACTGTATTTCAAACAACGGCTTCTGTGTCTTTCTACTTTTCTTCTTAAAATCAAAGCAGCGTTTAGGTTTCCTTAAGACGAATATTCATTTCGGAGAATTAAAATAAATGAAAATAAAATTAAAATAAAATGAATGTTCATTTAAGGAAACCCTTAAGTGAAATAGAATACGTCCGATTTTTAGATCCGCCGTCCGATTTTCGGATCCATGTGTAATGGGCTAAAGTTGTAGTTAAACATAGTAAAAGAGACAATTTTTCAACTTCCATGTTGTCCTACATCTTTTCATTTAACTCTAATTCTTTCTTTATATGCTGGCATCATTTTTAGAATATAGTTAATAAAAAAAACATTACTTTTAATCTGATTGAAGTGGTGAGACAGTTGTATATGAGGTCCTTTTGACCAGAGAAGCCTTGAGTCTACCCAAATCTCTATCAATTGGCCGTATCCTTCCTGCGATGAAACCCTGATGAAATGGAAATCATCTTTCCATTTAGCTTCTCGAACTGGACTGCTTCAGCTTTTTGTTTCATAAAAGCTTTGTGTATTTTATTCAAATTTTAATTTTTGTCATTCCTGTCATTTATGTAGCTGCTGAAGATTTTTAATATGTATTTTTTTTTAATCGATGATTTTTTTTTAAATGTTATATTATGACTGAAATATCTCGTTTTATTGCGTTTCGTTTTATTGCGCTTCGCTTTTATTGCGCTTTCTACAAACTGAAGATCTGTGGCAACCCTGCGTCGAGCAAATCTATCGGCGCCATTTTTCCAACAGCTTCTTGTACTCACTGCGTGTTTCTGTGTTATATTTTGGTAATTCTCGCAATATTTCAAACTTTTTAATTATTATTATTATAACTGTTAAGGCTCAGATGATGGTTAGTATTTTTTTTAGCTATAAAGTATTTTTTACTTACGGTATATACATTGTTTTTCTTTAGACATAATGGTTTTGCACACTTAATAGCTACAATGTAGTTTAAATATAACTTATATATACTGAGAAATCAAAAAATTCGTATGACTCGCTTTATTGCGATAGTCTGAAACCGAACCCGCAATATATCCGAGGTACGCCTGTAATAACAAAAAAACAAAAACAAAAAATTAAATTAGATGAAATTATCCAATCAATTAAATTCAGATTAGAACATCAAATGAAATTAACAATTAAGATCAAATTTAAAATCCATTTTCAATAATAAAATAAAATATATAAGTAAATAAAAAAAATAAAAATAAGTTGAATATTAATGAACATGAATTTAAAAGTAAATATAAGGTAATCATACCGAAAAAAAGTATAACGATTTATAATTGTAATTTTTAATTTAGTTGCGAAGAATTACTAACATTTTAACATTTACCCTGGCAGCGTTTCTTGTCAGTTCCTTTTTAAAGCTTTAAAAAGGTGTCTCAATTGCTCGGGTGAATGTTAAATAGTTTAGTTAAATGTTGTTAGTTGAATGTTAAATAGTTAAATGTTAAAAATAGCAGCTATTTTTAACTACTTTCTTTAGAATTTTTTGTTTTATTTTTATATTTTGTTGTGATTTCTTTACTTTTAAATTTCGTGTATCGTAATATTAGATTTAGGTTTGTTTTTAGTTATTTATATAGATATTTTTATTTTTTTATTCTTATTTAAATTGGATTTTTTTCTTTACTATTAAGTAAATTTGATATTATAATTTGGATTCTATTGTTTGTATTCTATTAATAAATGTTTTATTAAATTAATTTTTTATTATTTGTTTACAAAATGAAACAATTATCCCCGATTTTGGTTTAGTTAATACAATTCATTTCAAAGATCATAAATAATAAAAAAAATACTTAACTGAAATCCGGAATAAATTAATGACATAAGTAACAAAACTATAAGTTAAAAAATAAAGTCAAAAAGTTATTTTTAATTTGATTCAATTTTTACTGTGGATTTTTAATTGTTTGGATGAAAGTTAATGCCTAAACTAATTAACGTAATTTAATAAAATTATTGTTCTTATTGAATTATACAATTTATTTAGTTAATTAGACACAAAAATATATATTTATAAAAGTATTTCACATGCCTAATTAATTATATCAATATAACAATTCAATAAGTACAATAAAAAATATTAAAAAGAGTTACTTTGTAATTCTTTCTAATTGAATTTAATGTTTCAAATAGATTTAAGCGTAGAAAAATACAAATTCTTAGATTAGGTTTCTTTCGGTCAATGAGGAAAAGGAAGTTTTTTGATCTCATTGACATTGAATATCCGCTGGCCTTGAATTATAGAAAGCGCTTTTTTTAATCGAATCTTAAAAAAAAGAAAGAAAAAAATGCACAGGAAATAAAAAGAAATGGCTATTAATGTTATTTTATGTAGCTAATTTGTTTCTTCGAATATTACTAATGCTGAAAATAAGATATTTAAGTAAAAAGTAAAATTAAACTTGCCTGATAAAAATTGTACATTACACAATTACTTAAATGAAATGCTATCATACTGTTAGATTTAAGTGGGATTAAGATTAAACTGTTAGATTAATCATGTTTTTTAATTAGACACTTTTAATTTACTTTTATTATTGGATTGAGGATTTGTTTACTATTTATTTAGTCATGGATCTCAGAGATATTGGATTGTTAACAATAAAATCAGTAACAGAATTCACTCAGGAATAGTCAATAACGATAATAATAATAATAATAACAATAAGTTAACAAAAATGTTAATAGATTAAAATTAAGGCCAACGCACACAATTGAAAGTGTTGGCCTTAATTTTAATATATTACTATTTTTACACACGTTAAATCTTAGTTACAACAAGTGAATATAATTTTGTGCTAAAGCAAAAATTTAAGGGCAACCCATAATAGTAAAAATAATAATAAAAAAATTAAAATAATAATAAAAAGAAGTATATTAACGTAAGGAAAAGTTTAAAATAAGTTAGGAAAAAACTAAAGAAACGTAAGGAAAATAATAAGAAAAAAAAAGCTCAAGCGGACATTGAGAAACAAAGATTAAGAAAAAAAAATAATAAGATATACAGATTTGAACCGACAACCCTAAATATACGAGTCCTAAACCTTAACCATCAAGTTATAGCTGACAACTGAAAAGTGACGGTTGCGTTGTTAACATTTAAGCTAATAGCGGAAATCCAATGAAAACAATGACAAATACCTCCATCGTAGGGGGGGGGGGCGTTGGTCCCTGAAATTACCCCATTCTTACGTTGTTTGGGCCTCTGAACACAATGGTGAAGTCCGTTTGTCGATCCGACCTTCCGTTCGAGAATCGTTAGGAGTGGACAGATACGGACAGGACAAACGCAATAGTTACCGATTTAGGTCGCAATCACATTAGCTCCCAAATGGGTCGCTAAAAATGTTAATATAAATTTAAAGATAGATGTTAATGATCTACGAAGTAAGACAGCTATGGTCTTTACGAGATTCAAGATATATGGTTTAATTCTTATATTCTTTCTTATTGATCAATGTTCACCCAAAATTAATTGAAGTCTTTCTTTGTAATCTCCCTATAAAGTATTAGCTGAATAGTATTTATAGAATCACAGAAGGGGAGACCGATTCAAAAAGTTGTTTTTACTATTAAAAAAAAAAATGGGAAAATTATAATTTCCGATGAATAATAACGATATTACGAACCCTCTGAGATCAAACATGTCCTTCCCTTTGATAGTATCTATCAGGTGGATATAAAAAAAACGAAATGTAGTAAAAGTTCGTTTTAAACTTCAAAGCAAATTTTTCTGTTAGATGTTCGTGGTAAATTAGTCACTGTGGAATGAAATGAGACAATTCTAAAACCAAGTGAAAAGTGTATTGAAATTAATGCTCTCGAATGCACAGGGTGCGTGTTTGTTGTACGTTAAATATTAATTGCAGGTTTTCGACGTGGCTTCAGGGTCAATGTCACAAAGTGGCCTGAGGCTTCTGACTGCAAAATTATATTGATTGTTAGTCTACCTTGCGGTAGGAAAATAGGGCTAATCAAATCATTCTGTGCGTGTGTTCGTTTCCTAATAACTGTGGAACCACTGGATGGATCATCTTGAAACTTGATATGCCTATTCAGGGATTAGCAAGGAGAAATTATTAGCACGAGAAGTCAACGTAGATTTCCAAAGAAAAGCATTGGAATCTAAACAGTGGATTTCTATCCTATTTTTCTTGATAATCCATTGTCTTCAACAATGAATATTAAATCCTTTTAGCTTATTCTGCGCGCGTTTGATCCAATTAAAATGAATCTGATTTAGGCAACTTCAGTTAATAACGCGGAATTCAGTTATTTTTTTTTCCCAGAAAATGGAAACATTTGTAATTTTTGTACTGAGTCGATTTTAATTATTTAATGTATAAATATAAAAATTCGCTTTTGTCATTTTAACGACTTAAATAAAAAAGAAAGAAAGAAATGTTAAGAAACCGCATTTTAAGGAAAATGGACTTAAAGTTCTTTTGAGCTTCATCATTATTTGATAAATACCGAATCCCCCATTGTCCTAAATTATATTTTAATTTACTTTTATGTTTGAATTTATGTTTTCACATAACATCCTTAGCCATGGGACTTAGTTTAATTCTTTAAGTAATCATTCTGATCCGGTTTTTTTGTACAATCATGAAACTATCATTGTTACAGTAATAGCGGGCGATCAAACAAAAGATTTGAGTGAAAGTTACATACTTCTAGTAAAGGAATTCTTTTAATAAGAGAAATCTAAATTGAAAATGAATATTTAATTTCCTTACAGTCTAAGAACTGAGAACTCATTAAATAATGGTAAAGCCGAGCATCTAAAAGACCATTGTACTCCAACCACTCTGGGCCAACTTAGATATCGACCCACTCCATTTCCTTCGCTTCACGAATTTTCGCTCTCTGACGAGGAAAGGCTAAAAGTAAAATTTAAAAAGCTTTAACGCAATAACTTTTCTTTTTTTTAGATATTTTTGTATTCCATAAAAAAATTGTTGCAGCATTGGCAAAATCTTTTCTAAGTATTACATAGTATCTGAAACAGTATTTAGAATTATCTTTGACAACTGAGGAAATAGTTCCTGAAATAACTTTAAATCTAATTTCTTTTATTTTTTTTGTTTTTATTTTTTAAAATTTTCTTTATTGTTATGTTTTCTGCATGTGAACCAAATAAAAAAGTGTCTGGATGTTCATAAATTATAATAATAGTCGAATACCAGATATATTCATATTTTTATTTTACTGAAAATCAAATTAAATCCATATATAGTTAATTTAAGTAGACTAAATGCATTAAAAATGAAAAAAAAAAAGTCAGCTCCTCAGGATAATTATGTCGATTCATTACGAAGAAAATAATGGAATAACATTTAATCTTATTTCGACTTAACATTGCACCCTAATTAGGTGGATTATTTTTTATTTTACATATTAAAGAGAAAAATAACGAATTTTCCTTATATTTCCTTGTAATTACGATAACATTTTAAAACTAACAGCATTTACATGATTCAACTTGTCGTATGTCTAATTTTTAAAATTCCTTATTTATGTTACTCTTGACTTATTATACTCATAAGTTACCGCAGAATATTAGAGGTTTGGTCTAACATCTGTAAATCACCTTACTATATATTCTGGAGAGAGAAAGAGGGTTAGAATAAAAGAAGTTTTAAAACTTAAACTTCCAGAAAAAGTAGTTTTAAATAGTTAAGTGTAAAAGTTTCACAATAACGGTATATATTTTATTTTGAAAACAACCTATCCTTTCTTCCATCTGTAATCTTTGTAACTGACAAGCTGAGATTCTAGATGTAAGTTATTACATGTGGGTGGGGAAAAGATACTTATTTATTCTTAGACATATCGGACTAAAGGGTAAAGAGTTAAAGCCGAAATTTGCCAAAAAGTTCTAAATTTTGCAATAACTTAAAAATGTATATGTTAGAAACCTGAACTGTAATGATAGATAAATGATTAATTGAAGGTTAATTCTCAAAGAAATTAACCCAAAAAACCCAAAATGCTATTCCGAAAATGCTCCTGTATCACGATTACAAAAATATAAATTGCTTGTAAGTGGTTGAAAGTAAAATTTACTATTCCTGTCTTTTGGTACAGATACTTGTATCTTATCATTCATGTTTAGCTTTTGTTTGTTTTTCTGTATATTTAAAAATTCTCATTTTCACTTACCTACGCTCAGGATAATGTATCTCAGGATAATATATCTTTTTTATTCATTTTATTTATATATTCATAATTGTAGCGTCAGACACCTATTTGAATATTTATCCCATATTTATTCAAAGTTCTACTTTTCTTCTAGATCTTTCCATTCGTGACTTGAAAATAGAACGTTGAAAATGGAAATAGAAATAAGTTGAATTTAACTCCATTTTAAATGTTCTATTTTCTTTCACTTTTTTTGCCATTAGAGATGATTTCTGTTTCAAATGGAAAAGCCCTAGAAGATCAAAGAAATTCTTGAATTCGAATTTCTCAATTCAAAATTATTTTTTTAACATCAACCTTTCATCTCCGAATATTGAAAATACATTTTGAAGAATATTAATCTTGAAGAAACTGAGAATATTTAGCATATCGCAGATTTTATTCAGGTGAAAGTTAAGGAATAATAATAACATATCAATACTTTTTATAACCTTTAATCAATGTAAGCGTGCTACCCAGAGGTAGTTGGGAGGTATTTTTTCAATTTGGTTCTTCGCGCTAAAGCTAAGGGGTCCGATCTTTAATGACCGTCGGGATTAGTTGAAAACAGGATAAGTTGAGAAAGAAGCTCTGTTCCATTTTACAGGGGATGGGTGAACTCAGATGATCATATCCGAAAGAGAATAATTAGGAAAATTCTCCGACCTCCCTAGGGACTGAACCCGGCTTCTCCTATCCATATCCCTACCTCTATATCTTTGGATCACCGGACCTATGTACTATAGTTCGTCAAATGATAGAAAAATGGACCACGCCCATTTTGAGAGGAAAATGACGGGTAAAATTGGTATTTTGCGTCGCGATTGCATTTGCCTCGTTTCTTCTCCTGTAGTTTCCTGCTGTCCCCTAGAGAGCATCGTGCTTCCGTTTTATTCTGCCAATTCCTTTATTTACTTTTTTTTATTTATTTTTGATTCTTTATATTAAATGAAATTTATTACTTAGAATGTTACGAGCTTAATGTATTGAAGTGAAGCTATGAAGAGAATTGTTTAATTTAAATGAAATTTAAAATTACATTGCCGCCGACAGTTGAAATTCCTAAGCCTGCAGCATCAGCAGTGGCTTTCCAGAGTTTTGTTTTATTTTCTTCACCTGCAGAAGTCTTGAAGTGCACGCACACATTGTTTATAATCTGCCATGCTTGGTTGTGGGTTGCTTTGAAAGAAAACCATGGAAAACTATTGTACGTTTCCGAATCCAACCAAGAATCCATAGCTGACGCTATGTTTAACAAGTCTCAGAAGGGAGGGCGGGGCTTATGAACTGTGCTAGAAATACTAACCGAGTAGTACTTCTCTCTGATTGGTGGTTCTTCTCTCATTTGACAGATTATTCCAAAGTATTATCGTAAAATAGGAGAGGAGAATAGGATTGTAGGTAAAAAAAAAAGTTTCGGACAAATTTAGTATTCAGTAGCACAAGACTTAAAAGAATCAATTTTGTATTATATGTAACTTCTATGGCCAAGTGCACCAAACTTCAATTAACTTTGAGGGCTGTATTGTGGACGTAGCAAAAATTAGTGGGGGGGGGGGGGTACTGCTGCAGAAAAATTTTAGCCTTTGTTTTAAAATTGCATGAAAGGAAACAAACATGTATAAAAAGAAATTTATCAAGTTTCTGAATAAATTTTCTTTTTATACATGTTTGTTTCCTTAATGTTTAAATTTTAACTTTTATAATTTCAAAGTGTGTTTCGTCTATATTTTATATTTATCATTTCTACATATGTTAATACACAGCTTTTTATTATATGCTTTTTGTCCAGTACCAACATTGTAGCTTGCGTCATCTATGGTTGTAGTGGAGTTCTCCCCAAAATCAACAAATACTAACACTCACTAGGGCCGCGCGGTTGGCGATGTCGCTAAGACACTGGCCTCTCACCTCTGAGTCCCGGGCTCGGTTCTCATATGGGTTTCGTTGATGGTGGCGATCCGCGCTGTGGAGGTTTTCCCGGGGTTCTCCCGTTTGCCCTGCATTTCTCACACCATCCTTTCTCAGTCTTTCTCTCCGTCTGTCCTTCTTTCCGTGGGTTAGTACAAAAGATCTTTCAGATCAACGTGCTCGGCAGTCATGCCACCCACTTTCAATTAATCTAATCTAATCTAACACTTACTATCCTCCAACTAAACATTCCATGTACAGTATGATGTCACAACAACCAGCCCTCTTCAGCCAGGGCTCTTCAGCAATCAAAACCCAAAAGGCATACGAGGGGAAGAATAATGTTTTGGGGTTTTGCTTGCTAGGGAGATCCTAACGACCTAGAAACAGCTGTGTCAGGGTCTCAGCTTGAAATAAAGTCAAAAAGGCTTTCAATTTGTCAAGAATATATGATTTCGTTCCTTTCCGCATTTGAGGGCTTTTTTTGTTTATTACTTATATTTGTTTTGTGGTCTTTTGAGGTAAGCGGAAGGCTGTTAAAAGTTTTGAATTCCAGTTGCTGTTATTGCTTTTTATTTTGCTTGTTTGAAGGATCACTCGTCCCATCAACAATGAAAAGAAGTTGAATTCACTGCAATCCTGAGAAAATAATTTATGAAAGCTCGGATGTTATTACAGTCGTCATAAAACTTACGTCATGAGTTATCCAATTGAAAAACAATTGAGTTCATTGATATAATACCTATATTTATATTAGGGTTATTTTATTTCAAGAAATAGAAAACAAAAAAACCCAAACACTTCAACCTGATATCATTCTTAGGAAAAAACAGTCTAAATTTCCGTAGTGGATATATATTATTTTGAGCAACTTTAAAATGAAAACATTTAAAAATATTGAGAGAAACATGTTTAATTTTATCATCAATTTGTTCGTAAGTAATAATTTTATGCAGGTAAAGCAGAATCTGTAAATATTTAAGATCTTGAGACAAATAGTACAATATATCGAGGGCTCTATGACATAAAGGCCTAAGTGACATTTTTGTAAAAATTGAGTTACATGTCTTAAGTGAAATCCGAGAACCATATCTTTCATATGAAAAAGAGAACTAACTGAAAATTTCATTGCAACTGGTAGAATTCTGCTTCCATAAAAAGCTACTTCCATAGAACTGCAAGGCAATACAAACATAAAACCCTTAATAACTCGGAATGGAGATTTTGTCACTTAGGCCTTTATGTCATAGAGCCCTCGATATGTTAATAGAAGAATGAATTTTGTTCAAACATCCTAAGGTAAATAATATGTTCCCTATCGGTGTTCGAATCTGCGACTCCCAGCCATTATCAAAAAGCTAATGGAATAGCAACGATTCAGACGAAAGTAGAATAGGATTGAAGTAGGAATAAAAATGGGAATATAATTCCCATGGCATTTCCATTTTTAAAGCTGCATTCGTTAAAACGTTGGTGGCTTTTTCAAACATATTAGGAATATTCTTTTTATTTTTTCTGAAATACAAGATG
Organism: Thereuonema tuberculata; assembly: GCA_023159025.1. NCBI lineage: Eukaryota > Metazoa > Arthropoda > Chilopoda > Scutigeromorpha > Scutigeridae > Thereuonema > Thereuonema tuberculata. Next base: position 14,853,251 of record JAFIDM010002131.1, read on the forward strand.
GCTGCCTGCCTCTTCGCTCCGGAAGTCTCGTATATGTAACGTGAGTGCAGTCAATGAATGGAGACCAACATTGTATTTATTCAAATTACATCAAGTAAACTACTACTTACAACTAAAACGAGTAATGAAAGTAAAGTTTACATTCTAACAAGTATATGCAATGTAAAATTTACAGTTCTAAATAATTTCGCTATAAATAGTGTTTTTGGATTTACATTTTGAAATATTTTCTTTAGGGGCCGTTCAAGTATTATGTAAGCACATTGTAGTCATTTTAGACCCCCTCACCGTGTAAGCAAAAATAAGCAGAGGCCCCCCTCCCCTTGTGCATACGTAGATTTTCCAAATCATTAACAGTAAACACCACTGAATAATAAATTAAGACAGCCAAAAGTAAATATTTTTTTTTTATTAATTATTAGTTTAATAATTATGAGTTACCATATAAATTTAAATAATATATTAGAAATTCACTTCTGAATTAAAATGTAACAAATTAAATATAAAAGTCCACGTGAAATACTGAGGGGAAAAAAATGTCTTAAGCATTGCTCTGATCCGCCCCTCCCCTTGTCTGCAAAAATTAAACCCCTCTCCCCCATTGAATGCTTACGTAAACTTGAATAGCCCCTCATCTAAAATAATTCTGATGATTTAACCATGCAACAATACTCATGTTGCCTGGCAACGCGCGTGCGATGTTCCATTGTTGCGGATGCACCCATGCAGACACACATAGTTCACAGGATTTCTAATAATACATATTTCAAGTGATAAGTAAAGTTTTCTAAACTGTCTTTCCAATAATTATTATTTATTTGATGAGATGACGAATTCACTTATTCATACATTGTAATTCTTTGCTAATATGTTACCAATCTGCAGTCTTTGTAGCTCGAGATGGGAGCATTTAATCTTTGATACCTTATAAATGAAGATCGTAATATCTTTTTTTATTGGCTCGTAAGTAATAATGGGCTTATCAATAGTGTAATTGGTTTATATATCGTCTCTTTTTATAGCCACTTAAGACCGTTGCTCAAGAGGCGTTGCATATTTTTATCGTGTTATTGATGTCTCTTTCTCAGAGTTCTTGGGATGAGTTCGGAGGAATTGAATGGGCTTAGATACCCTCAGGCATTCCATAATTTCGTCTTCAGCTTCAAAAAAGAGAGATGTCACTCGACGAAATTGAGTCATAAACGTTAAGGAAATTAAGCTTAGATTTTGGAGAGAAAATGATTCCTGTGGAATCTGTTCAAATCTGAGATTTATGGTTTATGTAATAGGAAAAATTATTCTGTTGCAATGTTCCATAAAAATTGCAACAAAATTGAAGGAATTTGGCATGCGCAGTTAGTGAGAAGCGACATCTAGGGTTGGAAACAGGAAGCTATGGTTTAAAACGGTGAATCCGAGCCTGCCTTGGCGTGGCAAATCCTTTCTGATATTATACTTCGCGAAACATCAAACATCCAACCAAAAAAAAATGTTCTCGAATTTGAGTGAATGAAACGAAGAATGAAAGAGACGAATTTTTGTATTTGGAAATTTTTTTGAACGTTGAATGGGTCTCTCTTTGGAAAATTAGTAAATTTGAGCGTAATGGTGACTAAATTTTCCATAGGAAAACACTAAAAGCAAAGCAATGGATCGATGTCCAATAATTCCAATTAAACATTTAGGCAATCCTTGAATTTGCGCATGTGCAAATGAGGTGTTACAATTTATTTCATTTAGGCAACTTAGGAAATATTTTTATTTTGATATAGTAAATAATGTGGAATTAATTAATTTCAGAAAAAGAAAGAATTCTTATATTATTGATACAAGTTCCAAACATAGCTACACTTTTGTTTTAAGGACTTTAAAAAAAAAAACCTAAGAAATACAGCAAAGTAGTTTTTAAGTTCTCTCAGAAACTTCTTGTTATCTTTGCTTTAGAAGAATAAATATTTTGTTCCATATACACAGAAATATATTTTAAATGGTAGCAGTACATACAATATTTGGTTGTTACTTCAATCTAGTGTTGGAAAACGTTACGCTTAATGAAAGAAATAACGGAATGATTTGATAATCTAGTGAAGACGTTAATGAAATTTTTCATAAATACAGCAACACAAAACTTAAATTCCTCTTGGTTGGAAAGATTGATTTTAGTAGTAACATTTGAAAGAAAAGTGGCGAATCCCTCTATCTTCTCTGCGTTGAAATAACTTTCGCCAAAATGGTCACTGTTGTTTTTTCTGCAATTTTTATAGTTGAGGGTGAAAGGGACTCTGTGGAAAATAAATTATTTGTGAATCGGCAACATCAATTGAAAAATTAAGTGCTATTATTGCAATAATAACCTTAATGTTAATTAATAATTATTTATATAATGTTTTTAAAATAATTATTTGTAAGTAAAGCAGATATGTAATAAATGAGAAATTTATTGATAAATAATAATGATAAATAAATATTAAATAATAACAAAATAAATAAATATATAGAATGTGCTTGTTTATTAAGTAAATTATTTGTAATAAGGAAGGATGAAAATTTAATAAGTTTACTACCTCGAAGAGTAAACATTATACTCGTAGATGAAACTAACAAACAGTACTAGATATACAGCATTTTTACAGATTTTAAAGCACAAAAGTAACTGGCCTTTTTTTAAAAGTTTGCTTGAGTGGAAATTTAAAAGATCTGAATAAAATTTAAAAACAAATATGTACTAAAAGATCAAAAGGACCAAGCCATTATATTTCAACTATTTAAAACAAATTATAAATAGTGTGCTGTCATTCCAGACTCACAAGTGCACTGGTTATTGTCGGAAAGAACAATTTAATAGTTTGATGATTTGAGCTATGTGTTATTCCACTCTTTATTTTTACAGTTCTGAGTCAGTTGCTAAAAGGTTGTATGATAGGAATAAGGAAGAAAAATTATTGGAATAACAAATAAATAAATACTATCCTGTCTTAATTAACTTCTTTAATAACTTCTTTAATAAACTCCATAAACTACAACGGCGATATTTCGTAGGCCCAACCGGCCTTCTTTTCCAAGCTGGTTAGGCCTACGAAATATCGCCATCGTAGTTTATAGAGTTTATTAAAGAAGTTACTAAAGAAGTTAATTAAGATGTTAATTAAGAAGAATTTGTTTGTTTTACTATCCTGTCTTATTTCATAACTAATTATTTTGTTAAAAAGTTAAACGTACTGGAAAACGAAATTAAGATTTTAGCGTTAAAAAAAAAAAGAAAAGCTTAGACTGTAACCCAAGAGGCCATGTAGGTCCTGGGGTGCAAGATAGGTGTAGCCTCCCAGCTATTCTCGACCAACCGGAATAATTGAAGTCGCATGGTCAGTCCGAGGTACAACCGCGTTTAACTCCTGAATAAGAAACTCTGTACCCATTTGACAGAGGGCTGGGTGAACACTTGTGTCCGTTTGAAGGAGTAATTAACCGTGGAAAAATCTTCGATCACTCCACCTCGTTTAACTCGGGCTCCTCCAGTTCACAGTCCAGCGCCTTAACCACTGGGATACAGGACACCTACCCGTAAGATTTTAGCATAATGAACGAAATCCCTTTTAGGCTTCCATTCACAGCGTAGCTCACAGCAGGAGAAGGCTTATATCCCCGCTCCCTCGCAAGAAATTCATAAATGAGGAACGACATATTCTAGAGACATGATCTAGACCTCGTTAAAACGGTCTTTCCAAGACTAGCTCAAAGCCCTTGAGAACTCGTTTCTAGCTTGTGTGATTCTATGCTTTGTGATTCTATGTGATCTAGCTTTAAGTTATAGGTCTCCTCCAGAATTTGATCTTAATTTATAAGTTTTATTAAAATCTGGTATATTAAAAAAATATTTCTTCATTTTTATATTGACTTCATCTAGAAGTATTATATGAATTAATTATATGAAGCCAATTCTCTTTTTCTCTTCTTCAAATAAATCTTACAGTGATTGATCTATTTTTATTATAATGGGATCTTCCAAATCTATGGAGATTTTCTATT
>JAFIDM010002131.1:14857286-14950141 GCA_023159025.1 Thereuonema tuberculata
TTCTATGGGATTTTGAAGTTGTAATTTTGTTTTAAATTTGCATTCATGTATACTCTTTGGTTGTTGTCATTTTTAAAGATATCCTTATTGATTAAACATTTTCTTTGTTTGAAAGCTAAAAGCCAATTGTCATATTCTCTTCCTGAAATAAATCTTAAAATGATTGACTTATTTTTATTATAATGGGATCTCCCAAATCTTGGAGAGATTCTTTTTTTTTTTTTTTTGTGGGGTTTTGAAGTTGTAAAGTTTCCGAGATTTTAAGAGTGGCTCTGTATAGAAGCCATGGGTCATTATGCTGCCCCTATCTTGTTTTAGCCCGAAATGAAAACCGTAACGAACCATTTTTTTTTTTTTTTTCGTATTCCAGCTGTGCTTCAATCACATATTTATGTTTGTTTAAATTTTAAGTTATAAAGTAAAAAAAAAAAAAAATGTGTTTCCTTTTTTTAAAAAAACACAATAATTATTTAGTTCATTTATGAGTAAATTGAAATCACCAAATACAGTAGTTGTCTTAAGATTCTTCAGAGATCCCAGGGGAAAAAAATAAGTTTAATCCAGATTTGAATTCTTCAATTAATCGAAATTAATTAATTCAATACTTTTGGAAAAACGGTTGTGGAAGAGGCAATGTTCGAATTATCAAAAAACAACATCAAATTTACAGTGATATTACAGAAAAAACAATTTTGAAAAAATTTTGAGTTTGTTTGTGATATTAAGTTAAAATAGGCCAAAATTAATTTTTTTTTCAAAATGAATTAAGTTAATTTTTGAAAATACTTCAATACTAGAAACAATTAGTGAAATCATGTAGTAACGTAATGTGTAAACGAAGCAGCTTTGCGTGATTGTTCTTTGCAACCATAAATATTTCCTATTTCTTTAGATTTCAGTGTTCCAAGGTAGAAAAACAAAGGAAATGGAGGAAAGAACCCATCGTCTGCATCTATAATGTGATGCTCAGTGACAGCTTCTCATTATCCTGTCATTCTTCTCTGGGAATCAAAGGTTTTCGGAATTTTTGATTAAAGCCGTGTCCTTGAACCAATGTTACCAGGAAGATACCGATAGAGAATATGCTGTCATATTGCAGAAATAAGCATCAACGCGATTTAGAAATATATTTTCCATTATTTTGAGACGGAATTGACTTAGAATAAATAAACATACAATTCCTGAAATAATGTAAAACTACTTTACTTAAAATTTTGCTTTTTCTGTATTTTTGTTAATTTTTAAAGTCCTGTAAAAAAAAATATAAAGAAGTAATACATATATTATTTTGAAAAAAATCATTTTGGCGTATTTTAAGTTAATATCACGAAAAAAGTCAAAAGTTATATATATGATATAAATGAATGCATGTAATAAAACTTCTAGTTTTTGATAACCCGAACATGCAGGATAGTAGATTGTTGCGTATACCATTGTTGTCGTGCAATCAGGAAGCGTTATGTCACGCTCATTTACCTATTATTGTTGATTGAAGTTCTAGACAAGGACAAAATAACTGCGCTTACGTTTGCTGAATACGCCGACGTAGCAAAGCTTACTTATAGCACAACACATAATGCTACACGTTACAAGCATTAAGTAAAGCACGTCAAATAGAAATGAATAAACCTGTGGGTGAATCGATGAGTTTCCGTAGCTACGTTCCTCTCAAAAATTGTTTCATTTTCACAACCCTATACGCCCTAGAAGTTAGTTGCATGTATTCATTTACTCCATGTATATATACATTTCTGACATCTGATTAAAATCTACAATTTCGTTAGGATCTTCATTTAAAGTTGACGATACGGTCAGTATATACAGTACATAAAAAGGCAGCTATTATTTTTCAAAAGTGCATAAAATTGTATTTCCTTTAATTTAACAATTATTTTTTGATATTTTATATTAGTTTCCATCATATTGATATATATTGATATTATATATATTGATCCATAAGTTTTGATTTAAGAATTATTTAACATTCCACCCTTTACGAATAAAATTCACATAACTCCACGTTTTGTAAGTAAGATGAAGAATTATCTTAGTTCGAAACTGCCTCTTTTATTAAAAGTTTATAACTACTAAATGTATTCTGCCTTAATTTTTTTTACATAAAATATTTAGCAAGTACGCGAACTAACGTTTTCTACTTCACTCTTCTGATATTATTTATGAGTTAGAATTTAGTATTTATTTTCCGAATTATCGATTACCAATTCAGTAATTATTTAGATGACACGGCGCAATAAATTTAGATTTAAGAAACGATATCATAATGGAATATCGTGAGTTGGTTAATGGAATTTATTTATTTATTTGATTCTGACTAGTGCACCTTCGGACTGCTGGACAATGTGTACCTTAACTGAAGACTTATGAATAAAAAAGACTGAATAAAAAGAAAATTACTATCTTACGTAACTAATTCAAATTAGCTAACTAATTACTTGTCTAACTAATATTTGATATAAATTTATAAACACTTTTAATATTTTTATAATATAAACAAATAATCTTCACTTCCGTATTCGATTTAATACACGAATTTTACTAATCAAATAAAGAAATGAAGTTTATTTATTTTATCTTACATTTCTCTCTTTGAAATACCAACAAAATTTACTTTATATAACATAAAAAGCTCTAGAACATAATCAAAGACATCAACTCGTTTCTTATTATACATTTCTGCAAAATAATGATTTGTTTCATACGATTTCGAGAAATTTATTTATTTAATTGAAAATTTTGTTTTCATTACGATGATGGAAATATAGAAGAGAAAGAATAAGTTTTCTTCAAAAATTACATCTGATGAAGTTTCTCGCTGAGAGGAATGAAATATCATGATGATTATATTTGAAATTTTTGATTGTTAGTTGTTTTCAAATATGTGTAGAAAGTTATGAAAAACTTTCTTAAGATATTGTTGTCCTATTTCTTATAAAAAGAGGATATTTTTAACTTAGAAGACATATTAATCTTCCTTGAAATGCTGTGTTTTTGGCAAGGACGTTATTTAGTCACGCTGTAAACAGTTGAAATATGACAATAAAAAAAATGCTGCCAGGTAGTTACTAAGAGAATAAATATAGCTGGAAAAACACTCGCCAATGAAATGATAAAATAAGCTAAGGTAGCTCCAAATATGTAAACGAAATAAAAACTAAACAGTACAAAAACGCTGTAAGGAGGAATTTGGAATACGTTTCACCCTTTCCATCTCGTCTCATTACAAAATACGATTTTTATAATCTAAGAATAAAGTAAAGGGTTTTAAGTTAAAGCTGAATTATTTATATTGAAATTAGTGATGGAAAACAAAGTAATCGTCTGAAGCGAAGAAAAGAAAAAATCTCTCATAAGCGAAATAAAACCAATAAATTTATAAATAAAGGAATCTTTGAATAAGCCTTCCCTCCATGAAGTTATAATATAACTGTTGTTATTTTAAAGCCGAAAGGCTTAGGTTAGATTTAGAGCGGGAAAATCGATGAAACCGCCAAAGAACTGAACAGAATTATGGAATCAAGTGGGGGTCTTTATAGTAAACGTCATCCTTGAGTCACAGCGATGAACGTTTTACTGAAATTTGAAAACGAGTTTGTTTTCAGATCACGGAATGCACTGATCTGTTCAACCTCTCCTTTGACACTGTTTGTCAATAATTTGTCACGAGGATCTACCTTCCCCCTCCCTCCGTCCCCTTTTCAGGCAGTGATTTGTTCATCGATCTGGACAGCTATATCAACAACTTAATCTTCATTAATAAAGGAAGAGAGAAACGTATCGTAATTTCTTTCATACACAAATGTCTTAATGAAATTTGCAACACGATTTTTTGTAAATAAAATTACAATTATGAAAAACAAATTAAAAAAAAAATAAAGCTACCCCCTCGTTAGAAAAAATAAATATGAAAAAAAAAAGGGTAGAGAAAAATGCACATATCATTCACGCCTTCAACAATCGTCAAACGGAATTTGGGACTAACCTTATTAGGACTCATCAGCCAGATTACCCACGTTGATGATAAGCTCGGAGTAATATCAGAGGTCATTGACGCCCCTGGGAGTGGGACCTCCACTCAAACAAACAACAAAAGGAAAATCACTGCAACCAGTACAGTATCAATTCCACGGCCTGCCTAAAGCAAGGACCAAAGTCATTTAGGAAAAAAAAAAACCAAGACAGTTTAAACATGCACAAATTAAAGCATGATAAAATAAACACAAAATAAAAACGTGGATTTAAATTCTGTGTCAATTTCGCTAACGTCATGAAGTGTTAACCATCGACAAAAATTTAAAAAAAAAGAAAAATATGTGTGTGTATTGCAAAACAAACCAAGCAATTTGAATAAATTCTTAAGCAAAAAAAGGTCGTTAAGTCCTGTATCTTATCAGTGGAGGTAAGGGGAAGGAGAAATTGCTGACGAGAAAGGAATTAAACCTGTTTAAATGCAAGAAAAATAAATATTAAAAAGAAAAATAAGTTTTCAAATTATTTACGACTTAATAAAGTCGTGTTCCATTTTTTTTTTCTTTTTGCTGTAATGTATCATTTAACGGTCAGTAATTTTGGCTTTTATATATAGATAAAGAAATCCCATAAATTAATAAATAATAAATGAAGGTTAATAAACAATCGGAAAAAATATTATGAAATTTCTTGATGTTTTTGCTGATGTTTTTCTTGATGTTTTTCTTCAAACATAAAATGAAAAATTGAATAAGGAGAAATTTTATGATTTGGAACCATAAATTCTTTTCATTGTAGAAGGAAATAAAAACGAATTTCGTAATAATTTCAAGGAAGAAATAAAGAAACAAAAAACCAACTTATTTTTCCTTAAGATGGATGACCAGTGAGTAAGAACACATTTGTTAAAAAATTGTTAAAAACGGGAAGTTTTAATATCCCATTTATATGTTTCAACATGAACTTATCTGTAGAGGTGAAATCAACAAATATCTAATATATTTGAGTGTATTTCATTGTAGCTTCAATAGTGTAGTTATTCTTCTTCATTCTATTTTTGATATTACGTTTTTTCAAAACATTTGCAAATAACTCCTGCCTTTATTATAATTTACACTTTAGAATAAGGAATACTTGATACACAAAGACTAATAAAAAATTTTATATTTAACATTTAGAAAAAATACAATTAATATTTATTTTTCACAAACAGCTTGATCAGATCACGTATATTATATGAAGAATCCTATAAAAATTGTAACTTTTTTGGCAAAATATGAATATAATAATTTGTATTATAAATTACGAAACTACTCGACTGGAAACTGCTGAATCAGGTACCAAGTGGTCATGTGCTTGACCGTGACCAGAAGGAGCAAAGTTCAATCCCGACCCCTGCGGAGGTCTGGGATTTTGCCACGGTGAATTATGCTGCAGACAGGTCTTAAGGTCGACCCAGCCCTCTGTTGAATAGGTACCAGATTTCTTTCCCGGGGTTTGATACAGGCGGGCGTCGGGCTGACCACTCGACCTGATCTTAGTCTCGTTGGTCACGAAATGCAGGGAGCTTTCCTTCCCGAGATTCCAAGGGCCTACTTAGATCTAAGTGGGATACTATCTAACTAACCATAAGAGAGTTGTTCTCATTCAGGGCTATTCAGCTTGCAAAGGCTCAAAAGAGGAAAAGGAGTTTAATCATTATAAATTGATCTCTTAAAAAATAAAGAACTTATATTTCTTTCCTTAAGTTTAGTTTAAGGAGTCATTTAGTTTTGAATGTTTCTTTTTCTTTGAGTAACCCTGGAGAACCTTGAATGAGAAGAGTTGAACAAGATCTTGAGACAGTAGGAGTTGGTTTCGTGTATTTCATTGGAAGTTTTGTAGGTTGTTTTTTTTTCTTTAGCCTTGTGCCTTCCATGGTTATCATTTGTTGAATTATTTAGGCACATTAAATTTCTTATTTCATATACTGTATAATTTTAATGCTTTCTTTTATGCTTTTATTAAATTCCTTTGAGCCTAGCGGAACTCAGGACAAAGAATCAACACTTTTTGTATTATTATTTATTTTTGATTGTGTTTGGGTCCCACTTTCGGGAACGAGATCCGGGTCCTTAACCTTTCCACTTACCCTTGCTATTTCCGCTACTGTAATGTAGTTGGCCTTAATTAATCAAAACATTGAGAAGAGTATCAAGTAAGTTGGGGAAGTTGCAGATATTGAACATATACGTCCGCGCTGCAACCATCGTCAAAACAAACAGCCGAAAGAAAGAAAACACATTAAAAATAAATAACATGAATCCTATCCAAATATATATACAGAGTCATAAATGCTGTAATAAGAACATTGCAAACACTGCAAGTAAATTAATAACTAACTTTTATTTTCATTCGAAATAAACATTATTATTACTATTATTTCCGTATGTTTATTTTGTTATGGATTCAACTTTATGAGAATATTCAGTTTCATTAAATAAATAACACGGAGCACAGTCGAATTTATTTAATTTAGTTTGAAATGCTGTTTTAAAATCAATTTCGAACTATCCAAGATGACTTGGACTCATTTCCGAATGAAATAAATCCTACCTAATATTAATATTGATTGTTTTTAATTTTATGCACTATACTGGAAGGAGTATGGACTTCCAAATTTCAACTAATTTGTAATTCCTTACAAATTATTTAATTTTATTTTGAAGTCGCTGAATAAAGTGCAATTGGAGCACCTGAAGTAAATTTATCACAGGACGAAAGTTTATCAATTTATTTTTATTTTGTTTAGTTTTACTTCATTGCATTCAATCTGTATTAAATATAAATATTACAGACATTCATTATAAATTATATTTATTTATAGATATAACAGAACAAATCTTAATTTTATTTAATCTTTATTTAGTGATATAGATTTAAGTATAATTAAGATACAAAGTTATATATTACATGTATTCTTAGTTATATGAAATATTCTATCATGTTATAATATTTAGTTGAGTACTTGTATTTAATACAGTATTTCAGTTTAAAATGAATACCGTATATGCTCCAATAAACGCCGAGGCTCTTATTGTCGCCGGTCTCTAATAAGCGCCGGGCTGCAGAGGGAGCACGGTCAAATAGTAGCCGGTCTCTATTAAGCGCAGGGAGCCGAGGCTAGTTTTGCAAATAAACGCCGGGGGCCTCTATTGGAGCATATATGGTACATGAATTCCCTAATAGCTAAGATACTATACTCATTGGTAACCATTGCATTGTTCAATTCCATTAAAAAAATTTAGAGATGTCGAGCCTTGTAGTGGGTTGAAAAGGATCGTAGGTAAAATATAAATTACTTATGGAAAGATCCTTATTGATTTTGTTATAAATCCAATCAATGGATTAGAACCTAGAACTAACCAGAAACTAATAGAAAATGCCAAAGTAATATGACGTCGAAATTTCCCTAAAGAATTATTACACGAACCATTTTAGCTATTTAAAATTTTATTTTTAGATTAAATAGGATCAAATTATCTTTGACAGAAGTTGGTCCCAAAGGAACCCCCAAAAAAAGATTATATAAAAATTACCAAATCACTTATTATGTCAGGAATACAAAAACAAACCGTTTTAATAGTGGAATGTATGTCCGCAAACGTCACCCGAATGTGTTAGAAGATACACTAAGGTTCAGAAATAAAAGACAAGTAAGGTAAACAATGTGTTTATTAGCCCTACGTTTACAATATGACAGTAAGGTGTACAGAATCGTTTATGTCGAATGATCCTGTTTCACACTATTTATGGTACAAACGCGCAAGCGTTTGATGACTGGGCCCGTTTTCGTTCGCTGCCCTATAGGCTAGGTGCATAACTGCAACTTCAGCATTAGTGTAGCAATCCATCCTACTCGTCTCAAATGACGATGGCTCATATTGCCTAACTACTATGCTGCCGACAGTGTCCTCTAGCACATTTTAAGGTGGCGTTTGCAGACATACGTTCCACTATAAATTCATGACCTACCTTTAAAGCTTGTAAGGGAGTTTTGAATTACCCTGTATATAAATAAATACATTTGCCTATATTAATATCCTTGAAACAAGTGTTTTTGGATCTGATCACACAAATTTTCGAAATATAGCATGCCGATTATATCTTGTTATTAAAAGGTTTATTGTCTCCCATTGATTAGAAGATCTGGAGATATTTTATCTTCTTTGCCTTAAGAATTTTATCAGAGCTCTGCTTTTAAGATTTCGTTTTATTTATTGAATTCTACTGCCGAAAAGGAATCCAATATCATTGAATTTTCTGAAAATCAGATTGGAACAAATGTCTGCTGAAATGATAATTCTGTTAACATTTACGACCTCAACTTTTATTTATATTTATGGCCGAAGGGATTTCCATTTTCGTGGACTGGTATAAATAATTGAAATCATCACGTGTTCGTTATTGTTAATCTTTAATAGCCTTGTGCTGTGATTGGCAAAGATAATTTTATGGTTTGATTGTTTTGAAAGGACGAGTGCGTAATGGTACAATCCAGCCGTAAATAATTTTTCACGATTCCATTTGCTTTCTTGCATAGAAGAGCCTTTGAGTATTTTATGGTCCGTTGCTAGCGACCCTAGCGGCCATTTCGAAAATTTGTTATTTAGTTTTTATTAATTAGCATTCTTCGATGCTGATAGCTAGAAATCGGTATTCAAAATAAACGAAAGATGTTAGATATTGTACGGAAGATATTGAGACAATAGGTTATCAAACATATTATAGTTTATTTATTTCGAATCAAAGCTTTATATAAAAGGTTTTGACCATTTCAAAAGAGGTCAAACGCAGTCCATTTTTATGAAATGAAATTATGACTTAGAAATATAGGGGATGTATATTTTACACTCAAAATAGTTTGATAATTATCAATGTAAAATAATCATTATTTTCTTCTGATAGATACATAGATTGATTTTTTTTTGTAAATATAAGTTTTAAAACAAGAACTTCCAATTAATTCAATGATTTTTTTTTTGTCAGATAGAATCATTTAATTTAAATAATTCAAATGTTTCCAGTTTTTGTACATTCTTTATAATATTACATTAATTTTAATCATTATTTAAGCATTTGCTATGTCGAATATTCCATGTTTTATTATGTTTACATGGCTTAAATAATAAAATATTTAAATAAATCCAAGCTTTCAATTGACCTCAATAAATAATAATGTTATTCTAAAACTAAAAAAAAAAAAAAATAGATGAAACATAATATTTAATTTTACCTTTTTAACACTCTTGCTGTTGTTGTTATCTATTTCAATTCGTCTTTCCAAATGCAACAATGTTTTTAAAAAGTTAATTGGAAGCAGTATAATAAAAATCATGAAGATGCAGCTTTTGAACTATCTAAATATCATTATTTTTTATTTAATGGTTGATTGCATTAATGTCCTTTATAAATCAAATCAAAAAGTGCACGATTTCTTTTATTTCTTTTCCGAAGTTCACTTAATCTCTCTTAACACCCAACAGATTTCTAAGCAATTTGGATTTAGGAAGTCGTTGAAGAAAGTAAATAACATCCGGAATCCATTAGGAAGTAATGCACACGAGAGGTCTCTCAGATCGATTATGTCCACTGAAAGAGTTCTGGCAATAACATGAAGCAACACCTTCCGATTCCACTATTTGTCTTGGTAAAAATTGATTGATTCTCAGTCCTCGACGTCTGCATTGCTCTGGCATGAAATAATTATTGGCTACCACTCGTTGCCAACTCTTTTCTTGATACATTACTACAAGCAATCTTTGTTTAATACAAGAATCCTGGTTGACATTGTAATTTAGAATATAATATTAATTTCTAATGATCACGTGTTTTATTACCAACTGCGGAAGGTTTCAAGTAATAAGCTTAGGGGTGTGGAGAAGACCATAAAGGGCTCCGCACTTTTAAATCGAGTGGGTATAAGGAGATTGTTTGCAGGCGCGGAACACGATAACTCACGAGTTACTTGATAGTTATATTAGGCGATGTATAAATATACGATACGGTTAATTAATACTTTCGATATTTTTTAAAATTTAAACTTTAATTTAGAATACTAATATCTAATGATCACGTGTTTTAATAAAAACTGGGGAAGGTTTCAAGAGATACGAGTGTGGAGAAGGCCGCAAAGGGCTGGGAATTCATATATTCTCCGATCTCGATATTAACTTGCTAAATAAATAAAGCGGTTTTTTTTTACGTTACTTACACGAGGTTTCCGGAGCGAAGCGACGGTAGCCGGCTAGTCATTATATAAAGTTATTAATTCTGTTTACAAATCTGTTCAAAGTTATATCATCTTTTATCTGCTAACTGTGGATGCACATCCGTTGAGAAAACTCAAGTATTTTTTTGTCTGTCTATGAAGCCTTACCTGGAATTCTAAAAATACAAAATAATCTAAAATTGAAAGGATCAAAGTATTACTCGTAATATATCGCTTTCTTTTTGTATATTTCTTTTAACTTTATCTAAATCTTAATGCATTTCCACGTTGTGGTTATATAAAAACATTTAATATACTTGAACATTGATAAAACAATGATTTTTTTTTTATTTTTCTAACTTTTAATACTTGGATGTAAGGGCGCATCTAATGTTAAGGAAAACAAACAAACAAACAAACAAACAAACAAACAAACAAAAATAGTTGTTCATTAATAAGTGTTTTTTGTTACTATGAATAATAGCGATTTTTCGTTATCACAAACTAGAGTTCTCTCTAAAATTTCAGCTTTAAGTTAAAATTTAGCTTAGGAGTAATACAGGGTGATTCATAAAGTACTGGAAAAATAGCTACACTTTGTTTTTATTTATTCCGCCCCTCCAGGGGCTTCTTTGTGCTTGAAATAAACCAACGGAATCACTACAATTTGTTTTTATTTATTCCTCCCTACGGGGGCTCCTTGTGTTTGAAATAAACCCAATGGAGTCAATACTCCACTTAACTTAGCGTTTTCTAATCTCGCTTCCCTTTCCTTGTTCTTCCCGGTTGTGAAGGGTGCTAAGACCATTTTGTTTTCATAGCGGCAGCAAAAAGGCTAAAATGGGGACCCAATCATCCGACTGAGAATTGCACGTTCGATCCGGAAATCCATGCGCTATTTTACTTTTTTTTTTGCACCGAATTTAACAAAAATATTTCGATGTTCATTCTTTATAGGCCTATTTTTCCAGTACTTATGAATCACCCTGTATAACAGAGGAACGGATGGACGGACATCTGAGTTTCAACTGAAAGTTGTATTTTAAAACTTTATTCTAACACTTTTTTTCTCTGTTGTTTTTATAACATTCATTTCTTAAGTTATTTCTTAACTACAAAATTCAATATCTGCGGTAGCTGTTGACTATATGAGTATAAAAAGAAAAATCCAAAAGTTTAAGCACTAGAAAGGCAGCGATGACAATTATAAAAGATGCAGTAATAACACATTAAGCCTCTATTCGGTTCAGAATCCCAGTATATTCAGCAAGAAACAATTAGACCTACGTTATACCTTACTTACCATAAAGGGGATAAGAATCCAGAAGAAATCCTAGCAATTTGTGCTCTTAGCAATTAAGATGCTTAAAGGAAGTCAGAAGCAGTAAAATGTTATGTAGATGAACTCCAAGGAGATTTAAGCCAGAGTGTTTGCAGCAAGATTTGAAGGAGACGAATTAATGGCCTTAAGATTCAGATCTAATTGTTAATTAAAAAACGCTCTTGATTTACAGCTTAGTAATTCGTACCAGTGAAATATTTCCCAAAAATTTTCTTTCAAAGGCAATGAAATGTCTACTAACAAGAGGGTAAAGAATAGGAGAGACATAATTGTTCAAATCAAAAAATGGTGAATGTATAATAGAAATAACAGCGAAAACATGTTAAAAAAGAAAACCATTTACACTATGGAGAATAAACACTATGCAATAAATATACAAATGAAACTCCTAATTAGCAAAGAATAGCACGAAACCAAGGTACATGAAGAGAACTGTCAATCCAAATAGAGCTGAAACTGTTTTGCCATTACTTTGTGTGTGTTAATGAATGAAAATCGCAACTTTATTCGGAAATTAGGCGAATTAAATCCCTACATGATAATTCTTTTTTTTTAATCATCATTTGTTTTACCATTATTTGTAGTAGTTGTAAATAGAAAACGATGATTATAGAACGTAAATCAAAAATATTACAAGTTGATTAGGGTTTTTATACAATAAAGCGAAATTGATGAAATTTGTTCAAAAATTATAAAACTCAAATTATTTCTTTTAGTAGTAGTTGAACTGTGATTGATTAATTTCAATTACATTGTTCCTAATCCTACGATTTGATGAATTTCTTATGGAAACTTATCAGTGAAGAGCATATGCGTTATTCTATTACAGAAATAATATTTACTTACAAAAAAAAACTATTTCTATTTTTGTTTTTTTATTTTTTATTTTTTTAGGGTGAGAATTGACTTTGTGAAATACAGCGAAATATGAGCCCGAGTGTTGCAGAGAAGCCTAATAACTTGTATCTCATAACAACTTTGATGATAGTTCGGTTATTAATATTAGGTGAGGCTGAAAGGACGTAAGAACAGATTAATTTCTTTTTTCTTAATTTGAAAATTGTGAGGGGAAGTTTTCATTTATCTACAGTGTGATATTTAAAATGAGATTATATGGTTTGGTTTTTAATCAAAAAGATAAAAATTTGAATCATTCCTAAATAACATTAATAGTTACAGTTTTTGAGCTATATAATTATCTTATAACAATATAATTCTGTATAAAATTATCTTGAAAAAAATCAATAATATATTTACAGAAAGTATGAAAGTAAGATAAAAAATTTTTGAATGCCGTTCGTGTGTAACTTCAGTTATCTGTTTTTAATGTTGGCTCATCGTAAACAGACTTTCGACTTGAAGACACGTTTAACTTCGCCCCGGAAGATTTCTCCTCGTCTGAACTTATATTTATTTTAGAGAAGTATTTATCTTTTACCCGTTTGTTTATTTCCTCAGAATTTAAACGCGAAGCAAAGATATCGTAAATAAAGTTTGCCTCATCTTCCTCAAATGAGGGATCAACTTTTTATTCAACCTTTACGAGTTGAGATTTTCCAAGAATCTTGTAAAAATTGGATGCCGTAGAAATGACTTATATAAGCTGTTTTCTGAGCAATAATTTTCTAATTGTAGAATAAAAATTAAATTTTACAATTCTATTAAGAAACTCTGCATTAACTCTTGTCAATTATTTTTTATAGAATTTCAAAAATTTCAATCAAATCTTGCTTCGTGATTAATATTACTCCTCCGCTTGACTTAACTCGAAAGTTTCAAATTGTCTTTCTTGGCTCCAGATGACTGATCGTTTTTCAAAGATTTTCAAGTGGTTCGCAATCCTATTGGCGACTCATCAAATTGCATTGAATTTTTTAGTTTGATGGCATCACTGGTTCATTTCTGTGTAGGTGTGTATTTGCGTTTGTGTTAAAGAGTGAATTCATCATTAAATTAAAAGGTTAAAAGATTTGGCAAGTTAAAAATGTAGGAGTTCCCATCTAATCTAATCTACAATCTAAATTGTTCATTGTAGTATTTATTGCTATTGCATGAGAAGACTGTATGACAACCGCCTCTATTGTGGAAGTTAAGCTGACATCACAGATCAAATTGAACCTGTGATAACAGATTTTGTTTGCATCATTTGTGCGATTGAGAGAGTTGATATATATATATTTGAGGGATTAATATATTTGTTCTAGTTACTTACATCTAATATTTGCTGAGTTTGGCTTCATTTAGTATATCAACTTAAATTTGTCAAACATAGTTGAAAAAAGTATTTTTAATCATTTCATTTCTTAAATATTTAAGTGGTAACCCTCGTTTTAGACGGTTCAATTTTCGACGATTCAGATCTATGCCGGTTTAGAATTTATGTCAAAATGAGGAAAAATCTATTTTATAAAAATAAAAAATGTGAAAAAAGAAAAATCTCTTGAGCGAATATGCAGTCATAAACGGTGAACGCAGTTAACTTTAACTTAACCCAGCTGTACTTAGGCTCCGCCCACTCGGTCCATGTGTCTCCTCCTCTTCTCACTTTTATTTTGCTCAATCATCCCTATGATAAATATACATATTACAATTAATAGTGATAAAAGTTTTTAAAAATAAATGTGCCCATGTCTGGTAAAAGGAATGTATCTGACACACTGTACACTGTACGCATGTAATAATTATTATTTTAAGATAACATTTACACATTAAGTGTCCATTAAGTGTCCACATTAAGTGTCCAAGTGTGTGTTGCCATCATGCGGTACAACAAGTTCATACGCCATCACGTCCTACTGACATTTTTTTGGAGCATGTCCGGTGTGATGGTTCGAAATGCGTCCTCAACTGCATTGCGCAATTCTTCATTTGTAGCATAATGACGTTCAGACACATGGTTCTTGATGATTCCCCACAATGAGGCCGCGCGGTTGGCGATGTCGCTAAGACACTGGCCTCTCACCTCTGAGTATCGAGGTTCGGTTCTCATGTAGATTTCGTTGATGGTGGCGATCCGCACTGGGCAGGTTTTCCCGGGGTTCTCCCGTTTCCCGTGCAGTTCTCACACCATCCTTTCTCAGTCTTTCTCTCCGTCTGTCCTTCTTTCCGTGGGATAGCACAATAGATCTTTCAGGTTGCGGTGTTCGGCTATCAAGCCACCCACGCTATCACATTACATTACATTCCCCACAATGAACTGTCAGGCGTGAGGTCAGGGGGACTTCGTGGTGCTATTTCAATGGTGCTGACGATGCTGGAGTACCGCTACCAATTCGCCGTCCTGGAAAATGTTCATGAAGAAATCCCCGCAGCGTAAGAACGAAGTGAGCAGATGCCTCCGTCCTGCTGTAGCCATACGCATTACAAGATACCCTCGTCTTCAAGCTGTGGGAATAACCATGTTTGTAACATATGTAAATAAGTTTCGCCGTTAACATGACAATCAAAAAAGTACAGTCGGACCTCTATTTAACGAACCTCTATTTTGCGAATTTCTCTATTTTGCGAACTTTTCTTTGGAACCAAGAACATTTTGCAAATTTGTTCGTAAAATAACCTCCAAGTAGCGAAGTGGTATTTTCTATTTAACAAACTTTTTCGTGGTATCTATTTTTTTTTCCTCCTTGAAATATTTTTACATTTTCTAGATTGTTAAACTTGATCAGTCGTGCTGGTAATTTCGGTTGTTGTAGCTCGAAAATGTCAAAGCGAATGTGCTTGAGCATCAAAGAAAAAAAATTAATTCTTGATGAGGTGGATAAAGGCGTGAAGAAAAAGGATATTGCTTTAAATTTGGTACTCCTCCAAACAACTTATCAACCATAATAAAAAATCGTGATCAGGTAGTACAAACTTTTGATTCATTGAATTCTTGCTCAAAACATTTAAAAACATCTGTATGAAGATGTGGATTTGAAGAAAATACGCCTGAAGGGTTTTTTGGTTCATTACAAAGATGCGAGACGTACTATGAGCGAAAACACTTTTTCAAAAAAAAAAAAAAAAAAAACTCAGACAAAATTAACAGATTTTATTAGTAAAATTTAAGTAAGGATTTGTATGCTTTATGTCATTAAAATTATTACTTTTTTTAATAATATTTATTGTTTATATACTTTAAATCTGTTTTATGTAGTTTAAAGTAATTTTAAAAGATGAATCTCTATTTAACGAATTTTCCATATAACGAACTTTATCATTATCATCACCTTGTCCTACAGCAACTAATTAAAAATATCAAACTAATTTTAGTTTAATTTATTTTGCAGCGAGTCTTTAAGCTAAAATCGATAATACATTTTCACTAGAGAGATATAAAACTAAAACCAATAATTTTTTTTTTTAAAAATTGAAGAATATCTTAAGTTTAGTGTGTGAGTTAAAAAAAAATGAAATACTTTATTTTTTTGGGGGGGGGGAGAGGTTCTTTATTTCCAGTGATAAATCTCTTAGTTGGTTTCAATGTTCGTCTTAACATAGGTTTTCACCTGTTTTTTATTCCCTTGGTTCACCTAACTTTCTGTCAAATGGGGACCAAGTATCTGAGCTTAGGGATAAACGTGGCAGGCTTTGACTCATTCCCGTTTGATTGGTGATCGCAGAAGCGTTACCAGCTGTTCTACGCAGCTTGATCACCTGATGCTTTAGCCTTTAACTTTGTAATTTGGTTGAAATCCACTTTGAAGTCCCTGTTATCTTGACGTTATCCCTCCATCCTTCGACTTCAGTCTGTTTCGTTTCCTTTCAGATGTTGATGGTTCTTAATAGCAAAACCATTAAATCTCAACGTCACTGATTCACAGTCAACCTGAAATGAAAATATCGATACAAAGTCGCTGCTGATCTGTAGGTCAACCAATAATGGAAGCGGTTTCCGTAGGAGATTCTATTAATGTTCAAGACGTGAGTGTTTCCTGTTTGTGGTATTCTTCCGCAGGTCCATAACTCTACAGCGAAATAAATTTACCGCATTACTTTTATTGATTTCAAAAATTTCTGTTTCAAATGTTTCAAAATTTATAGAACCATATTTCCTCAATATTAAGTCACTTTTTTTTTAAAGTCACGTTGTAGTATTAAATATGACAAACAAACGAGAAAACTAAACATATATTGACAAAATTAAATATTAATAAAAGATATTAATATTTAATGTGGATCCAATTAACAAGCACAATAATAATAACATATTAAAAGAACAAATCATTTTACTCAGCTGTTTTGATTATTAAAGGGAATCCATTTAATAACCCATTATTACTTCATGTATTTTTATTACTTTTTATTAGTGTTATTTAAAGATTTTTTTTTATACCATCAAAATATTGGTCGATTTTAATGAGCAAAATATCTGAGTAGGGCAAAAAAAAAGACCCTGAACAAGCTTCTCTTGCCAAACCTGTAAAAACTTTACAACTTATAAAGCACTAAATGTGATTTATTTGTATTGATTCAGGTTGAGTTGTTACCATTGAAATAAAAAGTTCTTTCTCTTATTAATCTGATATAATCCCTGCCTAAGATTACTGCAACCATCTATCACCTCTGCTGATATATTAATGTAAAAATTTCAAATTTCAGCGAAAAAACACACAAACAAACTTTCTAGGATGTGTATTCGAAAAATAATATATATCTGGCTTATCACCGCTTACCAGTAAATATGTACATTAGTACTCATCACATAAATTGGGGTAGTTTTCTAACTCTTGAATTGCTGATGCAATAATTAATCAAATGATCGTAATATTTATTTCAACATAATAGGTTTTACGTGTTTCGTAAAGTTTTTTATAAATTCCTTAACGTCTGTACACTTGACTATTAAAAGTTCTAGTAAAAATCACATAAATATATATAATAAATTTAAAAATTTAAAAAAGTTAAACCAAGGTTTCCTTCCCGACAGGGAAATTTTTCAAATTTTAAAATTAACTGCAGCAACAGGTCTATAAATAGGCTTCATTGTATTAAAGGGCGGAGTCACAATCTTGAATTGTCCACGTGATTTCTTGAGAGCCTGATTTATTTTAAGTTGACCAGATAGTCTCTAAAAACCATTTGTCAGATAATATTTACAATGGTTTTTAGACTATCAAACTTGTGTTTGTAATGCTCTAAAACCGATGACATAAAAAATGTACATAACAGCAGATGTAGATTACTTAAAATTAGTATTTAAGCGATTGTAAAATCTAGTAAAATTCCATCATTACGACAAATATCTACATCTTAGCATCGTGAAAATAATTCTTTTCAAAGCTCGGTATATGTCATGTAGTATTTAATAAGTTTTGTTTTGTTTGCACATGGTACCTATCTACTGTAGGATGTTGTAGATAGTAATTCATTTTAGTGCGGACTTAAGGCTAGAGCAAAAACTTTAGAATTCAATTTTCCAGTTATTGTAACATCTCTGTTCATCCGTGTTTGCGATAACTCAAAAATTATATATCTAGAAAGCTGAACCTTTAAAGATAAATATAAAATTTTACAAGGAAGTTCCCTTCTGATTTCAAACTATTACTTACAGATCTAAGGGCCTGAAACCGATCCCTCCTTTTATCATCTGGGAACAAGATAATTGAAAACTATAAAAACATAAAGAAATGACACAGAAAATGAAAAATGTCTGAGCTTTCATCAGTGAGAGTCTGGATCTGGCTGACGAGTCACAA
This sequence comes from Thereuonema tuberculata, assembly GCA_023159025.1. NCBI lineage: Eukaryota > Metazoa > Arthropoda > Chilopoda > Scutigeromorpha > Scutigeridae > Thereuonema > Thereuonema tuberculata. Next base: position 14,875,543 of record JAFIDM010002131.1, read on the forward strand.
AAAGGATGAAACGGCCGTCCCAGACTCTCACCGATGAAAGCTCAGATATTTTTCATTTTCTGTGTCATTTCATTATACCTTTACATTAATTTGTGGTCCGTTAAATCTTTTTGTATAATTGAAAACTGTTAACCTATGATCTTGAAACTTTGATACACGATTCGAGTGTTTAACACAACGTTCTCTACTGGTTTCGGGAAAATAGAAAAGAAACTAAAAAAACCGTCAAGTGAAAGAACAACTATTTCTGTTTTGTTTAACAAATTTTAAGAACTCTTAGATTTTGACTTTTCTAAAGTTGGGAAAATAACTGTTTCTTGTTGTGTTCTAGGCTTCTGATACAAGTATCCTGTGCCTTATATTCCCGGTTTGTCCGTCAGTCTGTCAACAAGTGTCATTAAAATCTCATTAAATTCTCATTAGCTCAACAATCACAACAATCTCAACAATTGTGCATTTTGCATTCGCAGCAATCACATTTATGATAATAAGAAAATTAAAGCAATAATTCTGCATAAATTACGTATCGCTATCCCTATCTTGTTTTAGTCTTCTGATAAGGATCAGAAGACTAATATTCCCATTTTGTCTGTGGACAAGTATCTTTAAAATATCATTAGCAACAATCACAACAATCACAATAATCGCAACAAGCGCCTTTTGCATTCGCAACAATCACTTTTATAATAATAAGGAAATTGAGGCAATATCAATTATATTTTCTTACACGTATCAGAAGACGTTGCGAAGCATTGTGATTGGTTTACTAATCGCTATCCCTATCTTGTTTCCTTTTAAAATCTAATAAATTGCTCTGTTTGTAAGGTTGTTGAGATCGGTGAACCAGACTGTAGAGCTTTAATAATAGCGAATCATTGCTCCAAGATTCTCATTTTCAATGATTCAGTGGATAATTATTTTCAAAAACATGTAATAATAACAGATAGTTAGCACAGAAAAACTTAACTATTTGAGAGTTATTAAAGATAAATAATAATTTCATTTAGTGCTTTTATTTCTTCCAAATCTTGAATGTGTTGAAATGATACCATCCAGACGTCAACAGAACAATCTTCTGTCATTCTGTGTAATTCGAAATTTCGCAGATTTGAAAGTTCCTAAAGTATTTCTTCTAAGCTGTTTTGTAACAAGATAATCTGATGAGCGATATTTTTGATAAATTTCAATAATTCTCGACATAGAAAGTGCATTACGCACTTTCTACCTCCCAAACTGAAGGAGAAGATTTCGATGTAAATAGACGGAGAAATTGACGTACCAGCCTGATAAATGTAAGTTTCTTCAGCTTTCATTTGGAGATACATCAGGAATCTTCTGTCTTTGAACTGAACAAGACACTTTCAGAGTAGAAATGAAGAAAGATGTTACTCGCTTGAAGTTTTGTATTCAGAGTTTGTATTCAAAGAAAACATTTTAAAGGCTATTGTCATAAAATATGCAATTTCTGTAAGCTAAACTTGTCATTGCAGATCTACCAATTTGTTTCGCCCCGAGTAAAATAAGTCTAAGAATTAAGTTTAATTGTTTATTAAATGTAATTGTTAATATATTACATGTGCTATATAAAAGTACATATAGTCTGTATGTTTAATTAGATTTTATCTGCTCATTAGAGCAATTTAATTAATTTAATTAAGTCTAAGAATGTTTATAAATTCAACTCTAACGTGTGGAATGAATGTTTATTAAAAAATCGAACAATGTTTGTTCAAATTGTTTTGAAAACGAAATGATTTACAAAAATCATTTTAAAAGTTCATAATGATATTTTGGGAATTAGAACATGTCATTATATTTTTATTTATCTTTCATTCATTGTAACTATCCACTGACTACATAAGAACTGAAAAAAATGTCTAATTACAAATTGTTTAAATTAACGAAGTGGTTTGTCGTAGTTGTTACAAAATTGTAAAACCTTCGGTTATCCTTCTTTTATAATTTTCATTTTCTCTTCTCACACCTCATGTGTTTATGAAACTCGATAAATGCTTAAAAATCAGAAAGATTAGTTAGAAATCAAACAAGATAGGGATAGCGATTAGTAAACCAATCACAATGCTTCTCAACGTCTTCTGATACGTCTATGAAAATATAATTGATATTGCCTAAATTTCCTTTTTATTATAAATGTGATTGTTGCGAAAGACGCAATTGTTGCGATTATTGTCATTGTTGCTAATGATATTTTAATGCTACTTGGCCCCAGACAAAACAAGAATATGTCTTCTGATTTTGATCAGAAGACTAAAAGCTCCTACGTATGTTGCTGAAACACTGATTAATCCATGGCGTTATTCTTGAATTATATTCGAAAACTCCTATGCATTTTCAAATTTTAAGTTAAAATAGATTTTAATAGGATATTTTACTAAAAAAAAACTTTTTTTTTTCTTGGAATATTAAATTTGGAGCTTGTAATTGTAAATTTATTTCTTAAAAAAATTACGCATAGCTAATTAATAATTTCTATTTCAAATTCATTCATTTCACTGAGGTAATGAACTCCTGATTATCTTCAGAATTCGTAATCCGAAGCCCGCAAATGAAAATCCTAAAATTCGCAAAGCCCCAATTGTAATTGCAAATCACTCTCTGAAAAAAATCACGATTCATTTCATTGAATATTTAAATCCCCTAAATCTTTAGAATCCTTTTATCAAATTTGCTACTAAGTACGACTTTTAATATCTTGAAAATATTTATAGTTCTCGGCTATTAAAAGCCAGCTATTTTTAACTATACTAGTCATTAGCTATTAATAATAGTGATCTTAGTTACTGCTGCTATTACCATGGATTAATTTAATTGTATCACTTTGTTAATTGCAGACTGAATAAAATTATAGGGAAAAGTCATTAAAGGTTTGTTGAAAGAAATGCCAGAGGACTGATTTCTTTACAGTAAGGAACATACATAATTTCTTATTAAAGTCTTACCGAAATTTGGGAAAAAAATCTATAATGCAATTTGATTTAAAAACTTTTTGAAAGTAAATTTTCCTTCAAGGTAAAATTTCAGAGTAAAGTATAAAATAATAATTAGTTGAAACCCACTTTCCTCCAAAAGTTCAAAAACAAAAATATTTTTTTTTATTTTAATTTTTACTTTTCTTTCAATTCAGTAATAATAAAAATAAACACAGATCAGTAAACAAATTTAAAAAATACTGAATATTTTTTAATACCTCGACAATATTATTATTTTTCTCAATGTTAATTTTAATTTAATATTAAAAAGTTGTGTTTTTTAAAAAAATAGACTATTATTTGATAGATTTCAGTAACAGAAAACGTTGCGTTGGTTAGCCTTCGTCAGTTCAAATTGTTGCGGCTGCGCCCTCTTCCTAGATAATTTGGTGATGTCATTTTTTGCTTTAAATTCGTAAAAATTCTAAAAACGAATAGTCTCATTTTATTTTTTAGGCATATCTTCTGAATACATTTTTCATCTCAGGATTAAAAGTAAGTTAAATATGCTTTATTTACCTAAGAAACATAAATGAACATTAAAAGCAATGCAAATTGCAGCTTTTCTAAAAGGATTAATATTCAGTGCTATTATATCGATCGAAATCCCCCTTGGTTTCATTTCTAAACTTTTTTTTTAGGAAATTTTTGTCAATTTATATTTAATTCGTCTGCTTTCGAATAGATTTATGTATTTAGTGGATAAGTGGATACATTCTTGAATAAAAGTAAATTTTAATCTTTTAGTCAGAAAGATAATTCAAACGCGCTAAGACTTTAACTTCAGTAAATACTCTTTAACTTCAGAAAAAAAGTTACATTGAAAGAATTTTAATTTAGATCTGATTTATGATAGAAGAGGAAATTAATATTGCTTAAAACAAATAAAATGGAAATTATAAATGAGAAAACGAACAAATTAGATTCAGGAAAAAATTATTTCTTGATATGAAAAATTAATCGTTTATTAGAAATGAATTTTTAATTAGCATTTTTTTAAATTCTAAATGTCTTTTTTCTCAATGTTAATTTAATATTTTTCTGTGTTGATTTGCTTCCTTTTATTTTTCTAAAATGTAAGTCTGATGAAACGGGAAAAGTCTTCCTGCGAAATATTGTTGATGCTATTAGAAGGAAGTTTTAAGTAATAAACTAGTTTTGTAAGTACAGTCGGACCTCCATTTAACGAACCTCTATTTTGAGAACTTTTCTTTGGAACCAATAACATTTTGCTAATTTCTTCGTAAAATAACCTCCAAATAGCGAAGTGCATTTTCTATTTAACGAACTTTTTCGAGGATACAGCTGAGGGAAAAAGAAGAAATTAACGATGATGTGCTGATTGATGATTTTCTTTCACTTGATTTTGAAGTTGAGACCTCGGAAACACTAACTGAACCGGATATTTTGGACAGTGTGAAAAAAAAAAACAAATACAGCTATGAATTGCTATGATGATGAAAATGGAAATGATCATGATGCAGAAATCAAAAAAGCCTTCGTATGATGAAATGCTAAAATCATTTGAAACAATCCGACGCGGATTACAATTTGAAGAAAATACGCCTGAAGGGGTTTTTGGTGCATTGCAAAGATGCGAGATGTACTATGAGCGAAAAAACTTTTTCAAAAAAAAAAACAAAAAAAACCACAACAAAATTAACAGACTTTTATTAGTAAAATTTAAGTACGCATATGGTAATGTATGCTTTATGTCATTAAAATTATTACTTTTTTAATAATTATTGTTTAAGTATTTTAAATCTGTTTTATATAGTTTGAAGTAATTTTAAAAGGTGAATCTCTATTTAACGAATTTTCCATATAACGAACTTTTTTTCGGGATTTAGCGACTTCGCTAAATAGAGGTCCGACTGTATGTGCTATATTAAATATAATTTATTAAAAATATTAAAAGTTGTGTTTTTTTTTAAAAAAAGACCATTATTTTATTGATTTCGATATTTTTTTCCTATTGCACGTTATTTTTCTTGACTTATTATGACTAAATCTATATTAAAAATACTCTTGCTGTTTAAAATATACTAAAATTTTTGGATACACATTAATATTGGCATGTCAACTTTCGGTATCTGGAAAAATAACAACCAAAGTCGTAGTTATTTCGTAAAGGTATTGAATAACCTAAATCTAAACTAAAAATTGGAATTATTTCGGTTAATTGCTTATTATAGTTTTTAGGAAGCTCGGGGTTCATACTTTTAGCCATGATATGAAGATCTTCACTCATTAAAAAACACTTCCTCATGAAAAAAGTAATAAAGAAAAGTTCTTGAAGTGTTTGTATAATTAAAGATCTTCACTCATTGTTCACATATGAAAATTTCTATTCATCAATATTACCACTAAAATTTAAACTGTAAAAAATGTAAACAGTTAATCTAGAAGAATTCACATATTTTGATGAATTTTAATCCTATGTATTGCAATGCCTATACTCAGGCAGAACTCTAAACTTAATCCTTGTTGGAATTTTAAACTTTAATTATTGCATGTTTTTAGTAATATTACTTAAATATATTGCTTAAACTTTATTAATTAAGGTTTTGTTTGCCCTTAACTGATTAACCATAAACTGACAATGTTTTTGCTACGTAAATGACAATTATTTTCTTCTCGGTAATAATGCATTTCCTGCAGCTAATAAAGCAGAAAAACTATTTCACTGTCAAACTGAATATTCATAACTGCAGGTAAAGCATCAAATGATGTTATTGATTAACACCAACAAATATTGACTCCTCTTCTTCATTAACGAAAATGTAAACGATGTGCACAAATGCTATTATATGTCAGTGTGAAAAGCTCCTACGGTATATCACGAACACTCCATTATTTTAAAAGATGGACTGACTTTACTTTGTAAAGTAAAAACACTTGTAAAACTTGATTATTTTCATCTTGTGACAAATAAAGTATCATTTTTCTTTATTAATATGGTATTAGATTTATTCATTATTAGCGGTTTATTTACAAAAGTTAATCTTGATAGGAAGAAAAGGCATAAAAACGCACAACAATTAAAAGGTTCACTGAGTTATTTTTGGATATTTTGTACCGGGAACCCAAGACGGAACCGTTTCGAGATTCCTACCTCTCATCGGTTTGGGTCTCATCGGTCATATGCTAAGCGTTGAGCTAGCGGGGATCAGTTTATTACCCTTTTTATTATTAATTTTTATTTTAAAGTTTTTTAACTTAAGGGGTCATTGTTTTGTTCATTTGTTCTTTATATATATTTCTTTTGGTTCCACTGAGCTTTTGAGTACTGGGCGAACCCAACTGAGGAGAGAGGAATTATAATTACGAAATATACAACAATTTAAACTGTAGTAATAGTTATACTTCAATTTAATGATACTAAAGAATGAAATAAATTGGTTTCAGGTGTAAATCGCTTGACAGTCAAATGCTCCTTTTGAAATGTTAATCACCTAATGTGAATTAACGCCAAACCACATTATGTCAACTGCCCTTGCAGTTGCTCACGATCTATCGACAGGAAGTTTGAACTAATGGCCTCTTCGTTTCATCTCATTATTAGTGATTTCCGTCTCTTTGGGTCATTGTGGCAAGTGAATTAAGGGATAAAGAAAAGACACTTGGCACCAATTTCTTTCCCCAATCCCTCATTTCAAGATCTCTCGTTTTTAAGAGGAAAATCGGTTGTTCATCTTTCCATTTTATTTCATGATAATGCAAAAACTGGTTTTTTGATCGTAAATTTACAATTTTTTTTTTGTATTCCTGAAAAAAATATTTATGTTGATAAGTATATAAGTATATACAGCCAACTCTCTGTTTATGAACGTTCGATTACGAACAGCCGATATAACGAACGTCACAATTCCTACAAAATTAATATCACGTATGTGGCAAATATTGAACTCTGATGAAGATATTAAAAACCAAAAGTTGAATTCGAATGTATATACGTATAATATGTTAGTATTTATTTCCTTTATTTTATCTTGTTTTTTTATTCTTTTCTTATTTTATTTTACACAATATAAGATAAATCGTAACTCATACATCTGTGTTATTAAAAAAACTAGATGTGCGCCCATACGTTCTCCTAACAATTTTGCAACAATTTGCACACGCGTTGCCAGGCAACAGTTGCATGATCAACGCAACTACGCAAATTTCCGACTGTTACAAATGGATTTGAATATTATATTGCATGTATGGTTTAGACTTTAAAATTTAATTTATTTTTCGTTTTAGTTTTGATATTTACTTTACGTTCGAGTTGCTGTTGTTTTTTTGATGTTTGTTTTCTTTATATATGCGACGCTTCCGGAGCAAAGCGACATTATAATAAAACAGATTATATAGACCATTCTGATCTTTAATATATGGTTTTAATGCTGTAAATAGCTGCTAACACATACGTATGTATTAAAAAGCAAGATAACATAACAAACCAAAACGTATAATAATGAACTTTTTAGAACGGAACTCGTTCTTAAATCTTACAAGACACGAATATATACTGATTAAGCCACAGTAAGCCACTGGATAGAAGTAGAAATGATACATTGGACTGTTAAATTTAAGCACAATCTCTGGAAATAGAATAGAAAAGCCTAGAATATTAAAAAAAGTCCTGTTCTGTGGACTTCATTGAACTTTCAAGTTGACACGCAATTATTATTTTATGAATTTACAAAAAATAATTGGTTCATTTACTTCAAATAAGTTAATTGAATTATTATGCTTATCTTTTAGTTGCAAAGTTTAACCTGAATCTTTTCTTTCATTAAAGAAATCTGAAATCAATTTTATGAAGTGGAATTTGTAATAAGAAAAAAAAATATTGGCGGAATGAATAAAAGGTTGGAGTTTTTAAATTCGAATTCGCAACGAGATTAAAGAATCTAAAATATTTTTCTATTTATTTCTGTTTAATTAAAAATTGATATGTTGACTGATCCAATGAAGGAAGAATCTTACTTTCTCTTGTAGAGGAATCGTCGTTGTCGTATTTCCATCAGCAGGGGGTGACAGTTATCTCTTTCGGTGGAATCTGTGTTTATGATCTGTCACATCTCGTTCTCAGTCATTGATGAAAGTCACTGTGACTTTATTGAGCACAACTATTTCTTTTAAGCAAGAAGTTTCTAAGTTAAAGCAAAAGGGACCCACATTTATTATTTTTAATCAATTTATAGAAATTTAGAAGTAAGACCGCGTTACAGTTAGACTAATTATTACAGATATAAGATAAAGATACAAAATTTGAGAAAAAATTAGATAAAGCAGGAACTGACCAAGAGCGTATATCACTTGGATGAACAGAATTGCAAGAACAACAAGGTTTCAGCTTTTCAGAGCTAGATGGGAAAATATCCAAAGGAAGAACACAACGAAGATAACGGGAAGTAAATAATGATAAAAGATGATAATGAAATAAAAATCAAATGAATAACCTTTTAAGTTTTGAAGTCTTATTGGTTTTTTATTTCAGATGTGCTTCTCATATCTTCTCAGCTATCGAAGTTCTGTAAGTTTATTGGTTGTTTCTGTTTTATTTCAATTTATTCTGACTTTGAATCTTTGTTCAGATTATAAATCTGAATTGTGATAAGTCGAGCGTTTAAGTATAATGAAAAATATTGTAGTTCAAAACTAACATTTACTCGTTAGTTTGAAATATATATTTTGTATTTGTGCTTTTCCTCTAGACTATTTATGATTAGAAATTAAAAATCATGTTACTCCAATTTTCTGTTAGTGATAAGCGAACAATGTGATTCAAAACCCAAACGTTATCTTTATTTTATTTTCATTAATATTTTTCTTATGTTTATCGTATATAAAAGTAACCAATTATGGTATTAGAGAACAGGAATTATAATTAATAACAGGTCGTTCGGATTATAACGGCCGATTAGGAGGGTAACACATGAAAGAGAAATACAATATAGCGCACTATATTGTTTTATTCGAAATATGTCTTTCTTCAGCAGCTACACAACTCTGCCAGCGATTGACAAATATTGAGTGGGTGCTTAATTATCAGGCGTTTTGTAGGCAGGTTCTGCCTACAAAAACGCCTGATAATTATACACCCACCCAATAATTCAGTGCCCATACGGAAGAACCGTGGATCCCTGGAAGAGAGAAAGTCCCAGCAGAATGCAATTGCTGCATCTTCTCAGTTTCCGAAGATCTTATCCTTTAGGTAGTTGTTCAGATACATGAAAAGATGATAATCCGCAATTGCCAGCTCAGCGGAGTAGGGTGTACGCAGAAGAGATATCATTGTAAACGATAAATAGCGGTTGTAACTTAATGCTATCTAATACATGTAACGGAGATGTTTTTTGAAACCTTTTCTCCAGCAGAGAATGATCGTTTAACGAGCTAAAGATAACTTTTATGGTGTACCTAATTTGTAGAAAAGAAAACAAAGGCGTATTGATAAAACGAATCTAAATATATTCTGTTTTAACTTCTTTTACATGAGAATAATTAAGACTGTTTCACTTGTATGTTTCTACGTCTTTCTGAGTTACCCATTTAAAGCCTTCCTAGACATTCTTCTCAAATGTGATAACTGGAAAAGTTTGTATGTGTTAACTCTATGCTCACTTGGATTATTTCCTTAAATCTTTATCTTCGTAAACATTACTAATGTCTATCTTTCTGTACGTCTTGAAGAAATCAGATGACAACTATGTTCATGTTTCAATGTTCCCGTCCGTGTGATAAAGTAGCACAGGTCACTTACTGTATTCCGAAGTTCTATCGTCCTACGTCTAAACGTCCTACGTTGAACGACTTTCAATACCTGGTTGACGTTGTCTTCAGATTCGTTGCCTTTCGAATCCCATTGTAGACGATCCTTGGAACTGGATTCACCCTTATAACCTTTCTCACTTTGGTCGAACTTCAATCCGTTAAACCACACTTATTCCCAGAAACGAGGAACGTTTAACTTCGTGATTCCCTCGTATCTTTCAGTTAATCGGACTTCTGAACGTTTCCATATCTGTCGTCATCTTCGCCATGTATTCGTTCTTCTTCCTTCGACATAACCAAACATTAGTCCTACTCAAAAAACAACTGCAACTGCACGCCCGATTGTTGTTCAACAATGGATACCCCTTCGTATCATGCGAGTCTTATCTTTACACGAACGCGATTGTTGCGTAGTCCAATTGTTTCATATTCCTTTCGGATTATTACTGAACATCTTTGACATATCTTGGAATTGCCCTTTGATTTGTAATAGATCACAAAGTTCATGAGGTAAGTTATTTCCCGAATACAAATCTACAATTATATCTCAGTTCATGTAGTTTCTGTTGTGTCATTGTTGACACATGTGGTTTTTCTGATGCTCTGTTAGTTCATGTGGGACTCACGTATCTAACTTCGTAACCCATTCGTGGTCGGATATTACAATACATATAAAAGGTTTATACCTGTTTATTCGGATAAATAGGTATTGCAATCAAATAATCAAAATAGAACAGGTGATGTCAGTTCAACTTTTTCTGAAATTCTTTTTTTATTCTGAAAAATAAAAAACCAAGCAGCTTTTCACTCGCTAAAGCCTCGTTTTGGAGGCGAAACCGGTAGTGAAATGTAATCTTTTTAATTGTGTATTAATTTTTTTTAACAAGTCTTGTGTATCACATCATATTAAGCCAGTTTTTAATCACTATGCGGACATATAAATTTCTGTATTTAAAAAAAAAAATCGTACATAACAGCTGTTACTTTGTTTTATCTAAAGTTCGTTCGCCAGAACCCCAAATTAAGTCAAATTAATAAACTGCTCAATTCTTATTATAAACACTAAAATGAAATTCCAGATTCAGATAGAGAATAACGTATTTGGATAACAACACCTTTCTCAATTTCTTTATTAACCTTTTGATGCTCTTCTACAGGGGATAAAACAACGCTCGAGGCTACCAGTTAATAGGTTTCTAATTGAAATCCATAAATTCTTTAGCCAAATTTAATAGCTTTGATGGAAACCAGTCGATTGTGTTCTCTCGAATTAATTTAATTAAGTGGAAACTTCAACACAAGGACGGGTTTAATGAGAGGCTGTTCATAGATGATTTCGATCTGTAAATACCTTAATCGGTTGATCCTGACATAAGATCTTTGCAGTGGCACTCATTAACACAATTTCTTCAACCAATTTAATTACGTGCATCTACAAAGGCGGACCTTCCTCCCCCTCTTCCGCATTTACGCATTCGTTAATGACGTTGAGCCATTTATTTAATACTCTATAATAAATTAATAGGAAAAGAAGGTAATTAGATATATCCACTTATTTATAAGAGAATTACAACAAGAATTATTCAAGCTTTAAAACGTAATTACATTTTTAATATGTGGATTTTGTTAATAAATCCAACCTCTATTTTTTTTATTTATTTGTTTATTAAATTTTTCCTTCTGAAATTTCAAGTTTATTTCCTGAGAATTGTCAAAGGTAACTGACAGGAAGCTTCTTTGAGGTTTGGAGGAGCAGTGTTCAACTCCCAGAAGAGGTCAGGCATTTTTTGTTTTCTCCCTCGTTATTTCTCTTGACAAGACCTAGGACTCACCCAGCCGTATGTCAAATAGATTTCGATTTCTTTGCTGGGTTAAAAACAGGCAAGTATCGAAATGTCCTTCCGACTCGACTTGTCAGCTCTGCTGTAGACAATGCCTTCTTCCATTGGCTACTCAACAATGAGTTAGACATGGTACTTTATCTATAATTAACAAAAATACCCTTGTTTCGCTCGGATTACAAAAAAAAGTTGTCCTGATGTGGATGACGAAGAAATTGGAATTGTGTAATCACTTTGAAACTTTTCTAGTTGGTAAAAAAGACACGTGATAGTTACAAATTATGACCTATCACAATGCCTTTGTGATAAATTATGACCTGCTATCGTCGCTTCGCTCAGGAAGCCTTGCATATGTAAAGTACGATTTATTTCTTCAAAAACAGATTTATTTCTTCAAAAAAACCAAATTACATCAAGTAAACTAAAAAAATGAAACTTACAATTAAGAACACTCATGTCAAATTTCATGTTTGCAACTCAAGCGGTTTCGGAGCTACACATACCATGCAGGAAAGTTCCCCCTCCCCCTCGTTTCCTTAAGATCCGAATATCGGAATTCGTTTAAGGCGTACACTTTAGCTTTTGACAAAGAACATTAATGTGAAATTTCGTGTTTGCGACTCAAGCTGTTTCAGAGCTACGCATTCGCTGCAGGGGTTTCCACCCCTCCCGTTTACACCCCCTTAGGATCCGAATATCGATAATTCATCGAATACGTCTATTTTAGAATTTGACACACATCAAATATCGTGTTTCCAAGGTTTCAGATAAGTGTGTGCTTCAAGAATGTTGCTCCTCCGTTTACACTCCTTTGTCCGGATCCGGGTTTTCATTGTTCATGCATTATTCTGGAATGTATGTGAACCTCCGTGCCGAATTTGGTAAAAATCCGTTGAGAAATGACGATGTTGTTTCAAGACAAACAAACACTCGCTCTTAGTATATAGATAAAGAGTAAAAGCGGGAAGGATGCACTTGATCAATAGCTCAGTAGCATTCAAAATTTCAGACTAAGCATCAGTCCAACAGAAGGCGGTTAGATTCATTTAAAACAACAAAAAACAAAATATAAGAATATTTGTAGTTTTTACAAAATTTGTCTTTTTTTTCTAATTTTCAGTGTGATTTGAGATTTCTGATTTGATTTACTATAGACTCCCCCCCCCCTAGTACGCTAATATATTTAAGATGTACTGATTAAAATTAAATAAAAGTCCTAATAATTTTAGTAAACTAAATTAGAATAAATTAATCATAGTAAACTAAGTAATTTAATTTTAAGTAAATCACGTTTGACGCAATTAAATAATTTGTAAACATTTCAATGTATGTTAAATACATTGATTATTAGATCAATTTGTTTAAAAATCAACTTCATGATTCTGCTTTCAATTCTGCTAAAATACCGCCCACTAAGCTTATTAACTTATTATAATTTAAGTATTAAGTTGATTTCTGAAATATGCAGACAATAAAAAAAAAGGTAATCAGAGAGATACGCTTACATTTACGAAAGAGATCATTTCCTAGGGATTGTTCGTTAATGTATTTTGTTCGTAATGTATCAAACATCTTTAATTACTTAAGGAAATGGAATAATGTACAGTAGTACGTTATTACGATTAATAATCGTTTACCATCATTATCTGATTGAGAATTCGTATTTTCTACCAAAAAATGCTATTTGTGCAGATGAAGTGGTTGGAAGGAGGATCTGATAAAAACCAACTAATACAAACTGTCTCTGACTTACGTAGTCCCGATCTACGTCGATCTGGAGTTACGGAATAAGTTAGTAGTAATTAAAAATAAAATTTTGAGTTAACTAAACTATGCAAAGCATTTGTCGCAGTTCGAGTACGCTACATCCTCCACGTGAGTCAGGCAGCATCCGACCAGTTATCACATGAGTCTCCTTGAAGACGATTTCTGTGCTAGAGTCATTTTTTTTTTTTACATATTTCTAATTAAGCACCATTGCCAGTCAAAAGCGTCTACATGGTGAAAAAAAAGTAAAAATAAAAATAGCCGAAAATAAAAGCACACTGATTTTAATTTAAAGCCTCAAATGATTACAATAATAATTTATGTTACTTTTTACTCCAAATAGCATTTCATATTTAATATGTTTGTTTCTATAGTTTGGTTCTGAAGGAGGAGAGGGACATGATACTGTATAGATCCTTAAGGCTCGGAATGAACAACACGAAAACAACTTATCCGAGAAACTAACAACGGAAGTTATTAGATTTGCGCCTACCTTGATTAATATACGTCTCTCGAAGAAGGCCCGAGGCACCGGACCGAAATATCGAGCAAACCTCACCCCGCAGTGGGAAAAAAATCCCTCAAAAAAACGATCTATACAGTATGTTTGTTTCTTTGGCTTTTTTTTTTTACCGGTACTACACATTTTGCTTGAATATTTTTGTCTGCTGTTAAAGCTGTGTACTCCGACCTATACAAGAATCAAATTAGGTAAGGTTCTGCGAAATAGAGTCCTTATGTAAGTTTGTACTAAAAAGCTAATGGTGCATCAATACCTACGAATCGAAATTAGTTCAGTATTCAAGTTCTGTGGGAAAAAAGGAATAAGGTTTTACTTAGAAAATTAATACACAGTCAAATCTAAATGATGTTTGCCAAAGAGATGCGGAAGGTCATTGGTTTAGTTGCTGGTTCCATTATTCATTGCAAAGATTAATTTGCCAATTTGAAATTACAGAGAGAAGTCGGTTCTAAAATAAACATCTAAAGCAAGATTTAATTTCTCTTTCTTATTAATTTCGTATGAGCTTTAAAACCACGACTGTACCAAATCAGTCCTTACCACGATAATTACTTTTTTGATGTTCTCGAAGGTTCAGTAATTTATCTCCTCAAATGAAGAAGATGGAATTTCAAAGTTAGTTAGAATGGATCAAAAATAGAAACCAGCTTTGTGTAAACCTCAACGCTAATTAATCGTTCTTAGGACTTGTGTTAATTTAAAACATATGGAATTTACAATTGCAATTCTTCAATGAACTTTTTACAGACTGAATAAAACTTAAAACATTTATAAATATTTGTCGGATTTCTGTGACATTGCAGATATAAGCATTAATGCTGAAACTTGCATGATTCTAAATATCGTCTATTTTAATGTATTTTTATTTGTAGTTTCATGTTTACATTTTATGCTGCTATAAAAATTAGCAGCATAAAATGAATTATAACAATAAAAATAAATTAATTCACTTGATATTAGACAGAACTTTTATTAATGATTGAACTATAACTGCCATTTTCTCCAAACAGTATTATTATTAGCTCAAGTCTGAACTCGATTGGATTCAAGTGGACTTAATCCAGGATTAACTTACGACTACTTGGAGAAACAGGCAGTAAAAAGTGCCTGAAGAAACTTAAACCTATTTTCTTTAAAATCCTTTGCATTTCATTTTCCTTTGTACTTTTCAACATATAAACAAACCAAATTTCCGGATTTGTAAATTTGGACTTCATACTAAAGTAAAAATACCGTAAATTAATTTATGTAATTATTAAATGCTTTTTCATTTGTTAAACATTGATAAAATCGGAATTAATTAATTAATTTTCGGAGATAAAAACTCAGAAACAAAAAAAGCGTGTTTCTATATATTGGTAATTACAAAAATTGACTCTAATAAGAAAACTTTTCCGGTATTTTCACGATTTTAAATAACAAAAAATAAAACTTATTACAAAAACTTAGGAATTAGTAGGGTTTTTAAGCTCTTTAATAAAATTTTGTAACATCTGAAAAGATTTTTGAATTAAATGATAGCAGACATTTGATAAATACAACTGAAATTGATGAAATGATGTATGATATAACAAACTCATAATATTCCAAAATATATACCAACTACTGCAACGGACATCAATATTTTTTCTTAATCAAAAGACTTCCTCAGGATTAATTTACAAATATTTTTAGGAAGAGAGAAAGTCCATCTCCCTTTCCTAACATCATTGAAATAAAACAAATCAAGAATTCTAAAGTTTAAACAATTAACAATATGAAAACAAATTCATTTCACTGATTAAAAATAAATATTATTTTCTTTCTTCTACAATATTTAATTTTTACTTCATAAATGTCTCTACTAATAATGTCTTTTTAATCTTCAATTTATAATTGTCTTTTTTTAAAAAATTTTCAAAATTTAAGAATTAGCCTTCTTTTCAAAGATCACTTTCGTAAACTTTCATCTTAAATATTTCATACCTCTCTTCTACTTAAGATGAAAGTTTACGAAAAGTGATCTTTAAAATAAAGGCTAATTCTTAAAATTAAATTTTTTTTTTTAAAAAAAGACAATTATAAATTGCAGATTAAAAAGACAATTACAAATTGAAGATTAAAAAAACAATAGTAGGGACATTTATGAAGTGAAAATTAGATATTGTAGAAGAAAGAAAATAATATTTATTTTTAATCAGTGAAATGGAGTGGTCTTATAATTTTTCACTAATAAAGTGAACGTGGTTGAGATCATGTTTTCATATTGTTGGATTGTTTAAACTTTAGAATTCTTGATTTGTTTTATTTCAACGATGTTAGGAAAGGGAGATGGGCTCTCTCTTCCTAAAAATATTTGTAAATTAAACCTGATGAAGTCTTTTGGTTAAGACGAAACATTGATGTCCGTTGTAGTAGTTGGTATATATTTTGAAATATTATGAGTTTGTTATAAGTATGACATTTTAAAGTATTAAAGATGTATGATATAATTTATCAATTTATGCTTTTTTTCGATAAAAAAGAAAATGGGAATTATTGAGTGATTTTGGTTTCCTGAACCACTTGGAGATATAAATAGACACAGAATGAAATAATAATAAACAATAAAAAGGTTTTCGAGAACAGTTTTCTCACTTGTTGTCTGTGTTGACCACGCTGCTACCTCAGTGGCGAACAGTGGCCTTATGGATCTAATCCATTTATCGGTGATTCAATTAAGGTAGGCCCACAGAAGCTTGCAAAAATGGGATTAGTTTGAAAACACACGAGCAATCACGCCATTGTTTGTTTTTTTTTTTGCTGAATTTGAAAGCTCTGGCCCCACACAAACAAGAGCTACGAATTCCATTGTAAATGAAAATTATTAAAAAATTATCGAAGATTGTAATTTTAATCTGCGTAGCTTAATATTTTTATTATTAATTTGTATTTTAATCTCTCATCGTTTCAAATTTATTGTAGGCATCTTATGTTGTAACAATTACGTTTTTATTTCTATTGAGTCACTGAGATAACAAAATTTCAGTATTACTGTAATCATTAATATATTGACAGTAATATAAAGAATACTCTGAATATATCGGTATCATTAAAGGCACTTATCAAAAATTGCAAAATAATTAAAATATATTGAAACGTATAACTGAAAAAAAAAAAAGACATTAAAAAAAAAAAAAAAAAATAGTTTGGCAATTTGGGGACTTGAGGAATGTTTGTGCAGATTTTACTGTTCCTCTACAGAAATAGAAAAGTTTAGTTTTTATCCTTAATGTGGAAAAGAATTTAAAATAATAATAATAATAATAATAATCATAATACAATACAATAATAATCATGATCGCAATACAGGACCAAGTCATCTCCACACGCAACTACAAGAAACACATTCTACACGATGCAAACACACATGACGACAAATGCAGGAAATGCCACACTACGCATGAGACGATCGACCACGTAATATCAGGCTGTCCCCTTCTCTCTCAAACAGACTACCTCCACCGACACAATCAGGTAGCGTCGATCGTTCATCAACAACTAGCACACAAACATTCACTTATTAAGAGCACGGTCCCGTACTACAAGTACATACCACAAAGCGTATTAGAGTCACCCTCATATAAACTATACTGGGACCGCCCCATTCACACAGACAAAACCATACATCACAACAGACCAGACATCACACTTGTTGATAAGGTCAACAAACAGACCTATCTAATTGATATTGCAGTACCTATCAGCAAGAACATGCAGAAAACTCACGCAGACAAGATCAGTAAATACACTGATTTAGCACACGAGCTCCAGAAGCAGTGGAGGCAGGATCGAGTACGTGTTGTACCCATCGTTCTGTCTGCCACTGGTCTGGTGCCTCACACATTGCACCACAGTCTCAGCACACCTGGACTTCACAAAATCACTTATGCACAACTGCAGAAGGCTGTGGTACTCAACACTACACGCATTGTTAGGAAATTTATGGACACAAGCACACATCCCTAATCATTCTTGCACACATCTTTACACTTGGCAGTATGTGCTTTGGTCCTTGACCCGCCATATTGTTTTTGCTGGGGAAACCCAAGGTTTGAAACATATAATAATAATAATAATAAGGCCAGTTCTTTAGCTGGTGTTGGCCTTCAAACGCATCGAATTCTTCCCAAGAATCTAGGATGTCGTAATGTATCGGCGCAAAATATGTACTGATCCAAGCAGTGCGGCTTTTTGGAGTTGATCGATGGAAATTTTGTCAATATTTAGATGTTGTAAGTGCTTACCAAGGTTTTTTGGTATAGCACCCAGTGTGCCGATAACCACTGGAACCACCACTGCTGGCTGTGCATATTATTATTATTATTGTTATTATTATTATTATTATTAATAACACTTGGCAATATGTGCTTTGATCCTTGACCCGCCATATTGATTTTGCTGGGGAAACCCAAGGTTTGAAACATACAAACATAATAATAATAATAATAATAACTTGGACAATTCTTAGGTCTCTGCGTGAGACTTGAATTGCTCAATTAATCCAGTCAAAGATGTTGTCTTTGTATTGTGTCATATATTAATAATAATAATAAATAATGTTGTCTTTGCTGGGGAAATCCAAGGTTTGAAACTTTTACATAATAATAATCCTTTAAACGCAAGTCTAAATTTTTAAAAGTATTTCCTTCCATCCATGAATTCACGGAATTTATGGATGAATTGAAGAATGAATTTATGATGGAATTATGAATTCATGGATAGATTTATGATTATTATCATAAATCAAATATCTTTTGCCTTATTTACAAATGGCATAAATAAAGTAATATAATGTAGTAAAGGTAAATAAAATTATATAACAATTTAGCTTAAACTCGTATTTCCAATGTCTGTTTAATTTTATTTTTAGTTTTAAGTTTTAAGTTTTAGTTTATTGATGTATTTTTTAAGTTCTATATATATGTAGCCGGACAGCTATCTGAAATTTAAAATCCCAATACAAAATTCAGAAAGCTGTTTCTGTGAAAGTACGGCCAAACTACTTTTGGAAAAAAATTTTTTACTTATTGTTTATTTACTTTGTGTCGATTGTGTCTATTGACTTTACACAAGGCTTTACACAAAATGAATATCTTTTTTAATAGTATGTATTCTGAATATGTAAGAAATTGAATGGATGGACTCAGTTTCCGTATAATATAGAATTAGATATGTCTCAAACATTCAAGCTCCACCGAGATTTTTATTCTATTTGCTGTGTCTTCAGATTGACTCTAGGGTTCACTCAACCCTATGTCAAATAACAATCTCACTGTTTAACAGATTTAAAAAAGACGAACATCAGGTGAGTAAGAGTAGAGAAGGCCGCGCGGTTGCCGTTGTTTCACTAAGGCATTGGTCTCTTACCTCTTAGTAGGGGGATTCAGTTCTCTTGTAGGTTTCGTGATGGTGGACGATCCGCGCTCGGGGTTCTCCCGTTTCCCTGCACTTCTCCCACCATACTTTTTCCGTCTTTCTCTCCGTCTGTCTTCATTTCTATGGGATAGCAGAATAGACCTGCAGGTCGCGGTTCTTGGCTTCCCTGCCTCCTACATTCACCACAATCAATCAATCAATCAAAGGTAGAGAAGGTCTGGGAGCCTGTGTCTTCCCAAATCACTGGATATATCAGGATTAGTCGATCCTTTTAATATCGTCTTAGACTCTTCCAATATCAATAATGTTGTATATTTAAAAACTTTATGTAAAATTTGCATTATAATGTACTCTACAGGAATGCTCCTGGACACGTTAACTCAACTATTAATAAATGTCAGTGGCAAATAAAGATTTGGAATAGTAGGGGATTATGAGAGTCACCCGTTGAACCTGAAAAATAATAAATCCTTTTCCATCCTTTTCCATCTAGGGATTTTTTTTACAAAAAATTGGACTTTCCACCAAAAATAAAGGTACAAAATATTACATTTTTTTTATTTTCGGATGCAGAGGAGGGGAAGTTAGAATCCATCCACCCACTCCCAAAGAGCCAATGGCAACAGCTTGTTCGAATATTGAAGGATTTATAAAAAATAAATAAATAAAAAAAAAGTACATGGGAATATTTGTAGAGGCATTGGAAAATAACTAAAAGTTGTCTACAGCTGATAGATTAAAAATCGGTGACATGGTCTAAACATAATTGTAGACAAATGTGAGCAGAATTAAATTTAGGACTTGTGGGTTATTATAATGACGAGAATTTTGGAAAACTGAATTCAGTAGGTAATACAGAATGATGTTTGATTGAATTATTAAAATGATGTTACAGGAAATACATTCCTGCCACGTGCTCGGAAACAGGAAATGTATTTTTGCCACAAATAGCACATTTTTGATAAGTTGTAGTTCGTGACATCCCCTAGCAAAATAATTGACATTTAAATATAAATGTTTATTTTACTAGAATAAAGGCTTTAGAATATGGAAAACGTCAATAAATGCGAATAAAATTTTAATAGTAACCCCTTTAAGATTTTAATTATTTTTATATTTGCTGTGATTGGTCGAAGATTATAAAAATTAAGCAGAACTTTCTACAAGGAATTCTTTTAAGAACTTAATTCCTATTTTTCTTAAAGTTGTATTTTTTATTTTTGAAGAAATGGAAAAGTCTCCTTAATTTCAAATGCATAGAGAATCAAAGAAAAATCTCCATTGAAAAATCTAAAGTTGATAAATTAAATTATACAATAAAAGATTTTAAAAAAAGTTGAAAATAGACTATTCCTCCGTATCTGTTGTTTCATCAATCGCGGATTCAGTTACCGCGGTTTAAAAATATTCAATAAATCTTACATACACATATTAAAAAAAAAAAAAAACTTCTCCTTTAGGAGTTCTGTGTTTTCATCATCATCAACTTTCATCACGAAAAGAACGAAGAAGGATGGTGATTGCAATTTGTTTTTGAGAGGACAGAATGCATATTCACCTACATATTGTTTGTTTGTTTTTTTCTAACAAATTCTACTGCCAATTATTATTTTTTTTTTTGACATGTGTATAATTTTTTAATTTAAACTGAATCGTAGGAATGTATGTTAAGAAACATATATAGGGTTCAGAATTATCCATGTCTTCAAGCATCCTTGGGAACTTATCCCTTCCTTTACGGGGTTCTATAAACCAAAATCAATTTCAATGGCTAATAAACCATCATTCCAAGGAAAACAATGTATACATGAAGAAGACGAAAATGTTGGTTAATATTTTTTTACTTTTTTATTTTTCAATCTTGTACTTTTTTATTTTGCAGTTTTTACCAATTAAAATATTTAATTCTCTGTTTGTGATTTTTTCAATTTAATCCTTTCCCATTTTTTCACTATATGAAAATTTTGAACATCGAAAATACAAATTTAACTCATTAAGTTAAAAGTTAAAATATCCCATTCAAGGCCTATGTAGTCCTTGGGGTCGCGAGAGGCAAGATTCCCAAGTTTCTTACCATAGGGACTAAATGGACCGTTTAAGTGGTATCGTTACAACCTACGTCACAGTTCAAAGAGCCCGCTGCTACGACCCGTTGTTAGATTTTTAGCATCGCGAACAGTTATGCTCAATCAACCACATAATAAATAAATAAACCACACAGAAATAAACCAAAAAAAATGAAGCAATTTATTGTATTTAATAAACAGAAACATTGCTTACATTTTGTATCCAAATAGATAGATTGTTTGTTGTAACGTTAGAAAAGAACTGTATTGGCATCAGTGAAAATAACACAGACACAAGTCTATCAATGTATTCTTTACAACTGCATGGCCAACTACAACAAGTTTTATAAGAGATATTCAAAACTTGTCCTTTTTCTTCAATAATTTAGCCCACGCTTTATTTTTATTTTGAATTATTTATTTTTTGTAGAATTGAACTTAGTTTTTTTATAACTTCATTTTTCATATCAATATCACTCATTTAATAATGAGAATAGGACCAATGATCTTTTCGCTTCAAATGACTCCAGGAATGCATATCATCCTTACATTTATGTAAACAGTGAAAAAAAGAAAAGGAATGGGAGCGGGTAGCATTGGTGGAAGAAACTTCGAGAACATGAAAAGAGAACATGAAAAAAAAAGTAAAAAGAAGAGACTGAAGCTATATAAAAATTGCGAAAAAAGAATAAGTTTTGTAGATTCATGAGAAGGTTTACACTGGGATTGACATCATGTGATCAGCACATATTGAAAAATCTGTTAAATTGCAGCTATAAATTAGGAAAAAGTTATAAGATTTTTTTGATAAGACCACTTGACGTAATGGTATTGTAAGGATTATTGGATGATTAATAGGCCTCTATTTACCGTATTTCCCAACTGATAATCTTCTATATAAATAAAAGTGTTTACTGTAAATAATGTCATAAATAATATTAAATGAAAAAGATAAATTATCAAAAAAATCATCAATTAGATGTAACGTAAGAAACGTGTCATATGCAATAAGCAATACCTTGACATGAAGAATCAATAGCTATTTATAAAAATTAAACAACGTATATTAAAAGTTAGAATAATGGAAATAATTGAGCGGCGGCTGAGCATCTTATTAAAGGTGCTTGCAAAACATATATTACTACATATCTAGGGAAAATAGTACAGAAATGATTATGTTGCAAATGGCTCGGGGACCGGACTTACCTCATCTGATTCTGAAAACTAATAGAATGAAATTTTCTGCTTTAAGATCACACTACATTACATTTTAAACGTAAGTTATTATAATTTCTGATATGTTGGTTTACATATGGAATATGATTTAACATGAATTGAAAACAAAACGTGTAAATATTTCAAAAGGTAAAACCTGTTTATTTTGATTAATTTAGTTATGATCTCAAATCGCTCTCGTTCACATTAGCAAGAAATTAGTTGCTCTTTAATTTAATTAAACGTGAAGTTAGGTCTCAGCGTGGGCGGTTTCTATCGTCCGATAATTTCCACAAAATTATTTCCTTTCATGCAATTAGTTTTCTTCATAGACTATCTTCAACAACCTTAGTTAGTCCTGACATTGCTTGAAAAGCTATTATCAGAAATAACTAAATAATTCGATAGTTTTTTTTTTTTTTTGCTTTTAGGGAAAAGTCTTGAAAATTCGTAGAAATGTAAAGATTACCGTACTTCAGTTTTGTACTACTTTTCTTCGTTAACCATTCTGTTCATTTTCATGGTTTTATAGTTTTAAACATATAGTTTTTCACATCTCTGATCGATAAATATAACATGTAATCTATACATTCAGATATCACTTCTCCTCATATAAATCGTTCGCTCCACCTCGTAGTATGTCACGTGATCGCAGTTTTTGTTATGAAAAGTAGAACAACCAATCTAGCGTCAGTTAGGTTTAGGTGTACTCTAAAGGGGAGAGCAAGTGACCTGAGTGATTTACATCCTGGTAAGACAGTTGATGTTGGACGTGCTGGATCAGGCATCTCTCAAACGGCTGAATTCCTCTACTTCACGTATCACAGCTTCAAAGGTTTACACGGACTGTGGGAAAACATTAGAAAAAGAAATAATAATAAAAAAAAGAACTTCCAGTGAGCGGCTATCCTATGGAGAAAAAACCCGCTTGTGAATCAGAGAGCTCAGAGACGGATGGCAAGATCTGCCAGCTAACAGATACAAGTCAAGACACATCAGAATTTTCGCTTGGTAGGAAGAACAATCAGAAAGTACCATGGATCGAATACGGCCGATGATTAAATCGAGTACCGATGATACTGGCTAAAAAAAAAAAAGAAAATGGCCGTGGGAACATCAGCACTGGACTTTTAATCACTAAAAGAAACTGTCTAGTCTGATAAATGAAAGTTTCTTTTACTTATTGTTGGGAAGTTAAGGATTTGGCGAATAGAATATGTCCTTCATGGACCCTTATTGCATAGGTTGATGGTGCGGATGTAATCTTGAGGAAACCAAATTCTGGCATACATTGGTTTCTCCGAATCATCATGATATGGTTCCAGGAACATGATAACGAGTTTCAGTTGACCTGCACAATTCCTGGAACTCAACCCTATTGAACATTTGTGGGAAGAGATAGAAAGAACTTCTCAAGACTGCCTTCGTCCGTTATTGATTCATGTCTTTACTTATTTATTTTCTGTTGGTTTCTTTCTTTAAAGACATCTAGCACTGCAAAATCACGAAAACAATTTCTGTGAATTTCCGACTCCAGTGATTACCGTTTCTGAGAATAGTAAACAAGAATTACAGAAAAATTAGAACACATTATGACTGTGAATGTGAAAGAGGATAATGTAAATGTTTGCATATTCTGTGTTCATTATAGAGAAACATAGTTTTGAAAGCGTAATTGACAACGCATATGTTTGCACTTACAGGAACTAAAGTTCCATCATTTTTAATTGGATCAACCTGGTTCTATGTTTGGATGCGATCCATAATAAGGAAAGCAAATTTTGAAATCCATTTAAAAAATTAAACATGTTTTCCTTTTGAACTGAGTAATGAAGACGAGTTCACTTCTGTGTTAACTATTTATGGTCTCATCGCAAAACTTTTCTTAGTAATGTTTTTATAATAACATTAAAAAAGCGTGCCGACTTGCAATTAAAAAATAAAAGCATTTAAAGACCAAAAATAGTTGAATCAAAAGATAAAGAGGGCTTCACCATTTTTCTATGTGAAAATAAAAATTAAATATTTTTTTTTTAATAAATACTTTTAGGCTACGTATGCCAAATTTGGTACAAATCTGTGCTTGGGGCAGATTCACATAGAAAAAGGTTGAAGCCCTTTGTCAATATACTTTTATCTTGTTTAATTAGTCAACGTTTATCGTATAATGGCTTTCGAGAATCGTGTATATCAACTGTATATCAGTTTTCTCCCAATTTGATCAACGCGAATGTGGAAAGCATGTGTAACCTTTATTAACTATTTTATTAATCGTTCTTTAGCCCTTTCAACTTTCTCGTTTAAATAAGTAATTTTTGTCTAATGCATTTATTACGCTTTTATTTGAAGGTCCTTTTTAATACTATTTTTTTCCTCCCTCGTTCTTTACCTGTTTGTTGAATTTATACCTCAATTAATAAAGATTTTTTTTCTTTTATAGCTTAACATATCCTAAAATTTCAAGTCTTTAATTAATTAGGTGTTCACAAGCGGAAGGGAGTGAATGGACATTTCCGTATTTCCTCAATGTAGGTCAAAATTATTCTTATCTTTTTTTTTCTCAAAGATAAATCTTAATCGGCTTAAAAGCATCCGGCCAAATCTACAATTACCTATGTAATCTAACAAACAGCCAACTAGGAAAAGTCTATGTATTTTTCGGATCACAAAGGTATCATTTATTATTCCTCATTGATACTAAATCTATTGACTAATGATTCTGACTGGACGCAGCTGATGATCTCAAAGGTGAACAAGTGTACAACGTTTATGTCGATAAATTACTGAAATACAGTATGTACAGTATGTACGAATCAAACAATCAATCTTTCGTAATTGTAGCAATATATAAATTAAGTATAATAAAACACTTAGGCACAGGATCTTAAAATAATTATGCTTGAGATCCAAGCGTTGTTCTTGTAGTCCTGACCTTCTTCTTTATGATACTATGGTGGTCTCAGCTGTTTAACTATCTCCTGCAACAAGAAGAGACATCAATAATTTACATTGGAGCTGAGACAAAAACCTTTTCACTTCACTGATCAGACACTTACTCATAGAATTCCTAGAGAGATATATGATCAGCAATATTATTAATGTTATTTTACCTTATTTCTTTATAAATCCATCGGACGAATAGATATTTTTTGAAAAGTTAAGGTTCTGTTACCGAAAAATGCAATACAAATAATTCATAGATTGTACAAGAAATGATTAGTAATGAATTATTAGAAAATAATGCTTAATATTATTTTATTGTAATTTATTACTATTTATTTACTTAATTTATTTAATCTTTTCTTGTGAATTGATGAAATACATTCAATTTCCTAAAAAAAACAGAATATTTCAAAAACAATAGGAATCCTGTAAAATTGAACAGTTTGCATGATTTTTAACAAATTTTTACATAAGATTTTATTTTACAAGGCTTTTATTTTCGCAAGGGATTTTAAAATTTTAGTGCTATGCAAGGATCTATTATTCTCTAAATATATTTAAAATCATAAAGTATTTGTTTAGACGGGGAAAAAACATCGATAGTTTATAAAGTTATGGAAATCTAATAGGGAAACATGGTCACAGCAGAACTAAAAACCATCTTCTTACAGAAATATTGGTATTAACCTCTTTGCTCTCTATCTCAGGCCTTTTATTTATTTATTTATTTATTTATTTATTTATTTAATATCTCTGTATTCAGTTTAATTTACTACTTAATTAGAAATCCTATTTTGTGAAATAGAAATTTGGAATTAGTTTTTTTTAAACAATTTCAGATAATCCATATTTCCCTGAAGTTTTCCTTTAATGTTTTCTTATTCGAGACTTAAACTTGATTCTTTCGTTAGGGTCGTTCGAATCGTATTTTTTACGGTTGCTCACTTTCTCTTGGGAATGCAACAGTATTCTGCGGCAAATATGAAGTTTTATGAGACCATTTTACTTCCTAAGAGAACTATTTATTTCCTTGCACACTGTTCATGGTCTAACATAAAATATCTCACCTGTAAAAATTTTAAATGTAGGCATTACATTAAAATTTACATTACTAAATATTAAAATATTATACATTAACTATGGAAGTATAATAAAATATTTTAATATATTTCATTATTATTAATATATATTAACTAGCTGTATCCGGCATGGTTTGCAATGCCACTCAAAGAAAGAAAGTGTTTGCGTTTTAATTCTGTTTATTGAAGTGCGTTTGGATACACAATATTTTTTGTTTTTCCGTCTGGTGGATACACGAATAAATCATAAGGTTTTCCGACGCGTGAGCAGGCCACATACAGCTGTCCATGTGTTGTCCCTGTACTTTGTTGATGGTCATTGCAAATGCGAGTCGCACGGAAACTGCAAACATTGAAACCGGAAATACACTCATTTGCTGAAACGCCTCGCACACCAGATATTGTAAAATGGTTCTACTAATGCAGAAACCTTCGGGGGCGAGCGCAAACAACTCACCAAAGTTTCATCAATCTAATGAATGGTATAGGAATGCATATGGGAGAAACAAACAAAGAAACATTCATTTTTGTTTATTAAGACATATTTTAATATTTCACTAGTCAAAGATTCGTGTCACCAAATCGAAACCGGTTGTATTGTCTTTTTTAATGTGTGAAACTTTTTATGCGTGTCGGCGTCTCCTGTTAGTTTTACGTATATTTACGTTTTTTTTTTTTTGTTTTTTTTTTGGGGGGGGGGGGTAGATGGAAAGAAAACATGCACTAATCATTACCTAAGTATGTTTACAAACTGTGCTAAACTATGGCCAAAAACAACTTCAGAATTCCTTCTGTTATTAAAGAAAAGAAAAGTAATTTGACATTCACATTTTCATATAAGTCAAAAGAAAGATTTATATCCTGTAATTACACGAAAAACCTCTTTTACATTTCGGGCTATTTGTTACATTTGATGCCTATCACTTCTTCGTGAAATAGATCTTGGAGTATTTTCAATAGATATTTTAAATTTAATAACATTTCTAAATTCAAATTGTATTATGTTTCTCCTGAAGTTATTTTAAAAAGTAATTACTTCAAAATGTGAAGCTATCCCTTGCTAGTGAACATAAAACTGTAATTTCAGCGAAAATTTTATTAAATTGTTAAAGACTTTTTTTCTTCCCCTTTTTGCTTAAAAGGAAGACATCGAAATTTTACTATCACTAAACGATGCATTAAAGATGGCCTGATAGAACTTCCTATAAGGTGTCATCCACATTTAAGAAGGGTTTATGGGAAGCCATTCCTTCCGTAATGTGCTTTTTAGTAATATAAGTTGAACGTAAATTCAGTATTTCCGAAGATATGAAATGGGTATCAAAATATCATTCAGGAACAACTCTCAGAAACGAAAAATTCCTGAAGACCTGACTAAACTTTTGATATAAAATACAAGATTCAGCAGTGGCTTCATCCGCCTGCTAAATCATATCTACCAAAGGATTTTCGATATCGTCGAAGGTTTTGTAATAGTCAAGGTCATGCAGGAAAAAAGAGGTTTGAACATGAAAGTTCTGAAGGTAATTTTAAAATAAAAATCAAGACAAGAAACCGAAGACTACACATAAATAAACAAGTCACGCCTCTGAGTTTGTCAACAAAGGGAACGGCCGTTTCTTCTTTCTTAGGGACTCATCAGCCCGATCCACCCTCCCTTTATAACAATTAAAATAAACAACAATTAAAAAAAAAAGTGCTAAAGGACACATGAAAACATCTTTGACCTAACAATCGTTAGGTTCGAAAGCCATTTAATTTTAGGAAAACCCAAAGCAAAAGGACAATGTAATTCTAACAAGAATTGTTGTTTATTTTATTTGGGAGTCACTTTCGGCAGCGAAGATGATTTCCATTTTATTTTTCACATTTTTCATGGTTTATCATGAAGGGAGGGTGGATCGGGCTGATGAGTCTTCGGTTTCTTGTCTTAATAATTTTCCTGCACGTTAAATTTATTTCAAGATAAAAATCAGTTTATCTATTTGTGATAAGTAATTCTTAAATTGCCTTCTCAGAAGGTTGTAATTCTTCTAATACATTCAGGCTAAAAAACGAAGAAAAAGTATTATTCGTTTTGATGGATATTGCATCGCTAGCTGAAGAATTCAGTATCAAAAACTAATAACATTCACGAGCTTCAGTCTAAAATATGACGTAGGCTAGGAAATTGTAGCGTATTAGACGTGATCAGAATAAATATCTTCAAAATGAAAATTAATGCTTACGAAATGTTATCTAATGTGCGATTGATTTTTTAAACACAGCAGAACTTCGATTATCCATCACCCTATATTACCATTCATTGTTAACTTCATTTCACCCTATTATCTGTAATAGATATATATGTAGATATCTGTTTTATAATCTTTTAGATGATTGAGTAAAAAATAAATAATAATTAAAGATTAATTAATTCCCTTACGTTTTATATTATGTAGTAAAGTTATATGATTCGAATTACTTTATATTATACAATTATTTTATATTTAACGTTTTTACAGACAGGGTGGGCCAAAAGTCACTATCGTACAATATTTATGCTGCAAAAAGATGTTTGTTGCAAGAGAAAAACGAACTATTCAGATGGGCTGTGCTATATAATAGTTCTTTCAGTTTCCGATAGAGTGCAGTTCAGTCAAGTTATCATTCTCTGAAGTGAGCGTTTGTCAAGTCACTGCTGTTTATGTGCTTGCTCCGCTCTTTTCGACCATATATGATTGATGCCGAAGATCCGCCAAACCACGGACCCACGCTGCTGTTTATGTGCTACGAAAACTTCTGTTGCTGTTGTTGTCTTTTTGTTTAAGTCAGGATGGATACAAGCCAATTCCCGGTTGGAGGACCTCATAAGCTACGGGTTCACGAAAAGGAGGAACTGGTGAAACGTATGGAGAAAACATTTTTCATCATTTAATAAATCAGCCAAGTGACTAGGTCAGGCCGCCCCGATTTGCTAAGCCGGAACATTAGGCCAAATTTAAAGTAATAATTAAATGTTCAAAGCCTATTGAAGCCTGTAGTTACGTGAGGATTACAGACACTAATTTATGAGCTTTACATTAGTTAGAAAAGTAGATAAAACAGAAAAAAAGTCTAACAGCAAGATTAGCACTAGTGTAATGTAGGCGAGTGCACATCCAAGTACTACTATTACGTTATATAATGTTTGCATTACATAAATGTAAATATTGTTGTCACACTTTAGATGTACACGATTTTTTACTAATTCTATGGGAATTAGTAAAAACGCAGTGAAAGAAATAAAAACATACTAGAGAGATTTGCCTGCAAAGCTGCTGCCTCATTGATTCTTGATTATTATGTCATTACATGCTCCAAGTAACGTGGATTTATGTTAAGCATTACTTTCACACCTGTCTGTAGCATGTTTTCAACAGTTATCTTTTTAAAACTAGAAACTTTTATTTCTCACGCAAAGTCATTATGAGGAACAAATATTTTAGCATTTTAACTTTAGCTTTATTCTCTTTCATTTTCCATGGTGGCCTATTTTTTTTTTGCCCGGTGTTTTAAGGCAACAGCTGTTAAAATCTCTAGAGCCAAGTATCAAGTTCCAACACCCTCTTGATGGTGATTCCACAGCCATGAAATATTCCCGAAAACAAAATCGATGTCTAGGTTCCGTCACCTGACGCGTTCTCAATACCCCCGGGGGTCAAAATACTTAACCTCCGCGTCTGAATCAAATGTCACTCGAGGACTTGGCAAATGTAATTAAGGACGTCCATTTTAGCGCCACACTTTTCCATAAAATCTGCCTCTTAATTATGTCCCTGACGAGCATCAATTTCAAGAAAGATCATCTCTGTTTACCGGAATTGACTAAGGCTGTTGTGGAAAGACAAAGCATTGAAATATGATAAAGAAAGACATATTTATAAGGGATATCAAGTTAATTTCTCCGCTCTTTAATAATTTAATTTAGCCAGATATCATATAATTCTTTAAAGTAAAGGGCTTTTATTATTTTCTTTTTTTTCCTGCCAAAGGATTATGATCAATTAATTTCAATATGAACCCCCATGTTTTTTTCTTTTTCAAAATTATTTTTCTTGAACTTGAAGTTTCTGCTGCACTTGCAAATTTTTCTTGCAAATTTAACAACTAAATTTTTTGTTTGTCTAACAATTCTTTTAATCTTTGGGTTTATGTGATAAACTGATTTATAATTCATGAAATTTTACTATAACTACAGTTATTTTATTATAATAACAACAGTAATAGTAAATTCCTTCGCTTTCCTCAACAACATAATGCATGTGTACTCTAGAAAATTGGTTGTCAGTATTTTTTGTTTATGTGATCTATTTATTTTCAATATTCTAAATCATCTGTTTTCTTATTAAAAGGTTCTAAAGGAAAACATAAATTAATTTTTAATTAAATTTAGTGGTCTAGTCTAAATTTATAAAAAATGATTTCGCCACCATACATAAAATATAAAATAAGGTATATTTACAACAGAAATACCGGTACCTTATTTTATGTTTTACGTGTTGTGGCCTAATTACGTTTTATATTATAAGATTCAGACGTTAAAGTTTCCTTAGCCTAAATTTATATTTTAAATTCTGCTATTGTCAAGTGTAAGACCAAAGTATTTTGCAAATACAAATTTATTTCAAAATTAAGAAACGAAATTAAATTAAGAATAAATAAGAATAATAAAAAATAACTTTCATAAATATCGATACAATAATAAAAAAGAAACAAAATTTCTGGAGGAGTTTTAGTTGAGCCTTCATCTATTCTATTGTAAGCTCATCAACTTGCGTCCTAGATTTCCACGGGCAAGACATTGTTCAAGAGAAATTGGCGTAAAAGAATAATCTTCTTAGCTCTAATGTACAAAGCTGCTCTAATGGCTGAAGATCCTGAAGCTCTCAATATTCAATTTAGGACTTGGTTTCTGTAACGCTAGCAAATTAAGAATTCATTATTGAATAAGAATATCACCTGTATGAAACTTATATACTTATGAAATAAATATAAAGCGTAGTATGAATTAAATCAATTACCCTAAAATTGCAAACTTTTTTTTCAAATATTTAATGATTAATGTATTTATTTCTAATAACGTTATTTTGTTGCCTAAGGGAAAGTTATTGTAATGAAATACATGTTTGCATGTCTACATGTGACTGATGTCTGTGTGTATCTGTGTAAATATGTAGCCAACGAACAACTTAGGACTACTTAATGGATCTTTACATCAAGTTTCTGGATAAGAAGAGACCTATCTTTTGTATTTGAAGAATCTTTTGATATGGATTCATATAGATCCGTTTGAAATGGACAAAATAGTTCTTAAGGAAATTATATTTTAAGTTCGTTCATAAAATTATTGTTTCCTAAGGATTTTTGCACGGTTTTTCATAGTTATTCCAAAGAATATAACTGTTTTTTGTTTGTTTGTTTTTTAATCGGCCCTTAAGATTCCACTGTGTAAAACCCGCTCCACAGTCCAAACCAGGAATAGAAAGATTTGAGTCATGTCTTGTGTCCCCGTGGCCTAGAGTTTGGGGATAAATCGGATTTCTGGATTGATTTTAGTCAGCCGCTGACCTGTTCTGAAAAAAAAAAAGGTGATATTGGGACAAAATTGGTCTCTATTTACACTGAATCGAAAATGATACCATTGACCCAATATAGCCAAATTCCGGTTCAAAGTGACTACTAGACACTTACAGAGTCATCTGAATGATGTAAAATGGAGGTTGAGTCATACTAAATGAACGTAATGGAGGTATCGCTTACCACTGGGAATGCTTGGAATGCAACAACTCCTAGAAGCCTGTTTGTAAACCAGTGATGTAGCAAGAAGAACCTGATGGAAATTACATTCGACTATTGAATTACAAAGAGATGAGTAAATTACTTTTAGGTGCAATCAATAGTAGTTTTCCTTTTTTCACCGCAAGGATTTGATAGATTGCAAAATTCTACTAATCACTTGGTTGTGTGTTTGCTACAAAACTAGGAATCAGTTTTTTTTTTCCTGTTCAAATTTACAAACAAATTGGATGAATGCTTGCCTTTATTTCTGAAGTAGAGTATAATTGTACCGTTTTACTGTAATATGTTCTCTATTTCCAATTACACATTTAATTGAACGATCTTATCTTAATATCTTTCATTTTAATCTTATTTTCACTTAAATTTAAGATGTTTCCACTAAATTTCAATAGACATTGGTTAATTTTTACTTTAATGGCAGTGTTTATGACGTATTAATCAGAAAAGTTAATTTATTGTGATTGATGCGTTGTCGGTGATATGAAAGACATGTCATTAAACTTCACCATTTGGTGAAGCCATTCCAGTAATGATGGTATCCTTTTCGCGTAAATAAACTGGGCCTAGTTTTATGCTGATGCTCTTTTTTTTTCCATTTTGACATTTACGAGAAGCCAAAGCGGCTGATCATTCTTTATATCCACTTCTTAGGATTTGGCAGTAATCCAGATCTTAGATGGCTCCTACTTTAAAGGGTTAACTCTTACAGATGTCTCATCGCCTTTCGCCAATCTTGTTTTTTGCTGCTTGAAATGAGGTAAAATCATGCAGAAAAGTGAGTTGACTAAATCTCATGATTAAAATAATGCGAATTTGTACTTTGAACCAACGAATTCAAATTAAATGAAGATTACTTTTTTTTATTGAGTTAAAAAGATAAAAAAAAATATCATTGCAATATAAAAGTTATGAACTTAAATATTGCAAAACATTTCTTATAAAATCCCGACCATATTAGTCGAAAAACACTGCCCGCAAAGGGGTGAGATCAAGAATTGTTGGTATTACTCTCCGAGTCTTTTTTTTCCATTTGGGAAACAGCTGTGGAGAGTATTCAGTGTATCTCGAGTATTATTTGTAGATTTGTAATAGTATCATTTCATTTGTGCTTCTATAAAATGTTATTCCTATTTAAAGTTGTTCCTTCAATCCTTTACTGTATAAATTCAGTAACCAATACATTATAATCCAATCGTTGTTGACTGGAACGTATGCTAGTGTTTATAGTCAACTACAACCAATTTTAGGAGGAAATCTTTTATAAAACTAGGTACAGCAGAACCTCATTGTATCGTTTCTGTTAATTTCATTTTTCTATATATGTTGTCTGCTTTATTTGGTCCTAGAATTAACCTCAAATAAATATCACTATTTATTCCCGCCTCTGTCAGTTTTCGAGCTGTCGTTTTATCGCGTCGATCATTCAAAAAATGGGTCCTCGTACAGAATTTGCCTACGTTGATAACTATTTTTTAATTTGAAACGATAAAGAGCTTGGTGTGATAGGCTGGAAGATAAAGCGTGATTTTCGGCTACGTTTTACCCTAGTGGAAACTGCATGAATCCTCTCCCTCTGAGAGAAACTATACCTCGATGTTGCTCTTAGATGCAAGTGCAAATCGTATCTCCTTCGAAGAGTGTGGAATACTTTTTGCTCTCAATCTGTTTCTTCGTACTAGATGAAGATCACTGTTCTTGGCAACATTGTTTTCGAGAGTAAAGTTTCAAACGTTTATAACTCTTGATAGTACGTTCATAATGTACCCATCATAAAATAAAATATTAAAAATAAACTATTTCTTTTATGTGCACATCACGAGTGAAGTAATCGTGAAAGCATTCTATGCCTTGAAACATTGTACTTCGAGATGAGGTGTAAAGTTTGCCCAAAACAAATGGCAAAGATTATTTACAGCAAGTAGTGGTGTTTTAATAAACTGTACTGCTGTATCATATATTTCAGTGAATAAAAAAAAACCCACTTAATTGTTCTTATCTCTAATGTTTTAATGGTTTTCTTGAAGTACTGTTTTTCTCTTTTTATTGTTTTTGTTTTCCATTCAGTTTTACTACATTCTTGGAATGTAGTTACCTATTTCGTAATGATTCGTTCACTGCTTCAAAAGTGATTTGGAGGAAACCACTCAAATACACAGAACGATAACGTCATGAAAGGACTTATGATAATATGCAATTATAGCTGCAATCAAGTGACTACAACTGGGGATTAATCCGATTGTGTAATAATTACTCTTCAAATCGATTGACCTTCACTGGATTTGCGAAAACAAATTAGGAATAAAGTTACTTGGCAAAATCACAATAAATCATAAGATAAATAAGATTAACGTGCGGATTTGATTTTTTAGAAAAGAAAAAGAAAAGAAAAGAAAGAAATGGTAAATGGTAAGAAAAGGAAGTAAAACAAAAGAAAGGAAAGAAGTGGTAAGTCTTGCAGACGAATCACAACAATGATGAAACGGCCGTCTCAGAGTCCATTTCATTGACAAGCTTTAGCCATGAAGTTTTGCTTTTGTTTTTCTTTTCTTTGGTGCATGTTGATTAAAAAAATTCCCTTTCCTTCATAAGAAATCATTTAATGACGCATTCATTTCACAGAAAGAATAATCAGTAAAGAAAAAAATATTGAAGGTGTCTCTCCCCGCCTCCGCCTCAATCAAGTCACTGACAATCACTAATGGCGGTGTGCACCAAACTTCAGTTAACTTTGATGACTGCAGTTTGGACGGAGCTAAGATTAGTGGGGGGTGCTGCTCCACAAAACTTTTAGCCTTTGTTTTAAAATTGTGTGAAAGGAAACATGTATAAAAAGAAAATTTATTCAGAAACTTGATAAATTTCTTTTTATACATGTTTGTTTCCTTTCACACAATTTTAAAACAAAGGCTAAAATTTTTGTGGAGCAGCACCCCCCACTAATTTTAGCTCCGTCCAAACTGCAGTCATCAAAGTTAACTGAAGTTTGGTGCACTCCGCCATAAATATACTAATGTCACCGCAGAATTAAATTCCATCCGCAGTATTTACAAGGTTTCTATCGTTTAAATACTGAAAATATATTATTACCAGAATGGGGACAATTTGCAAATAACCACATGATGCCCTGAATTTAGTCACAAAACTTAGTCACAAATTGAAAGCAGAGTCAAAACTGATTTGAAAGATTTTCAAAATAATCTCACTAGTGGATATCATTTCACTTTTCCACAATTCCTCAAGAATCCGTCTAAGAAAACAAACATAATGATTTCTTGAAACTTTATTTACCAGTTTTCGTGAATGAAAACAAACAAACAAAAACGTCAATTCGATATTTCACCATAAATACATTATAGGCTATGTAACTTTTAACTATATTTCGTTTGTTAATTATGTTTATTTTCTTTTCTGATTATTTTAAATAAATTGAAATTGATGTTAATTGGATCACTTTTGAACTACGTCAAATACTGAGCTATGTCCAATAGCGAAAATGAAGCTGGTTGGAGTCTTAAGAATGAATTGATTGAGAACTTGTCCCATGAGATGTTATCCTTTTACAAAGTAAATAGTAGTTTGAGATGACTTTGTTGAAAATCAAATGTAATGTTTCTACTGTGATATTTATTCTGGCTTTCTTTGGTCAAAGGAAAGTATCCATAACTTTGATTGGAAATTGAAATATGGTAATGTCTTCTAGAGGAACACGAATTAAACACAAGAAGGTAAGAAATTGATAGTTTAAAGAAAGAATGATAAATTTAATGCGTGTAGTATTCATTTGAAGAAATAAAACTTAATTAAATTTATTACAAAGTAAAATAAAATATTAGAATGACAAGAAGAGTTCTGAAAGGGTTATTTTTTGTTGGTGTGGAAGTAAGATTCTAAAATTCAACAAAATTACCAGGAAAAAAACAAACAAAGTGAAAGATTACAAACAAATCAAACAAACTACAAATGTATAATGACTTAATGGCGTTTTATTTAATAAAAATGGTGCTTTTTTATTTTAAAGTATCAAATGTTACTTTTAGTGAAGAAGCTGAAACGTAATAAAAAAAAAACCAAGAAGTTCGAAAGAATTTAAAGTCTACTCCTTAAAGTGAATTTCTTAAAATTTCTTTAAAATAGTCTTCATTAAGATACAAAAAACGAAAAGCTACATTTATATTCCAAATTGAATAGCTTCTGAAAAAATATCGGATTAATTTTTATCTCATCAAACCACGCCAAATGGATTAACTTAGATATAATATTTATGGTTTAAGACAAAGAAATACTGGCAGAAATAGGATAGAAATCAATTGTTTAGATTCCAATGCTTTTCTACAAACATTTTTGTCGCTTTCCCGCGCTAATTTGTCGACAAAAACCAGTTTGGAAAATATTCAAATTTTAACAGTTAAATCGTCTCTAGTCCTCGAATAAGCAGACCACGTTTCAAGAAGCCATCCTACAGTTCCAAAGTTATGTGGGTGAGTTAAGGGAGCGTATACACACATACATGAATATACCCACTAATTGGATGAAATACCTTTTTCTATTGGAATGTAGGCTAAAACAAGTAACATTTTGAAATGAATCAACTATTTTTTTCTTCCTGAATTTGAAATATTGACCAAAAAAATAAATACCTAAAAATAAAATAAGTTTTGACTAAAGGATTTAAAATCCGGAACTTTTATAATTATGATATACATTTATAAATGTAAATGAAATTTTACATTTTAATACGTAAAAAGTTTTACAGCAAAGGAACTCAGTATAATAAAATTTCTTTCCATTGTAAATCAAATGAAACGTACTGGAAAAAAAAAAAACATTTAAAAATTAACTCTGTAAATACTGAAAAAAAAAAAACCCCAACAACATTTAAATAACAATAAAAAATACATTCCTATATCATATTTTTCATCACGTTATACCAAAAATTACGTTATATCCTACAGGTTTAAAACTTATTGCTTGTTTTTCATAAAGGGGCATTAATTTGATTAAAAATTGTTAAAATGCCTCCGAATTTTGGTGCGAACTAGAAAATGTTGGACAAACATCACGATAGATTAGAAACTATGTGATAATCAATTGGGAAAAAATTTCCTGTTGGTGTTTGCTTAGATTTTCAGAGAATTCTCAGTAAAAACTCAGTAATGACGTTTCCACTACTTAGATGTAAGTTAGCTGTCTGCCAGCCAGTTTGCGCATTGTATGAACAAAAGATGGTTTTATTGGGTTACAATCGGATTTCGATAAAATAAGATGTTGAAAGATTCACCAGTCAATGAAGACTGAGGACTTTTATATTAGTATAATCGTTAAGAGAGGAAGGAAGTTCTAAATATGTATGTTTCTGATATTAACATTAAACTGTTCATGTATCTCCGGATTCACATTAAGACCTACAGCCTTCAATGGTTTCTTAATATTTACAGTATACAGATTATATATTGTCTTACGATCATTCCATCTACGATCACTTGTATACACGATAATAGCCCTACAAAATCTTCCAAAACCTTTCGAGTTGCAATCAAAAAGGGTCGTAGGCGTAAATCTCTCCGTATCTTGTTCTAAACGTTTCTGCGTAACAAAACAATTGCACTGCCAGCAGTAAAGTGGTACAATTCAGCTTATAATACTGTACAGTCTGTCTTTACTGCAAAAATATCTCTCAATTGATAGCTATTTTTTTTTTACATTACTACTGTACTGTGGTTATGTAAGTAATATGTATCTACTGTACTATAAAGTATTTTTGAATAAGAGTTACATATTTACAGTATTTTTACATTTGTACTGTTGTTTACATTGCATACTGTATATCTGACTTCTCATACAATTATCTACTTACTGGTTTGAACGTAACTCCGTGATAAGTCGAGGGAAACTTGTATTCACAATCCTCCGTAGTATCATTACTTGAATTTAGTAAAAAGTATTTTCTTCCCATTGTAGTATGTTCTTTTTCTGCAATTGGGTTTTAGTGATATGTTGTAGCAAAAATTTCTCATCCTTCATATGCCAAAGGTCACTGATAGAAACCAGAACGGAATTGGTTTTTCGGTTGCTCTTATTTCCTTCCTTATTTTTTTCCCCATTTCTTATTTGATCTCTTTCTTCCCTTTGAGTTACCGCAAATCCGTCAAATATGAATTGCTCACAACTTATCAATGAATAACTATTTCTGTGTCTGTATTCTTTGAAAAAGTTTGATCGATCCAAAAAACAAAAGAGAAATAACAGCGGCAGAATTGGATAGTTTATAATAATTACTATTACTTTTTGACTGGTTTTGTGCATTATAGCCTATTCCAATCAGCGAAGATAAGAAAAGGTTATAAGACTATAATCGCGTCTGTAACTATGTGCGTCTGTCTTGCCCTTTAACTAGGGAAAGGATTTCTCTGAAACTCATTATCTCGGTAAATCTTTTATAATCCTTATTTATTTATTTTTTGATATTTGCGACTTAATTATTGAATGATGATAATCCCTTAAATTGAACTAGTGAAAGCTATCTTGTGAATTCAAATGTATTTTTGAAGATACCTTATTAGTATTTTTTAAACAAATTGAAATCAATTAAGCAAATCAAACCTAATGTAAAGGTCACAGTAAATTAGTCAATCCTAATGTAAAGGTCACATTTGTTTGGTCATAGATTGACATGAATCACCATCAAGAATTGAAAATGCAACAGTTGATGAATGCTAATGTGAAAAGAACGATATGAAGCTGAAGATTATTTTATTGGACAGTCTTAAATATACTTATGTATAACAAACATTAATCATTTTTAATTTAAAGCTTAAAATTCCATTTAAACTTTCTGATGGCAAATGCTTTCTAAATTATAAATGCAATTTACTATTTGTGAATCAGTTATTTGATAATTGAAAAGGTGATCGATAAAAATTTTCATTTA
Source organism: Thereuonema tuberculata (assembly GCA_023159025.1). Classification (NCBI taxonomy): domain Eukaryota; kingdom Metazoa; phylum Arthropoda; class Chilopoda; order Scutigeromorpha; family Scutigeridae; genus Thereuonema; species Thereuonema tuberculata. The sequence continues at coordinate 14,914,880 of JAFIDM010002131.1, forward strand.
AAGGCACAAAACTATTTATTGGAGAAAACTTTAACGATACAATACTGATCATTGATGTTTGTACAAGTCCTTTAAATGTCATCTGTAATTTACACTAAAGTAAAAATGTAAAATTAATACAATCTAAAAGTTAATACAAACATTATTTAATAATTCAATGAGCAAATTGAACTTAAAAAAAATTATTGAAGCTGGCGGACTGATGGCACATGGAATTTCTCACTAATATTTCATTAGTGAGTTTTTTATTGTTTATTTTTGCTTTTGAGGAGATTTCGACGATTATTCCTATTAGCTTGGGTACTGAGACCTCGTTGTTTACTGGTGACTGCTTCTGGCTGATGATCGCCAAAGAGCGTGAAACAGCTGTTCTACGATGTCACTTGATAAAGAATTTGGTCTCACCCATTATTGGTTTTTATCTAATTTCTTATCTAATGGCTTAGATCAGAATACAGGTAATTTTGTATTTCCTTATTTTTCACTAGTTCATCCAGCAAAATACCAATGAGTAGCCTATTTTTTATTTCCTGAATATGAGTAAATCGATTAGCTTATTTGTAGTCGGAGGGGCTTCTTTTTCTGCATGACTGATGACTCTCATGTCGCACTTCCCTCATATCACTAGGATTGTGAATAGATTGCAGATCGGCTCATAAACAGTCAACTTCATTTCAGTAGAAATTTTTCGCTGCCATTTTCAATTTCAATGGTAATTTTCAATATTTAGTAAATTTTTTCGGTGATAATTTATGAAATATGTAATCATACTCAAGTAAACAGAAATACAATCAGAAATTTTAAGAATTTGATAATAAAAAAATAATAATAATAATTATTTATTTTATTTTATTATTAATTCCTAGACGTCCATTTAAGGCTAAATGCATTTTACAGTTCACTGTAAAATTCTATTCAGAGGATCCAATTCAAATTGGAGAATACTTCAACCCTTCCTTACAAAACCCTCCCACAAAACACCCACCCACACACACAGTAAAGAGAGATCAGCTGACATAACTGGTGATGAACGTAAACAAGCTTCCTGCGAGAGAAAGCGAGATTTGAGAACATCAAAGATTACTCAGAAGAATACTAGTATTCAGTCAAGTGTAGGTGACACTGTTTCTTCACTTTTAGTTATTTTATCAACAACCAAAAAATCTTAGAACGTAGTCTCAAGAAATACAGTACTTCTTACAGCTAACGTTACATTCTTTACCTAATATTTACTCCTCAATGTGTCATTATAGTGTTAAAGGATTTATTGTAGTTTCATATTGTGGTATAATATCAGTTTTTAGAAGAAACAAAAATTAAGGGACAAAATATTTTATAAAAATTATTCTACATATATAATAGTAATGTAGAAATGAAAATTTCGTATATTGTGTTATGGTGTTAAATTTTTTTAACCTTTTTATTATATATTATTGTTAATTTAGGCATTGGTAATTTTATAACTTTTTAAATATAAAATCACAGCACTGTGATTGGCATCGTCTTTAAAAGGAGAATCGAATTAATATTCTTTACGATCTGACTTTTCTTTCTTTTTTTAATTTCTGAAAATTTTTCATTCCTTTATAATTATCTTTTAAAAATGAAGTTTTTTTTTTCTTTTTCTTATTTACTAATAAAAAGAAAAAAAAATATTTACCTCTGTTGTTAAATGTAGAGTTTTTAGATATTTAACAACATATGTTGGATTCAATTTTAAAGTTTTTAGAAATCACATTATTATTAAAAAACTCGAATTTAATCATATTGTTCCACAATAGTACTGGGATCAGATCAAAAGTCTAAGAAATTTAGTTTTATGACAACAACAATAAAAAAAAAATTAAAATAAATATTTGTTACAATTTTAACGTGTGATGAAAGATTAAGTACAAGGTGTTGGCTTAAACAAGGAACTAATTTAAAATAAATATTATTAAGTAATAAATCTTCAAAAAATGCCTGCCCGTCTTTAATCACCGAGAAAGAATCCCATACCTATTCTTAAAAGGGCTGGGTGGACCTAGGATCCTTCTGGAGGAGAATTAAAATATTGTTATTAATAATAACATATTGTTTTTAATTTTAAATAAAGTAAGACGAGGGGGAGGGAAGTGTACTTCAAAAAGTTTCAAGTTTAATTTAAGCTTTCATTAAAAGTAAACTAAGTACAATCAAGATTCAAAAATGTTGTTAAAGAAAGCTAAGTTCCTTGCGACAAATTATAGAATAAATTTGTATTTTTGTAAGATGTTGTTGTTTTTTGATGAAACTTTTATTTAATGTTTAATATAATGGCAACTACGCAGTTGTTCTCTGAAAGTCGTAGGCCTCCCTTGCAGTTGAAGGGTGTCATGTGATACCAATGGCAAATGCATATCCTGCAAAGTTTCAAGGTACAGAAGGACAGTTTCAAATTTAAATTGTTTGTAATGCTTTTGGAGTAGGGCGGGGTTTTTTTTCAAATAGAGGCGTAAAACCACAGTAGAAAGTAAAATACAGGTACAATTAAAACAAAAATAAACACTAAATGACAATAATTAGTGTAGGGCGATAAGGAGATCATTTTTATCAGGATTTATGATAATAGATCATAGATAATCTATCATAGATAATCTATAGTCTTAGTTCATTAATTTAACTTGTGCTTAAAAATAACATTATAAAAGGTAAAACTCAGTCTATACACAATTGTAACTTTAAAAAAAAATTTATTATTAAAAATATACATGCAATTATTAGGAGCTTTCGAGTTCTTTTACAAAGCTCATTGTCAACTCCTGTGAAAAAACTCGAAAGCTCCTAATAATTGTATGTATATTTTTATTTTTTAATTACAATTGTGTGTAGACTGAGTTTTTACCTTTATAATTTACAGTCTTCTGATCAGAAATGTTTATGTTACGTGAAACTTAACCCATACAAAATGCCCGCACATGCCTAACATGCATAATATGAGAGGAAAGACCATATCATTTACGAAATAACACTTAAGGGCATCTTACCTTAAAATGACTTAAAAACAAAAAAGGTAATTAAAAATTTCAAATTACCAAAAATCAGTAAGATACTATTACAATTAATGCTAGATGTTTATAGACTGTGTCTATATATACTCCCACCACTTAAAAGAATATTAAGTTCTAACAAGATGTCATAAAAAAAAGAAAGAAACCCCAGAAATTTCCAGGGCTGCCACCAAATGTTAAATAGAAGATAACACTGTACAGATGTAAACAACAGATTTCCCTCATTTACTGACACAGGTCGTTTACTCATTTGTCCCTTTTAGGCATTTCTTCACCTCACCTGATATTAGTTAGTAAAATAAAAAATAAATATTATAAAAACTAATCTTTCATAAAAGAATTAGAGAAGACGATTGGCGAGCATTAAAAATAACGTGAAACCCATCTAACACTTTCTCAATTAAATATGAAGAAAAAAAATCTGTTTGACAAAATGTGGGTGGAGAGCATTTTTACATTTCCAATCCGAATCTTACCATAAATATTACGAAACCGTCCTTTCGTAACTAAACCAGTGCCAGGATGTGATTATTCTATCTCTGAAATTAAATTTCTAATTCCATTAGTCAAATGAAAACGTTGGCTTGAATTGTGAAATAATTTGAGTCTGTTTGTTTTCGTTTCCATGACAACGTATTAGGTAACAGTCAATTCCCAGAACTGATGGATTTTCATCTGTCCTTTGTCGTTTGAATAATGATCAACGCATAACAGGAAGACCCTCCACAATCATTTCAATGACATTGGTAGATATTTTTTAATGATTTTTTTTTATTTGACCAAAAGGACAGAGAATAATTATTTATTCAATGATACTTTTTAAAAGTTTGGAAAGATTGAAATTTAAAAATTACTGTTAAACAATCTCTTTCTTTTACATGAATGCATAATATTTGGATCACTGGAGCCTCGTTTTCTCTATCCATTTCCATCCGAGGTGAATGTTGCTTAAATTTTAACAATTTGTCATTAGAAATAACGACAAACAGAAATAATGACAAAGTTTGTAATGTGCATTTATATAAACATTTAAGTTGTCTAAAAATTGATTAACGATACTTAACTAGTAACGATGCAATGCGATAGAGTTGATTTCTTGTTTTTATGTAAATTATGACTATATGCATGATGGTATAATATAAAATTCGTACATAGTCATAAGATTACCAATTAAGAAATTATCTGGTAGAGAATTTATAAGGTTGCGAAAGTTTGCACGCCAATTATATCTTGTTAAGTTTAGCTTTTAACTGATTATTAAAAAATACACTTTATTTAAAAAAATATATATATATATATATATATACTTTGGAATTTATTCTAATCTTGCAAAAACCCAATGAAATATTAATTAATTGTTATATTAAATTCTTGTATTCTGTTCTTAGTCTTTTGCGGATTATTGCTAAGCCGTTCTGGCTTCAGAAATTATTGATAATTTGCTCGAAGGCCTTGTGACTAAGAATTATTGGATTTAGGAAATTGAAATTAATCCAGGCTTCATGGAACTATGAAATTCCTGCGTTGGAATTTAGACAAAGCGTCTCCATTATTAATAGAGGATCTTTTGTTTGGATCCTATCGGCTGCTGACATATGAAATGCTTGTGTAAATGGAGACACTTGGACTGTCACCACCATTGACTCAACTTCGTAAAAGATTAGTTGTGGAGTGTCATTGGAGGCAAGAGACAACAGATCGAAAACCACCATCAGTCAAGAAGACCTAATGGAACGAAAGAGAGTAGATATTATCTATCCTATCATCGATAATAATAGTAGATCACTGCAGCGACCTTGTAGCTGATCCAATGTTTGCTTTAATCTTTTTAAAGATAAAGTTGTTTTTACTTTAAGATAGCTTTCACCTTGAATAATGATATTGAATTCCAAATACAACGTTGCTTTCTGATTGGATAGAGCGAATGTAGGAAGAAAGTTTTTAAAAATCAAGGCAAGCTGTGTAGTTTTCTTTGTCTAAGTTTTATGACCCATACTAGAGGATAACCCGTCAAAATAATAAACCTAATAAAATTAAAAGCAAGAGACTATTAAACTATTGTAATTGCTATTAAGCTATTATATTTCCTATTATGTTTACTATTCTATTTAAACAATTTGTAAGCTCATCGCCTTAAAATGTGGGCACAATGATTTTAATCACCCCTCCCATATCATAATCCCTCATAATCCCCTATAATAATTCTTCGCTAAGAAAATCCTCCTTATAATGTAATAATTCCTCCTTTCTTTACCCTTCTGCAGCATACTTACAGTTCAGTTCATGACAGAAGAGCTTTTAATGATGTAATTTCCTTATAGATTGATGTTTCCTGGACGTAACAGCGCCATCTATTGCTACAATCGTAACTGAATCTTAGAAACATTACGAAAACATTCAGGTTTTTGTATTTACTACAGTTACGAACGCATAATAATAATTCAACTTTAAATAATTACAAACGTTCCACACTATCCCCTTGCTTGACTATGCAAAGTTTGTTCCTTCTTGGTCACGCTTATGCGATCACAAAACGACGCCATCTTGGATTGACTGCTCGGAGTTCAAATTGATGACGTCATGACTGCTGACGTTTGTTCCAGACAAAATCGATCGCTACTTAATGACCTTATATGGCAAACCTTTTTTGTTTTAAACTACTATAGTCCCCATGATTCATAACGAAAGGTATTCCTAGTTACACTTGAAACTACTCCATGTTTTTCTTGAAGAAGTGCGTTTATGAGAATACATCTTTCTTTTGAAATTGTACATTACTTACCGATTTGCTGTCACTTTGCCATTTCAAATGTCGTCATTCATTTGCTTTGTTGTCAAAATGGTCTTCTTTCAGATAACTTTTCAATCTCAATGTCTTTAATTGATACAAAATCTCACTTATGTTTGCAGACATTCAACCAATTGGAAGGTTGATCGATATTCGTTTCTGAAGAAGTCTGCATTTTGTTTTCATTGAAGTTTTATTATTTTTATTATTTTTGAGTGTTCTTAATTAGAAATAGGTTTGAATGATTTAAAGAGGATTATCTGAATTTCATCAGTAAAAGGAATATTTATTAATTTTTCAGGGAAAATATATTCTTTTATTTATAAATAGCTTATAAACATCGACATCAAATAAAGAATATCGCACGTATTTAAATCATAACAAAAAGTATATTATCGTAAGCCAGGACGTTTCGATCTGAGGAAAGCTGCGTAATCATCTTCAGCTGAAAAACTGCCAAGCAAAAAAAAAAAAAAATAATAAATAAAATAGTTTTTGTTTGGCAGTTTTTCAAGTGAAGATGATCATGCAGCTTTCCGCAGATCGAAACGTCCTGGCTTACGTTTTTTTGTTATTTTTTAAATGTGTACGATACTTTTTATTTGTTGTTCGATTTTTGATAAAAATTCATTCTACATGTTAAAGTTGCATTTATAGCGTATTTATTGAAATGTTCTTCAATTATTAGTGCAGGTTTTTTTTTTCTTAGTTCTCTCTTATTGAAAACACAAGGGTCTTTGTAGAAAAATATTAACCAGTAAACAGAAATAAAAGATTAAAAAAAAATCAAAAATAAGAAAAAAAAAAGAAAGAAAAGGCCTTCGTTTAGAATTCAAGCATTATTTGACCAAAATTCAAACATCAATTGTGGCAGACATAACGCAACATACTAAACACTAAACAATCATGGCTGCGAACATGAGCTGACTGAAACTACTGGAATGTCTGTAAGGTATTGGGAATATTCTTTCTCAAGTATTATCACATGACCGGAAGGGAAGCGACTGCAGACCGGAATTCTAATGTTTTCTCACCTCTACAAGTCATAAGAAATCGAACTAGTTTGGGCTATAGAGGAGGTGAAAAACGACTGGACAGACAGAATGAACAGCTCTTACTCCCCTTTATAGTTTCGTGACGAGATCTCTAAAACCTCAGTTTTATGCAAGTTCTTCGAACGTAATTTATTATCTTACCTAAATATTTTTTAAAACTCTTAACTAATTAATCCTAATCAATCAAGTTAACCAAATGCAGCTGTGAAAATGGTATTTGTAATAAATTTAAAAATGTGGAATGATATGAAGAAACTTCAGGAGTTTTTGCTAAAGGAATCTAGATCTTTCCCTCCCAGATTGAGACTGATTGCTGAAGTTTTCGTTTTAAGTTGCATCGATGTAATTATAGATCGTAGGAATTGATTTGCATCGGAACTCAGCTCCAATGATTTCACCATGTTATAAAAATTCAAAGTTATTAAAATAGAAGTTAGAAAACAATCTGAGATATGCGGATGATTCAGTTCTATTTGGAGAAACAGAAATAAAGCGCTTTTAAACGAATTTAAAGAAAGAATTAGGAATGTAAATTAACATAAGCAAAAGAAAACATATGGTGGCAGCTAAAGATATATTGAAAATATATCACTGTTTATCAAATTAAAAATAAGAAAATATAGTAAGCTAATTCTTTTATTTACTTGGGCCAACTTAAGTAACTATGGCAGAAGCGAGGGAAAAATTATAAAAAGAATTGAAATGGCAAATCAAAATTTCTAGTAGAAAAGAACTCTATTTTGTTCCAAGGAAATCGTTTGAAGATATTGATCATCAAAATATTTTATCTGGCCAACAGCACTTAGGATCTGAAACTTGGACCATAAATAAAACATATGGCCCAAAAAATTTAAAGCCTTTGAAATGTGAGAAGAATGGTAAAAATTCCTTGGACAAACACTGACCAATACAAAAGTATTGAATGTAGAGAGTTCCAGAACAGAATTATTCCAACATTTAATGGAAAGAAAATCTAGATTTTTTTTTTTGATATCTCAATCTAAAAGTTGATCTAAAAAAGCTCTTACCTGAAGACAGGATTGAAGGAAAGAGACAAAGAGGAAGACTGAGAGAGGCTTGATTTGACTGGACGGGGAAGACCAGTGCAAAATGATCAAGACTGGCAAAAGACTGAGATAAGTGGAGATTCATGGCTACCAGCCTCAGAGATTGAGACGGCACCAATAGGAGGAGGAATTCGTCTGAAGCATAGTCAACACTGAAATGTATGGTTGTGAATCAACAATCAGACTAAAAGATCTAGAAAAATAACATTAAATTGTACTGGATTTCCACCTTAAATAATCCAAATGAAATCAATAACTAAGACAAAGTTTGGGATTTCATTAAATTAATCAAATTCTTCTTTATTTTTCAAATCTGCATATACAGAAGAATAACGAAGGATCATGATTGACTCATTGTGATCATCTGATTTACAAATACTGTGTTCCTTTCAAAGAGTTCAAGTCTTTCAGTTGCAGAAAAACGGAAATCTAAATTAAATTTAACCTTTAATTTTGAACTTTAAGAGACAGAACGAAATTATCTTCATTGTTCATAAATTTATTTGAAAAAAAAGGATTTTTCCTAAAGACAGAAATAAAATGTAAATATTAAGAATAACAAATCTGACATAATATTGTTTGTTGCTGCCTTGGAAGTTTGACAAAAAAAGTGAGAAAAGGATTTAGATGGATCAATAACTGAAAATGTATGAGATGGAAAGTTTGTGTAAAACGAGTTCTTGCGAATAAAAGAAAAAGATAGGGGAGTGAATAAAGTGATATTTGAAGTATAGTCCTAGCAGAGAAGGCAAGACTACTTTGGGAATTATTGATTATATATAAGAAACTAGCTGTTCCCGGCATGTGTTGCAATGTCACTCAAAGAAAGAAAGTGTTTGTGTTTTAATTCTGTTTATTGAAATGCTTTTGGATATATAATATTTTTTGTTTTTCCGTCTGTGCTTACACGAATAAATCAGAAGGTTTTCCGACGCATAACCAGGTCACATACAGCTGTCCATGTGTGAAGCATGGATTTTCCAAATTTAGTCCACACACTTGTAGCGATTCTTCCTGTGCTTTGTTGATGGTCATTGCAAATGCGAGTCGCACCGAAAACTGCAAACGCTGAAACCGGAAATACACTCAATTGTTGAAATACCTCGTGCACCAGATATTGTAAAATGGTTCTAGTAATTAAGAAACCTTCTCGGGCGTGCGCACAACAACTCATCAAAGTTTCATCTTAATCTGATGAATGATATAGGAACGCATATGTGACAAAGAAACATTCATTTTTATATATTAAGATAAATGAAGTTAATCTAACTTTTTGAGATTGTTATGTAATTAAAATTAATGAAAATGTCAGGGGTTACCTTTATTTGGCAACACTAGCAATAAGGTATTCCGCTGCAGTCTTCTTAGCCTCGTAAGTTCTTACACATCCCAATAATGAAAACCTGACAACGGAAAGAACGTTGATTTCTTTTTTTATAATGCTGAAGGCGCACAATGACTTGGCGAACAAAAGTAGATAGATCGTGAAGCAGTTTTCCTGATATCTCTTTTTCCATTATCAAACATTTGAAGTTCTTCTAGAGTTAAATAGGGAGTTCCTGAAAGAGCATGAAGTCTATTTTCTTACATCTTCACTTTTCTTGAGTTGTGCTTTCTTTTTTAAGTTTTTTCTTTTACGTTGTCTTCCTGACTGCTTGTACTTGTAAATTATAAAAACTGCCGAATGCTATTAATTTTCATTTTCTCAAAATACGCTATGTACTGTGGGTGGCATTCCCAATGTCACATTGCGAAGTAGTGCTTTCCTGAATTGCTTTCCTTAAACCAGTCTAACAAGAGCGGAGAGCTTGTTACATACGGGGAAGCATCGGGCAGCTAATGTGACATTAAGAATGCCACCCACAGTACACATGCTCGAAGAAAAACTTAGAAAGAAAAATTTTTTCTTGGATAAAATGAAAAGGATGGATAATAAGATGGAAAAAAGTCTAGCTTCAGCAAATTCATCCTGATCAAATTGCTTAACGTTCAGCAAATTGAGATTACTCTAGACTCCTTAGTATAAAACTGAATGCCTTCTTATCCCTCTTATGTAGAAGTGGCGACAACTTTTAACTGCAAGAAAAGATTGTATTTTTATCTGTGTTTTACAATTATTTTTAAAATTTAGAAGTCAGAAGTGCGGATACTATTTTAATATCTTGAAATAATTTTATAACTTTGAAGGAAATGATACAAAAAGTCTAAATACTTCTTGATTATAAATTTAAAGGAGATATGGGAAACAGAAATATATGGAATAACCGTAAAATTATGTAAAAAATGAAAAAGTTACAAGTTATAAGTAATTTGAAGCGTATCAATAAGCGACTGATTAAACCAAAAATTGTACTGTATATGCAATGAACGCATTAGAAAAAGCTAGAAAATGATATTTTTGCTTGATATTAATCCTAATATCTTCAAACAACAAAATTGAGGTATTTGAAACCTCTATTATTATTGAAATTGAAATTTATCTCTGAACGGATCAAATAGATGATAATAGATAACAGTTTTTCTAATGTAGAAATATGAGTTGTTATTTTTTTCTGTAATTGTAATTTCTGAGTGTTAATAACTTCTTTCCCAAGATTTCCGCATCTGTAACTCTTGCCGTAATTACTTCTTACCATTCCCATTTCACCGGATCTGGTTTAGAGATCTCTGGTGCCAAAGTCCTTGGGAAAATCAGACCATCGGGTGACATATTCTAAATTTGTTTTTAATTATTGCAATCTATACTATTACAAGCAATTGCATTGACACCAACATAACTATATCAGTAATATAGCTATAATTAACATAAAATTAATATGACGCAAATGTATTAACACGACAAAAATCTAAAAATACACTTTCTGACAGACATTGACAAATGGTCCTGCAAAGGACCCGAAACTAGTTCGCACTATTTTTAAATGTCGTTTATTTCATAAGTTGTTTTTTGATAGTTATAATTTTATATTACAATACTTAAAATGCTTGGTATGCATTAATAAAATTTGAGCATTGCTAAAGACTTTCCTTTAAGTGAAGACTTTAGAAAAACGGTTGAATTTCATAAACTTTTATGACTCAGCAATTACTATTTTTTTTCCAACTTTCTTAGACAACCAAAAATTAGGAAGCAGCCAATAAGAGAACAATGGGATTCTCATAATAGCTGAAAGCATTGAGTTAAAGCAATTGCTAGCGTCTGTGCTGAGATCTTTAGAGGAGCAGACATCGATCTCTTCTCATATTATTGGCGTCCCCGGAAAGAGTGGAGGTCGCTTAATGAGGCAAGCTAAGGAACTCCGGAAGATTGTGACACGTGCTCACTACTCGCTCCCTCTTCGTTACCATACGGTGGTTTTTTTCCTCCTTCGTTTCGTCCATTAAAGAAAACCTATGGAAACCACATTTCACACTGACATACAAGATTTTCAAGAGAAATTTCAAATTCTAGAAGAGTTAAAGCAGTTACAATTTTTAATAAAAATTGGTTAAAATATTTATTTTGGTTAAAAAAAAATTGGTTACAAAAATTACAAATAAAAAAAAATGGTCTAGTATTTTAAAATAAAGTTTTGAACAAACTAAAATCAGGATGGAATAAAAATTCTAAAAAGATTAGTTTTCAGATCAACTAAAACTAAAATTTTAGAAATGTTATAAATTTCATTTTTTTCTGTTGTATTTTGCAAAATGTAAAATTGGATCCATACCATTTTCAATTTTACAATCACTGGAGATTTAAAGTATTTTCACGTTGAATTCATTAAGTAATAATAAAAACATTAATTAAATCAAAATTATTTTACAGTACAGACAATAAAAAAGATATAAGATTAAAAACTTTATTACATTGTATTTCAGGTTAGTAATCTAATATGAATTGAAACTCGTCAGATTAAATGAAGATTAAGTATCCCAATAGAGGTCTTTGAAGTCTCTCGGCGTTTCCTGACCTACAAGACTAAGTTGACTGTAGGATGGTCAGCCGTATGCTCGCCCTCCTGTAACGCCCGGTCCACATTCACCTTGACCTGCGTCGAGAACGGAATTGAACCCAGCTTCTCCTGCCGATAGTAAAGCGCGTTACCACCTTCGAATAACATGATCATTAAAAACATATAGGAGAGATATTAGATAGAAATAGTATATTTTCTGTGTATTCTATTGTCATTGAAATTCAGAAAGCCAATTTCTGAAGCTTATTTTTCTTTTATATGAAAAATTCAGTTAAATCATGACGTCAGTAAAATTATTGAAACTTGTAAGGCAAAGGAACCTTCTTAAGGGAGGTTTGCTGAGAAATTTCTTAAAATCTAATTAATTTCTGTTAACTATTCAGAAAATTACGTCGGAAAAAATAGTGAAAAAATGAAGAAAAAATAGTAATAAAAAAACTTGAACAAAAGAAAAAAATAATAATTTTGTTTAAAATAAAAGTAAGTTTTATTTCGCTTTTTGAAAATCAAAGGAATATTAATAAATTAACATATTTTAAATATAAATAAGATTTAAAGTATAAAATTACTAAATTTACTAAATTTTCATTCTTAAATTTCTTTCTTTTTAAATTTAGTGTACTTAACCCTAACATCCTTAAGCTATTCACTTGTAAACGTCCAGGTAAGACTGAACGAAACATGTCGTATTTTAAAAGTTTTAAATGTTTTTTATCTTTTAATGTGTATGTTGACTTTTTATTTTAACTTCAATTATTTCACACACATTAAATATCATATAAATTTTCATTGTTTTTAAATATTTCCGCAGATGGTATTCCGTTTATTTTATTTGATTAGATACGAATGAATAAACTAAGAATTTTTTGTTATTTTTTACTTTTCATTTTTATTCAAATTCTTCTGATTTAATTTTATTCTACTTACTTTTACAATACTTTTTTTTTGCATTTAGAAATTCACATTCAAGTAAAACTGATTATATGAATACTAATATATATATAACGAAATAAAAATTATCACCAGTTTTTTTTCAGCACAGTTCACTTCAGGCCTCTTTTTTTATTTTCGTAAAATTTTTATCGTTTCATATTTGATAAAATTTTTTACCAAATTTCTTTCAAATTTCTATAAATCTTAATTTTTGTTTAATTTTCTTCTTTTTCTTATAATTTTTGTAGAATTACATAACAATCTCTAGTAATACTTAGTAATTCGTACAATTACTTTCCGTTCAAACATTCCTTTCTAATGTTTTTTCTTAGTTTAGAACCTTGCAGCAGTAATGGAAATGGAGTTTAAAAAATTAGCTAATGATCGCAGATCTGATGTGGACAGAAATATAGGTTATCTAAATTTACACCCCCACTCAGTGATGTTTGCGCTATCGCTTGACGCAGATAAATTATAATGCGCCAACCATAATATTTTCCTTTGACCGAGGAAATAATTAGAATCCCTATTTTTAAATCTAGAATCCAAAGAATTCCCGCCCCTTGACTTCTAAGTTGACTTTACATTTTTCTTCCTTACATTTCACTTCCTAATTCTTAGTTTTCTTTGCCATTAAAACCAGAACCATTCATCACCCTCGTGTGGATCATACACGTTATAAATCTCTTCTTTGAAAACAAAAGCATCTGTGATATTTTAGCCGTTCCACATCTCTATAACGATAAAAGCACTTGATTGTGTGAGTGTAGAAAGCATTGGAAAGCCTTCCTGGCCATGAAAACAAAAGCTATTTGTCAGGCCTTTGGCAGATTGTCAGATTAATCATTGGGAGATTGTCTTTGGTCACTGGAATGGAATTTCATCTGTTCTCTCTATCATCTACTCCCGATTGAGGTTTCTTTGCCAAACAATGATTGGCATTAATTACATGTCAGAAAATGGTGTCTCCAATTTAGTTTTCAGGTGTTGCGAACGACCTATTCAAAGCAGAAGTATTAAATTGACTAGACCTTGTAATGCACACACACTGCAGAGCTGATTTTTGACTTTGGTGAGATAATAGTGTAATGTTTTGTTTTAGATTGAGAAGTATATGAAAAGATAACTGCCCTAATCTTGGGAGGAAAGTTTCATCCAAATATGCGTAATATTTACGTGATCAGAAAGATCGCCCTCTCAGCCCTATATGAAGATCAGAAGGTCACATTATCCAATCCAAAACAGGGATGTTTCTGCCGTGCCTTGAACGGCTCCATTCCATGCAGTTCCTTCAGTTCCTATCAATGATCTTGGCACTATCTATCTTTTAAAATTGATATATTAATCAGTGACAATGCCACTTTAGAGATTAATGATCTTTGTGGTACCTGAAATAAATCTATAATTACATTCATTAATTATTATTAATTCATGACTTCAAATGCCATAAAACTACTTCAAAATTTACTACAATACTATCTATAGCCGCTGACAGTAAAACTTTTAACCGCTAACTAGGATTAAAATATCAAATTTAAAGTGAAATCGGTAATTTGATTGCAACAATTTTTTGAACATTACTAATAATTGTAACTAGATAGCAATAATTGTGTATTTCGCTCAACAGAAAAATAATGTCTTCAAAAGAACTTCTGGAACTGTTTTAAAAGATATTTGTCTTAGTTTCTACATCCAACAGCTGTGGTGCAGTGGTCTGGATATCATCTTTTTCGTATCTCTACAACTTGAAGATTCTCGATTCGAATCCGGATTAGATATGGTTAAAGTTAAAGGACTTCACTACAGGTCTGTGTGGTCTTAGAGTCAGGGAAGTTAAGGCTCCGGTATTTCGTGACCGATGGGGCTAAGTTGAGGTCGGTTGATCAGCCCGACGCCCGGCCGCCTTTAACTCCCGCGATTGTAAACCGTCTAATTCTGCAGACTTATTTTTTTGGTTATAAACTTAGACATGAAATGAAATTTGTAAAGTATAAGAATTTTATCAATTATCAGATGTAGAAATAAAATAAAATACAAATCGAATAAAAATTCAGCAAAAAAGTATGTTTAATTTAAATGGGGATTCAATAAAAGATTATTATGTTTACTTTCAGTTAGAAATATATTTTTTTTCAGTTTTAAAATATATTTTTAAGAATTTCTATATTAAAATTATATTACTATAAAACTGTGTTTACAGAACAAGCGTTTTATATAAATTTCAAAAGGAATATTAATAGTCTAAGTAAAAGAGTACACGAGTCACCATTCTAAGGTTATCATCGATGACATTTTGTACTTTTGCTCAGTTTTTCTCCTTGAGAGTATTAAGAAAAAAGTTCGGGTATAAAATAAATATTAAAGGTTCTTCAGCGCAATATCCCAGTCTCCGGAATTGATTAATTCATTCCGTCGTCATTTAGTGAACTCAGGATCTTAAACGAAGGTACTTTGATCTTCTTAGCAAATTTCGCAGAATTTCTGGCAAGCAGCAGATTTTCCTGTCTTACATTTCCCAAACCCTTCTTCTTTTCTGCTGTATTCTCTTATAGCTAAAAAAGCGTAGATGTTATCAAGCTGCTTTTCCTCTGCTCGACTGCAATTCCTCCTAGCTGATGGTGATGGTTCTTGGGGCACTTGCAAAAACGAGTTGTGAAATTTCAGAAAGTCTAACATAATTTTCAGAGTCAATGATTACAATGTCAACACTCTGACATCCAGCATGATTCAGTGTTTAATGCAAAATAATTCAAGTAATTCAATAACATAAATAATTATTTTTAAAGCAAAAATAATAAAAGCTCTAAAAATTAGAAATGGTTTTAGAATTCTCCTATTCCAGATATTTTATGTTAAATTAACAAGGTCTAATCCTCCTTCCGGTAAACTATAAATCCTTCTTAATTTAGATATTTTTAGGATTGACTTTTTTTTTTTATCAATTTAATAAATAAAAATCTATCTAAATTAACCAATATGAAGATTCTGCAGTATCATTAGTAAAGTCCGAAGAGCAAATGAACTTGGACTTCCCATCAATATATACTATTTGATATATCTTATTAGCGACAATAAGCATTAATGAAGCAACTTCTTGGTGACTACTACGTCGTATATGAAATTCTTTAAGTTGTTAATAATCTTAAAAATATTAATCTTAAAAATTGTCTATAATCACTTACATTGACTTCAGACAAAAAACATCACCTTAGATGAACAGAAGCAATCGTTTTCTGTCAATTTTCGCTAATGGGAATCCACATCTGGAAAGTTAAGCTAGTACAAGATGATTCAAATTAAAGTATTCCTATGAGAGCACTCTGGATAGAAAATCAATGGAAGAAATAACGTCAGACTTGGAATGTACACATTTCAGATCACATGGTAAATATTTCTGCACTAAAAGATTAGTTCAAAAATGATCGACTAGGGGAAAGATGGCCCTGCGAGCGGCACTAGTTGTTGAAAATTTGCAAAACGTACGTCGTAAGGCTTCGAATTATGTTTCGAAAAATGAAATGTGAGGCTTGTCGGAGACATTCTTCGATGACTGCAATGCTTCGTCAGTTTCAAAAGATGCACCGAAGTTAACAGTGGGGATAGGATTAGGGACATATTTCAGATCGGCCCGTTTTTCTTCGAGGAAATCATCCAAACAAGACCTGTAGCCTGAACGGTAACAGTAAGTCATAATCGGGATTTGTTTCGTCATCCCACACCTTCAGCAAAGACGATACCTCAACACAATAACGTTTACGCAAGATGGAGCACCTTCCTACAAGGATGTCATGTTCAACAGTTGCTACGACATTTCTTAGAGAATAGAATCATCAGTCACGCATTCCCAACAAGATGGCCACCACGTTCACCAAATCTTAACCCCTGTGATTTTTATCTTTGGGGTTACTTCGAAAGCATGGTTTATCTGTGCAACGCTCTTCACCTGGCAGATATGAAGGATAGAATCGTGTTGCACAAGCAAAACATCTTTACCATCAATTGCGTTCTGCTGTCGACTATTCTGCTACTCGGTATCAGCTTTGGTCTTGCAGAAAGGCCAACACATTGAATACTGCTTCTGATTAAATCTTGACGGCTCCCTGCAACCTCAGTCAGCCCTCGGTTCTAGTAATCACTTTTTCGTAATGTATGAAACGAATAAAAATCACTGGATAACCTTTTTATGCCTTTGTTTATGTTTTTTTCCCAGTTCGCACATACCCATCCAGTTCATACAACTGTAATTTGTATTCTCATGCAGCGCCGCATTTCCCCCTATCGGTGAATTTTTGAACTTTTTTTTATTTTTATTGCAGAAGTCTTTTCCCCATGATCGGGAATGTATACAGTCCAAGTCTATCGTTGTTTCGCTCACTAGTTCTTTCTGTAGAGTGCTCTGCAAAGGGTACTTTAACTTGAATCACTTTACATAACTCATTAGGTGTCTGTCTCTTATCTGGATACTTGAATTATTACACATGGAAGGATTTTCGAAAAGATCTCCATAATGAAATTATTCTTCTATGTTCTTTTTCAGTTTCATCGTTGCACGAATCCACTCCCACTTTCAAGAGTTAAGAAATAATCTAACAGTTGGCTTGCAAATAAATAAATAAATAAAACTGATATTTAGAAAAATTTCACTTCAAAGACTATATAACTTGGAACCAAAACATCGATGAATATAATATGCTTATTGTAATTATACTCGAATACGAATTTATTGGACAATCCTTCTAAGTTAATATCAATGACATTTTTTGACCAATCCAATAGTGTTATGCTATTAGAAATGTAATAATTATTTTAATTTCAAATAATTACTAAAAGTAACTTTCTTTCTTTCTTTCTTTCTTTCTGTCTGTCTTTCTTTCTTTCTATCTGTCTTTCTTTCTTTCTTTCTTTCTTTCTATCTGTCTTTCTTTCTGTCTTTCTTTCTTTCTTTCTTTCTGTCTGTCTTTCTTTCTGTCTTTCTTTCTTTCTGTCTGTCTTTCTTTCTGTCTGTCTTTCTTTCTTTCTGTCTGTCTTTCTTTCTGTCTGTCTTTTTTTCTTTCTTTCTGTCTGTCTTTTTTTCTGTCTTTCTTTCTTTCTTTAGCTTTGTTAATTTCTTGGGATAAATTAATACATTCCAAGGTCTTTTTTTTTTTGTAAATTCATCTTAATTTTCTAAATAGAAAAAATATTATTTACTTTAATAGGAATTAACGTCAATCCGGCAATGATTTGTGGTCAAAGCGGCGACCTTCCGTGAGGCAAATGCTTTGGATCCTGGGTTCGAATTCCGGCTCTGGCATGGATATTTGTTTCCTTTCCTGTGTTATCTGCTTCTTCATCCTTCCCTGCAGGTCTGAAGCCCATTCCGTAATGGCTTCCTGAGGAAGGCAATGGGAAACCATTATTATTATTTAAAATATCGTTGACTTTAGCATTGACAGAATTCATAAGTTAAATCTTAATTTGACACTAACCTCGCATTTTTTGAATGTTGCTTCAGTTAACATCCCTGCCTTAACTGCATATTTGAGTTCTGGCATCTTCCACGGAACTCTTCCATTACTACGACTGGTTAAGAAGATGACGAAGGTAGTGAATTATGTCTGTGTTGTTTCCTTTCGTGGTTTGTATAATTGAATACACATTGAATAACGATATTGAATAACACTTGAGTTCTTTGATGCTAAAGAAAAATGCAAATTATTCTAAAATTTAAAAAGAAAATAATTGAAAAAAGTAACTGAACCTAATTATTAAAGTTACTACGAATTATAAAAGTTTATATGAATAAATTTACAGAGGAATAAATTATAATCACATTTGAATTCTCTGTTTCGAAGAAATTATAAAGACGTTAATCAACAAAAAAATAAACTTCTAAATTTAGGAATTCACATTTATTGAACTTTTTTTCCCTATCTTTAATTTATAAGATTTGCCTAAATAATTTGTTAAATAAGTATAAAACGAATCTATTTTGATTTATATCAAACTAAGTTTGCTCGATTCTGCTAGAACCTATTTCATTATCATCCTGGATTATCCTTTCGGTATCTAAATAACAACAAACTAATAATACTGTAAATAAATATCTTCTTCAAAATAATAGTTAAAATAAATATTTCGATAATAAATTTAAATTTTTATTATTAAATAATCACAAAATAATTTACGAAATTCCACAAATATAGAAATGCGCGTAGAATCAATAAATAGTTTTTCTCAAAGTTAAAAAATGATAAATAAATAAACATAGGTTAAAAACATAGGAAAAAACAAAATATTTACTTTATAAACATAACTTTAAATTCAGTTTTTTTTTGTTTTTTTTTAACTTGACGTTTGTTCAAAAGATTTCTGCCAATATTTGTATTTCAAGTTAAGTAAACTGTTACTGTAAACGTAGAGACATATTTTATATTTAAGTAACAGTTACGGTATCACGCTAATTGAAGGAGTGTCAAAGACGCAATTAATAGAATGAAATAAAAGAAGGACGATGAAGGAAAAAAAAAACCACCGCCAAGCATTAGATGCCATCCATCTTGTTGTGCGAAGCTTGTCTTTCTGTCGTGCCTTCTTCGACCGCGCTAATTGCCTGGATTGGCAAAAGCAATGATTCACTTTTTTTCTTTTTATTTCTCTTTAGATTTTTTTTATTTTGACTAAAATTGCCTCGAAAGGTCGACCTCAAGAGGAAGTTCTGCACCTGTTACGTGGAGACGGTTTCCCATTATGTATAGCATAAGAGGGAAAAATGTACAGACCCTAGTTTTATTTATTTTCTTCAAAGAAATAGATAAAAGAAAACCGCTCATAATCATTAATGAATTTCAATTAGAAGTGAGAAACCATCCATCTTTTAGTTATTTACTGATCTTGAAGATAAATAAGAAGTGATTTTTTTTTTTTTTAAATATTTTTTAAAACCAATATTTTTTTCCAAATTTTTCTTTTCTGGGACTATATTTGTTCGAAATTAATCATAAATGAATTTCATTTTTTACTTTTTACGAGAAATAATTGAAATAACTTGCTATTTTTTTTTCATTATATCTATAGTTCTCTTTTAGCGAAGGATTTCAGAGAAATGCGTTATTTTTCTTTAATATCTCAATCAAAATAATCCAATTCATAGCATTTAAATAGAACTGTTATATTGTAGGTTTCTAACAGCTAAATATTTTCTTTGTATTTTTGCAATCAATGAATTACATAAAATATAAGTTGAACGGAAATTGTATTTATTTTCCGCCAATTCCAGGGAATTTGAGGATAGTCCAAAGTTAAGAGGCGGAAGGATTTGTGACGTCAATGAAGTAATTCATCTGCGAAAGAAAGTAGAACAATATAAACAACTTTAGTCTTCACAAGAATTTATAACTTATTTGCACAATTCAATACAAACAATGAATCTTTACATAACTAAATTATTACTAACAATCCACTAAGAAACCGAAAAAGTTTACACTAGGTTTTACCTATGCAGTTTTCAGGTAGGTATCAAAAGCAATGACTGCATTTCTGTCAGTCTTCCCTCATTTCCATTATTATCGTTATTTATGTCTTTCATCTCCCCCTCGTAATTCCTTTTCTAATTCACTGTAGCTCTTACTTCTAACTTCTCAGTTCATCCCTTTCTTTCGTCGTATCCAGCTCCCTACTCGTGTAGTTGACTTTTTCCACCTCTACTCCCACAATCCCTTATTAGAAAAGTTCTCTCCCATTTATTATCCACCCTTTGAGGATGATACTCCGTGGAATACCGAAACTGCAAGATGTATTACCTGTATTCTCGCCTGATTTGTAAAACCCTGATCAATTTCAACCTAGTCTTTTAAATGCCACATGTTTCTTGCTACATGTAGACAAAAATAAATTATGGAAGAATATCATTCAAATAAAATACAAAATCTTTTTTAACTTGAGTTTCGGTACTGAATTTTATGGGTTTTTTTTTATTTTCACAATTTTGGAAATCTTAACAAAAAAACCGTATTAAACAGAGAAAAGAGTTTGTGAATTTTTTTGTGTATTTCTTAATTAGACTTTACCGTATGTTTCTGTCGTTTCTTTCCATTCCGCATTATCTAACATGTCGCCTTTGGTCTTTAGATGAAAAAAGATGATAGAGTTTGCAGAAATTCTCCTCGTGGCGATGCTTAAAAATTAAATTCTCCAAACTCTAAACAAAAGAGTTAATTCAGAAAAACTTCTCTCAGCTGCTCCGCCCATTTGCTTTTAATTTCCTGTGGTGAAAGAAAATGCAAAACATTCATTTAAGAATGTTCAAGTCATGACTTTATTTCACTAATTTTTAATTTCCAGGAAAAAGAATTCGAGAAAATTTTAGATTTCTGAGATATCTAATCAAATGGTTTTTTTTAAATGTTTTTGGAAATAAAGCTATTCTACATAATCCTTCTATAAATTAACGAAATATTAAAACTAGCAAAAAAAATCAGGCTTTGAGTAGACTCGCCCACTGTTCAAATCATTTCCGAAAATTTGCATAGTCATTACATGTATGTACATACATTCATATTAAGATTGAAGGTATTTAAAAGTGACTAACGCTTCAATGCTGTAGGATTAGTAGAAATTAAATTTTTTTGTATCGGTTTAAGAACTAATGGCGCTTTTCGTATGGCTTTTTCCAAGTTTTTAAAAACAAATACTTCATATAAAATTTATAGTGCTAAGTGTTGAAAATATGATTGTGCACTTCTATAAGGATTTCTACGTTGATATGCAAACACGAGTTCGTTCAGTGAGTGTATGACGAGATATTTTAAAAGGATTAATGCTTCGACGTTGTAGGATTACTAGAAATTACAAATTTGTGTTTCGGCACTTTGTGTAATGATACTTTTGTTTTGTCTTTCTTATGGCTTTTAACAAGTCTTTAAAAACAAGTAATTCTTACAGTTTCAAGTGTTGAAAGGTGATTGTGCGCTTGTACTTGGATTTCTACGTGCGATTGCAAAATTTCATATTTCTAGCTAAGGTAGATTTTGAATAAAACGGTTCACAAAATGTGAACTAGTTGGGAATGGAGAGACTCGCTATAAAATGAATTCTCGATGAATTAATTCTCTATTTAAGTTTCTCCCTTCAGATTTCTGTGAGTAATTGTAGATGGCTAACCGCTATATTGAATCATTTTTTCTTTGTATTAGATCATCCGTAGAGCGAATTTTTTATTCATTGGAATGGCGACCTAATACAATAAAAGCATACGTTAATGTTAGTCACGTAACATTGAAAGTGATAGTTGCTTTCACAGATAGAAAGCATGCAGCATAATTCCAAGACGAATTTTAATTTTCTTGAATCTTTTGTTAACATTTCAAATCTTCTAATGTCAAACTATTAACAAATTCATAATGATACAAGCTACTACATCTACTGACATCAATATTTCGTCTTTATTCTACATTCCAAAGACTTCTTCAGGACTACTACAAACATTTTTAGGAGGGAGAACATCGCTCCCTTACCCTAACATCATTGAAATAAAAAACAAGACAAGAATGCTAATAACATATTTTTGTTAACATATTTCAATGTCTTTTTTTTTTTTTTTTTAGGTATTTACCTTGACTATAATAATGAATAATGAGATACAGAATTTATTTTTACTATGCTCTAACTAAAAGATTGCATGCAAACCGTTCAGGTACTCATAGTAAGGAAACGGAGGAACAGTCAAAATCATCTATAATGCCATCTATTGGTCAGAATAGTTAATTCTTTCTTTTGATAGTAACCGGTCACATTCTCATGCTGGGACATTGAAATTAGTTCTCTTCTGTATCGCTGTTCTTTTGGCGGCGTTGCAGTCGAGCTTCACAGAGGAAAACTACTCATTCTTTTCTACTGAAACTAGATTTTAGTTCCTTCTTTATTATTACTTACTACTAATTATTTACTATTTTTTTTCTTCAGAAAATAAAAGAATTCTACTGTTTGTGTTAAGAGTATAATTTTTTTATGCTTCTACTACGCCCCCCCCCCCCCGTCTCCCCCTGGTAAGTATGAGATAATCCAAGAAGAATCGATTCCAAGCGGTTATGTCAAAAAGTGATATTTTATTGCTAAATTTGAATGAACTCATTATTTTAAAGCGCGCGAACAAATATAATAAAAGTAGGAATGGATATTGGGAGACCAGCTGTAGTCCAATGGTTAGCGTTCTGACTGCAAGGACGAAGGTCCTGGGTTCGAATCCCATGCAAGGCGAAAAAAAATTATAATCTGACTATCTCAGCAAGGAAAAACTAATAACTAACAATTGCGCCGGACAGACAGACAGAGAAATAAAAGATTTGAGTAATATAGATTAGACTGAGATTATACTTTAAAAGTAAGGGTAGACTTTTCTTTTTTCTATTTATACGATTTGTTTTAAAGAAAAGTAATCAAAGAAATAAGGACAATATTTTAAGGAAAGTAGGATTTAAGATCTTTCAAGAACTTCTTGTATATTCACGAAACGAAATAACGAAGAAATCGATTTTTTTTTTATAAAAAAATTGTGATTTAAATCTACCGAAATTGGCGTTTTAATCAGTGAAAGAGAAAAAAGAAGATGAAATCTAAAATAGGCGTGGCTGAAAGAGCAGGAAATCCCTAGTAGTGATCACCTCTTTTTATGATTTCATTCATTGAAATCTTGCTTTGAATGAATAGAACCGGATGAATGCATTTCTAACCAATGACTCTATTCCAATTTGGTCTATTTTTAATTTGGAGGCGAAATGTTGGGAGGGTAAATACCAATGAATGCAGAAGGACAGGGAAGAGGGTAAGAAAATACGACGAAATCATTGCAGCTGGAAATGAAAGTAATAACAGGAAACGCGGCGTTCCCAAGTAACAGACAATTCAATTGGAAACTACAAATTTACATGACAGTGAATGAGGCATTAGAATCCTGTAGCGCTTATTTTACTGGATAAGAAAAATATGAATTGATAATTATGTTTAAACAACTTTAATATTTAAATACTTTTAATATTTGATACGCAATTTAACGTGTTTAAAAAGTTTAAAACATTAAAAAGAGTCTTCACACATAAATTAAAAAGACCACATTCAAATCAATCGGGTTCACGTGTTCAGATTATATACTTCGTCGGGCATGTAATCTGAACACGTGAAACCGGTTGAATTTAGATGTGGTCTTTTTAATTTATGTATGGTCACTTATTTTAACCTTTTATACATTTAATATTCTTTGAATTTTAGACTTTTTTTTAAACAAGTACTGAACAATTGTTTAAAAAAACATAAATCAACATAAAATTAGACATATGTATTTTTATATGTAAATATAGCATAGTTACATTTTTTTTACACATTTTTTAATTTTAGATAATTTTATTAGATGCTTCAATAAAGAGCCAAATGTAAAAAGATTTTTTGGGGGGGAATCCTATCTTGAAGAGAAAACTAAATTTAAAGTCCATAATAAGTTTCATATCCTAACAGTTAATTAGCAAATACTTTTTTCTTTCAATATACATCAGTAGAACAATGGGGAAGTTCCCGCAATTATTAGAAATTGGGAGTTTGATGTATCGATAAGTAACAGTATTATTTGTAAAGTACTGCAGAATGGTCGATTTCCGCTTGAAGATTTCCGTTCCATTGGAATACCATACATTAGTTTGTTTTAGAAAAATATGTGTGTTAGATTAGTACGTTATATCTCCATTTCTTTTAGTTTGTTTTAAACCTTCTGAGCACGATAACTCAAACAAGAATGTACTGAGGAACAAGAAAGTTTACATTTGGGAACTTAGTGATGTTGTCTAGATATGATAGTATTTTGGTATGTGAATTAACATCATCCAATTTTATTGTAAACTAGCAAAATACTCGTGTGCCGCAGGGGTTAAAAAAGAAGAAAGAAAAAATTCTTCCCATGATTTGAGGACATGATTTTATAAAACTTCCCACTCCTTTCTGCCCTTTTCATCCTTTAGGGAAAACATTTGACAAACCCTCATAAAACGTTTAACCCAATTCTAGAAAACAACATTATGGATAAGTGAGAATATCGAAAATTCGTCGAATACGTATCTTTTCCTTTTTGACAAAGTACACTCATGTCAAATTTCGTGTTTCAAACTCAAGCGGTTTCGGAAAAAACCTATTTTTTTAACCTCCATTTCATCCTTTTGGGGGTTTTATTTTGAAAAATCCGTTCTTAGTGGGCGCCTTTATCATAAGAGATGAACCCATCTCTTAAATTTCATGTTCCTAGATTCACGACCGTGCCGTGGTGAGTGAAGGTTTTTTTTTACCTTTAATGACATGAAATGAGGTTCAAAACTTTATTTAGTCCTGTAGTAGGATTCACTTGAGAAAGACTGCGTTATTAGGCGAAATTTGATCACATATGTTCGCCTGGAAATCATGATGTCACACATAGAAATGGCGTCTCTGCAATAGCGAGTTACTGTCGGTAAGCGAGAGAAGACATTACACAGCTAAACCCCTAATTTGGAATGTTTTTCAATATTTTAAGAGTCAGAGGGAAGAAATATGTGTTTCCGTAGCGCTGGATAGAAAGGCTACCCCTACAAATTTGTTCGCTTTAGACGGTTAAGAAAATTTAACGCGAATAGTCTTTCTCGCGGGAGACGTTCGCGTCTTGAAGCGAAGTCGTGTAACATAACATTTTCGTTATGTTTATAAGATTCAGTTACGAATCTTAGCAACAGATGGCGCTGTTACTTCCTGGAAACATCAATTTATAAGCAAATGACGTCATTAATAGCTTTTCTTTTGGTGATTTCAACTGTAATAATTGCTGATCCATTCTTCAAAGAGAAAATATCTTACCTCCAATTGTGTTTCCAGTGATTTCGACTGGCGTGCTTTGAAACTTCAAATACCAGCATCCCTGAAATGAAGGTTGTGAAACCTCAAAGGCTGTTGACGTAGTATTTCATTCTACGTAATCTTAGAATAGATCCAATTTAAATCGAGCTGCAGGACAGTCATTAGTTACTTAGACTTTTCATTGAGTTTTCCAATGGAAATCAAATTACCTAAGGAAACCCGCAAAAGAGACGGAAGTAAGTTTCTCCACGACTTCCTTTGATAGAATTGGACCCTTAGTGATCTCTTTTATGCTACTGATAATGTTTACAGTCTGTGTTCTCTTTGTCAATGCATCTCAACAAAGGTTATGTCCAGAAAGACAAAAGAATAAAGTGCAGTAATGGAAGGAATTCTAATACAGTCTGCCGATCAGAAAATTTATGAATACTGCAGTGAGTGAGTGAAGAAAGATGGCAATAATGGGATTGACCAAAGTTTTACTAATAATAAAAGGAGAAAGGTTCAAGCTTTGATATTCTGGAAATTGAAATTATTTTCAAAGATTATTTTAAGGAAGATAGTGTTTATATTCAAAACTCCCACATCTGAAATTCTTCAGATTTCTTCTATTTTATTGTTATTATTATGTTAAACTATCCTGTCATAAGTAACAAGTATAGAAACAATATCTAAATTTCAGTCGCGGCAACATCCCAAGGAAAGCGGCTGAAGTAAAACAAATAATTTCTAGAAAATATTTGATATTAAAAAAAATTAAGTAAAAAATTGCCAAAAATTATATTTACGAAATGTGCATCATTCAGTAAATTGTTATTAGTCAAACAACCTTTTTTTTAAAAAAAAATAGTTAAGAAATTAATTTTTATTATTCACAGACAGCATAAAATAGATTATATTGATTATAAGAGGAATGAATTATCATACCATTTAACATGCTGAGAATTCGTTCATTTGTTGATTTCTACATCTTTACCTAAACTGTAACATATTCAGTTTTAGTTAATTAAAAGAAGAGAAAAGAAGCGTAAACACTTAATGTAAATAAGTACTTAATGTAAAAAACCCTTAGAACAGACCGATTTCTCACGTTTCTAACGTGTATCATCAGGTGAGGATGTGAAATTATAACTGGATACAACTTAAGTCTATCCACCCTTTCTGAAGTTCTATCCACCCTTCATAAAAAAGTGTGATATTCTAGCACTTTTTATCATATTTCCACCCTCCAAGAACAGTGGCAACAACCCTTTGTAACGCACGTTGCAGTTATTTGCATGATTGATGGCTATTTGGGACAGATTTCGCATTTTAATGAACAGTTGTAATCTCATTATATACTGACGATAGACATTAGAAGCCGGTCGGTTTTAATGGTACTTTTGTATGTGCTTATTTTAATTAAGTGTGTAGGATTATTTTCTCTTCTTTTAGTCACATAATCCATATACGTAAAAAAATTTAAATTTACTTGTTCCTTTTTTTTCATAGTTTTAGTATGTTTTTCACTTTGTTCCACAATATAACGCTCTCTTTTGTTAGTCAAATGTTTATGAGGATCGTAATCATTATTAGAACGATGATGAATATATACTGTCTGGCCACTTTATTAGGTACACCTACCTAGTAGCGTGTTGGGCCTCCTTTAGCCCTCAAAACAGCCTTAATTCGTCGAGGCATGAATTCCACAAGATGCTGAAAACGTTCTTCAGGTATTGTGTACCATGCAGACATGAGTGTGTCACGCAGTTCCTGAAGATTTGATGGAAGTGTAGGCCTGGAGCGCTCAGCCCGTTCCAGCTCATCCCACAAATTTTAAATCGGGTTGAGATCCGGGGACTTAGTGGGTCATTGCAGCAAGGAAAAGTCATCGTCATGTCCCTCAAACCATCCCTTAGTGATGCGGGCTTTGTGCACCGGCGCATTATCCTACTGGAAGTAGCCATCTGCATGAGGATAAACTGTTAACATGTATTGTATGGTTGCACTTGGCCAGCTACGATGTTTAGGTGCGCTCCAGCAACCATGACACTGCCCCCACCGGCTTGAAGAGTTGTTGAGAGGCAACTGTACGGGTCCAGACATTCATGCGCACAGCAGGGGTGTACCTAACAAAGTGGCCGGACAGTGTATATATGTACAGGGAGATGGTTCGCTGTTATAAGCAACTGCAAAGTTTTCGTCATTTAACACCTCGTAAGAAGTCCGCAATTGTTGCTTTGAATTATGAAGGTTTATTCTCGCGTGAAATAGTGCAAAGAGTTTATTATTATCAATCAACAATTGTGCATTTGTACAAAGCAGACGCGAACATAGCAACTTGGAAAGAATAAAGTATATTATTATTAACACTTGTACTTCTGGAAGAAATCTTATAGAATTAAACTTACTTGACAGATGTTTGATATAAGACTACTGAATATTTAGTATCACAAGGACAATCTGACAGGCTTCTAGGATAACTGCAGTGTAGGAATGCTGCTGGCTAGTGTAGAGTTTCAGAATATACTTAAGGTTTTACTTAGGAGACCGTAGATGTAATTACTATGGGAACTATTTCAAGCGTTTTATATCCTTTAAGTCTAGCCCGGAAATGATTTATTAACAAATTAGCAAAATGAATTGTTAAAATCTGCAGAAATACGCGTATTTAGTCGATCTGGAGAAAATGATACCAAAACTTCACTGGTGTTCAAAAGTTAAGGATGACCTGCGCTGTATAGAGCAGCAGTACCCAATCAGAAAATAACTCAGGACCATGTTTGTGAACAAGAACAACAGCACATGAGTAATAATGAAAGTTTGCATTACGTGTGAACATTATTCGTATAACCAGAGCCGTTTCTAGGTGTTCTGCCACCCTAGGCGAGAACTGAAAAATGCCGCCCCCTCCCTTCCAAATGCCGCCCCCACCAAAAAAACAAAAAACAAAAACGACAAACCCATTTTAAAAAACCAAAAAAAAAACAACAAAAAAACAGAATCTTCAATTAACAAAAAAAAACAACCGAATCCATCCTTCGGCCGCCCTAGGCGGCCGCCTAGTCTTGCCTAATGATAGAAACGGCCCTGCGTATAACATCCACATCCTTAACATCCTTAACACATCCACATCCTTAACACATCCACATCCTGCGTATAACATCCACATCCTGCGTATAACATCCACATCCACATCCTGCGTATAACATCCACATCCTTTGTACACAAGTACATTTGCTGAATTATAAGTTGCCAATTTTCGAAGAAACAATAATGTTTTATAATCGCTTTGCATATAGTGTGACATTTCATTCAAATCCTGTACATTGATTTCTTTGTTTTTCGCAAAATAATTTCGGATAGAAATCTGATTGCTGTTTAATGTTTTAATAATCTTCACCCTTATTTCTGATATGTTTGTTGGGGATTTTCCCAAATGTAATAATGGTTAAATAGGCTTCATAAAGAGTAACGGTAAATTAAAAAAAAAAATTGAAACCTTCTTTATAGTTAAACATTTTAGTTCGGATCACTAATAAATCTGAACAAGGTTATCAATAGACCACTTGAGGATAGGCGGGGCTTCGTAGTTACATATCCCACCAGGCTACTGCTTAGCATGTGGGATAAACAAAGCCATGTGCTTTGTTTAACCGGTGTAAATATAAAGGAAATATTACATTAAAGAAGGATATTCCAAGCGTTTTTACAGAATTATTACAATAAGTATCTGCACAGTACTGAACCATCCATCTTGAAATATTAAAAATCGACGATTTTTTAAGTAATTCACACAAAGTTATATGTTTGTTTATCCCACAAGCTTTCGCCGCATGTGCTTATACGTCATACGTGACGTCGATAGGGGCGGAAACCTCAAGTGGTCCATTATGATTAATTTTAGTGTAATTCATTGTTTGCCGTCGTGAGATTAATGTTTGAGGTTTGTTTCATTTTTATTTCTGTTCACGTTTCTCCATAGAGAGGAAACGAAGTAAATCTTTAATATCAAATATAACTTACTTGTGTCCATAGTTAGCATGCCAAGTTTGAGAAATACCCTTTCACTGAAGAAATTAATACCATAGTACAGAACTGTAAGCAAAACACACGTTATACACACATTCATACGGTCTAAAAGAATGTTGAAATTGAGAAGAATTCTTGCGAAATGTTGAAAGATAAAAACTGCATCTTTTTAGAGTTCCCAATATACTTTCGCCAAAGTTGAGATGATTTTTTTTCCTTTGAAGTTATATCCAAGAAGGCACTTTCTGATCATATTTATCCGTAATAATAGGGCCTCACAATGATCATTGTATTTATTGAGTCAATACTACTGTAACATAATATTGTTGACGAAATGCAATTCAAGCCTGAATTAAATGATCTTACATTTAATAACAAAGACAATTTAAAATTTGATAGTAACCAGAAAACCTAGCACCCCTGTCACATTGGACCATTCGGGCTACCTGAGTAAGTGGGCAGTGACCACTTTGAACAGGAAATGACCCTATTGAGTCCAGACCCTATTGATATTCGTTCTTAGCGTTGTCGATTCAGTCTAAGAAGACCCCAATTTTGTCCAATGATCACTACTTTCCTAATCTGTTCATTGGCCATTTAAAATCGAAAATTGCCTGGATCGGAAATCTGTTTCCGGCCATGGAAATCCAACGAAGCATGCACAACTCATAGGGCTGTGACTCGCGGTTTGGGCTGTGAAGGGCCTTATATTGCATATATAGACTCACAGACACGGGAATCCCAATAGTTTTTTCTACAGATCGTTAAAAAAGAATTTGTGGAATTCCTTTATTTTATTCAGCAAGAAATTAATTTTTTATCTTATAAATTCAGTCTGTAAAACACATCACACTAAATCAGCTGGATCGACTTTCGTAATGCTGGGTTTGATTCTTACCTATTTTGAGGACTAATGCTTTGGTCTTTACACCAGTCATTCATCAAAAAAAAGAAATCACTGAACTGTAAATGTTTAAATGGAAATTGATGAATTTAATAGCGTTGTGTGAAATAAAAAAGGAACTCATTACAGAGCTTTTATCATTGCGGAGATATACATCACTGAATATATCAAGGGAATTTTTTGAAGTCAACGCTAGTTATGCTACATGCTTGAACCAATGCCTGAACGTATATTTAGTTTTTAATAAATTTCAACTCATTTCAAGGAATGAAAAGGGTGGGGTTGGGATTGTACAGGCATTGCTTCAAATGTTCTAAAATCTTAGTCGAGACCCTAATATTTAGAGACAAGGATCCAATCGAGTTCAAACTACTTCAGCGTATGTTGGATCATTTTGCCACATTTTCTCAGTAGACACCTGGGATTTCAATTCACTTAGTTGTTGATTGCTTAGAAGACAGTAGAATGGTAGCAATATTCTCAACAAATAGTCCATAGATATCAGTAAACTTGTAATTGTTTGCAGAATTTAAAATGTTCCAATTGCATCAGCAGTGCTGGAATTTAATTTAAGTGCTAATGAAGACAAACTCCCACAGGGTCCTTTTTCGTCGATTGCCAGAAAACATTGCTGATGTAATTGATTGGCAAACAAAATGAAATCTTTGAGAAATATTAATGAGTGCCTTTTAAGCGGATTACTCAATTCATATGAAAATTACCCAACTCATTAGTAATTCAAAAGACGGTTCCTAAGTTAATGTTCATTAATAGAGGAACATTCTAGTAAAATGGTACAACGCTATGTAACATAAAATTACTTAAAAAAAGTTATATCTCATTTCTTAAATAATGGTAAATGGGATATTTTTTTTTCCTTAATTTTACTGAAAATTAAGAACTGCGTTTCGGATAATTGATGATATATTGATTCTTGAATCAATTACCTGTGGCGTTTCAGTCAATTTATAGTTAAGGCATTGATTGAATTGGTTGCTTCGTTTTTTTAGTGCTCGTCAGAAAAGAATTTTGAATTGGAAAATTATTCTCTAGATATATTATCACACTAAAACTTGATATTATAAGTCAGAGATGGCCACCGAAATCCAGCAATCCTCCTTAAGCTGGACCTTCAGCGTTACGGAACGGATTTGGATGGCTAGCGATATCTGCGCACACCCGCGTATATGTACAAACGTTGCCGCTCTGAAACAGGGAAAGTCAATGAAGCTTTTCCACAATTCATCAGTTTTCGCGGCAAAGTTATGAGTAAAATGGATCTTCTCAGCAACGATGAGAGATTATTTGTAAACGTTTTATTTATATTTACAGTGGTGGCTGGAGTAAAACGAAAGAGGGTTGGGTGAGTGTGTGTTATATTCTTCAAACTGGACGAGCACTGCAAGAGTTACGATTTGTATGTTCTAGCGTGCATATTTTAGGAATGGCAACACGGGCTAAACCATGTATTAACAGTAAACCTTTTTTATTTGTATTAGAACAGTATAGTCCAATTTCATTTGTTCATTCATTACAAATTAAACAGTTTGTAATGAAACAAACTGTTCATTACAGTTGATTATAAACGAAAGCAAAGAATAAATGCAACGTAGAATTTACGCCAACTGCTTTTAGAAATCATAGATAGTGATTTCGCGATCATTTCGGCGAGAAAGGAGCTGACGGCCTCAGCGATTATTTTTCAGTTTCTTTGTTTTCTTTCTTTATTTTGATTTGAAAATCTCATAAAGCCATCTTATCTTTTCTTATATATGTTTACTAAATATCTATACCCTGATAATTAAACGCTTTTTAATTTTCACTCAGAAATTTAAAAAAAAAAATATGAATCAATCGAGAAAATGGATGTCGATTTCTCGTTTAAGCAACGCAACTGTTTCGTGATTGGCTGTCTGAAAATGATTGTTTCCGCCGCTCTCATACGAAAACGTGACTGGTCTGCTGCTGATTCCGCTACCGGTCTTCTTTGAAAGCTACGTTGGTTTGCGGCATCTGACTAGTGCGGATTTTAGCGGACTTCAGCGGCAGTTTATGACGTCAAAGTCCATTGAAGTCCGCATAAGTCCGTTCTTCCGTGGTTTTTGCGCGCCGACCTTTACGGTTGTCCTCGTGGTAAAAACATATCGTACAAAAGCTGTCATTTATAGTAATAAGAAGTAGGACTGGGTAGAGAGAGGATTTTGAAATTTCCCCAACCTCCACATAATTCTACTGGACAACTTACAAATGGCGTTACAGCGGAGTCATTGTATTGTTTACACTTTTTGCCGGTAATTTCTATATTTGTGTAGATGCCTAGCTGCTGATACTTAAATTTAATCCTCGCTATATCTTTTTATAATCATAGGTAAAAGAGATGCAAGTGTTGATGTCAAGCATAAATATCTCGATTCGCTCCCCCTCTTTCTGAAGCTAGGTTGTTATTTCAACATGGCTTCCATTCTATTCGACTATATGTATCTTTTCTATCCGACTCAAGAGAAAGCAAAATGAAGAAACATTGATTTTAATCGAAATTTGGATAAACAACAAAGGAAATATAAGATAAATAAAACGAAATCAGTATGTATACATAAAGAAAAAGAATTGGAGACGTTCCACAAAATTGGAAAAAATCTGCGACGATATTAAAAACCAGATAAAACAATCTTACGAACAAATTCGATATGTCGAATGTCTATTGATAATGGAATTTCTAAATTTAATCTATTTATTTAACTTCATTTGCCGTAAAATAAATCGAGTAAAGATTAGATCTCCTTTTCTTTTGGAAAAAGCGATTCACGAAAAACAAATGTATTATTTATTTATTTCATTTCCATGCGAAGTATTTTTCCTACTCGCATATACAATTCGTATAAAATCGTACATTTATTAATTTCATAATTTCGAAAACATAAATATTATTAACAAATGTTGGGATTGTGTAGGAACAAGAATTTAGATGTTTGCACAATCCCTGAATTCAAAGGCAAAAAAGAAAAATCGCTTTTTTTCCACTTTACCATGAATTCACATCTGAATCTATTACTGTTCCTAAAATCGTAACTAATTATTCTTCTGTGAAACCAGAATATAAAGGAGTAACTTTAAGTTTCTAGCTTAAGGTGCTTTAAATACGAGAAGCATTCATTTAGTCTGCATATTAAAAAATTAAATTAGTAGGCCTATAAGTATTTAAAAAGTACATAATTAGCAGAGGAATATTGTAGATTATTAAATAATTACTTATGGTCGGAAATAGGGTTAATCCGGAAAGGCTTTGGAACGAAGAGTGTCGGAAATGCTTATTTCCATTTAGAATATATTTCCATTTTATTGCTTAATAAACAACTAACAAAACAATGTTAACGTTATATAAATTTAAACAACATGAACTGTACAACTTTAAATACTACATAAAAACAACAACATAATCATCTCATGGCAATATTTCGTCTATGTTTAATATATAAGATTTGGTTTTTATTTTTATGTAACGCTTTGTAATTTGGACTTCATTGAACAACATCGTATTGTTAGATTCTTGATTGTTATGTATTCGGAGTTTTTGGAAGAAGGAGATTGTTCTCCTTTCCTTATGTAAAATGGCCCGTTGAAGCTATGAGAATAGACGAAATGTTGCCATGAGATGATTATGTTGTTGTTTTTAAGTAGTATTTAAAGTTGTATAAATATTACGGCATTTAAGAAGTTTCCAACATGAACTGCTTTAATTTTAAAGATAATTTAGAACAATATACTACCCAATCCCCGCACGCAAAGTAGGCTTCTCTAAATTATGTTTTACTGTTTCCATTTATCCTAACAGACTACATAATTCTCTGAAATTCTTATCTTTCTTTTTTCTTTTTGATTAAGAAGTAAAGACACTGGAAATAAAACGTTGCATTTCTTTGTTAGGGACTTTGAAATTAAGGTAAGAAAAATTTTGACTTCCCAAATTTATTCGAGATGTTACAAAGAATAGAAAAACCTATCTTTAAGAATTTGATGAAGTAAAATTTCAAAGCCAAGTTACTAAAGCTTCGAGGAATCAATTTCTTTTTGGGTTAAAGCTTTAGTTAAAGTTGAAACCTATGAGAAATGATAACAACTCCATTAAAAAGCGTATGAGGCTCTTCTGTGAATGGATATTTTTAGTTTTTACATTTGTCAATAAAAGCAAATTCATAAGAAAATAAAACAAAGAACAAGTTATGTGACAGTTCTGCAGTAAATACAGAATCAAATGATCCTGTACAATTTGCAATCTATCAAACGCTTGCGACAATACTACTGTTTGGCGCGTAAAACTCATTTACTCAAACCGTTGTAATTTAAGAGTCAAGTACAATTCCCATAATGGCCTCCTCGATCAACCATTGACATTTGTGGAACTTAATGATGAGTAGTAAATATTGTATTTCAGGGTAGCTGTGCGATACTAGAATCGCCAGGAAGATAAAACTTTAAAACGAGGATAAACTTCAAATAATTTAGTGAGCGAACTTATTATAATATTTGCAGGTCTTACGGGAATAAAACAGCTCACCAGGATTAGATGGAATTATGACTAAGTCCATTAACTTGATTCGAATGTTAACACACTGTAGTGATTTTGAGAAAAACACGCACATCATTAAGTAAACATCTGAGACACACATTTAATT
>JAFIDM010002131.1:14950541-14975295 GCA_023159025.1 Thereuonema tuberculata
AACTATTGTAATTAAATGTGTGTTTCTGCAATTTATTTAATGATGTGCGTAAATCATTACTAAGAATTTCTCTGCACGTTAAATTATTACTGTTAACACACCATCTTGCTTCAAACGCTGTAATCGAACATCAAACGATTTGTACTTGCTTCAGTGATGAATTCGTTTCGTAATCGCAGTGAATCTTCTAAGATTCAAATCGTATCATGACTTAAATATGCTACTGGTTGGTAGTTCTTCTCACTGGAATCAGTCTAACGCAGTATTCTCTTCCTTTGAATTACGTCCTTCAATTCAATAAGGGAATGCATATTTCGGGTCGAAATATATCTTTGCTGGATTTAACAGACTTTAGGGACAATTAAATAACTTAATCTTCAAACTGGAACCTTGTGCCAGGACCTGGCTGCCGTCACAAACTTAGACATTTTACCGATGAAAGCTCAGATAGTTTTCATTTCCTGTCATTTCTTTATTCTTTTATACTAGTTTGTGGCAAGTTAACTTGTTTGTTTAAATTAACCAGGTTGGTTTCAACCTTGGTTTGTTTTATACACAAATTCCATTGTGCCTGAAGGTTTCGCAGGCCAGGTTTTGAAATTATATCTGTTTTGGTATCTTTTTTTGTGTTTTCTTTTGGGGAAAGGCCATAGCCGGGGCGGGAGTGGTGTTCTTTATCACTTCTGCACTATCTGAGCATTTCATTTGGTGAGAGGGTGTGGCTGACGAATTCACAGAAAGGACGAAACGGCCGTCCCAGACTTTTACCAATGAAAGCTCAGATATCTTTCATTTTCTGTGTCATTTCTTTATTCTTAATTTACTTTGTGACACGTTAAATCTTTTTTTTTAGAGAAATTTTGCTTCGTCTCCATTTATCGAAACCATGAACTCGATTATCCAGTCACTAAGACGACGATCTTACAATCACATTCATGAAATCGTATCCTCGCTGTCATGCCTGTGTTAGCAACTGCATTCCTCTAGATTAATTGTTGCTAACTTTACTTTTAAGATACACTTCCACACTTTTAATACCATAAAATTATTAGTGTGCATCAAAACACTTGAATTCTACCACACCGTACAAATGACCTTGCAGGAAGGTTGTTGCTGCCCAAACATTCCCAGTGATCAGTTGGGTCGAGAGTACAATATTCGTTCGCCACATAGTCAATTCGGTATAGAAAAATTCCATTAGTTTCCTGATCCAATCAGTAGCCACTATAACAGGAACTGGCTTGGATCTGACTTCAATTGTTCCCACGAGGTTTGATTCAAGGGGCTCCAATTCCCGGTTCGTACTCTCGATGGTGTTAGACGGGAATTCGTACGGGATCGCTAAAAATCATTTGATTGAGCAAATTCAATAAAATATTTTATCCCCATATAATCATGGATATCTTAAATCCGACTAATTTTGTAAAATCGTATAAGCAGCATTGGAAAGAATAAAGGCTTTCAACAAAAATGTTTTATTAAGGAAATATAAAGATGATTCGAAATACTACATATGATCGTTTTATTGTGTGATTCAGGAAACTCAAAAAGTTGTGTCTCACGAAATTGATTTTTAAGAATAATGGAAATTACTCAAAAACAAGAGAAGTATTAAATTATAACAATAAACAAGATAGTAAGGCAAAAAAAGGCACGATAACTCAACAGACTATTTATCTTAGAATGGTGAAATTTTAGTTGTAGATAAAACGCGCATTCCTTCTATTGATTGAATAATATTAAGAACATTTCTTTTCAACATACTAGCATAACCTAAACATTTCTTTTTTTTTTTTTAATGCTTATAGAATCTATGCCAAAGTAAATAAAATTGTACGAAAGAGAGTAGAAAATTAATAAACGTGTATTAAATTTCATTAGTATAGCTTTTACACCTTTGCTCCAGTTGATATTTTGCCGCACTGTGTAACTCTGAGTGAAGAGAGCAGATGCTTGAAACAGAGTCTAACCTGACTCTCAAAGGTTCCCTTTGATGTGAATTTATTACTTTTCTTTTGATCTATAACAGATTTTTAATTATATTTTTTCTCTTTCTTTTGCTGTTTTTCCTTGTGGTCAAATATCTTTTTTTGGTGAGTACTTAGCTGCATCACGGATTAAAATTTGCCATTTTAATATTGTATTTATTTATCTTTTTTTTTTGAGAGGTTACTTTGACTTGTGTTTATATTGCTTTCATTTTATCCTGGTAAGCCTTTTGAGTCTTTGCATGCTGCATAGTCGTGACTGAAGAGAGTCTTATGATCTCGAAACAACTGTACGAGAGTAACAACAACCTCAAAGGCTCCCTTTAATATGATTTTAAACTCTGAAATAAAGATGATCAATTATCTTTAATATAATATGACTCTTAACTTTCTCCTTTGTTTGTGCTTATTTTAATAAGAAGCAATTACAAATTTCTTCATTGTTATCATTACAAATGAGCAGTTATTCAGTTACTGTTAAAGATAGGCAAAAAATTGATTTTTTATATGTCATTTCTTATTTTAAATGAAATACATGTTGCATTTTGATGTTATTCAGATATTAATAAAGAAAATTGGATTTAGTTTCTTTATTTTTTTTCCTTGTCATTTCTTATTTTGATTTTACAGAATAATCATTGTTCGGCAACTTGACAGGAAAGTACCTTAAGCTAAGAAAAATTTTGCTTATACACAGATAATATCAAAAACTTAACGAAGAACTCTTCAAAAAAAATAAGTTCAAAATGAAAGTGCCACAAGTTTACAGAAAAGATGTCATCCCAATAAATAACTGGAATTATTATGTTGATTCTCACTATACCAACAGATTTCCGTTCCTTCAACTTTATTATTTCGATGTTTTCATGTCTCAAAATGAGTTACTCAGTATCTATTCGAAACCCGCACATGTCTACAGTGGAAGAGCATGCAAATGAGGCTCACCTACAACTCAATTACATATTCATTGAAAACGTGGAGATGACCCCCTCTCAAAACTCATTTCTGTTTCATTCATACCCACTCCTACTTGTCAGGCCTAATAAATCTAAAGATAAATTCGATTTTCTAACCTCTTCTTGCCTTCAAATTTAATTTGGTCGCGCAGAATTATGATATGAGACTAACAACACAAAAGGTAGGCTTCATGGGCGAAGGCAGAAACTTTGTACTTCAGTTAAATGTTATTTTCCTTAATGGATTCTGTTGTAAAATTAAAATTGATTTAATCTGAGGTTTCACTAAAAGTAACTAAATCGAACTAGCGTAAAATGTCCATCAGCATTTGCTGCTTATTTCTTCTATTATTAATGAAACTTTGTTTATAAATCTACACTGACAGCACTTAGAATCCACTCGTAAATGAAACAGATGCAAGCTGAACAATATTTTGCATTCATATCTATCACATTTAAGCATATAAGAATCTGATATATATTTTACTAGCGGAAGGACCCGGGGTTGCCCACGCATAAGAGAAAGAATTAACCACAAAACTGTAAACATCTTTTTTGCGCTTTATTTATGTATAGATAGATAGATGAAAGATATTATTATTTACACGTAACTAAGTAATAATTATTTACTTAGAATACATAATAAAATTACGTAAAGCAAAAAAATAATAAAACTTTTAAGAGTAAAATTTTGCAATAAATGTCGCCAAAGGCATACAACCACTAAAGAAAACGGTCGCCATAACTTTGGCTCGAGGAAAACTTATGTATATTTTTATCCCTATTCCTATGGGTTATAGAGATGATTTATATCTTTAAAGGAGCACAATTTAATCCTCTACGAAACTATCAAAATTACTTGAATGGTTCAAAAGTCATAACCGATAATTTCTTTTAATCATAAAGCGCAATAATAAAAGATGCAGCGAAATTCTGTTTCTTCTTCGATTTTCAAAAGAACTTTGTTTAATTCTTGCGGTACAGTGAGATTTTTTAAGTTTATTCTACACTGCTTGAGAACTTAAATAGTAAAGTTGACGCTATGTGATCTTTCTTTTTGATTGCAGTCTTGTTTCCCGTTTCGGAGAAAAAAACTCTAAAGAGATGTTGCCCTTGGGACTCATAAATAAACTTAATGACAGACTTATGTTGCTTTAACGTCAACTGGAACGCACCCTTTCCATTGTGGTGACTGGCATGATAAATTATCGCACGGTCACTAAAGCGCGTTCAATGTCACGAGGTGCTCGTACTGATATCAGTTGCATGCCCACTGGTTTTGTGAAAACTATAAACTGCTTTGGAAAATGGCTCCCAAAAAGAAGTTACCTGGTTGACTCAGGTCCCACTGATACGCCCTCTATAATAATTCCAATATTTATTTATGGAAGAATAACACTTGTTGGCAGTATGCTCTTATATTTTCAGGCTAATAAAGTGACTGATTGAAGTAGATTTACATCAAAATAAGGATTAGAAGCCTACATTTTTCATAATGTTACGTCTTTCTCGTTTGTTTTTTAAAATGAAAATGGTACATGGAAATAAGATCATCTTCGTGTTCCTAAATCGTTGTATCCACTAGCAAGTATTTCTGTATAGGAAATACAATATTAACATTCATGATTTGTCTGTACTTTTAAAAAATTATTTAAATATTTATAAACTTAATATATGTAATCCTTCAAAATTAAAAATAAATTGTAAAGGTTAATAGGGTCAGATATTTTGACCTTTCCTCAATCGACACTAGATGGCAAAGAAACCTAATTGCTCCTGATTGACATCTGATGTCAAATAGTAGAAAGGTCAAATGGTCAATCCGAAACTCATTCGCTTTAACAAGTAGAAAAGCAGCTCTACTCCTTTCATAGGAGCTGAGTCTAGGACTCTCGTGTGTGAGGAGAAATAATCCAATCACTGCCGGGATTGAATTCGGCTCTTTCGGCCTATACAAGCATCTTGAACTAAAATCATAAAGGAACTATGTTACAACAAAGATCTGTCTTGATACTTTTTTTTATTATATGAAATTTAATGTTATCCTTGAACTAAAGCAAAACTTTCAAAATGCAAATGTATTGTTCAACTTTAACGAAGGAATAATCAGTTTCTAAACTGAACAGAACTGGGTGTTTTTTTTTTTTTTACCAAAGTGACTTTTTCAATGTTTTCAGAAACGATTACTTTTGTATATTACATTTGAAATTCAGATTTTCAAAGAACATAAAAGATAAGGAAGGAATTTATTGATTATTGAATAACATTCCTGTTGCATAAATGTAACAGGCTTTAAGAAGTCAACTCAGTGAAAACATCCAAGAGTTTCTCGTTGACAGCTTTTGAAGTGAGTAAACAAAGAGGATTAAGAAAACAAAGTACTTTATATGAAATATAGTTATAATATGGAACTGGCTTAACTCGCATAACCAATTGTAGAAAGAATGATGGAATATGTCACTGGAAACTACGTGTTTTCTTAATGCCTTGACATCTGGCTTATCCTACCGTAAATTTTATAAATTTATTTTTTTGTAGCTGAAATTTTCATTGTTTTTATTGTTTGTTTACTTCATATATCAAATTCAATAAACATTTCATTCCTAAAGTTTCTTAAAATTAGCGAAATTTGGACAGGCATTTTTTTATCACTTCCTTTATTTCTATGATTCTTGTTTGAGTCAACTGTACATTTATGTTTCTATAAATCTGTTCTTATGTTTATAACGTACGATGTACAAACATAATTTAATATTAGCCTACATAATGGAATGTGAGTGGGTTCAATACAGGAGCCGGCGAAGTTCAGGAATTTTTTCCGTAATATTTCTCCTCCAGACGGTCCTAGGGTTCAGCCAGCCCTCTGTAAAAAGGATACCGAGTTTTTTCCCCAGGGATTGCAGGCGGGTTGGTGTCGGGCAAACCTCAGCTTATTCTCTTTGGTCATAAAATGACCTCTCGCGACCCCGAGGGCCACATA
This sequence comes from Thereuonema tuberculata, assembly GCA_023159025.1. Classification (NCBI taxonomy): domain Eukaryota; kingdom Metazoa; phylum Arthropoda; class Chilopoda; order Scutigeromorpha; family Scutigeridae; genus Thereuonema; species Thereuonema tuberculata. The sequence continues at coordinate 14,956,466 of JAFIDM010002131.1, forward strand.
TTTTCTCTGTAAATCTTAATAAAAATCTTTAAAAAAATACTTCTTAAAATTCTAAACTTATATTTGATTTACAACAAACTTTACTTCACGAAGCTACATTCATTGAAAAAACAAAAAATAAACATTTAAAAATTTCAAAGAAAATATCGGTTGCTTCTTTAAAATAACGAAGCTTCTCTGCAAAATATATCAGTATTGTTGTAAAATTCACCATCTTTTTTTTCTAAAAACAGAAAAATACTCTAGATCATTTCCCAACCGGTGGGTCGCGACTTGATCCTAAAACTATCAGAAACTATCTAATAAACCATCAGAAAAGATCAGAAAAATCGAAAATTCATCATTTAGAAGGAAGGGATACGATACAAATATGGTTTTATTCTATATTCTTCTATTCCTATATATGTGGAGGTATTCCGATAAGGAAAGGTGGGTCGCCAGCTGAAAAAGATTGAGAACCACTGCTCTAGATCAATGATATTAAAACTGTGCTGTTTGCATAACCCTCAGATATCTTATAAATTGCACCTCCAAGTTAATGTGTATATTATTAAACATCATCCACCAGAAAAAAAATGTCATAAACTACATTTATAAACTGAAAAAAAAACGAATTTTCAAGGAGATAAAATTCAAAGTAATCAATTTGCCTGTACATAAATAAAATTTTAGGGCTTCAACAATATACAGTATTTCAAAAACCAGTGGTGCCTCTTGTCAACTATTCTCACCAAGCTGCTTTATCGCTGCAAGCCTTGAACTTGATTCTCGTTGCTCTCCTAAGCACCAACCACATGCTTATTAAATGAGGCAGGTACAGGGTGCGGCATTGCAACTTCCTTATTTTAAAAATGAATAACACAAACAGTATAGAAGATATCAGTTTAATTCTTTTTCCGTGTTACAGAGAGATATTTAAAGTTATTATTTATTATGTTTTAAAAATGATATCACTAAGGTGGCCTCCGTTCTGGTCAATGCATTGACATAGTCGAGTTTTGAAGCTTCTCTCCACTCGTTCCAGCATATCGACGGGTATGTTGTCGATAGCAGCTTGAATGTTGTTCTTCAGTTGGGCCAGGGTCCTTGGAGGGTCTGTGTAAACTAGGGATTTCAGATAGCCCCACAAAAAAAAAAAAAAATCACACGGGGCTAAATCGGGCGAGGCCCCGCAAGGAGATGAGGCATCCAGGGAAGTGTTCTCGCAAAAGATTCACCGATGTTCGCGCCGTGTGGGCCGTGGCGCTATCCTGCTGAAACCAGACATCCCCAACATCCATTTCTACAAGTTTTCTTAAAAAAAAAAAAAAAAAAAAAAAAATCCTCAATCATGTGGACTTTTTGCACGCAAAAATGACTGCCTTAACTGCTCGATGTTTTCGGGGTGTCCTGACGGTTTTTGAACCTCCAGGGTTTTTTTTCCTGCACATCACCGGTTTTCCTAAATTTGTCCATCCGCAACAGAATTGATTTCCGATCAGAAACACGACCCGCGGGCGCGATATTCAAGTGATTCCTGAATGCACGTTGCATGGCGATGATTGAACGACCGCTTGAAGAGTACGCCTCTACGGCGAACGCGCGCTCCTCTCTCGTCCACTGCATGATCGTTACTAAACCTACATGACAGAAAACGTTAGGTCCCGCTCTTTCGAATGAGCGCCACCCCACCCTTTTCGGAATACCAGTCGCTTCAGAGCGCGTTTCAAATAAGGAAGTTACTCTGCCGCACCCTGTAGTTATAAGAAAGCAGCTAGGAATAAGAAAGGATTACGAGTAAACAACCAAGCTATTGCTTCAAATTAACAAAATAAAGTATAGAAATAAGATGTGAAAATAAAATACAGTAGAACTCCAATTACCCGGATTAATTGGGGATTGGCATTATCCGAATATGCAGAAATCCGGATGATTGGGTCATAAGTGAAAATCACTCAAGGAACATGTTATTTAAATATTTAAACACAAAAGTATTTTTAAAGTTTTTTTTATTTAAATTTTTTCCTGAAAATGGATCTGGATCATTAGCGATCCCGATATTTGGCGTTCGGATAATTGGAATTCTACTGTAATTAAATAAAAATTCTCGTTTAAAAAAAAAAACTTTTCAGGATTCAAAGTAACTTACTTAAAATAATAAAAAAATAAGAAATCCTTCCGACAGTGCATTGGCAGAGTACTTTTTTTTTTTAAATCTCCCTCCACTTAGATGTCTTCTCTAACCTCTTACACATATATAAAGTTAGCGAAACAGCGTTAGAGAAACATGTATCAAGAAAAAGTTTAACATAAAGTTAAATAAAAAAATGTAATCAATAGGTTCATTTCTCACTTTTTACGATATGTAATGAAAAAAAAATAAAATGTAATCCATTTATGTTAAAAATTTACTTTTTTTCTACAATAGCCTTTATACGTGTTGTAGTCTATCTATGTTACGTAGATATTTACAAAATATTTCAATAAATTGGTATTCGTCATTTGGACGATTTTAATAATTTTATATTCATACACACTGAAGAGATTTATGCCTAACCGAAACGGAAATGTTTTTTTTAAATAAAATCTCATAAAAAAATGAGAAAATATGAAGGAATGAGCATCGAAGCCATTACTTTATTTGGAATATTACGGATGTTGAGAGCGGGTAGTTTAAATAGTAAAATATATCTTACTTTATGGTCAAGTCAGTCCTTGGATGTTTTAATCTTGATCAGAAAAAGTATTGGAATGGAAAGAAAACAACAGAGAGTTGGAATTCTATTTTTTTAGGTATTTAGATAAATTCGTGAGTAGTTTTTTTTATTTTGTTTTTTTAATCTTTGTTTAAGAGAAAAAGTTTTCCTATCCAAAGATCACGGATTTCTTTTGGACTTTATCCAGTTGTTTTCTTTTGGTAAAGTAAAGAAAGGAGATAACTTTTTTTTTCATATTATTTATTTTTATTGTTTAAAGAAATGTGTTGACTCCAAAACCTTCTTTTCATTGTAGTTCTTTCTTTCTTTCTTTTTCATTTTTGAAAAACAAAGATTTCTATTTTCAACTCAGAAAGCTTTTACATAAAGATTTTTCTTTCATCAAATGGTGAAAAAAAGTTAAACAAAAGTTCGTATAATATCAAAGACTATTGTCTTACATTGTCTTATGTTTTTCTGTGATTACTTTTAGCCATGAAAACACTACAGAAAAGAAAATATATTTGTAAAGCCTATCATATACCAAATACAAATAAGTTCTTCAATTTTTCCCGGTTTCAGAAAATGGATTAAATTCGGAAAACTTTATTGCTAACTACAATGAACTTTACTAATATCAAGCATGCACAGAAAACAGTGGCTTATTAATGGAGTAATAGGCGTTATTATATATCGATACAAAGTTATTGTTTCGAATCTAATGTTTTTATCAAAAGAACAGAATTAGAAACAAGGACAGCACGAGAATAAATAAATTGTTCCAACACGTTAAATTTATTTCCTAATGTTTTTGTTTGAGAATGTCTGTTACAATCACTCACTTTTAAGACAAACTTTTAAGTATAAAAATCGATTGGTCTTGTAAATATACACACAGTAGAACCTCGTTAATCTGGACTAATTGGGGAATAAGTTGCGCGGATTAACGAAGGTCTGGATCAACTGAATTAACCCAAAAAAACAGTAGAAAACTCCATTTGCAGCAACAAAACGCGTCTATTTTATACATTTAAAGGGCATAGATCTAATATAAAATGTAAAGCAATACAGTACATACGTGATAATTATGATGATGTATAACTGGCTCTGAATCACTTGAAACGCTTGCTGCGGTTACTGGTTTAAAATATTGTACAGGATTTCTATAAATGATTGGAGTGGTTTCATGATTGTACTGCGGAGGTGTCTAAATTGGTCGTAGTATGCAGATAGGTCTTCATTTTCACTTTCTTCAATGAATTCTCATTGTTATTCAAGGTTTTTGACTGTCCGGATTAATGAGATTCTGCTGTACTTTCAAAAAAACCCACTGACCACGTCAAATGTTCTTGAGAACGAATACATTCTCATACGATAAATGATTTTATTAAGCCTCACTTCAGAATATAGGTAGTAATATCCAGTTAGTAAGAGAAAATTCAAATTCAATATCTCTCATACATCGGAAGCGCAGTGGTCCTCAAAGGAAAAAATACACAATGAAAAACTTACTAATGAAAAAAACCAGTGAGAAAAATCCATGTGCCAGCGAGAGCGGCCTCAATGAATTTTTTTAAAACATAAGACTACAAACTGCGCATTTGAAATGTTAAAAAACAACAATGGATGAGAACAAATTATTCACAAGTGACATCCTGGAACAGCTGTTTCACACTCGTTGGCGATCATCAGCCAGGAGTAGTAACATTAAATAACAAGGTCTCCGTACTGAGCCTAGTACGTCCATTTTTGTTTTTTCAATATCTCTTATGTTTGAGATTTATTTTCTGTATAATTTACTGTAAAACATTAAAATGCTTATTATATCCTTTAGAAGATAACACCAAAAAATAAGTTTGATCGATTAGTATTTTTAATATTTGGATTAAAGATTCCATTTCTATATTTTTATTTATTTTTATTCTATTTTTATTAATTTTCACCAAACTATTACAGGTGTTGAATTAGTAATAGTAGTTAAAACACAGGACAAACACAGGAGAGGAAGGATTCGAACCGAGGTTCTGATACATCAGCGTTTTATCAGGCTGCTGTCATGGCGGCTGTGTGTCTAGACGAATCCCAATTCTCAAGATACAATTAATGTTCCTCAAATAGATAAACAGGGGTAGTTCTCATTACAATAGAATAAAACTTAGCATTCTACATTAAATATTTAATGCTTCATTTATTCTAATGAAACTTTCTCGTAAGCAATTTCATTGTTATGTTTCAAAACAAGCAAAAAAATTTCTTTTCGTATCTCGTCCAATTTAGGCCTATTGAGCGAAATTCAATGGGTTTGGGTGAATATGATCCAATTCCTTCCATATCAAATGAGCTTTTAGCAAATGTGATAACATCTATTCTATTTTCTTCGTTGTTTCGTGAAAAACCAAAATTATTCTCTTGTTTTGTTTTATTCTCTTGAGTTTTGTTTCTTTTCAAAAAAGTTGTTATTTCTTCATGGTGAACGGTCTTATTAACAAACGATGCTCAAAAACGATTCTCATTAACGAAGAACGAAGTAAGAGATTGTTGGATGCTGGTAAATAGTTTCCTAATCTATAAAGTTGTGCAAAATTCACTATTCACAGCAAAGTTTACTCAAGGAATAATGATTTTTGTCACACTCTGTATGTACTCTTCAAAGCATTAAAAATATCACGAAACTTGAATGTAACATTACCAAAGAATGAAACAGATTACAAAGAATGTTAAAATTAGATACAACCAGATACAGAAAATAAAGAAGCAAGATTAGACTGAACTACTAAACATGATAAAGCACCAGTCGAAATCAGTTAAATGCTGTTTTTTTTTTTTCCTTTTTACTAAAATTGTAGTTACACAATTCCTTGTCGGAACGCACTTAGCTTTTTCCAGTTAATTTCTCGAGTAAATAAGCCTAAATTGACGAATCCTAAATCAAAATTAAATTTTCTCTAAAGTAAGTTAACAAGCGGATTATTCCTAATTAGGAAATGGATTATTATTGCGTTGATTTAACACAAGCTTGAACGAAAGCATTTTTTTAAAGTAATAATCTTGGTTTTATAATCGATTAGAAAGAAGCGATTAAGTTTCTTAAGTCGTTTTGATGCTGCCAATTAAAGGCAACAAGCCACTGACGTAAGTTTTCTTAACATGAGGTAATTAATAATTATGCTGTGTTGGTGTCAAACTTCTAAAAAAAAAATACAAAAATTGGTTGAAATATGAAGAAGTTTTCGTGAAAAATAAATCATTTTCAGCAAACTGTGATTGTATCAATGGATTTTTATAAAACGTTTAAACAGGAATTAAGAACTAGTAACAGTCAAAAGAATAAGAAAAGATGAAAGCTACGCTATCGGAAGGTGCAGTAGAAAAAACAAAAACAAATTCGTTGATGTTTGAACATATTTAAATTTTCCTTTATTTTTTTTAATAGCTAAATGTTGTGATTAACTTTATTAAACTTTTAAATTATGATCCATAATTTTAAACCTGTTTTCTGAACTCCTGTAAATCTTGTGGGCAAGAAGATTTATTTTTTAATCTAACAAAGCAAAAATTTTTATTTAAAAATCTGTGGCAGGCTTTGCTTGTTATTAATCATTATCATCATCGAACCCAGGTCCAGCCGCCAGGCAGGGTCTGGTCGGAACAAAAGCTGTGTCCCGAGAATTTCAAGGGGAGAAGATACTGAAGTTCCCAGCGGTATCCCTCAGGACGCCATTACGGAATGACGTCAGACAGAAGAGAAAGTGAAGAAGAGGCTGAAAGGAAATTTGAAACATCCATGCTCTCGACCTGGATTTGAACCCGGGTACCGGCACACCGGCCACACGGTAGACCGCCTCCTTAGACCGCACGACCACGCCCGCACGCCTTCGTATTAATATAAATTAAATTTAATTTCAGGGCCCTACAGTTCACTTAGTTCATTGTAAATTAGGAATCGCATTCCAGAGTTTAAAGGCGGCTGAGCATTGGAATGATCATCTGATTTCTGTTAGTCCCCGTTGACCTTTGAAACATTGGAGTTAAAACTCTTTAGTCTCCCTACAAACTAACCCTACAAATCATTGGAGAATAATATTTATCTACCGATGATTTATGAAAAACAAAGCTTTATCTAAATTAACTACCAAAAAAATGAAAAAAAAAAGTTGAATGGGAAATGAATAAAAATATTCAAACAGTAATATTTTAACTTGTGAAATGAAAAATAGATCATATCAGTTTTCATAGAAAGCAGCAGCGTTAGAGAATAAATTGTGTTCATAGATTCGTAGGATGAGGAACCGCTTGAGTTTACACAATGGTTGATGATAGTAACACAATCCTTATGATTTGCCTGAAACGTTTCTCGGTGCTATTACTGGCTCACATATTCACCAATGAAATGTATTCGAAGTCCTAGAGAATTGAAATGTTATCCTGCTCTGATGAGCAACTTCTACTAACACAAATCAAAGTGAAGTAACGAAGCCGAGAACCTTGGCAGCATCATGTTTCCAGATTTGATGTCGACTGTCTCATGAATTCACCGTCTTGCCTAAGGAAATCAGTTTGGGTTTCTCTCATTACCCTTCCTACACTTCTTACAACTGCGTAACGCTTTTCAGTTGCAAAGGAAAGGCTCCGATTTGAAAATTAATTAAATACATCTGCCTTTAAAGAGGATTTTTGGAAACCAAGTATTAGAGAAGAACTTAGGGAGCAGTCTAAGTAAACAGAAAGTCGCAAGCTAAATATTGCACAATGGGCCTCGGAAGATATCGACATAAATTCCTTGATGTGATACACAGACACTGAGCACAGTAAAGAATACCTCTTATTTCCTCAGTCTATGATGGATACACATTGCCTATAGTCTCACATGATCAGTTGTTTAATAGGACGATAGAGAACAGGTTCCATTTTACAGAGTCAACCTAGGATCCGTCTTTAGAAGGAAAGAGCAAACTAAAAATCCCCTCTCTCTGAATAAGCATCTTTGTAAATTAGATGCTGGATGTAACCACGTTTGGGCATCCACTTTGACTGTAGAACGTATTCCGATTGCTTCTAAATGATTAGAAAATGTGAGATATTAAAAAAGAATAGCCACTTTCAAAACCATTCTGAACTTTGAAAATTTATTTATTTATTTATTTATTTGTTTATTCATTCAATTTCTTGTATATTTGTTTTTGTTGAGTGTTTTTCTGTAAATTTAACGTATAGTTACTGACTGATCCCTGTTGGGAATATGCTATGTATTGTTAATTTCATGAATTTAAAACATGTTTGAAAAAAAGAAATCTAAGTTTTTTAGAGCTTTAAATATTGTAATTCAGTTTTTAAAGCTGCTCAGTTTTAGTTTGTCTTGTGTGCTTTTGATTACAGTCGATTTAATTACAGTTATCGTTATTTCAACAAGTTAAAATAAAAGAGTCACAACAGTTTATAAATTGTCAATGTCAGATCTTTAAATGTTTCAAATCAATTATGTCTTTTTTTATTTCAAAAATATTATTTTAAAATGTTCCATTTACATGTAATTTTTTTTGCTTCTTTAACTGAATATTTTAAGCATTTATTCCAGAGATCAAAAGAAAAAATTTAATAAGAGAATAATTAAAAGAAACTTACCAAAAAGATGCGTGACCAGGTTTCCCCCCCCCCCCCCCCCCCCGAATCAAATTTAGGGCTCAGGACCAAATATAGAATGGACCCCATCCCACATTATGATCAAAATCATTCTTAGCGAAAAATATCGTGAAAAACATCTTGAATTAGCATGAAAACACCACGCGATTCATATTTCTCTTTTTTAAAACATATCACAAACACATGAATTAGCATTATTTTTTTGAGTAAATTAACAACACTAACATCTACTTTTTCCAGCTCTACCCAAAAGTTTAGAAAAAAAATTCGCTCTATGCAAACATTGTAATGCAGAATAGCTCAATCCAGACGATTAAAGCTGAAAAGTAATTTATATCAAATGTAGGCTTAACCGAAAAAAATTTGGAATGATTTAGCTTATCACTTCTAGACTATTTTATATAAGTAAGACTACGATCCCGGTGCTGAGTGACCATCTGACCCCTCCTTATGAGGCCCTGTGCATGACAAATACAGAACGAACCTTATAACCTTTTTTTTATAAATACAACTTTTTACAACTTAGCGGCGCCTGCTTTGTCAAAAATTAAAACCTTGAAGAAAATATGGATTTAAGGCCATGTTTTAATTAAATTTTTTTTTTCCTTTTTGGACTGTTTATTAGCAGCGTGAATCTTTATGAATGAAAATAGAATCTTTCCGACGAAGTTCGCCAATTATTTACATAAATTTCCATTTCTATCCCACTTCCAAGATAACTCTTATCTCGGTGGGTTGAGCAGAACTGCGTTTCTATCAAGTTGTCACCACTTTAATATTTTAAAGTTTCTTGATAGTAGCTTTTGTTATTTTGAAATGCATCACGGTAGCTTTCTAATTATTTCAGTTAAATCTCTTCGTTTATCCTAATATTTCGATTTTTTCAACAGAATCGGAGCATCGTCAACAAAACTACCCGTAATTTGCTGATGATTACCTAGTCTAAGAAATGAATAACCTGAAACTTCTGCACTTTTAAAATTAAATGTTAAATCTTATCAGGGTTTTTATTATTTATTGAACAATAAAATGATTGCATTAGCTTCGTATAGGAATGATTTATTTACTTATTTCATATGGCATTCATTAGCCAGGAGATGAAGACGATTATCTGACTACCAGAATTGCTAGTTCTTTAGAGTAATCCAGGGTGCAGCACAGAGGGCGAACTAGCTGTTACACCCGCAGAAACGGACGAAACACTGAAGAAAGAATGAAACGTCCAAGCCCCCGCCGGGATTCGAAACCAGATTCCCACATATCTGCTTCATAGCAGACCGCCATCTAGACCACAAGACCATGCCGGAACGACTAGGAGTGATTACTTAGAATTTATATTTCTCGTAATTCTTATAACTATTACTTTATTAAATGTTTAAATAATAAGAATTGTGAAAACCACAACTAAGATCAGAATACGTGTAACGTTGTTTATGGACCATGCCTGTATTTAGGGAAGACAAAAAGACTAATAGCCATCAGGAAACAGCAACGCAGTTAAAAGAAAACTTAAATTAGCATACGAAATGCACGTGGCTCAAACGGGATTCAATATAGCTGTTTGATTTTGAAAAAGACTCATATTTGGGGAAATTCCGTAAATTACTGCAGATTCTGACGAATAAATGTTACAACGATCAGATTTTCATTGTTCAGGCATAGTCTTGTGGTCTAGGAGGTGGTCTGCCATGAGGATGTTAAGTCTGAGCCTGGGTTCGAATCCCGAAGACGATGTGACTTTCTTTTTCTGCGTTTCTTCTGTTTCTGCTAGTGCAATGTGAGGTCCTATTACGCTATACCCTGGACAACGATTCTTCGGCTAATAGCTCACTACTATCGCCCTTGTCGAGGCAGAAGTATTGAGAGCCCTGGCGTTGGATATAATAAATAAATAAATAAATAAATAAATAAATAAATAAATAAATAAATAAATAAAAATATATAGATAGATCACATTTCCATCATGAATGCAGTAACCACTGATTAATACATTCCAAGAACAATGCATTTTCTTTCTCTTCTCCACTTCCCTCTCCTATCGTTATGGCTTAGTCTTCAATACCACATCCCACTGTATATTTGAGATTTCCCTGTGATTTACATTGAGTGCTTGTTAATAATTTCCACAATCGGATGAAGGCCATTGTAAGATTTGGCCGAAACACGTCATTTAATGTTTTAAAGTTTTTTAAAGTCTATTCACATTTTAAATAAACTGCTGCATGTCAAAAGGGAAATATATTTTCGATTTTAGTCTTGTCAGCAGTCTATGAATGAATTAATGTTTTGATTTCATGACGCTAAGTTTTAACGATTGTAGATGGAAGATGAGAAGTTTCTTTTTATATGACTATGTAGAGAGATATATCTTAAATGTTTTGTAAGAAGAATGGTCGAGATATATTAACTAATAAGTTAGCATCTGGGTTTGTAATGGATATCTATTTAAAACTAATTAGTTTTGTATTATATACAGTATAACTGTATGTATAATTCTTAAGAACAAATTAAAGCTGAATAAATGGTGTATTATTAATTTACACTATAAAAGTGTTTCTTTTATAAAAAGAGAAAAGGCGGAAGAAGGCAGAAATAGATTATTACTGCAGATCAGCAACTATTGATTCTCCTTTCAAAAAAAAGTTCAAAGTTGAAATAAGCATTCGGAATGAATCATTTCTAAACAAATGCCTTTTTCCTAAATCTTTTCCTCAGAAATTGCATTTTCATCGTTACTATTTTCCTGTTATCATTTCATACAAAAATTAATGAAGATAACAAAGACCTACGAAGATTCTGCAAGTTCGATGTTGTAGAATTAAATGGGAATTTTTTGATAAATTTGCAGAAGAAGATACTGTATCTGTCTTGGCTTCTGTTTCGTAGCTCCTATTTTCGAGATATGTACTTCATGTTTATTCCGTTGTCTTGAGTTATTTACAGTTTTCTAGTAAAAAATTTCTACTTGAAGATGATAAGTTTGAATCCACTATAAATTTTTATTTTGTTTTATAATTGTTGAAAATAAATTAATTATTCGCAATCAATTCCCCAACATCGATCTGGCGACATCTCCTTGTTAGAAAAGATAAAAGTAAGTCAGGCTTAAATAAAAAAATTACTTACTTCCGCAGAAAAGTATCTGTAAATAAATAATAAAAAAAATATCAACGGAATTAAGGGATTTAGTTCACTGAGTTTGAAGAAACTTGAGTAGAATTCGGAAGCTCTTAATGAAAGCAAAGATTATAATTATAAAATCCTTTGGCTCAAATAACATTTCAAGGCCTGAATTTCCTTTTAACTTGCGGAAATCAAATCCCATTTAAGACCGAAAGATCTTTTGTCTGGGTTTTCGTTAATTGTTTATTTCTGATGATTAGTATATATAGTTTCTGTCGTTTCTATAAAGACAGCAGAGAAACACAATGAAAAGTAAGAAGTAAAGAGGATAGCGTGAGGTTGAAGTATTGGCACGAAGCCAAAGGCCTTTCCACACACCAGTTTTGGGGGGGAGGGGATATGTGAAGTTTCCAAGTCCTCTTCGTAAAACGCTGAAGGGAATCGAGTCATTTGGTTTCTCTCCAGTAAATCAGTTAAAAAAAAAAGATCACTTTGGTTACCTATCGTATGTGGGTGTCGAGGTAGAAAGTGAGTGTCTGCAGACATTCGTTTAACAGACCACGACATAATTGACCTAGCGAAAGAAGAAGAAAAATCAATATTTTGTTGAAAAAAGAAATTAAGCACTTTATTTAACATTTAGTTGTAATATTAATAAAAAAAATTAGTATATTTAACATTTAGTTGTAATATTAATAAAAAAAAATTAGTCCATTTTTAGAATTGTTCTTTTGGTGTTTTTTGCTTGAAATGTAGAACATCATCTTTATTCTCAAATTGATATTGAAATGGGCAGATTCAGGAGTTTGCGGACCTCACTCGCAAGGCTGGCTAATTATTAACATCAAGCCTTTAATTTCTATTAAATTATATTTTACAGTAATCTGGCATTAAGAATTTAATTTATACTTTTTTCTTTTATACTTTACGAAATGTATACAAACTTCAGCATCACATTGACGCAAAACGTTACTGTTGGCTGTGTGTATGTGTGGTCGGTTCGCACTGAAGTGCGAGCTTCGTTGCCGAAGCATCCGTGCTCCAGGGAGCGCTAGTGTTCCCAAGACGGCGAACCCCTAGCAGACTCCCTAGAATTACAAGGGAAAGATACTGGGGTGGTTTCCCGTGGCCTTCCCCAGGACGCCATTAAGGAATGACGTCAGACCGAAGAGAAAGTGAAGAAGAGGCTACAACACAGGAAAGGAAATTTTTGAAACATCCATGCTCGCTACCGGGATTTGAACCCGGGCGCTGGCACATTTATCTCACGACAGACCGACGCCTGAGACCGCTCGACCACACCAGCGCGGCTATTGTTGGCTATTTCTTTTTATTAATATTTTTTAGTCTTCATTTATATTCCCGTTTTTGTCTGTCCCTCTCATTAGCAACAATCACAACAATCGCAGCAATTGCGTGTTTTGCATGCACAACAATCACATTGATAATACAGCTCTACAATAATCACAACAATCGCAGCAATTGCGGGTTTTGCATGCATAACAATCACATTGATAATACAGCTATACAACAATCACAACAATCACAATAATCGCAGTTGCGCCTTTTGCATTCGCAACTAACACATTTATAATAACAAGGAAAATTAAAGCAATATCAATTATATTTACTGATCAGAAGATGTTGCGCAGCACTGTGATTGGTTTACTAATCGTTACTCATACCTTGTTTTTGTTTCTTAAGCCCTTGATAATAATGAAAGACCATAATTTGGTATTTTCGTTGTTTTTGTTTTTGGTTGTTCGATGATTTTAAGGTCAGATTTAAAACAAAATTAGTTACAAATTCTTGCAGTAGGATTTAGTTAAAAGTTCTGCTTCTAAGTTCTTTAGATCACAAAAAGCTCAGCCCTAATTATTATGAGATCAACAAAAATCTTTGAAATTGACGGAGAGAACAAGTTTATATTTTCTTTTGATTAACGGAATTTACAATTTCAGTTTTCAATAACAATCTTTGTGATTTTAATGTGAATGAAATGTGTAAAGTTGAAACAATGGATAAACTTTTCAGGCAATAGCATTAGTCTCCGTAAATCAAAATTCACTAAAGGGCTGAGGTCAGAAAACGTGAAGAATAACTTTGTCTTGTTGAAGGTTTCTGTTATTTGTTCGTTTAAAAGGAGGGAAATCCTGTCATTGAATCGCTGAGTGAATTCCAAGGCATGTTCCATTTCAGTTGAAACATAATAGCTTGATTTACAGTTGCTGAGTGAAAAGTCTCCTCTGGAAAACTTAACATTTTCCATTGAAAAAGAAATGAATTCATTTTCACTGCATTTAATTTCTTCGCGTTGTAACATTCTCTTAAATATTAATGACGCAGAGGTGACGAAGGCAACGCTATTTAAAGTTACTTTACAACTGCATTTTCTGAAGTATTTTCATTTTACAAAAGTTGTACATTTTTAAAAAAATAGATTCAGACAGAAAAATCTAGAAATAGTTAACAAACGATTCCGGCGAATTCAGGAGATTTTAAAAATTAATTTTTAAAAATAAGTTCAAAATATAAGACAGGAAAAAGAATTAATGAAACAATACGTTTGTAAATATTAACAATGACGTCCTGTTGGCAATTGTTAGTATTGTTATGTATGAAGCATCAGTATTATTACTGTGTTAATTGTTATCATTATTACTAATATTGCTATGGAAAACGTTAATTTGGGGGGTCAGGGAGTGGTCCTACAGATCTGATTTTTTTTTACGTGGTCACTTACTTTTTGATGCTGAACACAATGGTGAAGGTTTCATTCTAACATCTCTAACCGTTTGGCCGCTACAGAATTTGACATACAGTGTGACAGACAACACAAAAGCAATAGCGGTTCCCTATGTTAACTGTAACATGGGACCGCTAAAAATAAGCAAAAATATTGAGTTGATATTTGGCAAAGAGCCAGGTAATTGTTACGCAACAATGAACGTATAGTGACTATTATTAGGAGCATTACTAGGAGACGATACTGTTGTTATAATTTAGATTTGTGTGCATCTACCAAGACAACGAAAATTATATATTCGCATAAGGAATATAATTCTATAGAATTTTATTTTTTTTTCAGCATATTTTTCTATCTAACCTACCATTTTCGGTTTGTGTAAAAGGAAATTAAATATAATTGGAATGTAATTAATCTTCGTTCAATGTGGCTTCAAAGTGAGGTCTCAATTATAGAATTATTTTATCCAATGTCCTTTTCCCACAATACAGACCTACACCTACATTTGCATATGGCTGTCAGTGTTCTTCAGGGTTTAGGAAAGTCAAAACACGAATGAATGAATGAAAAGATTCCAAATGAATGGATGGCTAAAAAAAGAAACCAGTTCTCTTTCAACTCTGTTAGTCAAATGGGGAACGCGAAGTAGTGAATAAAAACTGGGATAATTAGACGCTGACAAATAAAGGATTCACAAACCTGTATTTAATTAGTGCTGGCAGAAAAGGAAAGCTTCAGTGAATGTGACTTGTATATATTTAAATTATCTTCTTAAATGAAAGTGAATACATCTTATTCATTAGGATCTTTCAGTTCATTACCGCGCTGGCGTTAGCTTGGAAGAGAAGAATAACAGTAAACAATCTTTGAAAGATTTACAATAAAAATTCTTGTTAATTTAAGCGAATTCACAATTGCTAATTTGTTTATTGTCTTATTATGATTCTACCAAAACAGATTCGAAGAATTCTTTTCGATGTTCTTCTATTAGGCTTAATTAGTAAATGATTCTTTAAAGAAGTTTTTAAGAAAAAGAAAACTTTGC
Organism: Thereuonema tuberculata; assembly: GCA_023159025.1. NCBI lineage: Eukaryota > Metazoa > Arthropoda > Chilopoda > Scutigeromorpha > Scutigeridae > Thereuonema > Thereuonema tuberculata. The sequence goes on from JAFIDM010002131.1 coordinate 14,971,695, forward strand.
TGTTGATAACTGGTCAGTAAGGAATTCAGGGAAGAAACAAAAGTAGAGAAAGGAAAAACAACTAAACCGCGTTGAATGCGTTGAAGCGATGGCAATGGTGCCGCGAGCATTGACTCCAGACACACAACAGTGGGGAAATGTAATTTGGTTTGACGAATCTTCCTTATATTATTTTAGATCACTGGAAGTGTTAATTTGTGAACCCTTGAAAATTGCGCATAACCTGTAATTGTCCATCCCACGTCGGATACAAGGTGTAATTCACGCGAAGGGTAGGCCAACATCCTACTAATAAAGATTTTATGGTGTTACACAGGTGTTCATATTATTTTGTCCATCCTCTGTAAATATATTATAAATTTATAGCATGATTTGAGGATGTTCTTAACAGAGAGGCGAACAACAATGTTTCTGAAGTTTTAAAGGATTGTCACTGAATTAAAAAGGTATCTGAAATACTTAAAACGTACTTACTTAAGTTTTTTTCTTTGTTTATTTATTTGTTTGTTGTTTTAAATAGTGAAAACGATCCCAATGCAAAATTCTTTGTTTAGTTTGTAAAATATAAAACAGAATATAGAACTCAATTTAAACAGTATAAATTTTGCTTCAGCTAAAAAAAAAAAAAAAAAAAAAATAGACCGGCATTACTTGGTTATTTGTCTAATCTGATTAATTTAATTATATCAAGGGCGAAATTAGTGGATTACTAAATGGATTAAATTGTTATTAGTGTTTCTGTTCTAATTTTTTTCTATGTGAATTTTTTATCACCTTCACGCGCTAATTTCTAAACAATGATCCACACGGAAAAGTTTTAAAACACAAAAGTCAGATTGCATCATTAATAGGCATGCAAAATTTCAAGAAGATCCCTCTAGCGGTTCAAAAGTTATTAGGGAAAATATACAAAATAAACAAATAATTAACACAAATAACAAAATAACAAATAATTAAAAGGAACAAGGTTGTTTTGAAAACTATCAATTTATCTACGGATGTACGGATTTGTCTACGAATTTCTTTTTCAAAATCTTTTTAAGGAAAAAAAGGCTGTTGAAAGAGAGACATTGTTACAAATTCTTTTATTTTTCTTTGACAAAATGCAAAAGAATTGACTAACACACCCTGTACATGAAGAAATTTAATGCCCTTTTGTAAGATGAAGTTATTTCAAGAAGTACTTAAAAACAATTATAGGTTTAGGGGCCAGCATTCTACAGATTTCGAAATATTTCACATTGTTTTCATTGAATTTCACCTAATAGCTTAAATCCAAACATCCACGTCTGCAATTTCCGAACTTCATATGCTTTTAAAATATTTTCATAATTGCCATATCGCAATAATGTGTCTTAAAAATACAATTAAAAAAATTGAAATACACGTAATATTACGTTTCGTCCTTCTCTAGGACTTCTTCGGATGTTAAATTCTGTTTGTAAGTCTGTCTTATATATATATGTTTCAACTACAGTAAAACCTCTCAAATCCGGCCCCCTGAGTATTTTTTTTTTTAATAACTAAATTCAAGAGTTATTTCTTGAATCTAAATTAAAGAGACATTATAAGCTACACTATGTTTTTTTTTTCAGTACGTATATTATTAAAATATAGTTTAACGCATTTGCATAATTGTACTGAATACAATAAATAAGACTACTGTAATTATAAAATACACTTTTTATTTGTATTATTTTTAATAAACATTTGAGTGCAAAATTATGAAAATGGAGTTAAATTAATTAAACCTGGCATTATGTCTTCACAAAAATTGAGCTATTGAGTTATTTTAAGAACACTCTCGGTAGTCCGCTTTTTCTGTAATCCGGCCTACAGGATTATAGAATGTGGGCGCCACATTAGGCCGGATTTGAGAGGTTTTACTGTATATAGTTGGATATATCATTAATAAAGGAGGGTATAGTTCTATGTATCATGACTCCTAAAGTGTAAGGGAAAAAATAATATTTGCCTTACTTATCATTTTAATTTTTTCAAAATTTGGCTCATGGTTGTACAATTCTTCGTTAATAAATCATCGATTTATTGTCATCTTTGTTTTGTAATTGCACATATGTGGATATCTTCTTTTAGCTAGTTTTTGACCCACATATCCTTTATTATAATTTTTGCAAGATAGCCGATAAACTACATTTTTTCATTTCTACTATCTCATTTTCATTTCTATCCTTAAGAAATTAATCTTTCTGTAACTTTTGTTTATTATCTGTATATTAAATTTACTTGATACTCTTTTAATATCATTATTAATATTTTCTATATTAGAGCATAAAATTATTCTTATTTTTCTTCAATTTTTTTTTTTTTGCATCTAATATTTTGCTTTATTTATAATAAAAAAATATTACATCACATCCATTTTCTTTAAAAAGTGAAAACAAAAATTTATTTTCTTTTTTTATTCCCTGGGTCTTTCCATGCCAAATCAACTAAACCTTCTAGTCTCAACCTTCTAGTAAGAAATTCCAATGATTTTGGTATATAAGATGTACTTATTGAGCCTATGAAAATAATAAAGCAAGTAAGATGAGAATTATTAAAAAAATATATATTTTTAACAGCAATAAAACTGAAGTGGGTGTAAGCCGTTTTAAAATTCTTACGGTATGCAATACAATCGCCTAGGATACAATTTCAATGCAGTCGCAAAGGAAAAGGTTTTTGTTACTAAGATCCCATGACCATCCCATCCTCAAATTTTACACAGGAACTTACAAAAGGCCCTTCTTTAATATATATTTTTTTGAAAATTTTCAAAAATAGGGTTTTTTCAAAAAACAAAATTCAAAAATAAAAAATTTGGAGAAAGGCTGAAAAAAAATTTTTTTTTTCGTAATATACTCATGATTAAAGTACATATGATCAATTGATCTATGCATCACAGGAAAGTCTATTTCCAGAGCTTTAAAATGAGCCTAAAATGAGCTTTCTATCTCAAATAGGGACTGAGATATTTGCATTAATGTGAATCAAGATCGCACAAAAATAGAAGGTTTTCGAGTTTTCATAAGTCAATTCCAGGAAAATGGCATGTCCAAAAAATCTGGAAATTTGCAGTTTTCATAGGCTCAATCTTATATAGAAAACTCATTGGAATCCCTGACTATGGTTCAGACTCTCGTTGATTTGCCATGGAATGATCCCCCCCCCCCGTTTATTGGTACATAACTTAAACGCTCTTAATTAGTAATTACATATGTTGTTCATCTCTACATATCTTGGTACTTAGTTTTCGTGTCCAATACTTTTCTCCCCTGGGTTTTCTTTCTATGTATCTCAATTTAATTTTTTTTTCTTTTATGACGTTACAATCTAAAAATGGGTAATGCATTGTCTGTTTTCATATTCTACTTCAAATTGTATATGCTTATCAAAATTATTAATTTTTTCAAGCATAAATCCCTTCATATCTAGTTCGATAATCATAAAAATCTGATATGAAAAGTTTTCTTATCAGCAATAAAGAAAAAAATCATTTATCTCAGATATGAAGATGATGAGTACTTTAAAACACTTCTAAAATCGAATATTTGTTTTAATAGATCGAACTCGAGATCTGAAATACTCTTCTAAAATT
>JAFIDM010002131.1:14980295-15029577 GCA_023159025.1 Thereuonema tuberculata
TTTTTTAATCTGCCCTAAGTTGACAGTTACTGTCAGAAACATTCTTAGGATATAGAATAACAGCGCCATTAATACTTGTTATTTTAGGCTTTTTTTTATATTTTAAACTAAAATATTATAAGAATTAAATGCTGCGACTTGTTATTTAGAAAAGAGATTGTAGCATTTTCGGTAAAAATGATAAGTGAAAAAAAAAAAAAATTCCTGATCTTGCTCCTGGTGATTTTTTACAGATAGAAAGCTTTTTCTTTTCTCTAAGAGACAGTATTTTTAAAAGCAATGAGAGCAATGATGGTGACATTTCATATAATGTCAAAAAACAAAAAAATTAAGAGTATAGTTATAAACTGATTAGTTGATAATTCCGAAACGAATTTTAGCGCACAGTAACTGCAAAATTCAGCATATAAAAAAAAAAGTTTTCTCATCATTTGATTTCAAATCATAATTAAAAACAATGAAATAGTGTTGATGTAATGCTGAGATTTATAGTCTTGGATCATATAACGAACAAATCACTCATAACAGGTTTTTTTATTTAAAAAGTGGGAAAATGAGATTGCTTTTCTTTTCATTCATATAAAATATTTTGAAAAACATAGGTTATTCTAATATTCTTACAAGTACTACTTGACAGCTTTTTATAATTTAAAAAAAAAATCCTTATGTATTGTTACAAAAACTCCAAATTGTTCAGAAGGTGTTTTATGTCGTTGTTATTTCTTATTAACATTCATTTTAATGAACAAATATACTTTATTTTATTACTAAAACAATGTTTTAGTCTGAGCAAGTTCATGTTATTCTTACAATATTATCATTTAAGATTTCAAAACAAAAAGAAAAAATAACACCCAAACATACATAATCTACAGATATATCTTTTTTTGTTTTGTCTGTTTTTGCATGGTCAACAATAATTTCCGCTTACTCTTATTTTGATTTTTCTAGATTTATCTTCCTGTAGAAGCTTCAGAGAATGCATCATTGTTCCGCGTTTGATTTATAGGAATCATATCCAGTCTGTTGCTTGTATTTCCTGAGTCTGTTCCGTTAGATAAGCGATAATAGATTAACCCTTTAGGAGGAACCGTAATCCACATTATGTTCTTCAAACTGCAGAAAACTGGAAAAGTTCGAAGTTACTGCATCTATAGATGTATTCTTATAATATTCTACAGATATATATAAATATATATATGTTTTTTGAATGAGTAAAAATTCTTGGGTTTTTTTTTTCGTTTAATTTTGAAAATTATTTAATTTTAAACTTTCAAAATATGCTTTGAAAAAAGAATATAAATCGCAGGTTATTTTCCTTGACAATTTGCTATCACCTTGATAAACTTGAAGGTGGTCTAATTTTCTTTGTAATCTCACAACACTGTGGCGAAATTTCTTTTTTTAACTTCTGCCTCTGCTTCCTTTTCTCAAATTTTATTCCCAGACATGAATGGAAGTTAATTTCTTCTCTCTCCAGTCTAAGCAATTTATCTCCAGACTTCTCGTGTCAGAAAATATAATTTTCCATCGCAAACTTTGATATAAAAATAATAATAAGGAATTCAGAAGTTCACGAAGTTCATGTGGATAAAGACGAAGAACACAGTTGAGGTTTCTTTTTTTTAAAGTTCTGTTAAGGGAAGCAGATTAAATAGACAGAAACAGTATATTTGGCGATCCCATGTGGAGGAACTAGTACGATTCAGGTGTCCCTGCATGTGTGCATATATACGTTTTTATATATGTTTAAAGCCATCCACAGTCCAAGCCGGGAATGGGAGTCCCATGAGTCATCTCTCGTTAGACTCCCCAAGGCTTGGAGATTTGGAGAAAAATCCGGTCCATGCTACTTCCGAAATTAGATGATCAATGACCTAATTAGGAAAACAGTGATTGGACAAAACTGGATCTATCTCTACTGACTACATTATGTTGAGAATGAATGTGATGTCCTCAACCCAAAATGACCATTTACTTGTAATCATCCAAAGGGCGCAAAATGGATGTTTAGACATACTAAATTAACTCAATGCAGGCATCGCTTGAAATTATCCTTTATCCTTGAATTACAATATTAGTTTTGCGTACTAAACATCATTACGGTCACTATAAAACAACGAAAGCATCTGACATATTGTAAAATTATAACTGTCAATGCACAATTACGAATTAATTTTTTTGATGCTTTAAAATGAAGTCTAATGAAAATTGCTCTAAATCTACAAGAATATGACTTTGTTGGATTAAAAATAACTTTTTCTGCAAATAATGGAATTGGTTTTTTTGAATTTAAATTACACCTTTTTTTAATGTCTAAAGATAAAAAAAATTGTTTCTGTTTACGAATGACTTACGGATTCTTTAACTGAAAGTATTTCTCTGAATTTCATTAAAACCAACTAAAGTAGCTTTAGAGAAATAAAACTATCTTAAACATAGAAGTAGATTAGGTTTGTGAAACTAACTGTAAATAAAACGAAAAACTTATACATCTATAACAACTTAACTAACCACATTAATAAACTTACCTAGAAGCAGTAAAACATCAGCAAAATGACGTATTTTCTTTAATAAATACGTCATTGAGTCAAAAACATCAGTTTTCGATTTGAAATTCGAAATTTATATAGATCTTTGTAGATTTTAATGTTCAAGGTGGCCTATTAAAATATATTTTTCTATATCTTTTTTTTCTTTATTAGCCTCGTCAATAAAATGACACTTTATCATTTCTCTGCTTGTCTGTATTCCCCTGAAATCTTTTGAATTATCAATTGATCTTCTTGAAGCTTGGCGTATATCAGGTGATTCATAAAGTACTGGAAAGTACTGATGGTTTTCACCACTCCTTATCATTTAAACTACTGCTCATAAAAATCTGAAATTTTTTTTATAAAATCGTCAAACATATAAGAGTTATATTTCATGTTATTATTTATTCATTATTATTGAAGTTCATTTTATTTGCGTTCAAACATTTTATTTGCGTAATATATCGAAATTATTATTCAAAAAAATTATTCGACTATCTCCTAAAAAAATCATTTGTCAGAATGCATTTTCAAAAAAATATTTTTTTTTTAAATTAACAAAGAAATTAATGACTAAAGTCATAATGACTCAGTCATCAACTGAGTGGATGATGATTAATGAGGACTAAAGTCATTAATCCTCATTAATCATCATCCACTCAGTTAATCCTCACCACAATTCATTTACACGACGACTTCCAGAGGGAAGGAACGCTTTTTTTAAAGGGGGTTAAGAACTTGAAAAAGGATCTAGAAGTAAGAGGATCCGAATACGTACGTTGTTTTGTTATTATGTTTTAACGTTTTAATCTTTGTAATTCTGTGCTTGTTCATTGGATTTGTAAAATAATGACAAAAGTGTTTAAATTTGATTAAATTTTCCAATTAGGTTTCTGTATCATTTGAATATTGGATTCAGACTTTTAGAATCTAAACAACATCACAACAGTTATTTAAATATACGATATATTGGGGGTGTTTGAACACAAATAAAATGAATTTCAATAACAATGAATAAATAATAACATGAAAATATAACTCTACATGTTTGACGATTTTAAATAAAAAGTTTCAGATTTTTATGAGCAGTAGTTTAAAAGATATGGGCAGTGAACACCACCAGTACTTTCCATTATTTTACGAATCACCCGGTATATTTATGGACAAGAAAAGTTCTATTCTTCTTCTTCTTCATCAAATTTCTTCGTAATTTCTTATATTCATATATGTTTTACACACAAAATATTTCGACTACAATATAATCTTCACAAAATTTCGTCTTTCTATGCAAAAGACTTTCTCAGGTGTCCATGTGAGGACAGGAAATTCATCCTCTTCCTCCAATTTCTCGTTAGCATTACAAAACGAACTAATATTTAAAAAACAAACAAACTTATTAACAATATATAAACATCATATATAATACATAATACACATTGATTAATTGTTTCAATTATTGAATCATCAATTTTATGAAAACTTTTGTTTGGACATTATATCGTTGAGAAATTCTAATTGCTATATTTGAAATTTGTTCATTTATCGAGAAATTTGGGTTGAAATAGACAAAACTTCCGATTTACAGCATTAAACTAGAAACAACGAATTTCTATCGGTGTCCGAAAATACCTATTAATCCGTTTTTAATCCACTGTCATTGGTGTGTGAATGCATGAGAATTTGGCAACTTAAGCAGTTTCCGGATTCAAAAAGTTATCTCAGAAAAACGAAAATGGGAAGATATCGTTGAATTCGGCAATTTATAAGTGTAGAATACTATTGTTGTCACTGCTTTAATTGAAAAAGAAATAACACAAAGCAACATTTTTTAGGGAAGTAGACCTCAAGTTCTTGTATGAACTTATTAGTTAAATTCTAACTAAATTCTAATAGATTCTAACTAGTGTAGAAGAATAAACTAGGTAACAACTTAACTAAATCTTAATAGCTGTCATCTATGTATAGAGTTTTTCTTTCTTTTTTTTTAACGGTAAAATATAAAGATTTTAGGATGCGCTACGTTCCGGTAGTTCAAATGGAATAGAAATACGTCAAAAAAGTCTTTATAAAGCATAAACCAGTTATTATATTGTTTGCTTGTCTTTGATCTCTGATAATAAACTACAGATGTAAATAATAAGTAGAATAAAATACCAGCCCTTCAATAACATGGAAATTATCCTCAATTCATTGGAATTGTGTTAATAGGCCCTGTGCCTTTTTTATCGACCATAAACAAAGAAAAGCCGCTGATCATTCTTTTCACCCGACCTGTCTTTAATGGCTTCCCAAACATCAGTTGTAATCATTACATTTGCCGAAGAAAAGCAATTACACGTCTTCTGCCTAACTGGTCAATAGTCGCTCGTAAAACGACTTCCGACAATTGGAAGGAAGCTGCCATCACAGCAGAAGGAGATTGCGTTTGTCAAGAAAAGACTTAAAAGCCAAGAGAATTGTCTCAGAGGAAAGCTTCTCTCAGATTAAATAGGATAACTCCAGGCATCGATCTTTGTTGACAGAGAAAACTACAGATAAGCGACCACTTTTGATATAACAAAAAATCTTGGCTTCTCTGTTCCCTCACTCTGTTTCTTTTAACAGTGTCCTAGGGGGCATTTTTAGAGGTGTGAAATTTGCCTTCCTACGAGTGATTGATATAGCATAGGTTGAGATTTAATGTTAGGCTATGCACCCGGGTATACTCCGATCTCATCTTTTTTTTTCTTCTCTCTGAGTACTCAAAGTAGTAATAAATTGCCTGTGTATTTTAAACGGAGAAATCATGATTTTCCACTTTCAGAAGATTGCTTCAACTGACGTGTAATTATTGTTTGTTTTTTTTTTTTTAATATTCAAGTTTTATAGAATTGAATTAACTGAGGAGCTCAAAAAAATTGAAATGGTCAGTTGAGGCTATCTTATTTAAATAATCTTAAGGGACTTTAAAGGTGTCAAATAAATACATGCGAAGATCAATTGAGGCGCTCAGAATAATAACGGCATATCCCAACAAACCACGAATATTGAGATAGAAGCATGCCTGTACACTCATGCCATCTACCTTTCATGTGACAAAATATCAAACGAATTGAAATATGCCAAAGCCCCCATTTACCGCCTTTAAAATTTGTCCGCAGTGAAAACGATCTCATTCTCAGAGTAACAAAGACATATCCCAACTCGGAGTGCTTTACTTAGTCCGCTACAAGTTCATGGCGAAGTAGTCAGTATGGCATCGTCTGTAAATGTGATTCCTGAATCTCCGATAAATGGAAAGAAGCGAGTGAGAAAGACAACTGAATGGGTGATAAACAAAAGAAAGTTGTGCAGAAATAGTGGTAAATAGTATGTAACAAAAAATTCCGTAGTGGTTCCAGATAAAAAACATGAACAATTAGATTAATGCTGTAACCTTCCTGATTCAACTTGCGTGTTTCAACGTTTGTCTCACAATGTGAAGGACACATTGTTTTTAGAATTTTATGGGTTTGGTGATTATAATAAGCAGAATGCCTATTTGTTTAATTTAATGCAGAAAAGTGAACCTCGAAAGGCATATAAAAAGGATAGACTTCACAGAGACGAAAGCAGGCGCAAGTTTACCTTCAAAGAGCATATCATAGTTGAGAATGAAGCAAAGCCACTGTGCCAGAAGGCATTCCTGAACATATTTGGTATTACTGTACATCGAACCATTAATGAACCAAGACATTCAGTTGTGTAAAAGTGAAAGTACTGGGGTTCTACTTCTAACTGCTGATCTTCAACAAGCTCTTCCCACACCTCACATTTCGACGGAAACAGTGTTTTATTTGCGTCAGCTATGGACGTATAATGTTGGTATACACGTGTTAAATGATGATACTGCAGTTATGAATGTATTGTCTCAAAATGTAGCTTCACGTGGCTATGATGATATTGTTTTTTAAAAGTTTTGCCTCAGCTGAAATCAAAGTTCAATGCTAATAAACTCATGATATGGACTGACCCTTGCGCTGGACAAAACAAAAATTTTCATATTGTTGCTCTTTGGATTTACTTGGTGAAAATGAAAGTTTTTGACTCTATAACACACAGGTTTTTCATACCACGACACTCATATATGGCTTCAGCTAGGGACTTTGCAGTTATTGAGAAGAAGAAAAGGAAGACGCAGTGTGTGTACAGCCCTGACGAATATTGCAGCAGCAAGACTTTCACTATTAATAAAATGAACAAGGAGGACTTTGTTGATATACAGAATGGTATTACTTCAAACTTTGTAATTAGAAAAAAGATGTTGATGGTGCTTCTTTGCATTTACGTAAGGTTACATCCATTATTGTGGATCATGATAATCATGAGATTGTTAAATTTGGTTTATGTTATTCTGACCTTGATGTGCATCAAACAGTTAATTTTAGGAAAAGGGGTAAAAGTTCACATGTTTCATTGTTTAGGTTACAGCAGAAGTACAATGAACAGAGAAATATAAAGAAAGCTAAATACAATGACTTGATGAAAATACTGAAATATATACCACCAATCAATCATGATTTTTATACAAATCTTCTTCATGATGGTATCGATGATGAAGAAAAATGGGAAGATTTGGAAATAGAGCTGGATTAGTTATTTCAAGATGTTAAATAAAGGATGCGTCAATTTCACACCATGTTTCTTCTTTTGTATATTTTTTGGTCTAATAAAGAATACAAAATCGCAAAAATTAATAATCTCAATGGTTCAAGAATTTGTATATAGACTTGAAATTCCTTATTTTAAAGACCTAGAAAATATAAAGTCATAATGTTAATAACTTTCCAAGTTTTGGAAAGAAACATAAAATGACATTTTTCTCAGAATGAACGTGGGATCTGCCATTATTATTCTAAGCGCTTCAATTATTTGATATTTTGTTTTGTTATTGGAAAGTATCATACAAGTATGTAGTTCTACCCTTTATGGGGTTCATTGTTTGATATAATTGTTCTGTACCTCCTTCGGTATAGATCCGAGAAATGAACAGTGGTCATAGACATTCGGAAAGAAAAAGATAAAGATGGACGAAATAAAAGAAAGATGACATAAAGAATACTAAAGGAAGAAATATGATCAGATACGAAGGTATGGAAATACAAGAAAAAATTGAACACTGGACTGGTAGTTTAATTCAGAAAGACATTAGTAGCAATAAAAAAGTAAGATTTAATGAATTGGTATATTAATGTAAACAATTGTTTTAAAAAATTATTGTTATAATACTTACAGTGATAGCCTGAGCAAGAGATGCATTCATGTAATTTCCATTTATTATAACAGTTTGAGAAAGGAAGATCGGAAAGGCTTCCGAAAATCTGCTTATTCAAAATATATAAACATGAAGGGAGTACGGAGATTTTAATCTTATCAATTATTATAAAAGAAAGATTACATTTCAACTCCGATTCAGACCTATTCCAGCAGTTACTAAGCCATCGGATAAACTGCTGGGCTATGCCCACACACTGCCAAAAGGATAATAAATTAACTAATATTAACTAAGTTGTAATAATTTACTCAAAAAAGGCATTCTTATTTGAATTAATTGCTTTTCTTTTACCCATTAGAGGGTTTGTTATTTATTTATTTTTCCTTTTTTGTGGTCAAAAACCTTTTTTGGTAGCCTGAGTGCTGCCCAAGGATTTGGATTCCACATTTTGTTCTTGTTTTTTATTTTCTTGCTTTTAGTCATTGATGGGTCACTGTCTCCATCATGAATTGTAATAATTTAGTTAGTCATTTTATTTCTTTCTAATGCACATACAATGTTAATTAAATGTTTGTAGTGAAGTTCAAAGGTAATCCGGAATTGATTAAACAAAAACTTTTGTAATTAAATTGTTACCTTGATGAACTTTTGAGTTCATATTCTTCTCAATGCTATCTATTCAGTCCTTTTAAGATCTTGTAATGAGATTTACATTTTGGTTCTCTTAAAAGTCATTTATTACAATTATCGATTTCTTGTAATATGGAACAAAAAAATATAACTTATTTTGTCTGAACTTAATAATTCATAAAGTCAATAATTAAATACTTAATCTTAATACTTAATAATATTAATACTACATAATAATTCACAATCAATAATTCAATAAATAATTCATAAAGAAAAAATCAAACGTAATTTTAGCGGATTCTGAAAAGTAAATTAAGGCTTACACTACCAACAACTTGTAATTTTAACCACTAAACGGATCCTTTTAAAGCTTTGATATTTTTTTAATTCTCTTTTGTAATAAAAAAGGATTGTCTTTCTACAAATTCAGAGATGAAATGAGGAGATCCTCTAATTATGAAATTATGGACTACGAACAGCAATCTGAAGAAAAGCTGGAAAGTCATTAATTTTGTTCTGAAATATTTTCTGTAAAAATGAAAATTAAAACAGAGAACACTTTTAATAAGTGTGGTAAAAATGATGATGATTTCATGGAAAATAGGATTTGAGGTCTTCAGACATTTCGTTTTCGTTTTAACTTGTAGAATTGTACCATAGAGGTTTCCTGGGATTAGATCTTTAGTCCCGCACTTTTAGAGTTTGTGTTTCAGTTTTGTTTTTTGATGAGAAAAGGTTGAAATTTTTAAAATTGAAGTATTCAAAAAAAAAAAAAAAAAAAAGAAGATTCGAAAAAACTGTAATCGAACAACTTTTAACCAAAATTCTCTCTGGACATTGAATACTTCTGGGAGTTGAATTTCATCTTCAAGAATACAGGCTGGAAAATAGGAAAATAGATTGATATTACTCCATGAATAATTTATGAAACCGGAACAGCCGATGACTTGAACCCACTTCCATCCTTCCGGGTTTCTTCATCTAAATGGTTTTCCATAATTTCTGACCTGTGTGTTCCGGAAACAAAGCCTTGTTAAGCTACTGCGAAATTTACAATGTTTCGGCTTTGATGTTATTAGACATGAAAAGCTTATAACCTTCATAAATTAAACAGAAGGCATTCATAAACTTAATTATGGATTCCTACTTACAGAGTAGCTTTTTAGAAACCAATTAAAGAGTTTCACAATGCTATTATATATTTCGTATGATAGCTAGCAAGAGACCGACAACCGAACCAACAAGTGTTTATGTATTATAGTTCAATACTTATCAATTTGTTTATAAGAAATAAAACTGTTGGTTAGTCGTAAAAATATTGCTTTGTTTGTTTTCTTAAAATAAAAAGATTTTTCCAAGATTGAATCAAAACAGTAGTTGTCGAGAAAAAGATTTCCAAGCTTGCGGAAACAAACAGTCCGCATTTTTCCGCATAGGCAGAAATAAATATCCCGTTCCTATGTTGTTTGGGCCTCTGAACACGACGGTGAATTTTGTTTGCTGATCTGACCTTCCGTTCGGGAGTTGTTAGGGGAGGACAGACATGGACAGACAAACGCAATAGCTCCCAAATGGGTCGACTCATATCTACTTCACGAGAGATGCAATTTTTTAAATGTAATTTCGATGCAATCAGAATTAAAAATAGAGGAGTGAAATTTGAAAACTTGCAGTAGTTAATTATGAAACAAAAGTTATTATTGGTCTTATATCTCACGATGGCTCTTCAAATTGAAGCATTGTTCCTAAATAATTCTCCAAAATTCTTAATTCTCACATTCTTTTATTGCAGTATCTCGCAGCAATTTAGCTGCGACTGTTTTTATTGTTTTTGTCCAGATAATAATTTCCTTTATGAAATGAACATTTGGTGGAGATCCAATATCCCTATTGATTTTAGTACAACCGGACCTACTTATATAAATTGGAATTTTCGGCGCTCCAATTACACCCTTACTGAATCAAAAATAATTGATTCAAAGTGTCCAACCAGTACTTAATCTCTTAGTTCGAAATTAATGCAAGATAAAGTCAATGACACTGCGAAATCATTACATATCAAGATACATTTTCCAGTCAGTTCATCCGATTCAGGCAGTTATACATCAGAATAGAAGAACTGGAATATTCATAATAAATTCTTAAAAACGTTAATGTTTTCATTGAATATGTTTTTTCTTTCTAGCCTCATGATTGAATGTTAGACAAGATTAAATAAAATAAATAACAAGATTTACTGATTTTCAAACGCAAATTGAAATGAGATTTACATGTTAAAGGATATATTGAATAGACAAATAATGAAAATATAAAATAAAAGGGCATTAGTCGCTTTTATTAATTAGAGAATAACGAAAGAAAATTGAAAGAATAAATATAAATTACATCAAATAAACTTAATCCTTAGCAAATTTAATTATAAAAAGTGATTCATGACATCTACCGTAGTCAAACGATGCCGTTAAAGATACTTGAGTGCGATTCTGTGAACTACTCTTCAAAGATCGTCTCCTTTGACGTGTCACATGAAATTTCTTAATTAAATTTTCTTCCGTTGAAGGGAGAAGTTTGACTTTAGCTCCCATAATCCTTTACCGTTAGCCCAGTAGTAAGACGCTTCTCTGCAGGCTGGAGGAGTCGGCGGAGGTCGGGGATTTCTCCACTCTGAATTCTCCTCCAGATCCTAAGGTCCGTTACCCCTATATAGAATTGGTACAGGGTTTCTTTCCCGGAAGTAAAGGCGGGTGAGCGTTAGGATGATCACCTGACCTTATCTCAGCGGGTGACTGAAACGTTGGGCATCTTACCTCCAGAACCCCCAAGGCCTTACATGGTCAACCATGAGATGTACCTAACTGCTACCTTCCATGATCGTTTGCGAATGCAAATTGCGAATTATTTTTTAACTTTTCCTTGCGCTAATGTGCTTCCTTTCTTTTCTTATTATTATGGGTCACCCTTAAATTTATGCTTTAGCACAAAATTATATTCACTTGTTAGTATAATTATTGTTTACTTCAAAAGATAAGTTTCTAAAAGTGACTGCGAAGATATTAAACCTTTCTGTTTAGTTGAAACAGTAAAAAAAATGGCGCCTGTTCTCTTTCAATCGCTTTGCTTCACTTGATATCTGTCATGATATCAAGTAAAGAGTTTAGATCTTTTAAGCTATATCAGATGGCAAAATGTAATACTGTGGAAGAGATCTGTCTTCTGATACTTAAAAATAAACCTGAAATTCTTAACCCTTTTAAGATTGGTAGAATGTAAAAAATTCTTTACATACTGCGATGAAACACAGTAAGAAAATGAAAGATTCTAATACAGACTTGATTAGCAATTCGTATCTTTATTAATTTATTACTGCTTCTAACATCAAACATTTTTAATGGCCAAATTTAATATTTTTTTCCGCTTGTCCTAAGTACTAAATTTTAATATTTTAATTAAATTTCTCTATATTCTAAATGATTTCAAAATAGATAGTTTTACTTTGCCTTTAATAGGAACAATTCATAATTGATGATTTTTATTCATCAATTAGAAATTTGATTATTTTAATATAAAATCATTTTTAACAGTCAAAACTTAACCTAACAATTCCAGCTAGATTCCGTTAAGACTGCTAATGAATTCTTGTGGTCACTCAAAAATTAAAAGTTTTCCAATTCGCTAAAAGCATGCTGAATATTTATTTTGGATTTCAACTCTTAATTAGCTTCGTTTTCTTTGTATTAATTCGATGAAATTCGTTACCAAGTTTACAGTTACAAAAGGGAATTTCATTTACATCCGTGGAATGACAGCAATGTCTGCAGCTCCTTTGGTAACGATTCAAGAGTTGGGTCGTCTTGAATGGATTGGCACCATACCAGAAACGGTGAATGAAATAACGCCAAAGATTCAAGGAGACAATTTCTTCTTCAGGATATTTTGTAACCTTGGACTATTCAACTTCTTTTTTAGATGAACTAAAATGTTAACTGAAGATTAATGATAGCTCTAAATATCAGCACTCTTAAGGTAGCTGAAAGATCCGAAGAAAAATTAAAGCTAAATACGAGCAATGTAACAACTTTTTCCAGGAAGATTTGGATAATTTCACTTTTCAAAAACGATAAAAGTTTAAGAATATCTGATTTAGCATTCTGGAACGTAGCCAGACAGTGAAGAGACTGCTTGTTCATTTAGAAACTTCCGAAACTGGTTGTTCATTTAGAAACTTGTAGAGTAATGAATATTATTATTCAGTAACTTTTGATAAGACAGTACCAATTGAAAGTTTTCCTTATTAATTTTTTTTTCTGGGCGTAGACCTACTCCGCCTTCAATCTTTAAAGTATTAGCAGCCTGGTATTCCATAAGACTTCCTTCCAGAAGCTCTAAATTAAAAGAGTATTATTAGCTTCCCGAACTGAGTTAGCTTCAAAGTCTGTAGATGTCAGAAAATTAAATTACTGTAAGTTTAAATTTTACTTAACATTTAAGTCATAGAAGCATTTGAGCATTCTAGAAGCATGATGCTACTGTACAGTAGAGGAGAGGGTCCAAATATCGGCTAGGGTCTAAATATGGACTAGTTGAAGTATTCAAGTATTGGAGGTACTGCCGTGCAGTGGAAATAAAGTGAAAATGTGTCTGAATAACAAAGAGAAATGAGTGGAACTGTTGGTCACCTACAGTCAAGTTATTTAGAGGTAGTGTGGTGTTAAGTGTCAATCAACCTATTCATGACATTTAATCATTTCACATTTTTTCTCTAAGCTCTCTTCAGCTATGCTATCCAGTGTGCAAATACTCAAAAGGCAAGCTAAAGATAAAAGCAATACTAATAAAACGCTTTTCCTAATCCCCTACCCATTTCGCACAATTTTAGTAAATGGTTACAGATAACTTATATTTTAAATAACACATACTTTAAAAGTTGTAGTTAAGCATATTTTCTAAAAAAACGATGTACGTTTTATTATTTTCTTAATCAAATTCTACTGAATCAAAAGCTGATTTGTAAAATGCATGACATTATACTTACATTATAAACTTGTTCTAACATAGTTTATTTAGTGCATAGAACCACGTGGTAATGGCGGAACAGGTCTTAATGTTTATATCAAATGGTCTAAATACCTAAGAAGTATATCTAAGAAGGCTTAAATATAGGCTAGCCCATATTGGGAACTTTTTATTTATTTGGAGCAAAAAAACCAATTGATCTATGATTTCTTCTTTTCATAATGCCCCGAAATACTCAAAACATTATTCGAAAGGATAAAAGAAAGTTTAAAAACTCAATCTACCTGAAAATGATACCGGCTAGAAATTCTATAAGGGGAGGAAACTTTGGGTGAAATCTATTCAGTTTTTTATGTGGGCCACTACGATTGTGCAGGTGCTGAAAAGGATGTTTATATTTGTGACTTTGGAAATAGACAATTAACTTTTAATTTAATTGTTTCAGTATTTTTTTCACTTTTTTTTTAAAAAAAATCAAGTATTACTCTAAATTTTTGTTGGTAGCCCATATTTGGACCATAAATTAGCCCGTTTTTGCATTGCTTGAATCATATATGATACGATGATATGATTTTGCACACTGGATAGTCGTTGCTGAAGAGAGCATAATAGCTCAAAACAGCTGTCCCGGAGCCTTACGTGTTTCATAGTTTCCCTTTACTATTAATTTATTATTTTTCTTATTATTCGTTTTTTTAGAAAATATGCTTAACTACAACTTTTAAAGTATGTGTTATTTAAAATATAAGTTATCTGTAACCATTTACTAAAATTGTACGAAATGGGTAGAGGATTAGGAAAAGCGTTTTATTAGTATTGCTTTTATCTTTAGTTTGCCTTTTGAGTATTTGCACACTGGATAGCATAGCTGAAGAGAGCTTAAAGAAAATGGATACTCTGGCTCTACTAGAGACTTTTCTTTTCTTTTGACGTATTCTTTTTCATATATTTAAGGGCTGTACGCACTACTCCGTCTTCTGTTATGTTTCCGTAACGTAATTGCTTAAGTGACATAGTTATGTCTTCAGGGTCACAAAAATGGGGAACAATTACCTGGATTTTTAGGATGGTAAATATTTGAATATAGATTAATAGAAATATATAGTCAAATATGATTTTTATTTCACGTAATTGTTTCCCAATCTTATGACCCCGAAGTCATAACTACGTCACTTAAGCAATTGCGTTACGGAAACATGACGGAAGACGGAGTAGTGCGTATAGCCCTTTATTCGTTTGACACGTTGAAGACTTTTTTTTCCCCTTTTTCTTTTATTGTTTTGCATTTTCTTGTCTTTTCTGGTGCACATTAAGTTGCCAGTGGATTTCGTTTCCACATTTGATAGGATATTGCATTTCTTTTCTTTATTTTTAATTTTTGGAGAGCTTACGTTGCTGTGTAAGTCTCGGATCGTGACATGACACAGTTAAGGTACAATTTTTAATATTCCCACAATAATATAAATATTAAAGTTCAAACACAAGAGAACTAAGTCAATCTGTAAATCACCTTTCTTTTATTGGATGTCTTTTTAACATTCCTTTGTCGTCAATATCCTATGCACAGATGCCTTTTCTCATTCGTGGCTGTGTTTCTGTTTATTCTGGGATATCATTTTCCTTTTTAACAAAGTCAATTCATCAGATAAACATTTCCGGCGGTGAAAGCCAAGACAAACAAGACAAGGAAACTTGGCGGAGATATTTATTTAAAGCATTACATTAGAAAAAGATTAAATATTCATAGAATATCAATCTCTGTAAAAGAAAACCTGTATGTATTTATAAGACAAAATGATTAAAATTCTACGGATATTAAATACTTAATAATCACCACATTTAAATAGTAATAGGAAAGGAATTAACTAATTTCATGGTTGTGATTAATATGTGAATATATTAAAAGAATGTGATGGGAATTACCATTTAAGTTCCTTTCTTGTGTTATCATAAAAACTTTGTTGCAGTGGCGATTAAACTGTCTGAGCAAACAAATCTTTTTTTTTTTATATTTTGTCAAAGTTCTAGCTTAAAGAATTCTATCTGTAGGTGATATTGATAACAATACATATTTTTTTAGATATGATTTTTCGGTTAAATCTACTCTTAGAATTTGTATATACTTCTTTTTAAGAAAACAAACAAATGGTAAATATACAATTTCACAAAAGCTTACAGGCAGGGTCAACGACAGAAATGACAAAAACAAATCACATTCTGAAAAGATGAAAACAGAATCCCTCTTCCCCCCCCCCCCCAAAAAAAAAATAGTAAATTTCGAGGAAAGGCTTTGGAGAAGAATGCTGGATTTGAAGGCAATTACAAAGGTCAAAAAGACTACTATGAGGTCACTTGCTATCAATGCACAATTATAATTTTTAAGTCAATTTTTTTTCCAAATAAGTTAAACAATATCTGAATTACTCACTCACCACTTTTGTGGAAGTTCAATAAAATGTTGCCTTTTGTACATCTAAGATTGCGTATGATAATCAATTTCAATTTCAAAGTTTTTCATGCGATTCTTATTGCATCAGATATGATGTTGAATTGAATACAAAATGTTTGCGACGACAGCAATGGCAAAGCCTCTATTACAAATTAACAGGAAACATGAAAAGTGCAAAACTGAAGCATCAACAAATCTACCGTTTCCTTTTGTCTTCCCCCCCTCCCCCAAAAGAAAAACCAATGTAAAATACAAAAAAAAAACCCAAAAAAAAAAACATTTTCTCTAAAAAAATCTCAATATTCTGTAAAAAAACAAAATCTTTGTATTTTGTAAAAAATAATTCTCAGAATTCCATAAAAAATAAAAATACCCAATATTCTGTAAAAAAGGAAATAAAAAATCCCTGTATTTTGTAAATAAAAGTACTGCAATAAACTTTAAAAGATTAATTTTTCAATTTAAAACATTCTTTCAATTATATATGTGATGGCTTGTATTACAAAGGATGCAGTGAATCCCATGGTTTAATGAAAACTCAACATCCTTTTAATAGGACTATTTTCTCTCGGGTTAGTCAGGGATAATTTCCCTGAGGGATTCTTGTGTTTACAGCCCTCGATGGCTCTCGTGGTCTCCTCTCTTAGTTCAGTCGTGCGGGTTTTTTTTTTTTTTTGGAAGAACATAACGTAGTGATTAGTTCAATCATTTAATAGATTTTTTAATATTTTTGTCTTCGATATCACATTTGTTTTGTTTGACTGTTCTTCTTAAAATTTAATGACAGCTTTTTTTTATAGATATTTCTTTTAATATCTTTTAAATATTTTTTAATTTAATTTTTAACATTTTTAATATTTTTTAAATATTAAAGAAGATATTTTTGATGAAGTATGAACGCTTCACTTAAGAATATTATAACAGTGTTTTTGAGTTAGAATAAATATTAAGTCGAATTGTAAGATAAACTTAATAAGCCTAAATCTTTATTTATTTGCAAAGAATTGAATATACACAAACACCATGATTGGTTGGTAATAATCATGTGATTTGCAATCATTGGAAAACTTAATTGACAACTGAAGACAAGACTAAGGCAACTGAAGAAATTGATTTTCAAATTAAATTTAGAATTTAATGTGTTTGTTTTGAATATTGTTGTAATTAAGTACATGCTTAATAAAGAAGATGACAGAAAGGATGATCTAATGTTAGTAAAGTAGTGGGTAACTGATTGAGGGCTGGAAGAGTCGGCTTCAATCATCGGAGATTTTTTCACATCGTATCTACATTGGGATCCATCCGATCTCTGATGAATGAGTATCGTGTTTCTTACCCGGGTGTTGATGGATCTGGCGGGCATGGGCTCTGATTTTTTTTTACGTGGTCACCTATTTTTTGATGCTGAACACAATGGTGAAGGTTTCATTCTAATATCTCTATCCGTTTGGCCGCTACAGAGTTTGATATACAAACAACACAAAAGCGGTTCCCTATGGTAACTGTAACATGGGACCGCTAATAAATGATAAATAATAATCAAGGTATTTTAACAAAAAAACATTGATTTTTGAGGAATGTTGTGATTTTTTAAAAAATATTATTAAGAAAAAGTAACTGTTTATTTTCATTTTTATGCAATTGCTGCTGAACATTTAAAATGTAAAACTCATTCTTGCAAATATTCAAATATCCACTGTGAAAAAAGGACAAAAATTCTTATACAATAGCACTGGAATCTAAACAATGGATTTCAACCCTATTTCTGTTAATATCTCATTTTCTTAAATGATTAATAAAAGTTCTTAATCCAGTCCCAAGATTTGGACTTAGACAATTTTAGTAGGTAATGCTGATTTCAAACCATTGATTTAAAAACATTAAAAATTTGTACTGTTGGTATTCAGCAAATATTTCAATTGGAATATAAGCTTATCGTTTTTTTCACCATTTAAAAACATAGAAATGAAATGTTGAGAAAAATAAGCTTTAAGTTCTACGTAATTTTTATCCAGAAATAAATTTCAATTCCTGCTTCGTGTTTTAGTTCTTTAGGTCTCCATAACCATCAATAGGATCTGAGATTCATTCTAGTTTTTTAAGTTGCTCTCTTGATTGAAGACCAAATAATGGTATATGGTTCCAAGCTGAGCTGCTCTTTGATAAGAATGTAATGTTACAAATCATAAATTGAGACTTCTGGGCAACTTACAATAAGAGAGTCATAATCTCATGCTATTAAATTCAATATGTGTTTTCTTCTTGTTTCTTACAGAATTCTAGTTTCGCAGTTGGTTGAGTTCTTAAAAGAAATCGAATAATCTCAATCTACAAACGAAAAAAACTGATGACAACAAAAAAAATGTTTCTTTGTTGACAAAAACGGAACCGACAAATGAGGACCTAAGTGTCTGTGGCTACCGAAAATTAAACAAACAGTTCAAAAATAACTGAGGGGGAAGAATGTATTACAGGGAAGTTATTTTTAGATGATTTGGTTATAAATGTCAGGTATTTTATTAATATTTGGTCCAAAAAGAACCAAAATAAAGAGGCATTATTATAGGAACTAATAACTAATAAGAAATTCAACTTCCAGAACGAAACAAAATTTAGATAACTCAATCATAAAGAGGACCTTAGATCAAACTTAAACCCCCATATGGTAGTTGGTGATGCGGATACTAAATTTTTATTGTATTAAAATTAAAATACTGAATACTATTTGAGAATTAAGTCTCTTTATTTGTTTTAAAAAATCTTCAAAAATTGAGTGAAATTTTATTGGATTCTTGAAAGTTATTTGACGAAAAGTTTTACGTAATTACAATTAGTTGTTGATCTTGAAAAATACTGAAAAAGATTCCAAAAATAGACACAAACACGTAGGGATGGTTTTTGTAACTTGATGATAGTGTTTGGATCATCTTTAAACAATGTGTTAATGCAGTACAGTATTAGTATTCAATGAAAATGCAGAATACACGGGAAAGAGTCCAGTGTACATTGATACAGACACTGCGATGACTCCTGTAGACTGTGTGATGAGAAATCCGAACTTTTAGATCCAGGGACTACTTAAGCCTCAAGTGTAATTTTTGGGAAAATAAAACAGAAATTATAAATTATCATATTTTAGTTAAATTCTTATATTTTTCGTTCGCTAATCCCTTGATCTTAAAAGGCTCCCTGTTTAATATTATAACATCAAAATATTATATTAAGACGAAATATATATTCTTCAGAAATCTTTTTCTACAGAAATTAAATATTTAGAACAAAAATTAATTGCAAAAACAACAGCTAAGAATTTCTAAGACAATGATTGCTTTTAGTTAAGAAAAGTTAAGTTAATAAAAGCACTTTAAGTTTCCATCCAATTCTCATTAACTTTTAATGAGAGAACTAGCGCGTAGATCTTCTTGAAACTTCTATATTTATGGACAAGCAACGTCTTCTGCATCTTCTGCATTGAAAAGTTTATCTGTGTGGATTTATTTGGAAAAAAACGCAAATTAAAAATATAAAAATTGCACAGAAAGCATTAGAAAGTTTACAGTTCCCCAGAAATTGGCAATTTAAAGCATCGTAAATTGGCACAATTTTAATGTGATCGAAATTAATTGAAGATTTAATGTAATGTGTATCAATTAATCCATAATCAGCAGAACTGAAAATTTGAATTTAAATTAAATCAGTAATACTTAATACTAGCATTTCAAAACAACAACGGGAAGAAAAACAACAACGCATGTGGTAGGAAATTGGAAATTAGTTCCAGTTGCGAAGTGAAAAAGACCAGTTGTGGAGGAGAAAAGAAGAAAGAAAGAAGATCCTGCGGAAGGAGGGAGGAATGCGATAGTTCGAGCTTGACCATGCATACAAAAGTAAAGTTGAGGGAAGGATGTGAGATTCCTCTGTTTGGTCTTGGAACAATCAAAAGTCAAGAAAGATAAACATGAAAAGAATGAGATGTCCACGGAAGAGTCAGTTTTGTGTGCATTACAGCATGGCTACAGGCTGATTGATACCGCTGAATTCTATGGTAATAAATAAGCGGAGGTGGGCCGAGCTATCGCCAAGAGTGGAGTTCCACGAGAAGAAATTTACCTCGTTACTAAACTCTGGACTAAAGGATACGATGAATGTAAAAAGGCATTTAACAATAGTCCGAAAAATTTCAAATCACCTTAGGCCTGTCGTGGTGATCCTTTAACTTAACATTACTTCTTCATTTACTTACCCCTCGCTAATCTTTTTAAAATAAATCTATTACAAATTAAGCTTTAAAAAAACATTATTGGTGATGTTTGTTTTCAGTATGATATGTTCTATTTAATGATTAATACGTTAATGAGACTTCTATATGGTTGGTATTTTGAACTTAAGGGATTTGTAAGGTATAAGGTATATTTGAAAAAGTATTATTTTATTGTAAATGAAGCAGAAGTAAAAGATTTGAATATAAACTATTTGCTTTCGACGTATATTGCAATTGCAGATAACGAAAATATACGAAGGAAAAACTATTTTCACCAAGAAAATACAAAAACAAAAAACAAAACAAAAAAGATGCAGTTGTTTAAGGATCTCAGCCTTCTAATGTCTGAGAAGTTTCTTTCTTTTTCTTCCTGAAGGGAAAAGTTCTCAGTTTAGGATTGAAGAGTTAATTAAATGAATTTATTTCCAGTTCATTCTGAAAGAAAAAAAGCACCTTCATAATTGGAGTAGGAAGGATGTTCCTAATTACAAGGTGGTGTTAATTGATTTCGCTTGAATAAAATGAGCGACTACCTTTAGCTCATCAGAGGTCAAAGCCACATTTGGTTTCGGTGACCGAATCACGAACCACAAACTTCGAGTGTTTATCCGTTTTACAGACTGGATTAACGATCCTAATCTCTTCACTAATGAATTCGAGATCGAGTTTCCAGTGCCTCTGGTTATGGTGGAAACTGAGGTTCAACGAGTCTAATAATTCTCGTATTTCCGAAGATATCATTTTGAGAGACAATGAACAAATTCAACATTAAATTTTACATTATTGAGTTTCAGGAAATAGTGTTTTTGTTTTGTTTGGTTTGTAATAGACAGTTCGTAAGCTACAGCAGTGTATGGTTTAATCTAATGTTCTGATCTAACATTGGGCTAATATATACAGGAAGATACAAAAAAATAAAACCAGAAATGTTCAGATTGCGGAATGTGTCCATAAATCTCTATTCTAGCAAGCTGAAATTTTAGACTTAGGTTTCGGTAATTATAACGAAGATTTCTATTGATTTTGATATATAGGCCTAAATAAAATACAGACTAATTGATAAGAAGCCGTGATAGAAAAAAAATCTTTAAATCTTCATAATTACGAAAAGTAAAAAGCTTTTTTTCTTAACAAAGTCAAAACTTTATGAAACTGTTAGATAAATGTTACTGAATGAGAGTTGTTTTCAAAACTCAGGGTCTCCAAAACAGAAAGTTTCGAGATCCTTTACAGCATTATCGCTGTAAAAAAATAAACATTAATTACATAGGAAACCTTTTACGTACTGTCGCTGTCTCTTGGAATGCTATTTCTGGACCTTACCATGTAAGATATTTCGAAGTTGCTATACCTTGTTCTTAATAGTTTAGTAAATTCCTTGTTTCCTTGTTTAGCAAGTAATGGAATTACGCCGAATTTGACAGTGGTAATGATTCTCGTAACTCCACGAGACTGACTTAGATACATAGAAAAACAAAGAAAGAAGTGAGAATGCACAGTCAGGCAGAATATTTTGAGACTGATATCCTGAACGAATGGAAAGAATAAAAAGATACAGCGAAATGTTATCATGGATTGGAATCTATGTATGTACTATCATGCATGTATTTGATTTCCTAAAAAAAAAAAACGCTTTTTCTGTTAATTTAGCACTCCTCTCATCTTTTCGTAGAACAATTGTCATAATTTTTCAATAACTTAGCTGATATTGAAGTTAAATTTTGAAATGTATTGTTACAAACATTTGAAAATGAAGATCTCTGCGAGATTTCTGGAAAAATGTTGTTGATGATACGACAATTTATTTGTCTTATTATTATTAAATCGCCCCTCTCCTGTTTTTACTCTGAAATTTTATCTCCATTCCTCACTTCTGCAACAATCTATATCTAAATTCGCTCCAAGCCGAAATTTTATTTTCTACCGTAATTTATCTACATTCTCAAAACCTACCTTGTCCCTCACATATTTTTACTTTCACATCTCATATCTATTCCTTATCTTCCACTTCACCAAATCAAACCACTGTTACCCTATTTCGACTTCTATCCAACTTATCCGAGCCATCGCTTTATTATATCATTTCCTAAATAACATTTTTTTTGGTTTTCTTGTTTGTTATTTTATTTATGATTCATGGAAATACTTTATTCTAAATGATCTGAAAGAATATTTATTCAAAAGCCTGGAAGTTTTTAGAAGCTTTTGGAACCTGTGCCATTATTTTTACATTTGTTGTACCTTTATGAAAACTATTATTATATATTATTAGAAAGAAAGTACTAGAGAAAATGGTAACGACTTATGTAAATAGGAAATATTAAAAGAACTTTAAAGGCCATTCGTCTTAGTTTATCTTCAATCAGTTTTCATGTTTTTTGTTCGCAAAAGTCACCTTATTATGGCTTCTATACTTTTTAATGCCATCATTCTGTTTTCAATTTCAACATCTTACAGTCTTAGCTGTATTGAATGTTTCGAGCTTCCCAATGGAAAAAGACAATCTCAAGATCAATCTTCTTTTCATCTATTTTATTTGTTGGAAAACAAATCTAATGCAACGTTCTGGAACGTCTTATAGCCTTGGGCCCAGATTCAATCTGCTTTCCAAATGATCAACATTTGGAATAAGGAATAAGGAAGTATTCAGCCAAATGTGGATGTACAGAAAGATGACTTTCGCTTAACGGGATATTCTGCATTAAAGAAAAAGAAGTACATTAGACTTTAGAAGAGAACTTTTGCCAACGATTTTGCTGAAACCAACAAAAGGTAATGATCCATAAATACATATTTCACATATCTTTTGGCATTGTTGAAACAATTCGTAATTTGCGAAAACCAAAATAGAAAAAGTACTTTTATTGCATCGTAAATTTAAAATAAAGTAGGCATTAGAACTTGCTACTTGTTTAAAGTCCATGGGGTCCGAAATGAAATTCTTTTCATTAGTACTATCTTCCGAATCATGGCTGTATCTTTAACTCATTTTCCAGTTGCTGAAAGTAATTCTATATTCAAATATTTAAGTTGTCTAAATCCAGGTCATCTCAAAACATCTTAAGCAGTTAATGCGCAAATGATAAATGACGAACTAAATTGATAAATGTGAAATTATTAATTATCCATAAAAATTCATTTTTATTGCCTTTTTCTATCATCTTGGACGCAAATCTGTCTTTAGGGACTAGCAGAGAATTTCTTTCAAATACAAAATTAAACCACTTAATGTCTTTAAGAATAAAGGAATTCTTAAATCAATTCACTGATTCAAAAGTTGTTAGTGGTGTTAGTTGTTAATATTCCCTCTCCAATCATATTTACCAATAGAAATATTAAAGCCTAAGTCTTTGTAAGCTTTAGAAAAGTTCGTAGAAATAGAAAGAAGAAAACAACTCATACAGTTGAAATGTCCTACCATGTACTACCATGTTCTTACATTATGGCTACAAAAGTATCAGATTTAATTTTTAAATGCGCAGATAACAATGTAAAAGTATTACATACTTTATTACCTAATCTACTTTCTATTTTGTGTGGAACTGATATCTCCTTTTAATCAATTCAATATGAAATTTCAGCTGAAATATTTGACTTTGATGTGGGTGAGAACGTTTGATTGGCATTTTTATTCCAACAGATTGAATGTAATGTTATTTAATGCGAAGAAATCTCTAATCGATTGATGGCCGTCAGCCGGAAGTGCTGAGCCGTGCAACGCTACCCGTGTTCTATTAATACAATGTATTCATCACCCACCACCTCTTGAGGCAACAGTCATCCATTCATTGACTTAATTGGTTCCGAACAGCCGTTCGATTACAACCATAATTTGATAACAGTTATTCCGTCCATCTCTTTCATTCAAAACCAGTTGGTGAAACTAATTTCATCACACAGATCTTTTTTAAAATCAGCCTTATTTCGCAAACCACAGAATATTGCTGCTTAAGTTTAAAGTTTCGAAGACCCTTTATCTGGACTGAATAAATTTTCTCATCAAATAAATGTATATGTCTCATAATATAAATTGTAAAAAAATAATAATAAAGTGAATTATAGTTATACTAAATCTGAATATAAAAGGCATATTTGTGAACAAAGACATGATAAAACGTTTTTGGCAACAAGATATCAAAGATGTCATGCATTGTTTTATTGTAAAGAAAAGAATGAAGAATATACAGTAGACCTACTTTAAGATTGTTACATCAGTGACATGTAAGTTTGAGTTTTCCATGTAAGAAGTCTAAAGGAATTATCTCAATATATTTTTCTCGCTACAGTCAATGTTTTGGAAAAATAAGGAGAAAAATGGTTAACAAGAGTCGATAAAAATAAAGCTTCCAGATATTCCCAATATTTCAAGGTTTAGAAGGAAATTATTAGTGGAGATTTATATCGCCAAGAAGATTTCAATTGGAACATCAAGAATCAAGTCATGATGCAAATTCCAAAAGATTAAAGTACATTTCAAAAGTGGCTGAACAACTAATATTATTCCTGGAATAAAACGGAAATTGAATATTAATGGCGAAATGATAACATTTCTATTAAGGACAAATTAAGAAGATATTAAGATATTTAAAATAAAGTTATTCTATTGTTTCTGATTGACGATATTAGATATCAAAGACACATTCAAGACGAGGATAACTTACGAAATATATTTACGAACTTTTAGTAACAAATTCTGTCAAAAAGATATTAATCCGTAGAAGATCAGTTCATCTGGTTTAGATAGCTATTACCCTTAACTATTACCGTTTACATCTGCCATGACTGAATGCTGCAATCTGATTGACTGCAATAATCTTTCTCGATTGCAATAATAATACCAACGCAATAAGAGAACCAATAATACCACCTACATTCCAACACGAACACCTGCATTCTAATATCAGCAATTGAAATAGCATTCAATACTAATATTTACATTATGTATTATTACTATATAATAGAGAGTACTGGAATACCCCTGCCACACTGTATATTAGGTTAGGTTAAGTATCCCAATGGGCCTCAGTATCGCTGGGAGGTAAGGCTCCGACGTTTCAGTGACACAGGACTGAGTTGAGGTTAGATGGTCAATCCAACGCCCGCCTATACCCCCGGGATAAAAAGCCTGGTACCCATTTTACAGAGGGGCCGGGGAGACCCTAGGACCCGTTTGGAGGAGAAAAATCTCTGCCCTCCACCGAGGCCGGGGATCGACCCGCCACCTCCAACTAGCAGCCTTACCACTCGGCTGCCGGGCCCACTAAATATACATTAATAATACTTTATTCATTTCAAATAATATGATTATTAATATGAAAAGAAACTTAACGTGCCCAATGATTCAAAGATTCAAAATTCCTTTTGCGCCTAGCAGATTGCAGAACAAGGAATAATTGTTGTTTGTTTTTTATTTACTTTTTGGTTAGGATTTCTTCGGGGGAGTTCCCGCTCTCGGGAGCGAGTCCCGGGAAAGCTAACCCCTCGCACCTTCTGGGTCTGTCATTCGGTGGAGTTTGGCTGGCTGATGGGTCCTAATAAGGACGAAATGGTCCATCCCAGTCTCTTCCCGATGACAACTCAGGGTGCGAATCCTTCCTTATAGCGTTGTGCCTTCGTTTGCTTACTTAATTTAATGATTATTAATAAATACAAGATATCAGTCAATATTTAATTCTTTAAAAAGTATCTGCGTAATTGTCTACACTGTTGAGACAAATAAGTTAAAGTAAACTTAATTGTCAAATTAACTAATTTATTTGACTGTTTATTTCACTTCCATTTTAACTACAGATACTGTATATCATGGATTTTTAACAATGACAAACTTTGAGAAATCGATAATTAAAATTGTTCGAAAGCTATTTGAGTACATTCCAAATGAAACCAAGATAGAATATTTCTTTATATATTTATTTACACAAGATCTCTTTCGTGCTTCGTCTGGGAAAAGAGCCAAAGAAAATAATAACTGAGATCAACGTTTGAATAAGAAAACTTTAAAGTTATTTTAGAACAAAAGTTTTGCTTAAATGCATTAAATATATATATATTTAATGTCCAAACTGGAAGCTCATCCTTCGAGTTTAGAAAAGCAAAGATATCAATCAATCATTTGCAATTTAAATTTAAATTAATTTATTTATTTAAATATATATAAATTTTCATATTCCAACATCAGATTTCACTTATTTACCAAGTAAATATTCTTTGTTTACTTTCGATTATGTAGGAAATTATGAAATATCAGCTTCCAAATATTATTTCAGTTATGAAATTTAAGTCTGATTCTGTTTATTCAACGTTTCTCAGTAATTAGAATCTGTTTCTATTCTTTATCTATTATTCTTACTATCCCTAGTAAAGATAGATTCATCAAATGAAGGCATGTGTAAAAGGAGGAGTACCGTATATGCTCCAATAAACGCCGAGGCTCTTATTGTCGCCGGTCTCTAATAAGCGCCGGGCTGCAGAGGGGACACGGCCAAATAATAGCCGGTCTCCAATAGTAGCCGGGTCTTTGATATTTGCCTACCGGTACTAGTGTAAGCGTCCATATCTTTATAGTCGTGCATAATACCTTACGGTACATTGCCTTACAAAATGCCGCCGAAACGATCATTTGACATTGCCTTTAAGATTCGCGCGGTGGAATACGCGAAAGAAACTTTCGGTAAGGCGGCCGCCCGACGAATAGCTGCGAAAGGTACAGAAAGACATTGCCATTTATCTTTAACAGTCTTACGTAGCATGTGAAATTCAAATAAAGTAGCTATATGTTATATTAGCCGGTATTTATGTGTCAAAATATTGCATTCTGAAGGTTTTTGTTAATAATGGCCGGTCTCTAACAGCAGCCGGTCTCTATTAAGCGCCGGGAGCCGAGGCTAGTTTTGCAAATAAACGCCGGGGGCCTCTATTGGAGCATGTACGGTATTCATTTTCCTAATAACTTTCGAAACAGTATGTAGATCTTCTTGAAACATGATATTCATATTTACGGAGAATTTTTTTTTTTTTAAATTTTCTAATTTTTTTCTATCCAATGGAAAAATCTGATTATGAAAATTCCTAAGGAAAAAGTGTTGGCAATAAGAAAGTATCAATGAAGGAATGAGATTCATTGCTGTTGAAGAATATATTGTTTTCATTCTAAATTTGTTTTGAATCAATTAATTTTAAATTTAAATTAATTTAATTTCATTTAAATTTTAATCAATTAATTTTGAATCAAGTTAATTGTTTTTCAGGAATTTTGGGGATTATTGTTAGCTAAAGGAAAATTTGATTGATTGTGTTTGGGAGCTATTAAACTTTAAAAATACGGAGACTTTTCCTGTTCTATCGTTTTCACGACTTCGAAAAAATGCGAAAATTTTGCTCTGGAGTTCAATTAGTCAAAATATAAATTTATCAATATTATAAAAATACTATTTGTACTTCAAAATTATTAATTATTAAAATTACACGAGGCTATTTTGATTTCGAATTCAGTTAACTAAAAATAAACACCTTTCAAAAAAACTTTTTTTTTTTTTTTTTTAGGTTTGAATTCATATATTCGATAAACATTGATAAATCATTGGTAAGCCGTAATGGAACTCGAAATTGATGTCCTTAATTCTTATTCAAATTTATACAAGAAGCTCAGGTGTGTTGATGAATACAATTGTTTTGTTCTGAATCTTTCTCTCAAGATATATGAAAATCATTAACCTCATAACCTTTTCATGCTTAAATTTCTATCCTGGCTTTTCTCTTGTAAACTACAATCACTTTATCTCGGTCGATTTTATTTCTATAAGTTCAGTCTAAAAATATACTAGACTGAACTTACCCTCCTCAGAACGAGAAATCTAAGACTCAAGAGAAGAATTAACGAACAGCCACTACGAGAACAACAAGAACTTCATTCAGTATAACACTGCAAAAATATACTTAAAGTAAATATTATTTCAAATTTAACTGGAAACTGCTCAAAGGTTTATAGGATAAGACAATGAATCGCAAATAATTGAATGATTGTATTTTGATTTAGATAGATTATTTACTTTATGATAGATTACTTACTTGATTTATATATATTAAATGCACCATTCCTTGCATCGTCTGCTGAATATATGTAATAAAAAATATCATTTTTTTTACCATCTACAACAAACATTCGAAAATGTTGAAGTTGGAAAGTTGGACTGTGTTGCTGCATAACAATGACAGTGCACTTTAAAAGAAGTAAATACGTTTTACCAGTGAAGTAGAAGGACTTCTTTCTCTGGAGTGACGGTACTGCATAAATCGACTGAATTTCTTTCAGAAATCAAATTTCAAATCTCCTAGAGTGCAGATGATTTTGAAAGAACTTTTTTCATTTTTAACCCCTTTTTAACATCAGTAAAGAAGCAACTTTTAATGAATTCGTACCACATTTGCTAACCCCTTTTTAACATCAGTAAAGAAGCAACTTTTAATGAATTCGTACCACATTTGCTACTTTTGATCCTCAAAATTAAACTAATCGAGATCTACAAACATAATCCAATTGAGAAACAAAACTATTTATAATACAATATCTTTGTTTTTTACTTCATGTTGTTTTAACTCAGTTTATCTGTTTTTATCCTGTTATTAACCTAATTTAGTCTCCTAAATCTTTGTATGTTGCAGGTTAATGCATGTAGTCGTGATTTTCTTATTGAATTAATGGACAGGTCTTCTTAAGAAAATGGATAAATGTTTACTGATAAACAAGATCTTTTGTAATTAAAAAACAAGATAGGGATAGCGATTAGTAAACTAATCATAATGCTTCGCAACGTCTTCTGATATAACAAAATATAATTATGAATATAATTTAATTTCCTTATTATTACAAATCAGAAAATTGTGGAAGAATTATGGAAGAAAATTTACTGTGGAAAATTATGGAAGAAGATAAAATTCCGACGAAATTAATTGATGTAATTAGAAGTATATATAGAGAAACAAAAATTAATATAAAATTTATGAATGGAAAAATATCAGAGCCTCTAACTATAAATAAAGGAGTGAGACAAGGATGTGGACTTTCCCCAATACTTTTCAACATATATATAAATAGAATTCTAAAAGAATGGAAATCAATTTATAAAAATGGTATCCAGATCACAAAAGATGAAAAATTGAAGACATTACTGTATGCTGACGACGAAGTTTTGATAGCAAATTCAGAAGATGAACTTCAAATTGGAGCAAATCATTTAAATACTATCTCAAAAAATTTTAAAATGAAAATTTCGGAATTAAAAACAAAATCCATGGCAATGTGTGGAACACAAATACAAAGAGTGAAAATTGTAATTAATGGAAAAATAATAGAACAAGTATCAGAATTTAAATATTTAAAAAACATAATTTCATGTTATAACGATGAGGCAAACCTGATATCAAACATACAGACATACAACAGAATGAATGGAATAATTAGAAGAAGATTTGGAAAACAAATGACGAAAGAAACACTACTAAGATTACATAACATTACAGCCAAAGCAGCAATTAAATATGGGAGTGAAACCTGGATATTGAAACAAAGAAACAAACAAAGATTGGAAACTGCACAAATGAAATTTTTGAGACCTTTATTAAGATTTACACGTTTGGACAAAAAGAAAAATAATGATATTCGAACACAACTTAAAACTCCAAGTTTAATTCAAGAAATTCAAAATTACCAAAGTAATTGGCTTAACCATGTCGAAAGAATGTCCAACGATAAAATTCCAAATTTAATATTGAGCTATAAACCCAAAGGGAAAAGAGACAGAGGACGACCAAACACAAAATGGAAAGACCAAATTCATCTTCAGAGATAGGAACAGACAATCTAGTCTATACCTAAGAAGTTCAAGACAAGACAAGACAGAAAATTGTTGCGAATGCAAAAGGCGCAATTGTTGCGATTATTGTGATTGTTGTGATTGCTGTAGAGCTGTATTATAAATCGCATTGTTGCGCATGCAAAAGACGCAGTTATTGCGATTGTCGTTGCGATTGTTGTGATTGTTGTCATTGTTGCTAATGATATTTTAATGATACTTGTCCACAAACAAAACGGAAATATTAGTCTTCTGATCCTTATCGTCAGACTAAACGTTCCAAAAAAGTATTAAGAGGCGCAACCATTGACTTTCATTGCATTTTTTCATTTTCTCACAAGGATAAATCTTTCCCATTCGCTTGATTTTTGATTAAAATTAATGAAAGTTAAGACACTGGTTTAGTTTCTAAAAAGTAGAACGTGGACATTTAAAAAAAATGTAAGCTTC
Source organism: Thereuonema tuberculata (assembly GCA_023159025.1). Taxonomy (NCBI): domain Eukaryota; kingdom Metazoa; phylum Arthropoda; class Chilopoda; order Scutigeromorpha; family Scutigeridae; genus Thereuonema; species Thereuonema tuberculata. Next base: position 15,010,717 of record JAFIDM010002131.1, read on the forward strand.
AAATTCTTTAAGGAATTTCATGTTGTGAAGGAATATTATTCTACAATCTCCTCTTGGCAATCAGAAGTTGGAGACCACAGTGAAGCAAAGGTCATTAGATTGTCCAACAAGTAGTTTAAAAGTAAAAAAATCCCTGACGAAACTCAATAAACAGAATATTTGTAAAAGCTAATTTTCATCGTTCCGTTAATAAAGCTTGAATTGACCTTTTGAACGGAAACGTTAATAGGCAATTTCAAATATAGATTTCATTACTTTAGATTGCGTTTGCGGTTGGATTCATTTCATTTTCCATTACTAAGCTTAAACTCTAATCAATTACTGTCTCAAAAATCATTAACCACATAATCAGTCAGTGTTATTTGTATATTTGATTTTGAGCCTGGTTGCTTCTGTGATATCAATACTATTTGTAAATATTAATTTTTTGAGTTTCAATTTTAATCTAATCATTTGATTCCTCTAGAAGTTTGATATGTTTTATTTATCTTCATTGTTTCGAATGCCTGATTCGAATCAGAAAATTTTCGACAACTTGTAAATTGCAAAATTTAATGTGCACTTTTTCCGTAATTATGATTTGAATGAAAGTTGATTATTTCAACTGTAGCATGTTATTTATTAGTTAAAAATCCGAGGTAATGTTTAAACATCAAAAGACCAAAGTAGCGCTATACCGGGTGAGATTAAATCTAATGTTGGATCACTGCAATGTTTTGTGCTGATGGTATCTAGAAGTTTGTTTGAAGCGATCAGTTCTTTTACAGACTTCTGAGACCTTCCTTGGAGATGGGGTTTCAGTAACATTTTTACAGAGAGCATCCCGATAGGAATTAAGATCAGGAGAACTGGTCATTCTATACCTATAAGGCATACATCGGATGTAAGTAGGAGTTATACTTCGTTTTCATCTTCTTAAGGCGAAAATAGTCTATCTCATTATAAATGTCTTTTTCATGGATATTGTAGGGATAATTTATTCCTCGTTCTCTACTGATTAGAACTTAAATGGAATCGGTCTAGAACAAAATCTGGACCCTTTCTTTGAATGACCTCCATTGAATTTCAGTCCAAATGATAAGACGACTAGAGTATTTTAAATCTTATTTCATCGGGTGGAAGATAAGGGTTAAGAAATTCGTGCAGCTTTGTGTATAATGACTAGCGGTCTTACAACCACAGCAAGGACCGATCACAGCAGTGTCTGGTAGCAGTGCTTTTCAAGGATAGATAAGATGCCGGTCATCCACGGAAGTTGTAGTCCTTCGCTGTAGTTTTGCAAACAAAAACAATCTCTTATGGTGTGGCTCATTTACATCAATCATGGAAAGCAGAGTTGTGGGTTTTCCGGAAAATTTTGAAACAGAAAATTTTCTGGGAAATTTTCCGAAAATTTTCTGGAAAATTTTCTAAGCCACTAAATTAATAAGGTATTGTAAAATTAAACTCTCGTTCACTAGAGGCTACAAGAAAACAAAACTGGAGTATTTTCATCAACTCTGGATGTGATGCCCTTTTGTGTTTTCCCTTTCCAACAAAAAAACTATAAGCAAAATTAAATAATTAACAAAGCATAGAAATCGTGATTTATAAGTTTTCAATCAGTGTAAAGCTGAAAAGTTAAAATATAATAATAATAATAATAATAATAATAATTACAAGAAACACATTCTACATGACGCAAACACACATATAATGTCTTAGTAATTAATTACAAAATGCCATATTGGACAAAATATTTTGTTTACTAAATTGATCTATGAATATCTGAAATGAAAACAAAATATGTTCTAAAATAACTACATATTTCTCTACAAAAAATAATATTATTTTTTTTTATTAATGATGCTGACACATTTCATGAAAAAGCTGAATTACTATAAAAATGTGTTGAAAATCAAAACAAATGACCAAAATTTATACATTCAAAATTTGTGGAAAAAAAATCCAATATAATAGGATTTTGATCGCAATTATTTTCTACAAACACTTTTCTAACTGTGGAATCACCAAGATTCCACGACGTAGATGTTCTAACTTTCTGGGTAACTTTGAGAACTGGAGAGCATAGGGTGACCTAAATTAGAATTGCTGCTAGTGCTACTAAGTGAAGATTCTGTGTCTGTGTTCCTGTTCCTTTAATAGATCATGCTCAGAATCAGAATTTGAAAGCATGACATTGTCATCGCTTATCAAATGAAGATTTTGTGAAACCGATAACAGCTTCGCAGTGCGTTCATCTGTCAATCTACTTCTCTTTTTTGTTTTTATGTTGCTAAACGTCTTCCAATTGCGTTCACATGAAGCAGCTGTTGGGAATATTCAAAATTCTGACTGCAACCGTAGACAGTTCTCTTGTACTGCAATAACCTTTCCACCAAGTCGTTGGAGATATTTTACTGGCAGCTTTCTAAATAATGTCTCTACTCCAGAGCTTTTGTTTTGCCCGGTAATCTGCTATATCTGACATTACTGTCACTTCATTTATATCAGGAGTGTTTTTAGCAACTTCGATTATGGTTTCAATAGCTGTCATTAAATCATTTTCTGACAAATTTTGTCCACAATATCGTGGATCCACACGATTTGCAGCTAAGTGCACTGAGTGAAAACAGAAATCGTATCTATTATTTAAAAACGATTTAACAAACTTTCCTTCTTCTTTGGTCAGGAGTGAAAAAGGCAATTGCTCGAATATTTTCTCATCAAGTTTTTTAAATAAGGTAGGTTGCCCAAATAAGGACCGGTTTCAAATAAGGCCCATCCTTCGTGTTATTAATAGAACGTTGACAATTTACCAAGACTAGTTATGTTTCAGACAGGTCCTGGCTTCTAGCGGTTACACCAAAAATTAGTTCCGTTGAAGTGGATAATTTCACCATGTTTGAACAGTTGAACAGTTAAAGTCGCCCGCAGCTTTTGTCGTTACTATTTCAACTTAATTTGATAAATCATCTGCATTTTTTGGCAACTTAATAAACTTAAACATGTTTTATGTCATTTTAAAGTGTGTAATGAGTAGAATAAGATACTGTATTTGATATTTTCCAGTTGACGTGCATTTCAATACTTTTTAGTAAAACAATGCATGAAAGCGTGGGATAACTGGGGGCTCCCAATAAGGCCCTCCATTCTGTAACATAATGTAATTATATATAATGAGAAAAAATATAACAAAAATCATCAACGCTAGTTTTAAATTCACAATTTTATAGATTAATTACTAATTAAATATTAATTTAAATAAAAGAAGTTTAACGTGCCGAAATAATTCAAAATAGATATCAATCCCAGGCACAAAGATTAATTTATGCCGCCGTTAAATTCCTTTTGTGCCTGCCGGAGTGCAGGACAAGGAACTTTTGTATTTTATATCTTGTTTAATTTTTGGTTAGGGTTTCTTCGGTGGGAGGTCCCATTCTCGGGTGCGAGAACCGGGATACTAACGCCTCGTGCACTTTCTGAGTTGTCATCGGAGGAGTTTGGCTGGCTGAGGAGTCCTAATGAGGACGAAACGGTCCGTCCCCGTCTCTTCCCGATGACAACTCAAGGTGCGAATCCTAACTTTAGCTTTGTGCCTGGGATTGATATCTATTTTAAATATTAATTTGTAGCTTAATATTTAGTCAGACCTAAATGTTGGAAATTGGCTGTTTTCACTGCCAAGCTCTTGTCCCTGTGACTAGTAGTGGGCCTTATTTGGAATAGGGGCTCCTTATAAGGCCCTTCAGTTATATTTTCAAAACTGTGTTATTACAGAAAGAATTTCAAATGCCACTAATTCTAAATTCACTTTTTCATAACAGCACACCTCAAGACAGTTTTCAGAATTTTCACTCTTGCAGTAGAAATGTAAAAAATCTTTAAACGTTATGTAATCCTTATTTGGGTAACCTACCTTATAACTAACTTTTGAAATAGCTGGTGCATCACCTTCTAAATTTTTTGTTGCTGCAGAAATGAGTAAAAGCAGGTTGTGTGCAGTCTGAACTTGCAACCAAAATATATCATTATCCAGTATCTGCTTTCGTACATTGGGAGGCAGTGATATTGTGTCATCTACAGCTGTACATTGTAAGCAGTTCTTTGTAAGCAGCAAACTGTCAAAACATCTTGTTGCTGAATCCCACTAGTTTCTGCGTGCAAAATAAGACAACTTTCTTTCCCTTGTTTTTCTTTCTGGATTGCCTTCAATGTTTGATTGGCCACATGGTGATTCTTAAACAATTGACAATTGCCTTGCATTTTGACAATATTGTTCGAATTGATTTCAAACTTATTATATCCTTTGCCAAAAGGTTTAACACATGAGCAAGGCAGTCAAATATAATTAAGTGAGGATATTTTTCCTGTACATTTGCCAAGCTGATTCCATGTTGCTTGCATTGTCAGTTATAAGGGCTATTACTTTCGAAGGACCTACTCTTTCAATTTCTGTTCTCCAAATTTCTGCTATATATTCTCCAGCATGATGAGAAGATTTTGTATTAACTGCTTTTAAGAATATCGGCTCAGGTGTTGCAAACATTATGTTCATCAAAGGATTTCCATGTATGTCAGTCCATCCATCTGAGAGCAGTGTTAATGATTCCGCTTCAGCAATTTTGTAAACCATTTCTTGTACTCTGTCATACTCTTTATCTAAAAGGGAATGGGATAAACGATAAACATGTATGATGGACAAATATGTTTGAAGTGTTCCATCCAATATTTATTTTCAGTAATTAAAAGTGGGGTTCCACTTGCAAATACAACACGTGCTAATGTCTCGTCTGCTTTTTCTTGATCTTCTTTTGACATTTTGTCAACCAATATTCATAATATATTCTTTGGATTGAAGTTGCAAATATGTCCTATAAAAAATTTCCTAAAAAATTGTCTTTTTGACATTTAACATTTTCCGGAAAAACATAGTGGAAAATTCTCTGGAAAATATTCCATTTTTGAAAATTTTCCGTGGAAAATTTTCCTCCCCACATCACTGATGGAAAGCATCAGTTATTTACACAGAATAGACAAACATTAGAGATATGGGTAATGGGAAGTTGACACGACATCCCCAGCACATCGTGAAACGCACCCGATAAATACCTAAACTAAACGCACCCGATAAATAGATAGGTATCTGGGTTTCCAAGCAATGCATTGCAATCGTCCTTAGCGACTTTGATCATAAGTGCATTGTTGGCGCAAGACAAACGGGCCATTCGATCACCCAAGCACTGACTACAAACGGGCCATTCGATCACCCAAGCACTGACTACATAAGGTTTTCGAAGACAACCGTATAAAGCATCGGCCGCGAGTCTGCCATGTACTATTAACAGATGTACCAGCGCCCATCGAGCAAGCGATGGTCACTCAAACACCATTGATGATCGCGTCGGCATAGACTGTCCTGGCTCGTACTGACCGACACAAGGGCAACGGCAGTGCAGATCACATCCAGTTTCAATGTCTGTGTACCAAGCAGCGTCAGCGAGCGAACGGTACGGCATAAGCTGTATACTCTAGGCTATGGAAGCGACGCTCTTTTCGGGTGCCACTGTTAACTGCGCGTCATCGGCCATTCCTCTATTGGAAAGAGGTTATGATTCTGTGATGGTTTGGGGAGTCTTGTCATGGGACATATTAGGTTCGTCGTGTATCTGGAGAGCTTCTTAAATGTTGCAAGGTATCAGAATGTGCTGACTGATCACCTGCATCATTTCATGGTCATGGCGCATCCTGCAGTCGATGGTGTTTTTCAGAGTATCAAAGTACTATCCCATCGGACCGCTTCCAACCAGGCATGGTTCGAGCAACACTCATTCGAGTTGGAGACCATCCAGTGGCCAGCAGGTCACCTGTTTTAAATCCTATCGAACGTTCTGGGATACCGTTAAGCTACACATCAAAGCCATAAATCCGCCATGATTTCGGCAGAGTTGTGCACAGTAGTACAACAGGCATGGCTGGCACTATCTCCGGCCACCCTCGACCATCTGGTGGAATCGATGCCTTGGCAAATACAGTTAACTATCATTCGCACTAGGCATGCTATTAGTTAGGTGTGTCTATTCAGTGTATGTACAATAATCGAACTCGCTATTTAAATATCCAAGTTTCATGAATTTAATCATTTTTATTACATAATCTCGATTTTTTTTGTTTCTTCTTTCATTAATAGAAACCAATGTCTTTATCAGTAAGATGATAATTGTTGATATGAATAAATATTTTATTATTATTCTCCTTTCTGTTGAATCACTTGCCAAATAAACTCTTGATAAAATTTAAGTGATCCAAATCGAGAAGTCTGAAGTTGGGTAAATTATCAGAATCATCTTGTTCCCTTTACGTGACGCCAGTGTGACAGAAATGTAGCTTCTTTACAAGAACTCGTGTTATGTAAAGAAGCAAGCATTACAATAATTTCCCTTAACTCCAATCATTTTCTTATCTTCTTTTGTTCTCAGTTTCTTTCATGTACCTGCATTTCTAATCAGATAAAAATTATCCTAACTGTTTGAACATAATTCTTGCTCTGCAACTGGCCAGTAAACTTTAAAAAGTTATCATAAAAAGCATTTTAGTCTTCTTTTATCTTTAAACTAAAAGTTGCTAAATGTTATAGTGTAATTGATACCCAAATAACAAGCTTTTTCTGATCTAGCGATCTTTTAGAATATGCTGTAATAAAACAGCTCTCCAATGTGGCAGTTCCTTTTCTTCCAGGGAGTCTTTGGACTTGCAATTAAATAAATGGTTAAATAAAACTATTGATTGATTTCTTTTGTTTACAGAAATGAATGAGAGCTTTTATGTTCCTTTTATGTTTTTACAAAATGAATTGAAAGGAGACAAAATTAGTTTTCGATCTTAAGCTAATCCACCTTTATAATGTATCAATCCATTGACTAGAATTCTAGTTTCCTGTAGCATTGAAAGACCTGTTTAATTACTAGGCCTACAGGAAACATGTACAAAGACGATGTTAAATATTTCAGTAAATTCTTAGAATCTTTCATTTCTTTTTGAAAGTTCATTTCCGAAAAGTAATTTTCTTGAAAAATTGCAAGCAGACTTCAATTTTTTAAAGTTTTAAAACAAAAAAAAAGTTATTCATAAGGTTTAATAGCTGCGGAATAATTTTCCCATTCATAAGTTTACTGTACATTCTTACAGGCTAAAAAGTATCTAAAAAATGTTTAATGTTAAGAAAATTCTTAAACTTTGAATTCTTAATGTAGGGGAGACCGGGGCTAGTTGGCATAGATTTACATTTTTCTATTTTTTTGTGCAATACTGAAGGGGATTCTGGTGAATGCGGCGGATAGCTTATCTTTTTGACTACAAAATTATGTAAGACCCATTAATTAAATCCGTGTTTTGGTAACCTCAAACACTTTTCCTAAAAGCTTGCAACTATGCCAACTAACCCCGGGTGCGGGATTAGTTGGCGTACCCCTAGGGGTGAGCGTAATGTGCGTAATGTGCTATGGATAGAGATATTTGAGCAGAACACAGCAATTTTCGAAAAAACATTTTATTTTATCAAAAATTTTATTTTAATAATACTTGAACAAAAAAACAACAACGACAAATTAAATTAAATGTATGAACAAACAATGAATTCTTAGCTATCTTTAGTTATTGTTGATATCAAACACAAATGTAGGAGTTATTTGAAAAGATGGGTTGAATTTTCGCAGAACTTTAGTTTGGTCGTACCAAATTTAGCCTTCCTCGTCTGGCCATCTCCAGTTTTTCCCCTTTTTTACCATTTGGCATAGCTATGCCAACTGATCCCTACTTAACTATGCCAACTAACCCCACAGGGATTTCCAAAACAAAATGAATACCACACAATCCCAAACATCAGAAACAAAAGATTATGATACATGCATGGAACCACAGTTATCCACTCTTTCGAGAACCGCCATCAGCAGTACTTTAATTCGATCTACATGTTCACCAAAACAAAACAAAATTACGATGAAAAAATTTACTCACCAGTCAGAAAAACGATAAAACAGCGGTCACTTCCTTCGTGACGATTCCAAGCAAACTAAAGTCACAGTGGATGGTGCATCTTTACATATATTTCCCACTACCAAGATGTCAGCGCTCTAGCTACACAGGAAATAGAAGCTGTGTGCCAACTAGCCCCTTATGCCAACTGACCCCGGTCTCCCCGGTCCTAATATAATAAAAAAAACTGTTTTCACTTGATTCTCAATTTAGATTCTTGAAGAGAATTTGTGAATGGTGTAAATAGAATAAACTTTATGATGTAGAATATCGTTTCAAAAGCAGTTGTGCTATTTTATGATTTCAATCCTTTTCTAGTAGCTAATAATGAGGACAGCAACTTGAAAAGCAATTATCATGTTCTTATTTGGAGACGAACTCTTAGATAATCTAAATTTATCTTCCGGATAAATATTAGGACAATCCCAATTAGAACAGTTTCCTGTTTTCTTTATTTATTTCTGATCCCAAAGTTCATCAGATACGAACCAAGGAAAACATTAGATAAGAAAACAACTTCGGCATCAAAGAGTGTTGCTGTTTATTTTTAGAAATCAATTTTACTACAAACAGAAGAGTATTCACATTTAAGGCAGATGCTCGAGATTGTTAAACTAGAAACCACAGGATATTAGGTTTGGTCTAACGTTTGTAATATCCTTAATAAGCGCTTTTAGAAAATGAAAAAGTTCTGAAATGCGATTCATGAAATGTTCTTCCGTCAGTCTTTGATGGGGATAATTCAAAAACTGTATATCCTAGAAATCTCCGTATTTAGAGGGAGGCGTAGATTGTTATAAGGAAGATTCTGTTCATTTCGGTCGGGCCATACCAATACCTAAAGGTCTAATGATTAAAAACTGCCTAAAGCATTGTAATTTAACCTAAGATTTTATATCGAAATAGATGGATAGACGAGATCTTGACTGAGACTAATAGATAAACTGCAACAGGCCAAAAACCATCCATCCATCCTACGTCCACCTTGAAAAGTATTCCACTACAGACCTACGTAGGTTCTTGGGATCCAAGACTTCCGGCGTTGTGTGTTACCAACGAAACTAAGTTAAGATCGGATGGTAGCCTGACCACCGCCCACATTTAACCCTCGTGAAAGAAAGCCAGTTTCCATTCTTCAAAGGGCTGAGTGAGCCCTAGGATCCATCTGGAGAATCATATACTACAAAGCTGAAATTTTCATATACTACAAAGCTGAAATTTTCATATACAAACTGGAAGTTCGTAAGATCCAATTGATTTAAATCGGAACAAGAAGCTAGGGCCAAAAACATAACATAAGTGAATGAACATTTTTGTTTTAACATCGTTCTTTGCTCTCTTATTTTACCGGAATCGATAAGCTAAGTAGGTTATATCTTAACATAAAATTAGTTCTAAATTAATTTTATGTTAAGATATAACCTACTTAGCTTATCGATTCCGGTAAAATAAGAGAAATTAGTTCTAAATTAAAGTCAGGTAAATAAAGTCACATTAATGTATAAATATGTTAGTGAAAGGTTGACTCATATAGAAGCTGTAAGACGAAAAGGTCGAATAGGATATCAGACTTATATCAAGACCACTTCTCTTTCGTTACTGAAGATGTACTAGCTCTTATTAAAAGTTTTATCACTTTCTTCAGCTAATTGAATTAGCTACAACGCGAATTAACAAAGAGTTTCTTACTAAAAAATATCTTTTAAATCAAATAATCTAGCCGTTCATAGTTTGTCCAACTCCTGTTTTTGGCTGACTTTGAACATAATGATACATAAAAGCATTTGTAAATTGAAGAAAAAAAGAAATAATTAAACTTCGAATAATATTAAAAGAAGTAGCTTTTGTTAGAGAAAGTTTAAATTACAAAAAGTCCCTATAAATGGCGTTGTCGAAGTTTTAAAGTCATTCGATAAAAATTATTAATAATTTCAGTATTAAGATTTTACGCTGAAAATATTTTTAATATTCTGATCATTTTAAACTAAAAGTTTAGATTACATATCACCAAATTAAAGCCACAGATCCTACATTACCTTGAAGCTTTTCCAAAGAATACTGTATATCTGAAAAGACTTCAGCAATTATCCAAAAATTCTATGCCTATCTATCGTTGAAATGCTTCCTCAACCATACGAACACACTAAAAAAGACAGCCAAATTCACTATAGAAAGAAAAACTGTATTAAAAAAAGTCAAAACTTATTTAAAAAATCCTATTTGTTGTGGGAAAGTTAATTTCCGTTCATGGTAGTAACTAACCTAGGTCTGTAGCGGGATGTAGTTAATAAGTGCCAACCTCAGAACAAAATTTTGATTCAGAATAAGAATCACCGCGAAATGAACTCCGAAGATTTGGATGTAAGCTTGTTATAGTTTAATTTACATAATAAATTTTCCTCTGATCGTATTGTATGATTTCTAATAAGTTTATGTTTCTAATATAATTTCATGTATATAATTTTAAGTGATATTTCATTAATTTTCATAAATTTCATTTTATGAATATTTTCCAAAGTTACGTTGATTGCTAATCTTAATTGAGGCAAATACAATAAAATTTTGCTGAAATCTTCCCTTTACAGAAGCAAGATTATAAATTACTTGCAATTATTTATTGAAGTCAGATCGAATTGTTTTTAGTCTCTAACTTACGGCTTTAATGGTATTATCTTCACTCAATAAGTTAAGACCGGATCTCGTCAGTATTCCAGGATATCGGAAAAATACTTATCGTATATCGTGAAACTCGAGTTCTTTCTGATAGTTTCAAAAATTTCTTTATTTACATTTTCTATGTTCTCGACTCCTGTTCTAGATGATCTCAAACTATTTTTTTAGTTAATCAACCAATAAAAAAAAACAACTTTCTTTCATCTCTTTACTATGTGACTTAACTTTACTCTCTGCTGTTACAGATAACGGTTTTATAGTGAACGGATGCAAGCTTAGCTCTCTTTTGCACTTCCTCTGCAGAAGCTAAGCGCAATCCCTGATTAAAGCTTAAATCATTGTAAATTACCTTGACCTTATCTTTTAGCTTAAAAGCTCAATTCATTTCATACCGTTTCCTGACTGCTTCAATTAAAGGTCAATCAACTATTCTTTGTACTAAATGCGAGTGACGACATAATGATTTTCTAACAAACAAAAATCGAAAATCTAACTTCCTATGGAGCACATTTTAACGATAAGTGAATGAAGATTTAGTTAAGATATCGGGCAGAGCCCTTTTTTTTAATTTGAAGAGCAATATTTTGCTTTATTTAGTGAGATTATGGCGATAATTTGTCCCCTGCGTTACTGTCCCTGCGGTGGTAATTTGTCCCCTGCGTTACTGTCCCTGCGCGACAAAACAAAACAAAAACACTGTGACATTTCACTGTTGATAAAAATCTATTAAACTCTTTGTGTGAATTGTAACTAAACATTTCATTGTTTTCCATTCAAGTTTCATTATTCTCTCCGGAATGAATAATTCTTTGTCCACATTTAATATTGAAAACAATGAGTAAATATTCAACTAATTTATATATAATCAATTGTATATGTGAACTTCCCACTGGAAAAGTTAATCAGAATTCAATCTTACTGTGACTTAATTTCAAAGACATACTACAAAAGTAATGGAAAAATATATGGTATAACCATACGACGTGAATGAACATTAATATTTGTTTATTATATGTAAACATATTATCTCAAAACTACTTAGTAAGGTAGTAGTTACATACAAAATATTTATGTTCCAGTATATCGGAAGCGCAGTGGGGCTTCAAAGAAAAAAATACACAATGAAAAAACTCACCTCTGAAAAATTAGTGAGAAAATTCATGTGCCAGCAGTGCGCAGGCCTCAATGAATTTTTTTAAAGCATAAAAATTCAAACTGCGCATTTGAATTATTAATAATAACAATGGGTGAGACCAAATTATTTACAAGTGACATCCTGGAACAGCTGTTTCACGCTCGTTGCCGATCATCAGCCAGGAGAAGTCACAGTAAATAACAAGGTCTCCGTACTGAGGCTAGTATGAACAATACATCGGAAGCACAGTGATGCCTCAAAGAAAAAAACAGCTGTTCCAGGATGTCACTTGTAAATAATTTGGTCTCGTCCATTGTTATCTATGTTCCATTTCGGACTAAAATTCAAATTTTCTGTTCGAAGAAAATAATTATTCTACATTTCATTGGACTTGTGCTTTAAAGAGACTTTATAAAAATTCGAAGTTTCTTATCTATCTTGCTATTAATTTTTCTTTCATAATTATCTTATTGTTGAAGAATGAAGATAATTATCGCAAGCAGTTGATGAATAGTTTTCGATAATCGATTACCGAAACCGATTAATGATGTCATATTTTTCATTATTGATGATCAAATCTTAAAAACCAATATTAAGCCGGTTGAATAATCATCTCTTTATGGTTTAATGATTACCGAATTGGATTACTGAAAATCCCTTTTTAATTATCCAATTGCTAATCGAATGAACTCAAAGTTAGCAATTCAGTTAATAATTCATTACAAATGGACGTAAAGTTTTAGATTATCAAAATCGAAACACCAATTATTTAAAATTCTTTTTTTTTTTTAATTCCTTGCTAAATGCAAGTAGTTAGAGGAACTTATCTATGTATATGTACTGATCTATCGATCTGTATAATATTTATTAATAGTCTGGTAGTGTATATATAGGATTAATCTTGTCAATGTTCGGTTTATATATTCTCATCTATTCTTTTTCTAACATTCTAAAATCTTTTTGTTATTAATCACTTTTAATAGTGCTTAAGTCAGATATTATTCTATGAAGATATTGACTTATGGTATATGTACAGTACTAATATTGAATATTGGTTTACCATAAAATGGAATCGAAAGTCTGGTCACAACTTGTTCAAGTTCGAACCTGACGAGTTGCTGTTCTTTGTGAAGATTCCAGAATACCAAGTGTCATTCTGACAATGACCCAGTTGTTATGGCAACAGACGACGATGAGAAGTTCAAGGCCGTCAAAGCGAGCAGGAAAATCTATGAAGTGTCTTATCTTAAAAGCGAAATTTCTTTTAAAAGCCAGCAATGTAGATAAAAAAAAAATGACCCACTTGGCCTCAGATAAATTTATTTTTCCTCAAATAAACAGGAAAGTAAAGAGATAGCTGAAATTGCTGGTGTATCATCTCTTCTTTAAGTTGAGAAAGTTAAGTCGAAATCGAGCTAATTTTCCAAAAAGCATTTCGGCTGTAAACAACTTGACTTAATGATACTTAATAAAAAAAAAAATAGAGGATTAAAATGTCAATCATCCACAGTAAAAATAAAACGTATTCTTAGCGACAACGCCAACCACGCTACCCTTCTAAGTAGTAACTATTCTACTATAAATCAAAATCATAAATAAAAAATATTGATAATAAAGAGTAGAATGAAGAGATGCACATAAATCTTTTTAATTAAGTGATTCAGTACAGTCAACGTTCACTTTCTATTCTAGAAGACAGTAAATATTAAAAATTTGTCAGTACGACATCTGTTTATTATCACCGACAGTTGATGTCTTCTTACAGTCGTGGTTAGCGAAAAAATCTCTAGGATTCCAATTCGCAAATTAAGCCTGATATTCAAAATTACATCTTTCAGAGTAAAGATTTGCACATTTGGCAAAGTTTAGTCTAATCTTCGAAAGAACTAAAAGCTAAATGAATTTTAACTTAAGTTAGGGGAAAGCGAGGAGAGATGACAGGGGTAGGAAAGTTGACGCGGTCTGCAGTTTATATTTGTAACACAGCGTGGCGATACTTACCCTCAGTCGGATTATACATTGAAATATACATGCTATCAAATTCTTCTACATTTTTATTAATGTTTGTGGATTCTGCGAGGGAATTTCTACGTCTACTCACCTTGGCAAGTGTCTGAATTTTCAAGTAATTGTTTTATTATTTTCACACAGCATATTTATCGCAGCGATAAAGGATTTTCTGCTGTTCTAAGTTGAAACTGGATTCTTGGCGGTATTGTATTCACAATGCTTTCGTGTTCGGCCATGTTTGTTGGGGAAAAATTAAGTGCGTTGTCTCTCTTATCGTTTTAGGAGAGATGACGCAGTTTTGATTTTTCAAAACCAGGAATAATAATAACGATGAGACCTGAAAAGACCTGTCTTGCAAAAGATGGCTACCGGAAATCCTGTTCGCTGTATTCAAAACTATGTTCTTTATGTGGAAGATTGGGAGAAAAAAAATTAAAAAATTTCATTAAGTTAATCTGAGGCAATACGAAAAAATAATTGTCTCCTGTTAGCATTAAACTTTATTAATATAGACTGATTAATTGATGTCAAATTCACTTTCTATTCTTTTCAATTACCTGTCAAAAACGAGGAAAATACATTAATACTGTTTCAAAACTTTAATTTCTGGCTTTTATATTTACTATACTTTAATTTTTTAGTAAGGCTTCTCTCCTACCCATAGCGCGTCATCTCACCTACCGTATGAGGAGAGATGGCAAAATATAGTATTTTTAAAAAACGTAATTTTTTATATGTTTCAATGATGCAATGGGTAAACCAAATTTTTTTTTTAGGAATTAATGTCTATAGAATGATTTGGCATAATTCATTCTCAAATGAATTCCAAAATTATGGAAATATAAATTATTATCGAAATGTGCGTCATCTCTCCTCGCTTTCCCCTATGCTTATTGCAAATCCCATAAGCATTCGACAATACGATATCAGATAATCACTTTCATTCAATTTACTAAATATTTATGACCGTCTCGAAGGATTCTCGCTCTAGACTCTTCTGAATTATTCATAGCTAATTATATAGAAATCGTTCTTAGAACTTTGAGATCCATCTTCATTCAAATTAAAGCTTTCTTTAGATGAAGAACTTCTGAGAATAATCTTATTATCCTGATTCGTGGTGAAAACACTTCGTTGAAGCATTTAATTAGAGTTTTTTCGGGTAAAATAAAATAAGAGTGTTTTATTTTTTTTTTATGAAAATTCATGTTCAGCAATTTGTTCTCTTGTGCAGAATTTAAACCAATTAGGCATTGTGATCGCAGACAGATTATTTTTGTAGAAGATAAAAATTTACTTTCAATTTGAATTTTTCCATAAAAACAACGAACATTGAAGACGACCCTATATTTTGCACATCATTAATTGCAGTCAGCTCTGAGATTGTGGTGCATTGCTAATGAATGGAACTCTGGGACGTTTGCTAATTTGTGTCTCATTCACTGATGTTTCCCTCTAATTGGTTGTTTTTGAAAAGATCTAAGTTATGAATGAAGTAATAATCTCACTCCAAAGTGAGATAACTTTTGCTAACAATTTGAGTCATACGTTTCCAAACGCGGAAATGAATATAATTAATAATTTGAATCTTAATGTCAAGTGGAAGACAGAAGTTTGTTTCTTCTGAAAAGACAAGAGCATTGAAATTGCAGTAGCCATCGAGCTCAAACCATTTCATTAATTTTGTCTTAAATTGGGTTACTTATTCTTAAAATTTGCTGACCAGTCGTTAATCTACCTATATAAAAAGAAAAGTCCTGACTCACTCAATGACTGACTAATCAACGCACAGCCCAAACTCTTGGACCTAGACAGCTGAAATGTTGCACAGAGGTTCCCTTTATGATGTAGACAAGGAATAAGGCCGGAGTTTTCGAAATTCCCACGGGATGGGGAATAAAGAGGATTTATATTTTCGCTTTACAGTTGCCTTATCGATATTTAGTGTGTGGCGCCAACCCGGAATAGTGAGTTAAATAGTCTTTTTTTAAAAAAATAAGATTGAATTTAGTAGAAAGAGATATTTTTTGATGAGATGTAACTTTATAATTTGTTGGAAATTTAACTTCTTAATCATTTAGTTAATTATTAAATTTTATCGATATGTATTATTGCACCTTGATGATGTTGATGGTAATTGCATGGCAAAATGCAAAACAGAAAATCATTGACTGACAGATCTTTAATTGTGGCTCCAAAATAAAAACAATGACCAAATCGTCTATGGAACACCTCAAAGAACCTAATTGTAGAAACCGAAAAATTTAAAAAGAAAAGCTGTTTTAAATACAGACTTTGTAATTAAGTTTTTAAATACATATATTTTTCCTATATTCTATTTATTTTTTCCTTAAACTTTGCTGTACTTAACTGAAGTACATTGTGTCCTTTATATTTTCTACAAAAAGTGATTTAAATTTCCTCAATTCAAATGGTGACAATATGAAAGAAGTTGGAATGGGATGAAATTCGTTTGTCGTTACTCCCTCATTCTCCTTAGTATCTTGATTACAGATTATCCATAGCCTCTGACATTCTAGCATGACTGGGATCAAAAGTATTATTTACAAACTAAACAGTTTGTAGAGCACTTTCATAAATGTGTGAAACAAAAATAGTTATAGAACTTCGATCAAATATAGATTTCATATCTGTCAAAGAAAAATCGTTCGATAGAACTTTCAAATACCAACATTTTCTCAATATAATGTTCTCTTCCAACTTTTGTAGTTTTCGTTTAAATTGAGAAAAAGTCAAAATTTGACCCTTTAAAAGGCGACATCTTGGAAACCAAAAAGGTTTTTCGAAAGATTTTTTGTAGCATTTTGTTTATCTTAAAAAGATCTACATTTTATCTATTTGCATGACCACTCTATCTCTTATACTTTGGTGACAAAATCGTAAAAACGTAAATTCTTATGACAATGACAGACAGAATAACGCTTTTTTAATATAAGATACGTATATACACTTTATTTTTATTTATATACATTTATCTTTTTATGAACTTCAGAATTTACATATGTATTAAGAATATTCTGGCTCTTGGCTAAAAACTTCCTGTTGAGTAGATACAATAATCAATAAAATTCAATATTTTGTCTCGCTTAACTTAAATCACATTCTTAACTTAAATCACATTCTTCCAGCCAATTGGACCAAAAATGGAGCGAAAGCTTTTATCTCCCAATCTTTTTATGTAAAGAACAATCATATAGATTAGCAATCATAATATTTAAGGTAATTTGTTATTATAATGAATTTGCTTATAATGTTTGCGAGTTAGATTTTATTAATATGATTTTTTATTTATTAAAATCTTTCATTTCATGTAGATTCCGTTCAGTTGCTCTCTTAAAATTCTTTATTCAGAATGCACTTGATCATCATAAATTGAAGGTTTAAATATTTAATGCTGTTGATTTGATCGGTTTCACTGATGATATTTACTTAAACGAACGAATCTTTCATCAAATATCGTTGTCATCTCTTGTGAATTTACAATAGCGAATATCGGGTTTCACATCACCCCAGAGGGACAGATTATAATTCAACTGAAAGCATGGAACGAATCAAGGTTTACCAAAACTGCATTATGAAGGAACTTGGCTTAGAATCAATTCGCAAAGCACTCCGAAATGAGGAAAAGAAATAAAAAAGTCAGACGAGAAAAAAAGTAAACCTGAAAAACGAATGGAAATGTACGGAAGGTATTATATTCACATCCAAACATCGCATTTTTCTGAGGTTGTTCTTATCACAGCCGACGGTCAAGGTGATAGGCTACCATGCGGCTGATACATCTGAATCTGGGTTCGAATCCGGTTTGGGGATTGACTGTTTCTTCTTTTCAGTGTTTGTTTCTTTTTTGGCTTCTGAAATACTCTTTATATCCCCGGT
This sequence comes from Thereuonema tuberculata, assembly GCA_023159025.1. Lineage (NCBI taxonomy): Eukaryota > Metazoa > Arthropoda > Chilopoda > Scutigeromorpha > Scutigeridae > Thereuonema > Thereuonema tuberculata. The sequence goes on from JAFIDM010002131.1 coordinate 15,028,448, forward strand.
TTGTCTGTCTGTGGACACATATCCCACAATGCTTCGCAACGGATTCTGTTAGCTCAGTTGCAGGTGGCCTGAATGTTGAATGTTGCAGGTGGCCTATTAGCTCAGTTGGAAGAGCAACGTGCTAATAACGCGAAAGTCGTGGGTTCGATCCCCTCATGGGCAATTCTTATTCTTCATTTTTTTTCTCCCCATTTTACATCTTTTCACAGTTTCTCAACTTAAGTTTTTTTTTTTAATCATTATTAGGAATTCAGTGACCACCTCGGCGCAGTCTATTTTAAGTAAAGGTGACTCAGAAGCCGTTGCGAAGCACTGTGATTGGTTTACTAATCACTATCCTTACCTTTTTTTTGTTTTTTTAAAGGACAGGAAAATCTGACTTGAGCAAGCGGTGTCTTCTAGGTAGCCATCCCAGTGCACAAGCTTCCTTTGGCCATCATGGAGTGAAGTCTGTCATGACGTTTTTTTTACAAATTACACAATATAATAATATAAAAGAACAAAAACAAATACTAAAATAAAAATTCCTAAAAATTTAAAACACGTATTTTTTTCGTCATTTTTATAAATTTTTAGAAATTTAAAAAATTGAATTTTATATTTACATGAAATATTATTAGAAAAGCAGATATCTGGTTACTTGAGAAAATAATTTAATAAAATAATTTACAAAGTAATTTCTAATATCGTTGTACAAGAATTTTTACAAATCAAATTTTATTAATGAAAGTAATATAGTCTTTATGAATATGATTATAAGGTCTATGGCTGTCCTTCCGTTATCATCTTTATCGAAACAAATTTACTTTTGATAATGGCAGTAAATCCTTAATTTAAATCTGGTTTAATTGATATATACGATTTCATAATAAATTTTCCTAAATAATAATTTTGATGAAAATCAGTTCAGTAGCATTTTAAAGTATATACTTATAAGACGAATAATACGTGCTATTAAAAGTTGTTAGGTAAACGTAAAAATTGGTTTGTGTTTTAATCGGTGCTACATTTTCAAAACATATAACATATAAGCTTTCAACATTCCTTTTGAATTTTAGTATAATAGCTAGTGTTAAAAATAATTTATTATCAATGTTTTGTAAGTCTGCATTCAGAAGATGACAGATCTG
>JAFIDM010002131.1:15029677-15045362 GCA_023159025.1 Thereuonema tuberculata
AGATATTCCGTTTTCAGCATTTAATTTTCCAAAGCTGTCAGAACTTAGCCATTAAAAAGCAAGATTAACTTTTTTTATTTTTTGATAGAAGGATAATGATGTCTAGCCACTGATGAAGTGAAAAAAAAACATGCTCAGCTGTAAAGCCTTATGTTTCCGTTTGCCTGTCTTACGATGAATTTAGAACATCCTGCGCTCACACAGCAACGGACAGCTGATACTGACTTACCTTATTATTTACAAACAAGAGGGAAGCAAGAGCTGGTAATTAGATTCTTCCGCGACCGCATTTTTCCCTTTGGGAGGTTCTAGGTTTTTGCTGCACCCACATGTTGTCATATTTGCAGGATAACAACAGAAATGATTGTCATTAGGGTTAATGAATAAATCGTAATAGAGGGCACGTTACCATGACAACCGAAGTGCTGTCTCGTTCGTAATAACACTAGCAATTGTGACGTATTAATTGTTTCCTTTTAATCCCGTTCAGATCCAACCATCTCGGAATGGAAAGTCCATTAAGAGCCATCAGCTTTAAAAACAGTTCATTGGTGCCAAAAAAGCCACAGAAAATTGGAATTTGGAAAGACTTAATCTAACCTTCCAAATAACATCATGTTTAACTTCTCATTTTGTTTCAGTATCATTAAAAATTAATTCTTGAATTTTCACTTTTACCAAGCTTTTAAATTTTATATTTGGAAATAAATTTAGAATCATGAATTTGTATGTGACTGTCGACCATTTCAAAGCCAGTCTACGACTTAAAGTTTAACGCGATCATAAAAGCAAATGACGGACTCTATTTGCTCGGCTTTTAACTTTTACAGGAACTTAACTGCGGATGGCTATCAGTGAATTATCTAGTGAATCAACAAATGAAATTGCATTTTCAGAACAGCGCTTCCATTTTTAAATTGCACCAACCAGAATGTATAGGCATTTTAATAAATAAAACTTTTTTCATGTGTAAAGAAGGAATCTAGAGATTTTTAACAATTTTTATTACATTCCATTAACAGGTAATCATTTCGTAGACAGTTAATATTTTTTTAGGATGCTGTATATTCAGCGGAAAATCCGTTAAAAGTGGAGTTGATGCACGTATATGAGAGTCTGGATAATTGAAAAGATAAGTTAAAGGATCTAGGAAAGGCAGTGAAGGAGCTAGAATTGTAGTACCATTGATTTTAAAAAAGAGGAAATTAAAACCTGAAGGTTTTATGGATTCGTGATACTCACTGGATTCTCACTTGATACGCGATTTAGGAATAACCACTTTTCACTGTATATACTTAAAATATTCACACTTTTGACTGTGGTTGAAACTTGGCTTCTCAATCAATAGGTGGCTCTCGTAAGCTACCACTCCTTTCAATTACGTTTAATTCCATTTGAATTGCATATATAGATATATATATAAATATACATACTGTAGATACATTTCATCCATCCGTAGCCAGATTTTAAACATTAACTTATTAGCACTAACTATTTCAACTCCAAAAAAGTAATTTACTGTAACAGAATATGTAAGCCATAATTACGGATAAAACTTTCGCTATTGCCAGTACAAATTCACGTATTAATATTAAAGTTAAAGTTGCGATCAGGCCCAGAGGACCGCGCAATGCAACTGGAGGGTAGGCTCCAGTGTTCAGAACCTACGGGACAAAGTTGAGGACGGGGGGTCGGCCCGTCGCTCGCCCGCCTTTAACTCCCGGGAAAGAAACCCGGTACCCATTCTATAGAGGGTAGACCCTAGGGCCCGTTTGGAGGAGAAATAAGCGTGGAAAAACTCCCGTCCTCCGCCGAGGCCGGGAATCGAACCCGCTACCTCCAACCCGCAGCCAAGCGCCCTTACCCACTCGGCTATCGGGCCCACAATATATATATGTTGTGAATATATATCCAATACACAAAACTTGAAGCCGATGCTCTTCAAGTTTCGTAAAGCAAAGATTTCAATCAATCATTTACAATTTTGAATTCAGAAAGTATAGAATATAAGAATAAAAATTAACTTATATTACTAAACCTATAAAAAGAGCCGGACAGTGATATGACAAAAAGATAAATTCTGGGTTCCCCATTGATTTAGAACCCAGAGATTTATAATCTCCTCAATAACCCCAAGTAATTAGCATTAGTTTACTTTCTAATGTTACTTAGGAGACCAACTATCTCTAAGGGCAAGGAGAATGAACATTGAAGTTCACAAATAGGTACAAGCATTCATACATAGACAAGACATCATTTAGAAAAGTTCCGCATTTCGGAATTCCGGATTAGGAATGCTCAATGGTAGTAACATTACATTCTATTTTTCTATATTATGAATTTCCCAAAACACATTTGTAATTAAAAGGACTGTAGAAGTATTGTGATATCTGAGTTGAGTGTTATGTTTCATGTACATTACTCTATCATAAATTTGAATAGCACTAGAACTTAAATATCAGTAGAAAATTTTCGCGCCAAGAAGCCTCAAAACGAAGATTTATATCAGGGTAAAATAAAAATTTAAAAATTACATGTTTTTCCTAAAACAAGTTTGATTCCGGTCTTAAAACGAAATTTATGTCTATAACCTAACGGAATAACAATAACAAAAAAAAAAAAAAAGCTTTAAAAAAATGCTGACATGAAAAATGATTATCGAAAAGTTGAGGTACTTATTTTGTCGTTAAAAGATATTGCTGTGCGAAATTGGCTTGAATTTTTAAAAATCGATGAGACTTTCCTCAAAAGCTCCGTGAAGAAAATTGAAAGTTCAATAATGTATGAATGAAGGTTTCTTTTTTTATTCTAGTAATTATTTATGTCAACTTTAATTAATAAAATAAAAAAGACTAAAATTCTTCAAAAATATATACTAATATGTAATACTAATTTTTTTATTTCTTTTAAAGTTATGTTTTAAAATTAGAAATAACTTATAAGGCTATTATGTATCTCTTTTTAATTTAAATATATTCGCGAAATTTAAATAAAGAATTTCAAAATAGAATAAAAAAAAATTTTGGTTTTCTCGGGCTGTTAAGAAAATCCGAAATTTTGTCTTAACTTGCTTAAATTTTTAAAAATTTTTTTTATGAATGCTGTATGTATTTTTCTCGAATTTGCTTTAGATTTCGTTTTTATATTAAATCGGATGGTTTAATGGGAGAGGAATAACTAAAAGAAGGATTAGACAGTTGATTCTTATACACAGAAAAAAATACAGATTAATTCTGAGTTTATTTTTTTGGATAAGAGGCGTTACTTATTATGATTATTTTACAGATGTACAGGTAGAACTTGGTATACGCGATAGATACGTTTCGCGAAATCACCGTGTATAACGAATTCGCATAAAACGGGAGTAATATTATACGAACATTAGGCCTATAGGGTTAGGTTCTCATTTATTCACAAATTCAGCTTAAAATAATCGAGTTACATAGTATTTAGATATATAGTATTATATATTAGATATATAGTATTTAGATTACAAATAACCAATATTATCTTTCTGAAACTTAACTTTATTCTACAAAAAATCAAAATAATACACTGAAAATATATTTTAATGCTTCAATCTTTGTTGAAATTCCTCTGCTCCGACTTCATCTGCTTCAGCTGCTTTCCCTGTCAGTTTTATCTTGTGGAAGCTAAAACGATGCTTGAACGATCAAACCAACATGAACTGGCCGAGAAAGGTGTTGAATCGTCCTCTTTCTTTTGTCAGATCTACATCACAAACTCTTAGCTGTAGGTTAAAATAGCAGCTCCAACGAGAAGCATATGCTGCTGGTTGTGGTGCTCAATCCAATGACTTAGCATCTTCTTCATTCTTTCCAGCACCTCCAAGCGAGATTTGGTCACTCTAGTTGCACTCAAATTGATTGAAGATTGAACAGTTTTTCGAATTGATTCCGCATTGTCAGAAATAGTTCAAACAGTGATTCACTAAGTCTCAAACCACGCTGAATACGCTCAACTTAATACCGACAATATGCTCACAGCGACCCAGAACTTCTAATTTTGTTTCTAACGAATACACGCTTCTTCCCATGGATAGACACACTTGCTTGCCTGGCATTTTCAATATAAATCCTCTCACAGCTCTACTGATCTGATCTGAACACTCACGTCTCGACAAAAACATCGAAACTTCCGCAGCCAGATGATTGTTTCCGCATAGTGTTAACAGGTGACACCATAAATATGAATCGCATATATCCGAAAACACGTATAACGGGATCTACCTTTACTTGGACTTTTTTGCTGTTTTTTGACAAAGGATCCAAAAAATCTTTCCAATTGCATCCTACAACGGTCGTAGGCGTAAGTCTCTGCGTATCTGTTTGTAGGCATTTCCTCATAAACAAACCAATCGCGCTGTCAACGGTATAATGATACAGTACATATCAAACTTACAACACAGTACAGCACAGTAATTTACAGCTGTAATAAACAGCCGTATCAGACATATATATGTACTCTCTACTGTTTTACATTACTGTTAACAGTCTGTCCTTAATGCAAAAATATAATATATGAATTATATATTATTTTTTTGGTCTGATGAGTTCAACAGCTGAACCACACAGTTGTGAAAGGAGCCATTTTATTACAATGTTAGGGCGAAACCATTAGCTAAGCATATATCTGAAGCTTTATTAACATATGTATTGTGTATTTATTTATAAGTTTCTTATAGTTGTTAGGCCTAGCTCTTTTAAGCACGTAATGTACGATATTGTAAGGATGCTTTCTAGCTTTTATATACATTTGTAAGTGAAAAGGGGCTACGTACAACTTTTAGATGGGGATCTGGAACCTAACTACCATGTGAGTGCAGCTATATTTTGGTATGACTTTTCGTTTCTCGTTTTTTCTGGTATCCAGTTTAGAAGAAGTAGAGTGATTTAGAATTGGAGGATTAATAGATAAACTAAATAAGGAAAATATTTTATGAGTATTAAAACTTATGTTTCCAGAAACATCTAGCTAGGTACTGATATCTAAACTGTTACTTGCAGTGGAATGGTTCAAGTAGCAGAAGAGCTTCTGAGATCTCTTCTGTGAACTCGGGACTTTTTTCTCATGATTGCACTCCCCATGACCCATAAGCCTACAATCCAAAGTTTGAGATCGATGCGCCTAATATTTATCAACTTATGGTGCTTCAAACATCTCATATTACTTTTTTGACACCTAGTAGAAATGTCATTTATTCTGATATTTAATGACTTACTTCAACATAATTCAAACTTCTGCTTTGATCCATGGACATTTCGTAACACAGTTTCAATTTAACAATAAATACAGTACATTTTGTATTTGATAACTATTCGAATATTATTCATCGCTGAACATAACACAACTCCAATTGGACAACGATTCCCGATCTCGACAGCACTCCAGACAATGCTGAGTATTGTTAGATGGTGGATGTGTTACGGGACACGGAGAATGAAGTTCCGCTTCTGCCAGTCATCGTCGAATGTCCCTTTGATGTACGATGCATAGAGGAAGTTATTTACCTTTGGATTGATGATAGAGACCTATTGATATCGGTGCGGCTGCTCTCTTCATCAGACGATCCCCTCAGCATTTGTTTTCTTGGGACACGACGTCCAGATCCTTCATGGCAGTTATGTGTGCTCTCATGATCCACTGCTGTCAATATCGTCTGTCTGCCGCATTACTCCGATCAAGATGGCGGTTGACCACCCGGTTCTCGTAAGCCTTTGATGCGATCTCTCTCGAACTCGCTCAGTTGTTGTTGCTGCCGATCGGAAGTATCATCACAGATTACTTAACGTAATGAAACAAAGTAAGTCATATTTATCCGTATGTGTGAACGGATTCTAAATAAATACTAAGTAAATCCTAAATAAATGGATTCTAGGGATCCTTTTTCTGGTCCTAGAATGTTTCCTTCTCTTGCCTTCAGGAAACGTCCATTGATTTCATTGGGGATGAAATTTTAATTATTTGCATATCTAGCCGAAAGGCATTTGTAAATCGAGTTTTGCAACACTTTCTGTTTTTTGAGGGTTGCATCGTTTTTTTTTTTTTTCTTTTCTTTTTTTTGTTTCACTGAAAAATAATGATACCGAATTTCAGAGATGAGACAGTTGTTGCTATTATTTGAATTAAAATTTTAAAAATAAAAAGAATTCTAATTCGAATTACAAATCTATTAAAAGTAATTTTGACGCTGCAGACTATGGTAAGAGAGGAAAAAAAAAACACTTAACTTTATTGAAAGAAATCCTCTATATTCTCTATATAATATCAAATAAAAGTAATAAACAAAGAAAAAAAAGTTTTTATTATTGTACGCGAAACCTTAGCGGCCCTATATATACGTCACTTTTTCGTATTTCTCCCCATTTCTACAAGTCCCAGTAAGGGTTCCAATAATATATCACTCATGTCTGTTAGACTTATATTTTGGGCTGTAGAGATGGAGACGGACGGACAGACAGAGCTTTATTAAAAGCTTTTCATTTTGTTAACGGGGTCGCTAAAAAGAAAAAGAAAGAAATAACCATGCTAAAATATTAACGCCGACAAAACAACTTATACGCATGTCATATAAAAAATGTAAATCTGTTAGGAGATAGATCAGGATTAATGTTGTATTGTTGTAATATAACATAATGCATTTTTAATAAAACGCACAGATATAACAAACAAGAGATATTAAAATAACGATACAAAATATATGTAGTAAAGAATGGGATTTTGATATGTCACCTCGCTATCATTAAATTAATTTGAAATTCTAATATAATTAATTACAAAATATGCTAAACAAATATAATATCATATTAAAACAAATTTTTAACGTGTATAAGTTAAGTGTTTGAAATAAAAAGGCCAACACACAAATTAAGAATAAGAAACATAACCAATTCAAAGACGACATGTTTCGACCAGACAGCAAGTCATTGACCCGAAAATGACCAGTCAGTCTGGTCGAAACATGTCATCTTTTAATGAGTTAAATGTGTTTTTTTATTTTTAATTTGTGTATTGATCTTTTTATTTCAGACACGATAAATATAATAGTTAATTTACAAATAAAAAATTAACTCTTTGAATGTATTTGATTGTTCGACTGGCATCAGTCTTTGTCTTGTATCTGGACCAATGTCAGACGAGATAATGATGGGATAATGATAAACAGCGTAAAACAACCACTATTGGCACTATTACCATAAAAAGATATCCATAATTATAGATTGTATTTTATTTTTGTATTCTATTCTAACATTATAGTTTTCCTGTTCGAACTGTAAAGTTCATATTTTCCAGCTTCTTGTTTTTTTGTATCAACTATGCCTTAAAAAAATCTTTGAGGAAAAAAAAATGTTTTGCGGTTTGGAAGTTTAGAAATAACTGAAAATGCTTTGATTTAAACTTTAATCTGTTTCAAGATTTTTCCTTGAATAAATTTACTTTGAAGATCACTTCGCTACAAAATGAAATCTACGAAAAAAGAAAGCATTGTTGTCCCATAAGGAATATCAAATCCAATTTTATCTTATTCAGAGTAACTTAAAGTTTTGATCTCGAATTGTGGAAAGAGCAGTTAAAGTGGAAGAAGCCACTTGTCTTTTTAATATAAAATCTGCGGAAGATGAAAATCACAGAGAAAATAGGAAAATTGCTTTTTGTTTTGAGCTTTCACAAGATGGAAATATTATTGTTATATTTGAACTTTTTCTGAGACTTTGACAAAAGAAATGTATATCTGAAACAAAAGTTTCACAATGAAGTTGTTTACTTTTTTTCGTAATTAATAACTATATTTAAGTCGTTACAAGAAAAATGGACTTTATTTTTAACAATGGTGTCATTATTAAAAAAAAAAATTAAAAGAAGTTGTTCATTCACTTATGTTGGTTTCTGGAACTCGATTTTTAACCATTCATTAGGGGTCTCCATTACATGTACATTGAAGGAAAGTTCAGGCTTCTAAGACAAGTAGTTTATTAATCATATCCAATCATATTAGCACACCATATTTACAATTAAAAGTTTAAAATAATATATAAGCACTTACGACAACGTTTCTGGTTTCTATATTATTCGAAACCCATTTTCGAATTTTACAACTAGTTTATCTTGATCCCAGATGGACATAATAAGAAGGCATGGTTTCTACTTTCTTATCTACTAATCGGATATGCTCCAAATTCCACTGGGATCATCCTTACAAAATCATTAATCTGCAAGTAAAAGTTTAGCTTGGTTTTTTATGTTGATTTACAGCAATTATTGCACTTTACTAATAACCTACTTTGGCATTTTTTTATTATTACTTACTTATGTTCAGAATCAATAGAGGCATTCCATGTAATAATCGAAAACTATATCTAAAATTTTAGTCTTCTAGGCTGTGAAGTTTTGAGGTATTACGCAGGAAACTGGCCGACGGACTACGAATGTACAGAATTGAAACTTATGAAAATATTTATTAGTTCTTTTATTCACAAGTTCTTGAGAGTTCTTATTTAATTCGTGGTTAAATATTAGTCCTAATTATTTATTTTTTAAATTTAAGCACATTTAGCCCAGAATAAAATTGAACACAAACAGAATTAAACTTAATAAACCTTTTGTGTTTCAAACATGTAAAATCAAACTAGGATTACCATTAAATTTCACTGTAGTCATTTCTGTTACATTTCCCCTTAGTAACATATCCTATTTTCTGGTTGAATTTCCTTGAATCTTTAAAGTTCCTGTAATGTTTCTTAAGTTAACTAAAGTCCTTGCTGAAACAGGAGATTACGGTACCAGGCTGTTTTGGTCGGGTCAATACGGTCGAGTTTGACAAGATGGCCGCCTTGGCACTACTTTTAAGATATGAACTTTAGTTTTTCAATTAACTAGTGAAAAGTAGAATGAGATTTGTAGGTAAGCTTATTTAAAAATGTTTTTTTTTTATTAGAAAAACTAACCCTGATCTGGATAACTGCGATTTGAGATAACAGTATTCACCATCATGTATCCCTGAGCGGATGTATCCTTACGAAGACTGTGATTGGTAGGTTCCGTATTTTCCGGTTTAGCCAGTTCTTTTTACTATAAGATGATATTAACATCTAGGACTTGAATCGCCTTCCATCGCCTTCGAAAATTATTATCTTTCGAATGTTGTCTTGAAGTCACACAAAATCAATAGAATTCACTATTGAATGCATCACCATTTAATAAATTAATACACTACATCCAAGTTAGGCTTTATGATACTAAATCCATTATCACATCACAGTCCATCAAGATAGCCAATATTTTAACATCACAGTACAACGGCTCATCCTGTTTTTTTGTATCAATTAATCAACCATCATCTTTGTTTTTTAAACAACGGAACTCCTTAATCCATCACTTTAGCCATGGCACACGCGTGCCAACAACCACATTGTGCATTGAATTGTTGAATAACTTCATATCAAAAATGCACATTATAAAAAAATAAAAAAATAACAATTTAATGGTACATGAATAATTTAATAAAATTCATTAATCAGCCACAAAACTAAATAACTTTTTATAATTACTTAAAAGTTCTAATCTTTTTTTCCTCAATAAGGGTTGTTACGAACATTAGATCAAACCCACAATATCCGCTTTAGTTAGTTGCTATGCTGACCTAAACACAGTGTTACCTTAGGAAAAAGTTCTTAAAGATCACTCTGGTTCAAAAATTTGTAATTGGAAGAATTATTATTTTTAAGAATAACATTTTTTTAATATTAAGTAATTCATAGTTTTGAGTATATTTAAAATAAACAAGAAATTTTTAGAATTTAAGTGAAAGCTCGTTTTTAATCCATCGAGAAAACCTTAGTGTCTGCAATGCAGTAATCTGCTGATTAGGTATTTCACAACTTTAATCTTCACATAATCTTTATTCTTCAGTCAATGAATTCATTAGCATAAAATAGTGCCAAAAGGATCTATTATAAATCTCTAATTAATTCATTTATTTATTTATTTTTGAAAGAAGAGCTAACTTTTCATCGGAAATTTTTAATTTCGCTTGTTTGAATGATATCTTTAAGTTTAATATGCTCTCACTCATGGCCATTAACACAATATGGTCTCATCCATTGTTGACTACTGTATTTTTCTTTTATATATATATATATGTTTTCTTTAATAAGCGCCATTTTCTAATTGAGAATTCACTTTATTGTATTTACCCAAAAATATTACTCAGAAACTAATCTGCAGTTGATTAATTAAAATAACATACTAAAGCAGTTAATATAGCAATAGTAAAACAAAAAGCAAACTTGTCGAAATCTAGTATATTATTAAATGAAAAGTTGATTTTTTCTGGCCCTATCTCCTTCGAAAGCATAAAACACAGAAATACAAATGAGGTGGCAAATGGTAGGTGTAGTATTGATGATGCTCACATTTTCATTTTTATCTATGTGAGTCAACCGGCCGTCTCGGGACATCCACAGACATCCCGGATCTCTCAGACAGTCTACAAGACATCTCCGAAATGCTCACATTTTCATTGATACCAATGTGGGTGAATTCAGGTGACTTACGATCAAACATGAGGTCTCCGAGACGGTCTCTTGAGACGTGTTCGAGTGTTGTGAGAAAGCGACCGCGGATGATGAGAAAATGATCTCAGCATTCAAAATCACGTGATCACAGGTTTGCTGGTGTTTTATAAATTAAAACCTCCTAATAATTTCACAGAAATAATATACCGTGTGACAAAAGAATACATTTTTTTAATAATCTATGTAATAAGAGCGAAAGTTTGTTTATTTGTTTGTTTGTCTGGTAGTGTGTTTGACTTCATGCCATTTCTTAATGGATCTTTACGAAATTTGGCAATGCACAAATTTCACATGCATCTCAGAATAATGTGTAAATAACGAAAACCCGGATCCGGACTAAGGAAAGTAAACGGTGGAGGGTGCAAACTTTCTTGAAGGTTCGCATTTATCTGAAACTGCTTTGTTGGAAGCACGAAGTTTGACATGAGTGTTCTTTGTCGCAATCAAAAAGATACGTATTCGACGAAATATATTCATATGTAATTCATATTTGTGTCATAAGAGGTGGAAACGGGAAGGGGGGCGCACCTTTCTTACAACCACGTTTTAAGGCTCTAGAACCCGCCGATTCCTTTGCATTGCGCCAGAACCTCAGATCCTCAGATCGACTCAACGGTGCAAATTTCTGACTGTGATAAATGGATTTCATATTGTACTGCATGTATTTTTTAGAATTTAAACTTTAATTCAGTTTTAGTTCTGTTTCAGTTTTTCGTTTACTTGATGTAATTTGGTGTTTTAAAAAATAAAAAAACTTTTTTAGTTACGTATGCAAGGTTTCTGGAAGGAAGCGACGTTAGCCGGCTAGTATGCCATGTCAGTGAGTCATGAAACTTCACTATCAGTGTTTTTAGTTACATGTTATTTTAAAAATTGAATTTTACTGAATCCGCCCCTACATTTCTTTTTTTCATTCGTAATAAATTGTAAGGAATTATTTTGCTGTAGTTTGTTTACTGAAGATTTAACAACAACGATTATAAAAAAATAACACTTATTTTAGTTTTATGTCTTTACCGGTATCAGACACATGCTCATAATTCTATCTTTAGTCCGTAAATTCAAGATCACACAAATCAATTGCGAAAACCTTAATTTGATATTGTCAAGGCAACAGCCGAATGTTCATAATATGAAATACCATAATGGGAAATCAACGTTCAAATCTAAACTAGAAATATATCATTATATTTATATTATAGTACAATATTTACTTTATACTTGAATTACTTTATAATATTTGTCAAATATTAACACAATAATTACTGCGGTTTCGTTCAATTTTGTTCAGTTTGATATTTTAATTTTCTGGTTTGAAGGCAGAAAAGCAATGAAACAAGGTCATGTTTAGAAAGCATTGACGACGTCAATAATACGGAAGGACTCTATTATTCTGACGATTCGCTTGTGGTAAATTGTGAAACTTTTAAAACATAAATGGTTATGAGATTGATTTTAATCAACTGCCTGTAACTTAAATTTATTGCCGGGGTTCCATTGTCTTTTATGTTTGCGTTCACTTGTTTGACCAGAATATAATAGAAACACATTGGCTTTTCGCCAATTTCATTGAATTAATCAAACAAGCTCTTTATTTCTTATTTTATTTGACAAGTGTGTAAAGTAGAACTATCGAAAATATTTAAAAATGTATTCTGAAAACGGCAAACACTTAGAAAGTAAAACTGAAATCTCTAATCGTTGGAATCGCAGTGGTGCCTCAAAAGAAAGAAATATACCATAAAAAAACTCACATTAGCCTCAGTACAGAGATCTCGTTGTTTCCTGGTATCTGCTCCTGGCCAATGAGCTTGAATCAGCTGCTCCGGGTGTCACTTGGTAAACAATTTGGTCTCACCCGTTGTTGTTTATTAATAATTCAATGCGGAGATTACATTTTTTATGCTTTAAAAAATTCATTTAAGCCGGCGCACTGCTGGCACATAAATTTTCTCACTAATTTTTCATTAGTGAGTTTTTTATTGTGTATTTTTTCTTTTGAGGCACCACTGCGCTTCCGACGATCATTCATATTAGCCTCATAATAAAGACCTCGTTTTTTACTGGTGATTGCTCCTGGCTGATGATCGCCAAAGAGCGTGAAACAGCTGTTCAGGATGTCACATTGTAAAGAATTTGGTCTCACCCATTGTTGAAATCTCTAATATTTAAAATTCTTGATGTTATTATTTGTTTTTATATTTGTGCAAGATATACATGCATGATGTGTTAAAAGTGAATGTCTATTTTTGCAATTACTTTTTATTTTGGTAAAACACATTTTTATTTTAAAAGAAAGAATACAATAAAGTTATCGTTTCGAGATCTGGTTTCCTTTGTCAATTAAGCAGTGTTACAACTACTACAAATATTTAAAAACAAATATTAAAGTAGACTACTCCACTACTTATTGTCAATAGTAAGATCTCCAGAAATGTAATTTTACATTACTTCATTCATTATTTTTAACAAATATGTTTTGCTAAAATTTGCAGTCATTGCTAAAAAAATTAGCGCAGTCAGAACGAATGATCCGGTAATGACGAAATTTGGTATAAGGCAACGTCACAGGTATTTGCTAATGATTGCAGTCAGGAGAACTATCACCGGGTACGTTAGTATCGCTGTGGCTGTGTCATGTGGTCGTCTTCCTTGGACCATATGACAGTTATGTGCTTTACAATCAGTGTGGTTGTAGAGTGAATGGCTCTTGAATCTCAGCATGCCGCGACGATGCATTCAACGCAGTTCTGAACGACCTGTCAGAGTGTAAGAGAGGTCGTGTCGTTGGACTGCGGGAGGCCGTTCCGACTATACTGTGCGACGTTGTTGGAAGACTTGAGGGGGGACACACACACACACACACACACATCATAAGAGAAGATCGTGACATCGTCTGAACAGATAGGAGCGAACTGATCGAAAGATGTCCCTGTCCGTCATCTAGATTTATGTAGCGACATCACTAGAAATGTCTTGATTCTATCCGCACGATTGGGAGGCGAATTGCAAAACGAGACTTGCATTCCCGGCGTGCTTTAAGCTGAAATCAATTACAACCCCCACCATCGGCGGCCTGTATGCAATAGTGATAATGAGCAGGTGGCTGATGGGTATGAACGGGCAACAAATCGTGTTTTGTGTCTAGAATCCAGATTTTGAATGGAAAATGATAACGATCGGATTCGAGTATGAAGAAGCACTGGGCAGCGCACAAATCCGAACTTCATTGTTGAGCGACACACCGCCGGAACTGGTGGCATCTAGGTGTGGGGAGCCTTCTTGGTCTCTGCTGGTAGAGATTAGAGAAACATTATCGGCAAAATGGTACCCTGAGAAGATTCTGCGGCCTCTTGTGCTTTCATTCAACGACAGACTACAGCGGTCGATTTTCCTACAAGATAATGGCCGCCCACATACGGATTTCCGATGGACTGCCAACTTGTGTGATAGGTCTCCAGACTTGCCGTCCATTGAACATGTGTGGGACCAGCTTCGCCGGCAGCTTCGGTCATCAACGGGTATGGGCAATCTGGAGCAGCAGTTGCAACAGCTATGGAAGGATCTTCCACAGTAGAACATAAGACGTCTCTATGACTCCATACCAAGCCGAATCGCTACAGGCTAGGGGTGGTATGACGCAGAACTAAAGGAACTTAAATAAACGGCGCCTTTGCTCTGATATTGTAATCAATTACTTGCTTCATCATTCTCATTACCTATTCCAAGTGTCATTCCATTTCGACTGTAGATTCTGTGTGTTGTAATTTTTTGGCAATGAATGCATTTTATAAAAAGAAAACCTACTCACATCAAGTATCCCAAAGTAATTGAATTATTGAATTTTATCAAAATTGATGGAGTTACAAAGATTGATTCAGTTATATAATCCCACAAATCAGAACTTCTCAATCAGTATGAAGAGCGTATTAGTGTATACCTGTGGTGCTCCTCAAGAAAACGGAGGTTAATAAATTAATTAATTTATTAACTTGTTAATGGAATTGATAAATTATTAATTTCAGGTTTCAAATTAACTTTCAAAATATTTCAGAGTAATTTTTTTAAATGTTTTGGATTTAAAACAGAATATTAAACTACTTTGTAAATTATAAGTGGTTTTTTTTTTTCAAAGCATTCTATTATAGCAGTAAAAGCAGAGAAATAGGTTGATGTGCTGCGGGATTTCTATAAATACAAAAGTTGAAGCGAAAATTGATGAACTAATGCTTCGTACAAATTCAACAGAAAATTGTCAAATCAAGTATAAATTTCGCGGGGGATGAAGTTAACAGACAGAAAATAGTTAACTGATTTTTAAGAAGTTTTCAGCATTTTGTTCTTACAAGAAAAGAAGAATCAATCAAATGTAAAAGACTCAATTACAAATTCATTTTATTTGAAGTGAATTACAAACATTTAAACAAACTATATGTGATAATTCTCTGTAACTTTTTATTTCCCAAACCTTTCTCTTCAAAGTTGAGCGTCCATCATTTCAGAGTTTGCGGTTAGTTTATCTCTGGTTTCTACCAACAGCGATATTTTATTTTAATCGTATTTTAACCTCGCACATATGTAGAATGACATAGAAACCAGGAGCTTTATACTTAGATTCTTTTGAGAATATGGCATGTGCTTAAATATTCTTTTAGTAAATACCTTTTTATCATAAAGATTTATATAATACTTTTACTATGTATAATTTTTCCTTTGACTATTAATGTTTATCTTACATTTAAAATCCTGAATAAGGCACGAATAGTAAATGGTACATTATTGTTAATTGACTTTTTTAATTTTTTAGTTTACATAAAAATAGCTGCTTCTCTCTTCTGTTCCTCATGTAACTACAGGATTCTACTGACGTGTAAAGAACACAATTGGAATCATGCTTCATTTTAAATTATATTCTAATTATGTCAGTGTGATTTGTTTGAAAAAAGGATTACAGATTTTGCTGTTATATTTGTGGGTAATTTTTGCAATTAAAATTCAATGAAAAAAAAAAAGCAAAAAAGTTCAAAATGCCTATTATTAAGACTTGTTATTTAAAAAAAGACGTGTAATCTTTTCGAAAATTTGCTTTT
>JAFIDM010002131.1:15074234-15107317 GCA_023159025.1 Thereuonema tuberculata
ACTTTAATAATATAAAGCTTTTTCACTTGTATGCAAATCTTGAATTACAGTTCACTTCGAACACGTCAATGACTTTTCCCTAGTGTGAATCATTAACGTTCACTTAGTACTCGTGAATGGCTTTTCACTAATGTGACTAGTTAATAGTTTCTTATTTAAATTGACTCACTGTTCCGTTCCATAAACTTTTAATGATTCCTTAATCATTACTACGTAAAGCGCTAGCTAAAGTTTCGTTTATTTTCGTTGACTTTAACGCACAAACTAAATATTTTCTCAGTCACCTTAACTTGAGAATTGAATTAGACTCGCTTTGACTAATTCGTTAATTTAGTATTCAACTGTTCACATACAAAGTTATTCGATTCTCTAATAATTTCTATTATTCATTTACTTCATATTATCTTCCTAGTTAACTTCCTTGTTTTAATTATTTCCTTTGGTTAACGTTCACTTAGTACGTTTCTTCTTTTCCAGTTTCCCAATCCAAAATGTGGAAATAAATAAATTTTCAACACTCACAGTTTTGCGTTCCGTCTGTTTAATATTTGTTTCTCAATTGACCTTATTCCAGTGTTGATTTCCCTGTAGATAACCGTCCTTGTTCTAATCACGGAATCCACACGCAAATTCCTGCAGTTTAATCTTGGTAGGAAGTTGTCTAACTTGAAATTACCGCCTTGCTTGAGTCCTTAAGCAAGCGGCGTTCTGACTTCTCGAATCAGAGTGACCACATGTCTCGTCTGACGTCATAGTTAATCCTCCTGCTACTTTCCATTACAATTCAAGGGTGCAGGTTACTAATCGGGCTGACCCATAATTATAATTTTTAATTAAACAACTAAAGACGATTTGTCTTTAAAATAATTTTATTTTATAATTAACAGTCAATATTAATTTTCTTTTGAAGCACCAATAAATTACTTTTAATAAATTAATAATATTTCTGGAGGCGGGATAATTTAACTTATTATTTCACCTTCATATACGTGTAATTCGAAGTCATGAAATTCATAATAAAATATTTCAATGCTTAAAACCATAACTGCTTAATATGTTGCTGAAGATAACTGTAAAGCTGAACAATGATTTTTCTGAAGGTTTATGTGAGTTTAATATAGAATATGAGTGTGTAATGTAGTATTGACTAATATAGAATGACTTTGTTAACTACTTTTCCTCAGGCCTGTTCATGCACAGTCATTTATTCGAAGTTTTGAGCTTCTTTTAGATTGATATTAATTAAATGTTCCTGATATAAAATGCGTACCTCATATCAAAAGATGTAGACATCTAACGTGATCATAGAATAGGAACTGACAAACTGAACATTATATTTGAAATTTTTGGGTAATTATCTAATAGAGAATATCCAGGAAACTGATGTCTGATATACTAACATAAGGAAAGATCTAGAAATCATTGCCAAAGAATAAATATGCGTCGTTGCATTGGCCTCATTAATAGTGGGATGTTATAAAATTATAACACCTATTTCTTATGAAATGTAATATTTTTTTTTCTATTCTAGAAATACCTGTATAAAGTGGATATTTAAAATTAACCATCAAGAAAGTTGTTAGTCACTTGTTTTTAACTCTTTGTGATTTAGGTATCATTTATTTCAGAAAGCGACTAAAAGGTCATGTACACCATTTTGGTGAATATTGAACCTAAAAATCTGCCAATTACAGTTGAAATCTTAAGAAAACTAGAAATCTTCAGAATGGCTCCATTTCATTTTTGAAAGGTCATTCACAGAGAGATAGATGGGATTGAAAATCAAAGGCCAAATAATTTCCAAGTCATCTATCTCTCGACCTCCAGGCCAAACATTTTGCCGCCCAATTACCAACGATGATGAACATGACAAAAGAATGAAGTCGAAAGATTCTTTCTGCTGCTGTCAGAAGATATGAAGCTACGTTTTTTTTTCCATAGATCTGTATATTCGAAGCAAAATACAATTAAAGTGCAAAACTGAAAGAGCAAAAGTTTAAAATTAAGTTTTTAGGTTCAAAAATGTATTAAATTCAAGTATATTGTTAAGTATAAAATTTCCTAGATAAGATTTGCAGGACTTTTTAAAAGTTAAAGATTATTATCCGATTTAATTTTGTTGAAGAAGTGTTGATTTCTTTATTAGTTTACTTATTTAAAAACTGAAAATGATAAAATTCATTAGTAAATCTTCAATCTCCATGACAGCAGGGGTTCTAACCAGGGGTCTCCTTACCAGGAACCAGAAATGAGGGAGGTATGGAACTGGAAAAAGGAGACGACTTTTTTGGTTTTTGTTTTGATTTTTTGGTTGAACAGCTACGACCATCATAACCACTCCCATGATAATTTCAACAATCTTACAGAGGGGATTTAGCGACATAATTGGGCAAGTCATGGGGTCTGTAATCGAAAAAGGGCTAAGCAGTTTATGTTACAGGATAACATTACGAAGCCCTGTAATACAGGATGACTCATCCTGTAATATAAAATAGTTGAATACCAGCAAACCATGTTTATATATATATACAGTAGCACCTCGATTATCCGACGTCGGATCAACGACTCCCCGCGTCATCCGACCATGTCTAGACAAGCGGCGCGCCAGCGTTATCTGTTTGTTTTACTGTCACAACAAGCCAAGCAGATGTCTCTGCAGTCCTTTCTTTGTTTCCTGCCTGAGTCATGCTCGCTTTATCGATTAGTTAACGGAAGTCTGCTGACCTGTTCAGTGTACATTATTGCTTCATGTTGTGTTATCGTTTTAGAAATTATAGTAGTGGAAGTGAATGTTACTTTGTAAGTGAAAGTTTGTAGTGTAAGTGTAATAATGGCTACAAGTATGAAGACAAAACGTATTTTGTGCCCAATTGAACAGAAACTAAGTGTTTTACAAAGACTGGACAAAGGTGAATCAGTTGCTAAATTAGCATCTGAAACGGGTGTTGGTGTAAGACTGGAAAACCATTAAAGACTGGAAAAAAAAACCCGAAATGATCTTAAAGCTTATTCAATAACGGTAGAAAATGAACATGCTATAAAAACCAGAAAAGCGTTAAAAAAAACATTTTATTCTTTATGTATTTGGCTTTTGTAACGTACACTGTATAGTCCTTAAGTTACAGTAGAGTATTTTTTTTACTTAAGTACATCGTTTGTCTACCTATAAACGGCTTAATTCATTCTCCCCTGATTATCCGACCTTTTTAGCGTTCCGACCATCCTCAGGTCCCGTAGGTGACGGATAATCGAGGTGCTACTGTATATGTGATATACATGTATGTCATGTGTATGTGTGTGGTGGGAGTGTACAGCAGGGAAGTCGACCAAAAATGAATGGTTGAGCCTTTGACCTTACCTCACGTGACTTACGGTTGACCCAAGTCGATGGAAAATGAAATATAGGCATTCTCAATAGAATATTTGACACCTTGCATTTCTGTGTCTTATGGTTTCGTAGGAATAACGGGCAGAAAAACCTAATATTTTCTTTTATAAATATAAGGATATACTGTCATTCGATGTAAGCAATTCATAATTTTTTTTAGTTGGTTTTCCTTGTCAGTTATATCATAAGATAAAATATTTTTATTTAAGTAAAAGACTTTTTGTGTACTTCTCTCTGGGAGATTTAGATCATTTTCCAAAACATTTAGAAAGTTGAAATACAGTAGGATGTTTTTAGAGGCGTTCTCAGCTGTTGTCCAACAAATAGCCTTTGCCAAGAGATGGACGACAAGGATTTCAAAATGTCCCCTTAAAATTATAATTTTATCATTTCTCATTTTGATGAATGTCAACCTATAGAAATTTTGATTGACAGAATAGAGATTTTGATGTAATTATTCAAAATTAAAACTAATTTGAGTCAATAGGGGAGATTGGGAATCGCAGTTTTAGTAATTTTAGTAACCTACTGTTAACAGATTTTTTTTTTTTATGGATTAATTTTGAATAAAAAATCGCTGCAGAATCTAAATGCTTTCTTTCAGATAAACTCTTACATTTGTTGCACGACAAGAGTAGGAAGACGTGGAAATAGTGGTTTGCTGAAGAATAATTTACAAATCTATTTTACTTTTTATATTTTGTATTTTAAATGGTATTTCATTTTACTGGTAATTGTTCATAAATTGAAACATTTATATATAAAGTTCAGAAAAGACTCCTTTCATTGAAAATTATCTTATTATAATAATCCTTACTTTTGTTGGATTATTGAAAAAAATTCATAAAAAAATGACATGTGTCATGTTTGGAAGATATATTTGTTGCCGTTGTTTGGAATTTTAGTCCAGAGTCCTGTGAAAGCAACAACTAATTATGAAATTTACTTGATAATCAATAGGAGAGTCTTGTTGAAGTTAATTAAAAGTAGATTATTGCAATTAAATATTAATTAACAGTAATGAATAGCAATCGATAAATTTAGATATTAATTAGAATTATAGGTTTCATTATTTTTAATATTATATCTATGAAAACTGCTTATTATAAAAAGTAAATAGACCCACCTCTATTTGTCTGACATTTCGTGTTTAATGTTATGTGCGATTCTCTGTATGTCAGCCATCTTACCGTTGATATCAGACAGCTGATGATACATACAAGATCTAAGATAAATTTTTGTTAAAAATTCCACAACAACGCAAATGTCCTAATTTACGTTTATACCTTTTCTGGATTAAAATTTTTTGCAAAATTATGCTGTATTATTAATATTGAAATGAGCCTACTGAATATATATACAGGGTGTATCAAAACTCTCTGTACAAATGTTAATGGAAGACAGGAAGCATCATGACAAATGTTTTTCGTGTATGAATGGATGTCCGCTAACGGCTAGCTATCTAACGGCTGCTAGCGACCCTCTAATCCGCTAGAGAGAAGATATGGAAAACCCAGAAAAACCTAATAGAATGGAAACAAGTGTGAACAACATATTTATTGGAAGAGAGTACTCAAAATTGCGGCTGGCAACTGCGATGCATGCACGACAGCGTCGAAGTATTGACTGCCTTACATTTTGAAAGATTCCCAGCATTTCGCGAACAGTTGCAATGGCGACAATGTCTTCATATGAGGAAATGGGAGTCTGGAACACGAGGTTCTTCATGCTCCCAGAGAAATAAATCGATACATGTTAAATCGGGCGACCTTGGTGGCCAGGCAATAGTGTCCACTAGCACCGAAGGTTGCCGTTACATACTTTCATAAATGAACAAAGTTTGTCTTGGTACTTCCTTAAAAATTTGTACAGTGTTCTGATAGACCCTATAAACTGTAACTAACTACATAATTATCTTGTTCGTAACTACGTTATTCAGATAGTTATATCTATAACTAAATTATATCAAAACATAATTAATTAGACGCTTTATTTAACTTCGTACAGTATTTACTAACTATATTTCCATAGGTATTAGTTTATATGAAATGCATAGTTAACTATTTGGTACTAAAAAAATCCAATGACTTTAAACCAAAAAATCGCAATAAATTATATATTTGAAAGAAATTCTTCTACACGTATTTACATTTGAAGCACATTTTTCTGTTGACCAAATATGAAAGTCCCCATATTTGTTCAACGTACCAAATGGAAATGTAGAATAATAGATGCATTTTTTGAAGATGGAAAAGCAAAATGAAAAAAAAAATATGGAAGAATTTGTAGCAATTCTAAATGCAATCTTCATATCTTTCTTTCTTGGAAATATGGATTTGGTTTTTGAATTCTTCAATTCTTGTTTCTTTTATTTATTTTTTGTCTCTTCCCTTTCGGCAGAAGAATAGAACGATAAGCAAATCCTTCGAGATGAAAACATTTTTTTTTATTGTTGACAAGAAATCTTAATTGATTTATTCTGTACTAAACGAAAACCAGTTCAAATTGTATGTGTGTGTGGTCTCAAAAACGCAATCAACTGACAGTCATCAAAGCTGACCGTCAGAGGGAGCCATAGTCTGTCTCAGAGTTCTGTGTATTATTAAAAAAAAATGCGTTTGAGTGTATCTGCATGCGTAGGTACATCTGCATGCATCTGCGTGCCCGCAACAATGAAATATCGCAAGCGCATTGCCAGGCAACAGAAATATTATTGCAAGGATCAATTCACTATATTGGATGTGCACGTGCATATGTTCGCAACAATGAAATATCGCACGCGCATTACCAGACAGTAGGAGTATTACTGAATGGTCAACTAATCAGAATTCTTTTAGATAACGAAAATATCTCAATGTGTAAAATCCAAAATATTATATATAGAGAAATTGTTTAGAATCGTAAATATTGTATTGCGTGTATTGTTAGAATGTAAACAAATAAAAAAATTATTTTTCTAAACTACAAATTACATACAATGATGTAATTTGTTTGAATAAACACATTGCTGATTTCTATTCATTAATTGTAATCCGTTAGGCATACGTGGCTTCCGGAGTGAAGCGATTGGCAGCCGTCTATTCGTTTATTAAAAAAATATTTCTATTATGTATTGGGCGCTGACATGACGACTAATAAGAGTAAAACAACAGTCTCAAGATATTATTTTAGAACAGAAGGCCTACATTGATTAATGAAATACTAACTTCTTACATTTACAATACTTTGGAATATAAGATACACTAGGTATATGGTTATTCCATTGATAGAATAACATTTTTATTCTGTAGATGTGTTGGAAACTCAAAAATAGCTGTATTTAATAATTCCCTGAAATGATTGGCAATAAAATATCAGTTTCTTTCTATTCAGGAAAGATAATTGTTTTTTGTTTTTTTTACTTTTTATGTTCTACACATTCCTGTGGGTTGAAAAAGGCGGTTTCGATCAGGCGGAAGCAGGGATTTTTCCACGTTCCATTATACTTCAATACATGTCCTAGGGTCCACCCAGCCCTCTGTAGAAAAGGTTCTTTCTCGGGGGTGTAAGCGGGCGAGTGTCTCAACTCAGTCCCGTTGGTCAAAGAAAAGTTGGAGCCTTAAACTACGCGAACACCATGCAATTTTTCTGCAATTTAGTTGTGCGATTTTGACGTCACGAGTGGATAGAGCACGTTTATTTGCAACTTAACTGCAACTTTTGTCATGCAATTCGAATTGTTCCTACAGTTGCAACAATTCGAGTTGTTCCTACAATTGCATCGACGTCACTGGGAATTACCCAATCACAGAGCAGCGTTGGAACACGTCAGTTGGGAAACCACGCCCATGAAAAAAATGGCGTCGAAAATTATCTGACGATTCGTTTTGAAGACAGGCTCATACTCAATGAATATCAAGAGTATTGCGAGTTTCTTTCATGCAGAAATAAAGTTTATACTGAAATGCAGTAATTGTATGCGGCAGAATGTATCAGAGAGGTTTAAAAACCTCGATTTTTTCAGATTTTCCACGTCGGGTTTCGGAACAACCAAAATGCTGACGCGGTAATGCAACAGTTATGACGTCATTGTTTCCAGGGGAGCATTGTTTCTTATTGGCTGTTGGTCATTCGTTACTGTTGATTCGAAATAATACCATGAAATTCAATTCCATAGCGGCTAATAATATTGAAAAAAATATTTATCGTATGTTGCAAATCAATCACTCATATGTTATGTTTGAAACGACATAACCGAATTTTGCTTGACGTCACACGTGACGTATTTAAAATCTGCATTGTCATGGGTCGATTGATCGTTCGAGTTGCATATCGAGTTTGCATCGTGTTCGCGCTTGACAAAAGTTTTTATCAACTCGTGACGTCAAAATCGCACAACTAAATTGCAGAAAAATTGCATGGTATTCGCGTAGCTTTACCTTCAGCGCCCTGTGGGTTGTGTTCTTTGGGACACCTCTAATCTTTTTTTTTAATGCATTTATCTATTTTGTTTTAATGAACATATTATTTCTAATTTATTTTCATGCTCCTCAATGATGTCGTATTTATATCGGAAATCGTTAATTTATGGCCATATTGTACAATTCACGGTTAAATAAAAATCTTTCAATAATTTGACTTAAAAGAAAATATGAAAATGCTAAAAAAGAGAACAATATCTTCATTAATACTTTTTAAGCCGAATTTCATAAAAATCTAGTAAGAGAACCTGAATGAAGGAAGAACAATTCAGGATTTTTTTATAGAAAGTTAATTTAACATTAAGCTTACCACCATGGATTGATCTTTATATCTTATGAATTCTTTATATATTCATAAAAAAGATAAAGTAACAAGACATTAGCGGCCGGCTTCTCCAAACCGTATTAGTGTTAGCTATGTTCAATTCAATTCTATTCAATTCAATTGGACTTAATCCAGGATTATCTTACGACTATTTGGGGAAACCGGCCATAGGAGAAAAATAAAATAATTCTATCCATTCCAAATCATTCTTGACTTATTAGTATTTTACTTATTTATTACTTACAATAATACTTGTTAAGCTTATAATAATTATAAGATTTACAATAATGAATAAGTTACCAATTCTTGTAGCCATATCTGATATTTTGAGAATGGATTTTCTCCAAAAAAAAATTAAATTCAGGTTCGCGAGAGAACTGCAAAGAGTGTAATACGTTCTGCTTGGTTTGAAACCAAAGAATTGTCTAATTTCGCTTAATGTAACAATGGAATTAATAAAAGACAAGACATTGGTTTCTATTAGTAATTGTCTCGATGGTTTATCTGCTTCGCTAAGCGTGAAATTTAATAATTCCGAACAAAATGGGATTCAAAACTTTCTCTCCTTGAACATTCAGAAATTCAAGTTTCTTTGCTAATTTCTTCTTATTTCCATTTCATATCTTTTGCTTTTCAGAAGGAAAAAGGAATACAAAAATTAATTTGGGAGTTTTTCTACAATTAGAAAAAAAAATAAAGGATACATCACAGTGTAGATAATGGTTGAAGATAAAGTAATTCGGATCTAATTTCGGATCTAAATGTCAAAATATTTCATTCATTTACATAAAACTTTGTCTGTCCTATGAATGTTTGATGACCCTATAAAAATAAGTTTAAATAAGTTAAAGTTTAATTAAACTTCATAGGATTATGTACTTAGCATTATGGAATAAAATAAACGAGTTAGATAAGCCGGCAGGAGCCGGAGGGGTGCTAGAGGGGGACCCGAAGTCTAAATAAAACAAAAATCTCTCTGAGTTGAAATCAGAGGAACTAGTCATTTCAATGTAAAATTTTCGCCTATGACGACATCCAAGGGGAGAAAGGGAGTGTTGATATTCTTACTATGACTAACCACCTCACGGCACTTTTTCTAGAAATGAGCCTTCCCTCCCCAAAAGAAAATTTCTATCTACGGGCCTGTGATCCGGTCTATTAAAAATATTACACAATGTTTTTGTATACATAATATATTATCCATCAGTTCGATTATCGTCATGGTCCCATACACTGATGGATAATCAAAGTTCAACTATACCGTGCATTTCTTCAAATGCAGCGTAGCAGACTCCGCAAGTACTTGCTCAAAGCAAAGTGAGCAGTGAAAATTGAGACTTTCCTATTTTAGCCTTTCTACTTAAGCTAAATATTAATTAATAATTTTTATCATTATTCATCGTGATAAAAGTACTTTAGATTTTAGAACCTAAGGATTCTAGTATTATGGTCCAAATTCTACATTATTATTGGTAGTAGTAGAATAAATGTATTATTATTATTATTATTATTATTATTAATGTATTATTAAATACATTTGAGTTGTTCTCATTATTGCTGATTAATGGCCAGACATTTTATCGATTTTTGGCTCCTATCTCTTCACTTACTGCCGAATAAATGAACTAGGATAAATAGTTATCTTTGTCAAAGTTCTGACTCGAAAGCAGCATTGCAGCAAGGGTGGTGGGAATGGTTCCTCCACACCAAGCGCCGTATCAATGGAGGCGCCAAATTCGTGTTTTTATGTTTTTTGTTTGTTTCCTTGGTCTAAGCTCAAGGCAAAGTTGGTCACCTTATAGTATTTTTCAAAAAAAAAGAGGTTGCCATGTATGGTCATTAAGTAGCGATCGATTTTGCCTGGTACAAACGTCACCAGTCATGACATCATCAACTTGAACTCCCTGCAGTCAGTCCAAGATGGCGTCGTTTTGTGATCGCATAAGCGTGACTACGAAAGGACAAACTTTGCATAGTCAAGCAAGAGAAACAGTGTGGAACATTTTTAATTATTTCAAGACCTGTAACTATAACTGTAGAAAACGCAACAACCAGAATGTTTTCTTAATGTTTAAAAAGAGGATGGCGCTGTAACGTCCTGGAAACTTCAATCCATAAGGAAATTACGTCATAAAAAGCTCATCTTTCATGAACTCAACTGTAGTTCCTAACAACAATAAAAAGGAAAAGAGGCACCAGTGCCAAAGAGAGTTGCAGCGGCTTCTAGATAAATAAAATAAGTTTCAGCTTCTAGATAAGTAAAATATTATCTTGATCACAGATAGATGACTAAGATTGACAGTGAGTCATGCATTGATAATTCAACCTTTAATATCTTTCAATACTATTTTAATTGGAGATATTGCACGTGGGTGCTGATCATTTAAAGAAATTATTATGCAATTTGACTTTACAAGTAACGCCCAAACATCTAGAATAGTTTCTCAAATATAAATAAATAACTTGAACAGTGAATCTCCGAAAGCAAAATATCTGACAAAGTTGTTTTTGAATTGCGATAAGATGAGCAGCAGTTTCCTCCTTTTTCATTTTTATTTGAAAATAAGAATACTTTCAGAATTTCTGCCATTGTTATTTGTCCCAAGTATTGTGTCCAAGTTTGTCCTGAGTCTATTCTCGCCTATATTTAAGCACATAATTCAGTAACAGTCGCTGACTACTTAGATAGATGAAAGCTATCTAATATCTATATTTCGAAAAATATTTCGATAGATCAGAATATAATTAGAAAAACAAACCTGTACTTATACTTAAGTATACAATATTAAAGTAGCAAATAAAAAAATGAATTTAAAATTGTTTAGGAAAGTGGATGGAAGATTCATTAAGACTGTCCAAATCAGAATGGAACTTCACCCATAACGAAAGTTCGCTGCAATTAAAGACTTATTAAAATCACTTTTCTTAATTTAGCACGTCTTTTCGTGTTATTACAGAACTTTTCTTGTTCATATGTAAATTCACTTCACTTGTTTCTTTTCCCTCAGTCTTTCCTGGACAAGTGAGTACAGCCCATTCTCCCTTAGCGCTACAATTCGTCGACGTAAATCCCGCCAACTATAGCTAAAGAGTTTTCAGTGTCATTTCTCTGAATTCCAAATTTCCCAACTTGTACAAAGATTCACGAGACTTCAAGAGCCTCAGCCCAAATCTCTTCAAAGTTTAATTTCGCCTACGGTAGATTCTCGTCTCTTAGCCGAGCGCAGGTGATTTAAAAAGATCCTGAATCCAACCAATAAATCACACAACCGACCACTCGAAGGACCGCGTTTCATTCTATCCCAAAAGTACAAGAAAAGCATAAAATGGGCGAGAAATTTTATGAGGAAATCTAAAGAGTAATTCAACTTATTTTATTCAGGAAAATGTAATTCATTAGTGATTTTATTGAGACGCTCTTAGGAGCCCGCAGGAGTCTTTAAAGGAATCCCCCTTAAATCTTTCCATTTTCTTGTTATCCGTGTAATATACTCATGGACAAAAAAATTAGCGCACCAAGAAATAATTGCGGAATCGCAACGAAACTTGCAATGAAGGTACATGTCGGGGAGATATGCAAATGATTAGAAATGCAGCGTGATTGCGCATTACGTATAGCCGGTAGAGGGCGTTGAACATCGTACTCTGTGGAGTATAAAACAGGTAACCAAAGCCTGTTTGAGTGTGCTGAATCATTTACAAAGGAAGAGCTGAGGTAGACATGCCATTACGCCGTGTTCGAAGACAGTATACGCAGTTGCCGCAGTTTGAGAGAGGGAGAATCGTCGGGATGATGGAAGCTGGGTGGTCAACTAGGCGAGTAGCTCGTCAATTAGGCCGCTCTGATTGTGTTGTGAGGAGGTGTTGGGCCCAGAGATTCATGTACACGAAGACCAGGCTCAGGACGCCCTCGACAGACCAGTCGTCGAGAAGACCGCCACATAGTCAGAAATGCACGCGTACAGCCAACTGCTTCATCGGCAGCCATCCAGGCACAGGTAGCACCTTCACTAGGGGCCTCTGTGTCTTCTCGAACCATACGAAGGCGCCTGGCTGAAGGACAGTTGGTATCGCGGCGCCCATTACGTGTGCTGCCCTTGACGCCCACCCATCGACGCCTCCGTTTGGAGTTTTGCCGCGCACGAGGAAACTGGACTGCAGCAGAATGGAACCAGGTCGCCTTTAGCGACGAATCCAGATTCAATCTCGGCAGTGATGACAATCGTGTTCGTGTGTGGAGAGCCCTGGGTGAACGCTTCAATCCTGCCTTTGCTGTACAGCGACACACCGCTCCCAAAGCTGGTGTGATGGTATGGGGTGCCATTGCCTACAATACACGGTCACCCCTAGTATTGTTCCGTGGCACCATGACAGCCCAGCGGTATGTTCATGAAATCCTGCAACCACATGTGTTGCCCCTCATGCAACGGCTCCCAGGAGCCATTTTTCAACAAGACAATGCTCGGCCTCATACCGCAAGAGTGTCACAAGACTGCCTCCGCACTGTTACTACCCTTCCTTGGCCTGCCCGATCCCCAGATTTGTCTCCAATCGAGCATATCTGGGATCATTTGGGACGACGAGTTGGGCATCCCACGAGTTTGAACGAACTAGAGGCAAGGTTACAGCAAATATGGAACGAAATGTCTCAAGACATCATACAGAACTTGTATGACTCAATGCCCGATCGTATCGCATCGTGCATTCGCGCTAGAGGGGGTCCAACGGAGTATTAACTCCTCCGTTCTTTTGCCTTTTTCTCTGAAATAAATTATCCTTTTTCTTTGATTTTCTAATCATTTACTTACATCAAAGTAGTCATTACGTATGTAAATTTTCGTTTCATTTTGACGACTCCTTCTTGGTGCGCTAATTTTTTTGTCCATGAGTGTATATTTCTCGAGTAGTTCTAGCAAATAAAACAGGTCAATTCACAGTTTTGTACTAAACACACAACGAACCGACCCGCATAATCTATCAAACGCTTGCGATAAAATGACACCACTATTGATTGGCGCTCAAAACCCATTTATTCAGGCCGTTATAATTCAAACGTCACAATAACAATTTCCATCACAGCCTCCTTGGTAACCATCAGCACAAAAAGAGACTTGTTGCCGTCCTAGCATTGCCAGGGGAACAGATGCCTACGTTGAGTTCATGTCTACACTTCCATTTTGCACAATTACGGCGATTATGAGTAGATGACGAGTGACCACTTTGAACCGATACTGGCCACATTGGTTCTGAGTATAATCGAATAGTATTTAGAATAGATAGACTCTACTTTATTCCCATTATTCTGCAGACTTGATGACCATCTAAAACCAGAAGTCTGATTTTTTTTACCAAAATCGCCAAGATATAGGGAAATCCAAAGGGAAAAAATTACCCATGGGACTCTGGAGTATGTTACACACATACACTCAGACAAGGAAATCCTCACTTCTGTCTACGAGGTCACTAAAAAAAAATACAAATTTTATGTACAATAGTATTTGATTTAGCCTAATTTTGTTTTATCTAATTGATAGTATCTCTTATACTAGCATTGTCGTATCCATTCCTACTTCTGAATCCTAGTTGAAGCCATATTGAACAGGCCTTCAGACAAGAAAGAAAAAAACAGTTAAAGGGTGGAAATTCCCAGTTGACAAAGAAACAGATGTTAAGAGACCGACTGAAAGAAAGGCTGTTAAACGTTTCACATAATGAAGTCATAAATTTGTTGTTTGTTTTTGTATGAAAAGAAAAACTTGTTATTTAGCTCCTGTCATTATAAATCATAAACATATGCAAAAAAGGATTTTTGTATGATATATGAATGATATTTTTGTGCACGAATTTTGACGTCAGATAAAACAGTAATTTAATTCTAATTAAATAACTTATTTTCTTAATTAATTCACCACGTGCTTTAAGAATTTTCTTCCAGTTAGTAAGCTAAGAAGTATAATGAATATAAATATTAATTAACTCTAATCTTAAATTCAGATAAATACAACATTCAGTGTAATTCAACAACTGAATTCTTTCAACAACAAATTAAAAGCTTATTTTTTAGGTAACATCAACCTGCTTTGAAGAATTCTTTTCTAAGTAATTTAAGTTCCGCATTGTTCGCTGAAATTTCTTGAATTGAAGAATTTTCTTTCTGTGAGTTTAGCTGTTGCTTTTCCGATTGATATTTTTGGATTTATTAGTTCAAACTCTGCGATGGTAATTCGTTGGTTGAGCAATTGTTTTGTTATGTATTTTTTGAAAAAAAGAAATAATCTTATTTATTTTTTTGGTCGTTATTAACAGTCTCTTCAATTCAAAGCTACTCAACGGGTTGTTTGGAGGTTCTACACAGGGTGATTCACAATTTCCTGTGCAAACTTTAAAGTTAGGTCAGTCATAGAAAAACAACCATATTCATAGTGGAATGTTTGTTCGAAAACGCCACCCGAACGTTGTAGAAGGTACACTAAAGTTCAGGAATAAGAAAGCTAGACAATATGTTTATTAGCCCAGTTTACAATCTGATTGTACACTTACAGGTTGACAGTAGGTACTTAAAGTTCCCGTGCTTTAAACTTAAAGCAGCAAACGTAAAAATGTAGAGTGTGATTGAATTAAGAATGTTATCTATTTTAATACAAACGATCGGTTCTTTTTTCTAGTTCAAATCCTTCCCTTTCCTTCCTCTAGTGACATGGATTTATTATGTACAAGAGATATGTTATGAAATTACCTGTGTTTGAATCAGGAAAGAAACAACGTCTAGACAATGAGCAAATAACTAATTAACTCAAACCAAAATAGAAACATTGAAACATTGGTATATCATTCGAAGTTGTTTAAGGGGAATGGACTGTTGAAGAATGTTTAGAGTTTGGTAACAAGTTTAAAGACTGTCTCGATCGCAAAAGCAAAGTAGACGTAGAATGGAGAAAGAGCCAGATTAAATTCTCACTTTAGTTCTCAACTATTTTTCTACAAAAAGGAACCTTAAACGATTCAATAATCAATTCTGGAACTTTCATAGAATCAAAAGTCTATCTATCTATGCGTCTGTTTAAGTATGCAGTGTAATTTAATCTTACTTTTGTGTAAGAGCAAACTGTTATTAAATAAAACTTCTTAAAATGCCATAAATCTATAAATCACATATTCTTTAATATTACTTAACAACATAATCCTCCTACTGGCTATATTTCGTCTTATTTCTAAGACTTCATCGGGCCATTTAAAAAATTTTAAGGAATAGAGAAATAAATTCTCTCTTTCCTCAGCCTTAAATACATAATAATATAACAATCCAAGAATCTAACAATCAAGGAACGTGGACTCAATCAAGTTCAATTTAAAAAGTTCAATTTACAAATTTAAATTTAAAAATTTAAAATTATTTTTTTTTCTAAATAAATTTCCTTTTTTCTTTCAAATGTTCTTTTATCTAATATTCTTTTTGATAATAGTCTTTATTCAATAAAGTCTTCAAAATATAAATCCAACTTCTATTAAAAACTCTTCTTTTTCTTTCATTAGATCTTATATTTCTTGATTCCTTCCCTTTTCTCCCACTATCTTTGAAAGCTCGAAGATACAATACTCATATTACTAATACATTCACAATACGTCTTTTTAATCTTGGAGACTTCATTAAATCCGTTAAATTCCTGGAGGATGATGTTGTTAAGTAGTATTAAAAAATATGTGATTTATTATTAAATAAATTTAGCTGAAGCACTACACCAGTTTCTGAATGAGATTATTTCGACATTTAATGTATAATTTTCCAAGTCTGTCATCCATCAGTATCAAATTCAAGCCATACAGTATTATTCAAAAGTATTCGTTTTGTATTGTCAATAATAACAATCAAACGCGTGTAAGTGTATCTATGTCATCGGTTCTCTCAATTACGGCGAAGAGGGGCCATTTGCTCCCCACCCTTTCTGGAATTTTTTATTTTAATGTAATGCATATAATGTCTTTATAAGAATGAGCTGATAAAAGCAAAAAAAGAATTTTTAGTTAATTATTACTTTAAGTAAGTTTAGTGTGAAGCAGAATACCGAAATCTTTTGCCCTTCGCCCCTCCCCAGATGAGTTTCTATTCGTCCGCCCATGGTCTATCTACTTATCTCATTTTGGTATTCGAATGCTAGACCCTTTTTGATTGTATTCTAGAAAATATTACACTAAAATTCAATCAATAATCAAGGATATTCTTTATAAAATCCATGTAGTGTTTTATGGAAAACGCATTCGATATTAAATACACGCCACTGATGATTGATTTGCCAGCTTCATCAAGTGACTTTGGAAAACACAAAAACATGACCAATTATGTAACGATGATTTATGTGGTCCTGATGCCTTTCCAGGAGCTGCAGGTCTGACTAACGAACGAAAATACAAAAAGAGAAAAAAAAAGATGATATCTGTCGTGATATCGGAGACCACAGATCACTTCACTAAGAGCACTGGTTGCCAATTTTTGAGCGACATGTTGTCGCAATTTGCAGATGTCTGCGATTTAACACATATCTGTATAATAGGGAATTAATATTCATTAATGTGATCTTTCTCTAATCCTTGTACACTTCTGCATCATTATATTACTATCAATCTTCGTTTGGATTTCTCCAATATCTCAAAAAGTTCTAGAAAAGGTTTTCAAAACTCAAGGTAGAAGTCAGCAGAAAAACAGCGATAAATCTTTTCTATGTTAAAACTTGTGTCAGGCATCTTGGGCATTTATTGAACAATAAACAATATCAATTAAAGCAACACACTTTTATTTCCAACAGAAGGAGGTAAGACTCCCGTGATCATAAGCTGGAGGAAATGACGTTGAGTTCGAGGATCATTTGAACGCTCACCTAGAAGTATCTAGAGATACTTGATACCTCAACAGTTCTGTGAATTGTGGAATATTTTAGGTAGAGAAACAAAAAGGGAAGAATTCCCAACTCCTGACCTGAAACTGAACTTGCATATCGACTATATACAGCTTCTTTGGGAAATGTTAATTAAGTTAATTGAACATGGATTTCCTAAACCCTTGGGGAATCAGGTTCAATTAACTTAATAAACATTTCCTAAAGATGTCTTGTATAGACGATAAGTTTTCGATATTTATATTCGATGAGTTCCTTCGATATATAGTTTTAGATTTATTAAATTTTAGAGATTTTATGCTGTTTCTGCTTTCAAATCTTTTGATATTTTATAAAGTTTCTGAAAATGGATTAAACAAATTATTAACATGAAATTCTCATTTCTTATCACGTCGTTGTTAGATCCATTTTCAGATACAGATTTATATCACTTTAGCAGTGATTGATGGCAAACTAGATTTAATTTCCAAAACAATCCAAGTATCTGCATTATCTAGCAGATAATCCATTTACATGGTGAGATAATCGATAGATTCTAAACTGAAAAGATTTTGCTTAATTAACTGATAACACGTTATTATTATTATTATTATTATTATTATTATTATTATTATTATTAATATTATTATTTACATTTGACAATACACACTGATTTTGACAACTTGATTAATTTTGTAAGATGTCTTGTACTCCGAATTTCCTTACAATTCGACTTATACGTAACTAGCAAAATCCCCGTTCTTCGTACGGGTTACAATGATGTGGATGAGAAAGAAATTGAAATTGTAAGATCACTTGAAGTGGCAGGGGAAAGCACTGCAGAACACTTAACTCAGGTGTATTGCGGGTTGCAGCCACGCACTTCATGGTCATTTCCTCACCCCCCTCCCAAAAACAAAAGTTTATTTTTATAGTTTTTACATTATCTACACTACGGAACTTAACCACATGACAAATTTCAAGTTGTAGCATGTTTGGAAGTATGCTAAACATTTCGAACAGACACACACACACACACACATCCACAAATTTCCCTTTTATTTATACATAAAAATATTTTTTTTTCTATCATGGGTAATTAACGCTTTTGAATTTCAGAGAATGGATGGTTGCTCTAATTCTGTAGCTGAGATAACTATTGGTATTGCAATAACTTCTTCGAGATTTATTTGAATTGTAGACTTCTTTGAATAGATCTTCTTCATATTATATTTGTATTGACTTGCTCTTATTATGGGAAGGCGGGAATTTTTCCTACTCAATTCTTCTCCAAACGGGTCCTAGGGCCTACCCAGCCCTCTGTAGAATGGGTACCGGGTTTCTTTCCCGGGAGTTAAAGGCGGGCGGGCGTCGGGCTGACCACCCGACCTCATACTAGTCCCGTTGGTCAAGAGACGTCGGGAGCCTTAACGCCCGCGCACCCGTGGACCTGTATGGCCTGTTTGGGGACAGCTTTAACTTTAACTGCTCTTATTATGACATATATTATTGCGCATTATTATTACATACAGCAACTAAAACGCGAAAAAGTCTGTCTTTCCTTTATTAATTATTATAAATCATTCTATTTGCTTAACTGATTTATTAGTAAATGGTGTAGATCCTTATAATCAGAATTCATTATTCAATTCTTATCATTTTAATCATCTAATGACAGTATTTCTTGTATTTAAATATTTGAGCATTGTAATAACAAATCTAAACGAGATTTCTGTTTTCAGTTTTCTTTTTTTTTTTTTTTAAATTTAGATTTTTCAATTCAAGTTTATTATTCCATTTATTCAGGTTTGTTTTTTTTAATATGTAGGTTTTTCTTCAAAAAATAAAGACATTTATGTATTATGGACTAACTGACTTATTTTTTAAATTAAAATTATGAACAATCAAAAAATTTGCTTAAACTATTTATATTGTTTTTCTTTTTCTTATGTATTTTAATAGTGTTAATATAAACGATCTTGTTTATGTTGTTTGCTGTTTAAATGAATTATATCCCATTATAAATTATAGAATTTTTTTCTAATTGGATCTCTTCAAACGTCGGCTTATAAAGTTCAAAAATCGATACAAACTGAATACTGTTAATCCCAGCATTAGCAAATATTTTTGTCACGAGTTACTGAACCCAATAAATAATTTAAAATGTTTACTCCAGATCATCAATTGACGGAGAATTTAACAATGTAACTATTTACGAGAGGTTTCCCATTAATTACAAGCCCGGAAGCTTCTAGAAGTGTGAGATTACACTTAGTAAATAGTCTTAATTGTATCAACTCGAAACTGTTATCAATTTAGCATCAAACGTGGCTTCAATGGGTTATTGACTAACAAACTTCAAATAGAGAAATAAATCAACGAGAAACGATTTATCGAAGCCTCTTATCATGTTGTTGACAAAGAGTCGTTTGTTCTATGGATACGAGGCGGGCAATTGATGCAGTGCGTGTAGGTCTCTTTGAAATCGCTGACGTTGTGCAAGAATCAAAGGGAAATCGTCCATCTTGGCTACTTCCTCCTTCCGCTCAGATTTACGGTGGAAATTCTTCCTGTGATATAGTTTATCTTTACCGGTTTGTACGAAATCTTAAGCTTATGAAAGCTATCATATTTTTGTAAACAAAATACAACTTGCACTGAATCAAAACTGTTAAAGATGAACTTGATATTTACATCCTTGATTTGCGTAAACAATTGGTTTTATTAGACTCGATAGATATAACTTCAGAGTTTTGTTTCTGAAAAGTAAAGTAAAGAATTTTTCACAATGAATTAATGTCTTTCTTGTAACTTTTACCCATTCTTCTTAATAATAATCAGCAAATTTTAAGGTGCATTATATTAGCATGTATTAAATTTCAAAAAAACCGTAATATATTTCGACCAAACCTTACAAAGCCCTTCCTAAGGCGAAGAATGAAGGAACAATAATAATACCCCAGCTCTAAAGGCAAATAATCAACAACTAAACCGTTAACATAAAAATCAAATAAACGTATTACTAAAACCGATGGACAATCAAAAGAAAAACATTTAAAATAGCAAACCATACTCCAGTACAGTATCAATAGATAATTTAGTATTAAATGACTTATTCTTCAAAATCCAATACGATTCTGTAAACTTCCCTAAGTAAGCATCCGTGTATTGTCGCAATACGCTAGTTTCATCAAAGTCCAAGCAATGCTTGAACTTGAGAAAATGTCTTACATTGTAAATTCCTCTTTTCCCTTTGGTGCTCTTTAAGCCTCACGTACAACCGTGGAAGGGTCTTCCCTACACAATAACACTCGTGACCCCTACAGGGAAATGAATAAACACAATATTATAATGGCGGCATTATTATTGCTGCTTCAGTCTTCGACCGAGGAAGGTCTTTGTAAGGTCTGCCGAAACATGTAACGATTATTTGAAATATAATATATTTATATTAATTTAGTTGTGTTGAGTTTTATGTTTGATAATTTACCCATTCATTTCTATCTTTCTTAATAAATTATAATATCCATCTTTGACAAGATGTTAGAAAACAATTATCTAAACTTGAGCTGCGGAAACTAAAGTATTTGAGATCTTTAGTATTTCGTTTATTTTTATAATTTGAAATACTCAGTAATAACAAGCAATACAAGAAAAGACAATACAAGAAAAGGTTTCCGATTAGACAAGACTGCAAAGGACACAGATACAGAGATGTCTGATTATCTTGAAAATGAGATCTCCTTTTTGATGTTTTGAAAAGATTGTTATGAAGATTTACAACAAGAGAATATTCCTGAAAAAAGAGCTTAACATCCGTTATCTTTGTTTTTTTTTAAAAATGTGAAAATAATAGGTATTTCAATATAAACAACATCTTCAAATTTTCCGTTTGCTTATTATTTATTTAGTTCTTAGCTTTTTACTTTTGTCTAAATTAATTAATTGATAAAATACAGAAGCATGCTTAAGACAGTCTTAAGACAGTGGATTATTAAAGGGATTAATTTAATATTGTTAGATAATTGTAGAACTTCATTGTCTTATGGCTAATATGCTTCTAAGAGAACTTTTTTTCACCTTCCCGAGAGTATTTTTCTATATACATTATATATATATAGATGTTAGATCAAATCTTATCTACAAATGAGCACGCGAAGTTTCCATTCATCAGTTCAAATGCGAAAGATTTACTATTCAAGAAAGTAAACTTAGGAAATTAGGCTAGAAATATTGTATCTTATATTTCCATAATTTTAGAATTGAAGTAATGAAAAGAAAAAGAAAAAAAATCCTGTCAAAGTAGTTTATTACCCGATTAAAAGTAACGATTAAAATATTAAAGTACGAAATCATAACTGTGGAGTTAGTAGTGAATGTTGTTGAACTGTTCTAAGTGACGAAAAGGACCCCAGAGAGAGTTCGTTTGCACACTTTCCTCCATCTGAAAATTCATCATCGATCTCACATCTACTGGGTTGTGTTTTTGCAGGTGTTAACATTCGCATCAGAGTTTGCCATCCAAATGGTAATGATTCTTCTTCAGCATAATATATGTACTTAATGAAAAGAGCTAAGACCATCAAAAGCAAATGAGATATTAAATGAATTTGAAGTTGTTTTTTTTTCCTATTCAAAAAGAAAGCATTCTTAATATAAGTTATTTATTAATACTATTAATTTTTATCGCTTTTATCTTCGTCGCTGCTGTCTACCGGCTTTGATAAAGTTTTTAAATAAAAGATTTACAAGAAAAAAAATCACAAAAATTCTAATTTGGATTAAATTATAATTAATTCCTTCACTAAAAAGTGGTAGTTTTAATAAATTCCCTCAAATAACTTGTTTATGAAAGTATTAAAAACATGTAAAATCAATATAAAGTTTATGAAATCAAAGATACTGCATCATCAAGTGCAGACGACACTTGAAAAGAGAAAGTATAAAGCCATCAGATTTATTCAGTAACTTAGAAATGCTTGTTTACATCCTGATGCGATAGGAAGTGAAGCTATAATATTTCAGTTATAATATTCACTTCCGAAAGTTTTGCATAGTAATACGATGCTTAATTTCGAGTAGTTCAAGTAAAATTACTACAGTTTGAACCAGGAATCCAGTTTGCAAGCATTGTAAAAATGATTCACAGCAGAAGTGGGGACTAAGTCAAATAACTGTGTTTTTGAAAATAATAATTAAAGTACAACAATATTACATAATTAAGCAATTCTTTAATAGTTTCCACTACTATTAAAGTTGTAGTAATTTGTTTTCATCCAAAAAATATGAACTATTTCGTCAGTTTAACATAAAATTTGTAAAACTAGACTAAAATTTACGCTGAATTGAATTGTCTATCTTCAATGTTTTAAGTGTTTGTTAGATATATAATTGAATACACTTTTTTAGAACACCAATGCCGAGTTAAGCAGCTTGATAATCATGATGTGAGGCATAAAAATTCTGTTTTTGGTATCTTTAACCTGAAATCTAAAAGATTAATTTTTGATTGATTTTATTTCTTTATATATAAAAATAAAAAAGGATTATTTATTAGAAAAAAATATTTTTTATATTCGTTTAACATGGAATTACCTATGTTTTCCAAAAAGAAAGAAATCTTAAAATATTATTCCAATTGACAACTAAATCCCATTAATTCATTTCGGTAAATAAATAAATTTTAACAAGATGCGAAAAAATAAAACCTTAAAACACATTTCAAAATAGAGATGTATCTTTGTTTTTATATGGTAAATATATTTCTTGTATCTGTAAAATCTAATCTCTATAAAAATCTGCAAAATCCGCAGTAATTTTTAGAGATTTCTGGTTAAATCAAAATCACTGTTTATTTCGATGTCTGATATTTAAGCGAAATTTCATGAAATCTATTGAATTTTGGACAAAAGTTCCAAGTTCATAACGTTAACAATGTTTTACTTATAAGAAATCGAAAACATTGATGGTTTCTAAAGATCCACATTAAAATCG
Organism: Thereuonema tuberculata; assembly: GCA_023159025.1. Taxonomy (NCBI): domain Eukaryota; kingdom Metazoa; phylum Arthropoda; class Chilopoda; order Scutigeromorpha; family Scutigeridae; genus Thereuonema; species Thereuonema tuberculata. The sequence continues at coordinate 15,097,272 of JAFIDM010002131.1, forward strand.
TGTTTGTGCACAGAAGACTAGGCGAACAGACCAAAATCAGGAAAATAACCTAGAACTATTATCCAATAGGATTAAATTAGTCTGTATATTAAATTAGGTTTAAGTTAAGTTTTTGTAACTATTCCAACTTTTTTTTCAAATCAGTTTAGAATCATTGTTTTGTAATTAATTACTTAAAACAATTTAGATTCTCTAAGTAATAGTTGATGCTAAGGATTATGCAAGAGAGAAGATTAATGAATGAAAGCAGTCATCTAAAATACAGAATTTGCTTATATATTTCTAATACTATATGGAAATCGATTTCAAATTTTCAGCATTTCTATCTTTAGATTAACATTCTATAAAGCTAGAACTACTTTTCAATTGGCTTTAGGAATGTACGAATGCAAAAAATCAGTGGTGATTTCTAAATATTTGATTCTATTATAATTAGTCCCGAAATTAAATTCAGGAACTGTTAAAATTGTTTTCTGTGTTCTAAAAATCTAAATCATCTGAATTGATTGCGATTAAGTGCAATCAATAGACTTTATGAATTTTCATGCCTTTGTATCTGTAAAATAAAGATACCAAAAAAAAACCCCTCAATTCTTGTTTGCAAGTATAATGACCAATTTTACAGTTCACACAAACACACAAAGCTAATACATGGAAAATTCTGTATATTAGTACTACAATTTAATTATTCAGTTGTCACGTGATTCAATATGCTGCTTAATCCTGCATCCTGTGGAGATAAAGTAAAGATATTTACTATGTTGATGCTTTTTTAGTGGTAAATTTCTTTTTATTAATTTCTTCGTTTGTAACGTTATGTAGAATAGTTTTATTATCATTTAATATTTGATTTGAAATTAGATTACTTCCAATTTTTATTATCATTGGAACATTTTAGTAGCATTGAATTCTTGAATGCAATTATCAACCTTAACTTTCACACTGGAATTCTAAATGTTTATTCATTAAAATCATCTTTGTTTTTATTAATTTGTTTAATAAATTTATTATGGAGAATTAGAAATTAACTAGATTTTTCATTAGAAACAATTGATAATTGTGGCAATATGGTTTTCCATCGCTTTCTTTCAAACATCTAATGTTTGTAGATTTAATTTAGCTGACATTTACTGATTCAATGTAGAAAGTTAATATTAGCTCCACAAATTTCTGAGCATTCAAAGAAGATTTCCGGAAACCTGGATAGAAAAGACGTTTGATTTCGACAACATTGAGCATCATCCTGGAACAGCATCATTCTGGAATAGCGTCTACTTTTACGCCTAGCGAACAGTATGTAAAATTAAAATTTGTGTATATAAAGTAGGATTAACTGTACATCTAGAAATCAAAAAGAATTAGGAGATATGTCGTTTTGTGGGATTATATTTAGCATTTTAAAACCAACGTACTCATAAGCTCAATATTAATTGATATCTATGTCAATCAATATCCATATCAATCAGTTGATATCCAGTATTTTTTAAAATATGCAGAATTGAAATTCATCTAATCACGTTTGCACATTAATATTTACAATTTAAAAATTAAACGATAAAATACATTAGTAATTTCACTTGAGAAAGGGGCTCGACAACATGGAGCCCAGAAACGGAGTGTGAATGTTGCTAATGAATCTTATCTTTTAACTTTTAAATCTTCGTTAGATTTAAAACTTAGTTAGAGGAATTTTTATAACAGATAAAATTGCAAGTAAAACTTTTTAATAGGCAGAGTTGAGTTCATCAAGAAGGTATAGGAGTTATAGAGTAAGTTTGCTTAAAAATTGCTCCAATGAACATTTAATCAGTATCTTTTCTTTCAGTTTTATCGATCAGTAATATACACGTCAATATTAAATAATGTTTATCTATTTTGTGATTCTTTTTACTTTGAAATTTTTACGATTTGTTTAAGAGATGCTGTTTAAGATTTTTCAGGTAATTTTAAAATCGTTCCAGTGCTTACAATTTATTATAATTTCTGTAGATAAATAAATTAAAATTAGAATTTTTAGAGGCATATTTTTTTTTCTACAGAGATGTGTCTATTAATTCTCAGTTTTTTCAGAATTTATGCTTCATGAAATTTCACAAATGTAATTCTCTTGAAAATTTAAAATAGCTTTTAGGTGGTTTTAAATATAACCATCTCTAATGTCTCTAATGCATTTCAATTATGTTCCGCTTTATTTAATAAAAATCTTGAAGTTTTACTTAACTACCTGTAAGTTAAACTAATAGTTTACTTTAAAACTGTGTTGGACTTTCTGTAGATTTTTTTATCTTTTGTAGATGACAACACTTCAATCGCACTTTTATCTGCTTCCGATTTAGTGCGGATGGAACTGTCTGTCCCCGTCCCTTCCTTTTTGCTTTTATCGGTGGCCTGGTTGTCATCCCGAACGACATGTTTACTCTCAGTCATCACGTTTAACGACAGCCATGTTAAAGTTAGAGACAAAGATTTCAAACGATAAGTCTGTTAGAATTTATCGAGACTCTTGGATTTTATTAGTATGTGTAGGATCATCACAATAGAATACTACCAAGTTTATAATCTCATATTAGAGCCACAGTGTTATTAAAAGGAATACAAAAGCTTGCAGCCATCATCAGAATAGCTTTGTTTCGAACTGGGATGACGAATGTTAAGGATAACTTTAATTTTCTTTAGAATAAAAGTTTAAAATAAAACTTAATTTTCTTCAATGATAGTCTACCTAATTTAAAACTAGCAAATTTTTATGCAAATTTTTATTTACATTATTATGTAAATTTTTATATATATTTTATGAAAATTTTATGCAAATTTTTCTAACAGGTTTTTTTCTAACCTGTTCTTCAGGTTTTCAGTTATGCAGTCTCAGTCGAATTATCTGAATTAGGTGCCTGTAAAATAAGTAAGTTTTCAGCATTCTGGATTGGAATATGCTGAATTTGGGTTCGAATCGCGGGACCGGCATGGCTGTTTCTTTTCTTTCCTCTTTCTCTGCTTGAGGCTGTCTAAGGTCATTTATTAATTCTCGAGACGGTATAACAAGGTTGTACAATTGGTTGTGACTAATTGCAATATGTGAAAATGAAGTATATCCATGACTGATATAGAATAGAAAAGTAATAGCTGTAAAAAAAGTATATATTTACGATATTAACATCCGTGAACAGAAATGTGGAATTTGAAAAACTAATTTAAAAACCTTATTTTTGTTTCTGCAGGGATAATTCCAACTTATCCTTGTTTCAATCTTAAATAATTTAAATTTTCTTATTAAAATGCAATATTAATGGATTTTGCTTTTTATAATTTTAGACACATTGATCTATATATATATCCAGAATGCATTCATTCAAAATATTATTTGTACAATGCTATAATTTTTTGAAATTTTGAAATTTCTTTTTGTATTTTTTGATTTACAAATTTATTATTAAGTGAATAATATTTTTATACATATAAAACGATAGAAAATGAAATATTCTAAGTTCCTAATTGTGAATTTCTAAATAAAGTTAAAAGATGAAGAAGATTCAATCTTCTATCACATAACGTCTCGCCGGCTGTGCAATTGTCTTTTCAAAATGTTACTCTTTAGATCCATTAACGAAGATAAAGGACTGGCCACTTAACTTCAGTGGCCAGATATACACAGTCCTCTCATCGGCAATAATATTGTCTTCTCAACAAAAATATTACCATACTCTGACGATGATACTTTGATGATAGCCGCGATATTTTCTTCTTTTTTAACTTATTTTTTCTGTGAATTATAAGTTCAGGGGTTTTCCAAAGGATCAAAGTAACCAAAAGACCAAAACTTAGCATATCTTCATTGCTCAATGGAATACTTTTTTTGGCATTATTTATCACTAGTCTTAATAACCGACTCTACTAAAATGGAAACAATAAAAAGTATTTCCTAAATGAAAAAACTCAACACAACATGCACCTTATTACATTAGTAAGATTGTAGTCATGAGTGTGTGGAATATGGTCCCAATAGGCCAAACATTGTGGTAATTTGCAGGTTTGAGACAGCTATGCATTCGTTTTTGAGATATTGTAGCCTAAATATATTTTGTATTTTGTATTTCATTCTACAAACTACATTAATGATGATATAAAATCTTAATATGTAAATGTAGGTTAGAATGAACAGTTCACATAAGTTTTTTTTTGCGATTCCTTATTCAAGATCTTTAATTCCTTTGCATATGTAAAGAAGCAATTGACATGACATCTTTTTCTTGAAGGGAGAAAGTGGAATACATCTTCTCATCAGTTTCTGCCTCCGTTGAAAACAGCCTAATTAACCTGTCTGCTTTTGATCTGTCATTGGTAATTCAATTCTTTTAATCACAGCCGGTCTGAATCTGGCATCGTTAATCTTTCTTCTCCTTTTCTGACTTGGGTTTTGATAAAGTGCTCCACTCGCTCAGGCGTCTCACCGAGATTGATGTCACTTCGAACACAAACTTCATTCACAAACCAACACTTGATTTGACGCTCGATTTCTATCTTAAGCAAGATTTATCTTCGTCTTCTACTTTAAAAATTGAAAGACCAATCTTTGAAACTTACCATCTCATCGTCTTAATTTTCAAGGGAATCAAGTGCAAAGAATTCCATTCTTGAACTTACTCTTTAACGGTAAAAATCCTCAATGCTTATCAATCTTACATTCATTAATTTTATTTAAAAAAATCCCATCTGAAATGGTTTATAAGAGCTTTTATTTTTTTAATTTCAGAACTTCAGAAATCCTATGACAGCTGACATTTCTTTATTTTAATCTTCAGCTGTGATTAATTTGTTGATGAAACGAAAGGGCAAAATTTATTAAAATTCTTTGGAGTCCCTTAAGGCGTAATTAGGTAAAATATTCGCAGTCCTTCCCCAAATGCTTTATTTGCAACAGCTTCAATGAAATTAATTATTTTTATTAATAATGAATTTTAATGAAATTTGATATTGAAGTCTTCACTTTTAATATTAAACAGCTATCCTAATTTTTAATCTTTATTACTAAAGATTATTAAATTATTTATTATTAAAGATTTATTATTAAAGATTACTAAAAACGCAAAGTGAGATTCATATAAATAGAAAGGAGATCATTAAACTTTAGAAAACAATAAAATGTACTTCAAAGGTTTACTTTCCTATTTTGTTTTTGTTTTTTGGTAATTTGATTACTTGCTTATTTTTAAACCACTATTAATTAATCTTACACACAAAAAAAAAAAAATAGATAATAAGTATAAATTGCGAAAATCTAATAAATAGAATTTTACATCCTCCAATCACGAAATCAAATATGAAATGATTGCTATTTATTAAAATAGTTAAAAAAATTAATTAGCACTCGATTACAGTTTAAGTAGACTAAATAAGGTAATGACAAATAAGCATCTTTTTTTTCATGAATGAGGTTGTACAAAAAAAATAAGGATAAGTTAGTTTCGCAATTTGAAGAAGCTTTGAATTGTATGGCTTATTTATATACATTAACATGTGGTAAAAAAAAATATAAAAATGAGCAAATTAAAATGATTATCATTCATTAAAAAAAAAATTGCCAAGTATTTATGGTAAAATTCCTAAGAAAAAAGTATAAAAAAAAATACTTATATACAGGACAGTTTCGACTCACTCACTGCAGAAAATCAAGCTGATGATGACGTCGCAGTTAGGGGTTCAAACTGTCCAGTGTAAAAGTGCATGCTTTTTAGGTTTTTTCTAAGAACTTCTAACAAAAGTACTTGGGGTCTGTTTTTTAAATGTGTGATAATAATTTCAATTTGATTTATATATACTTTGTATTCGTCTGATACAGATGAAGCTCAAAGTAAGACTACTTTTCATTGATAAACTGTAAGTATTAATCCGAATGAAACATGAAATAATGCATAAAATAGATGCAGTAAATATCCGCATCGTTTTAATGCTTACCTCAATTCTCTTTCTAAAAGAAAACAAAACACCCCAGAAAAATTAAAAACTTAAACCGAAACTGTGACTAAACTGTGACTTGCCAAATCTGAAATCTATTAATCTTTGCAATTTCTTTTTAGTGGCTTAATAATATTTAAATCTTTTTTCATATTTACTTCAAATTTAAAAGAGTAAAAATATCAAAATATATCAAACCTTTTATTAAATTGTCAATACTAATGAAAAGGCCCGGTAGCCAAGTGGGGAATGCATTTGATTACAGTCTGGAGGAGCCGGGTTCAAACACCGCCTGAGGTCGGGTAAATTTCCCATGTCGGATTCTCTTCCAGATCGGGCCCAGACCCACCCATCCCTCTCTAAAATGACTGAAGGACTTTCTATATCTGGGTTAATATTGGGCGAGCGTCGGACTAACAGTTCCGACCTCAACTTAGTCCCTTTCGCCAGGAAATTGCAGGACTCTGCGATTCGAACGATCACATCGGCCTTTAGTGAGGTAATTTAATAGTAAGGATCTGCCATAATTAAAAATATAGAAAATTCTGAGAAACAGTCATCAATTCAAACATCATACATTCTTAAGAGCTCTTCTTGTGATCTGTCTAAATTTTATTATTCATTTTTATTTCAAAGTTTTGATTTTTTTCTATTTTTCCAATAATTCCTTCCTTGGATGACATTTATATCGCAGGTCAAATTTTCTTATGTTGATATACTAAGTCTTCGATTGTACGAAGTCTCTGCCCATGAGTGACCTTCTCTGGGACCAGTTATCTTCACAACTTCCAGGTAAGCCAAAATTAAATTGATAAGTTTATCTGTACATTGAAATTTCCTATTGCAAAAACGGGACATCTTGATATAGAAACATAAAAACCACCATTATTTGTGGAATGTTCACGAAGGTTTTGATAGTTGGCACAGTATCTTGATTTTTTTTTCAAATCTTTTTTGCTTGTTGTTGGTAGTTGAGCCACTTACTGGAAAATCCGATTCGGCACTGGAGTCGAAGACTAAAATGAAATTCTTGAGGAATGGTGAAACTTGGGCAGCTGTGGGTGTCTCCTAGCCAGATGCATGTTCTCATGTGATGAATAGGACTAGGAATTCAGCAAATGCTCAGACGATGCAATTGAAAATTTCTCTTTTGCCGGTTGGCTTCTGTCTTACAAACAAATCAACTGTGAAAGAGTCTCGGAAGAATTCCTGCCACATTCCAACGGGCCAAGATCTCAGCGACTTTATTTACTTCCATGTTCCGGAAATTCGTCTTAGATTTGGAACTGAAAAAAAAAACTTAAAACAAAACTTTTTGAAATAGAAAAAAGAAGTTCATCTGAAATTCAAGTTGTTTCTTTTTTGTTATTTAAAACCAGGTTGTCAGGAAATGAGAATTCTTGTATTTTATAACTGAATTCGAATTGAAACTTCATGTTGTTTTGTTTTGTCTTTTGGTATCCATTTTCTTTTATGCTACACTTGGTTTGATTATTACAATGCCTTTTTGTGCTAATTAACTTCACAAAAACGAAATTGTTAACTTTATCGAATGATTTGTTGCCCGGGATACATAAGATGCCACAACATTAAAACCTTGGAAGAGAATGAACATAGAAAAAAGATACACACTTTCAAAGTCAATTTCAGCAAGCAAAATCTAGATAGTAATGATTCCGGAAGGTCAATCGCATGGCTTTTTTGTCTTAGGTTCTTTTTAATTTTGAGCAAAATTAACATTTGTAATTTCATTCGTACTACGCTAGTTTTTAGGATAATAACAGTAAGTTAAAATCATAAATGGATGTCAGAAAATTCCTTTCACCACGTACTTAATGTCATTTAAATTTTCAGGTTCATAATTGGATGGTGTTATGCATCATTGATCAAGAGCCAAAATAGATTTTTTTAGATTATTGCTCCATCTAGTAGCGAAAGGTGTAAACTCTTTATAAAAATAGTTCCTGCTTGCTATCTCAACATAATTCTGCGGAAAATTAATTGTTCTGTGACAGTGTCTTCATTTTGATAAATAACACTCTTCTTTCCATAAAAAAATTGAAGTAATACATAAGCTTTTGCTTTTCTGCGAATATATATAAATCTAATTTTGGCGATTGTACAAACCATCCAATTGTACAGAAGACCTTTCAGGGCAATAAACAATGATTACATTGATTTTAATGACTTCGCAAAAGAATCTTAACTAAAAATGAAACTATTTGTTTTTGGTCATATTTTTAAGGTTTACAATAAAAAAAATAAGCAAAAATAAAACAATTTAAATAAAATATATGTATAAATATGAATATTATTAAAACTCATTTTGTGACTCACGTTACGAAAAACGGACATCATCTACAGGTTCAGCGCACTGAAATTCTTTTTTTCCAATGTTTACTGCAGCTGTTATATTGTTCAATGCTTCTCAGCTGCGCTTTGAAGATAACAATGATTATTTTCAATTTCTGCAATTTATAAAATCAATAACAATATAACTTTATCAATAGTACATTGAAATTATCCGCAGGATATTGTAATAATTGATCGGCAATTTATTTTAATAATGAAACTGTTAATGGAAGCTGTAATAACAATAACATTACAATAATCAATATAATAGGAAACTTATTTTTGTTTTTAAATTTGTTTTAAAACAAGAATATGAACTTATACCTTTCGAACCTTATTAAGTAATTTCTTCTCTACATTTCGTAGGTGTGAGGACTAAGGATGTAAATCATGATTTTTGGTGAAATGAAGACACTTCCTAGAATTCATATTCGTGGTAAAAAGTGAAATCCGTGGTAATCTTATGATGAAGTCTATGCACCTGGTTCTCTTCATAAAAAAACTTTAATACATATTAAAATAATTACAAAAACGAACTAGTTTCCGCTACGAGAATAGAGTTCTTCATGCGGCATCATTGGACCTAATATGTTAAGTGCACGTAAAATAGTGATAGTGATTGCCATGATAATCTTTTTTGCATAAAAGTCCTGTTTTGTTTTTTTACCCAGTTCTTTTACTTTTGGTAACTTAGAGGCATATACTTTTTATTTGACTTTGTATATAGAGTTAATCCATTAAAGACTCCGTTTTCTTCCTAACGAATGAATTCTCAGCTTCAACTCATCTTCCCGGTGGTTCCTCAAGGAGATCCAAGAGAGTGGTATGCTAAATGGCTTTGGCTCTAAGATTAGCTCGACCTGGTCATCGTACCTTTCTTATTGAGAACAGACAAAGGAATTCTTTACGAAGCATTTCATCCACCCGTGTGGTCTAGTAATTACGTTGTAAACCATCTCGAAGTATTACAGGAACTTAATTAAACGCATAACATCTAAAATTAGACCAAGAAAATTGAAGAAGAAGAATTTAAGAAGACTGAGAAACTTAAGAAAACTTAAATTAACACAGATGATACTTAGCTACTGTATATTTCAAAGAAATATTAGTTATTCTTTAAAACAAATCGACAGAGTTGTGTCTCATGTAATCAGAGACTGTTTTACAGCAAAAGTGAGAAAACCCGGTAATCTCTTACCCTGTTCGCCTGTTCGCAATCAACAATTCGCTGGCCTGATAAACGAAACTTGAAAAATAGTAAGATTATTAAAATTTTAACTATGAATCCAACTTTTATCAAGACCGATTCAAAATTAAGAACCATAAGTTCACTTGTTATCAATATCTTTTGTAATTAATTCTTTAGCCACATAGAATGTACGGCTGATTTGGAAGAATGAAAGGCGAATGAGGGAATTACTGTATCTTAATAAGGGCAATGGTTTATGGTATAAATTCTTCTGGAGAATTCTCCTATGAGAATTCCGAATTTCAAGAAAATAAATGTATAAAGCAGTGTCGTAGTTTTTGTAAGGATGTACAGTCGGATATGACGAATTTAATAGATTCTGTATACTTTGATTTTGTTAATATAAAAACCAATAGTTTACTGACGGATATCGTATGAGAGACTGAAGATGTTAAACGACTTAGTTTCAAGTTAAAGTTTCCCGAAACGTCAAATACACATTCACATTTTGGTTATACAAGAAAACTTGAAGAACTACATATTTTCAATGGAA
>JAFIDM010002131.1:15107327-15171643 GCA_023159025.1 Thereuonema tuberculata
TTTTGGTTATACAAGAAAACTTGAAGAACTACATATTTTCAATGGAAGAAAAAGGAAAAAGCTAAATATAACAATCTGTTTGAACATTTTATCAACATTGTTAGAGGCTGTGAATGTTTTTAATAATAAAATTATAATGTCAGGTTTTAAGTTAACCGTTTTTGTACATCGTAATTTCAATGAAACACATCATTTGAAGTGTTTCAAGGTTTTTTTTTTATTATTTTCTTGAAGATAATATTAAATATAATTATAATTTAATTATAATTAACAATTACGTATCTCTTATTCAATAATATTTTTATTTTCTGATGTTATTTTTGGTAAAGTTAAAATTAAACTATTAATTTTCCAGGCAATGGAGGCCCCAGGGATTTATTTTTGGGATTTGTCAGCTCACTTAATTGTCCATTTATTTCTTTGGATAACTTGATTATAACTCTGCAAACAGTTTATAATTCAAAAGAAACTTTTTCTGTATTATATTTAAGCAGTAACATTAGTTCATGTTTGCATTACCGCTGTCGTATATTTCTGATTAATTTTTCTCCCACTCAAATGTAGCCCTAAATGTTGTAAGTTTTGTTCAGCAATAATCTGTATTGTCGTAGATATCTGCTCTTTATTTTGACAAATAAATTTCAATTCCCAATGTCAATTCCAAATAAATTTTCAAAATTAATTCAATACATTGAAATTATTCCAAATATTTGAATTCAAATTCAAATTGTAAATAAAGGTTTCTATCTAAATTAAACCTGTAATTTATTCCTTGTATGTAATAGTATATTGTAATGAAATATGTTATATATTCTAGAAACAGTATTGAAGTGGTCGATTCTTAGTGGGACAGTGAAAAGCAAACCGTTATAACCGCAATTGACCGAGGAGAGGGGGGAAGTGGAAGGATTAATTGCAGAGGGTCTTGTTTTTGTTTTTATTAAAACGCACGCCGTAAACTTATGCTTATGGGTTTTTTAATAAAATAAAACTGGATTTTTGAACTTGCGGAGGTAATCATCCTCTTTACGACCTCCAACCGTAAGGTTATTGGTATCGAGAGTATTTTCTGTCACAAATGTTTAAGTGCCGTGTTACAACTAAAATTTCTTTTCTTAACCGCTTGCTCCTTAATTCGAATAAAAATCGGTCTCTTTGTTTCACCAATATACAAAAAATCGTGAATACAGCACCTTATTCCAGATATACTATTGTTTTCGTGTATGTTCACATCTTGGTTCATGTCTTTGTTTTTTTGTCTATGAACTGTATTAGTGTATTATTTGATCTCGCTGATATACCGATATTAAAGCGAGCCAATATATGTTTATATAAGTTAAAGTTGCGATCAGGCCCAGAGGACCGCGCAATGCTGCTGGAGGGTAGGCTCCAGAGTTCAGAACCTACGGGACAAAGTTGAGGACGGGGGGTCGGCCCGTCGCTCGCCCGCCTTTAAGTCCCGGGAAAGAAACCCGGTACCCATTCTAGAGAGGGCTTGGTAGACCCTAGGGCCGGTTTGGAGGAGAAAGAAGCGTGGAAAAATTCCCGTCCTCCGCCGAGGCCGGGAATCGAACCCGACACCTCCAACCCGCAGCCAAGCGTCCTTACCCACTCGGCTAACGGGCCCATATGTTTATATAAGGAAATAAATTAGGAATATATATGGTATGGAAGTATATATTTGTGGTTTGCTCCGATTCAAATAATTTTTGGGATAGTACATAGATTCTAAGGGTATTGAATTATTGATAGTGGTTTGAATAAACTTTTTAGGATAATCGTTATCCTGGACCACATTAGAAATAATCGACATTTTTTTCCCGAATAATAAAATTAGATATAATTTTAAACTCCCTCCTAACCGCCATTCTAATTACGTTTCTCTTAAAACTGAGAGGGAACTGAGATGCGAAGGAAAGCGTAAGCACGGCGTGGAATTGTTTACGGTATTCAGTGGTAGAAAAAGAACCATTCTGTCTTTGAACCAGTACATCTAAAAAAATGGCATCTCATGCGTGAATGTAATGTCGTTGCTGACACTAGTGGTTAATCATAATCAAATTACAAAATCGAATTACAAAAGAAAGATCGTCCACACAACGCCTATGACGTAATCACCGTGGATTCAGCGTATGGTTCCGGCTTACGTTTTAATAAAAAGAAAAACTCTCTTGACAATTATTCCTTCCAACTCTCCTCGGTCAACTGCGGTTGTAATGGTTTAAGCCGCTCTTCACTTAACCACTGAGAATCGACCACTTCTCACAGGTTGGCACTCGACAATTAGCAACATAAAAGCCTTGGTTTTTCAGTGCGTTTGAGAAAGATCACCGAAAGGGTGGGTGAAACTAGTTCCGAATTTGAAAATATTTAACGTGCAGTTAAAATCATAATAAAACAGCTAACCATTAAAGCACTATCTACAATTAAAGAAATTAGAATGTTCATATTTTAAAAATTCAGCTTTTCTGAATGTACTTTTCAGAGGAGGATTAGATTGGAATTGGGGCACACTTGATAAAAGAGTCCTAATGAGAAGGGAACTTGCAACGTACATAGTGAATTTTCAAAATATTCACTAATTGTATATAGTGCTTTAATGGCTGGCGGTTTTATTAGTTATGATTTTTGTTATTTTTTAAAAATTTTGTTAGTGTTTTTTTTTTAAGGTATTAAATTCTGAGAATTAAAATTTCATTTGAATTGATTAATATTTCAAAAAAAAACAACAAAAAAAAAAAAACAATACATTTGTAAACAGACTATTTTTTTTTAATTTAAAAAAATTAACTAAATTTAATTTAATGTTGCTAGTTAATTTAATATTTGAACCCTCAAAACAAGAAATCACGATATTTTTTTAGCACTAACATGACTTACATAATGTTAATGTTGCACGGTCAGTCATTTCACGATGTGGTTTCGAAGTCTTATTATTCAATTTAACATTTTTCTTTTTTGTCCATCACGCTAAAACACCTAGACCCATTTTCTAAAATTCGGTACAAGAATTATTTATGATCTAACACAAAACAGCACAATTATCCATTCATCTCATAACCAAACAAAAAACTAAAGAAAACAGGCATTCTATTTTAAATAGTCCAAGATTTCATACAGTCAAGATTATACCAGGAAACCGTCGCCCCCCCCCCTCCTTTAATATGCCTATGCCGATCATATTCTGATTTAGCCATCATCTTTATGTTGAAGATATGTTATTATAATAAAATAAATATCATTATTAATAAAGGCATCTTTCATAAGATTTGTAAATAATTACTCCTAGAAATCCTATTAAATAACATTCATTTAATATCCACAATATTTCGTCCTTCTTTTCTTCGTCATTCAATAATAATTTACTAAGATTCTAAAGAAATGATGGATTAGGTTAATGCTTCTCAGTTACGAGGTTTTGTTTGATAATACGAAGAAATAAAGAAAAACAGAGAATTATCATTTCTTTAACACATAATCCGATTTCACTTAGATTCTAGAACAAGAAGACAAAAAAAAAACTATTCTTTAAATAATATAAGGGTTACAAAGTACAAACTAAAAATATGTAGAGGAAAAAGAATAGTTTTTTTGTCTTCTTTTCCTCTTTAACCAACTGAGGAAGTCCTTCGAAAAGAAGGACGAAATATTGTATATTAAAAGAATGTTATTTAATAGGATTTCTAAGATAAATATCAGTTTTCCGTAACTTTCGTTTTCAGTCTATATTTTCAATCCCATTGACTATTAACATTCTGTAATGTTTTATTTCTCACTGGTTTATTTATAAATGTGAAAAATTTCTTTTTTTCTTTTTAAAAGAATAAGGGACTCAGAATAAGCGAATGGCTTTTGCTGAAAGCTCTTTAATTATTCTCCGTTTGCTCTGGTTGAGATTCACTTTCAGGTACCTGAACTTCTGCTATTAAATCTTGCATAAAATAACCTTCTTTTTTTTGTTCCTGAGGCTTCTTTTTCGTCCTTAATTCCACTGTAACAGAATGAATCGATTCCTCCTTTTAACTTCTTCTCCGCTAAGACTTTTTGAAGCAATTTTCTTTCTTACTTGAAGAAGTTTAGTTAATTAAAACTTAAGCTTCTAATGCTGTGGAATTTTGAGAAAGACTTCAAAGATCCAAGTAATTCCGTAAGACCAGAAAAAAAATCCTAACAAAGAAAAACTAGGCAGACTCGTAATATTTTCTTTGTGTAGTGCAAAGACAAAGACTTCTTCTTTTAAGAAGTAGATTTAAGATTCCTTTTAAACTTTGACGACTTCCTTTGTAGTGCAAATGAAGATTTCTTTTTCCGTGTAAATGGCCAAACTCATAATTACTTTCTAATTAGGACTAAAAGAAATAGGGTATTTATCGTTCAGGACTTATTCAGAGAACATCTGGATTGGAAACATTTCATTATTTACAATTGATTGAGACAAAAAAAAACAATTTCCAGTTTGGATTATTTTTAATGAATTCAAAATAGAAAAGTTAGAAAACAACTTCATTGATTTATTGATTCATTTCTTGTTACCAAACTCCATATTCAGTTAATAAATAAAACTGTCTTGAATCAATAAAATCTATTTAAAGGAAAATTCTACAAATTACTGCAAGTGAATTCCTGGTTTTCGGAAACGTTAAGAAAGAAAAAAGAATATAATATAAAAATAAAAAATTTAACTTGAAACATTCAACTTTAAGTCGTACTAATTGAAGTTATGTGTTCTAGTTGGCCAATTTTCGAAAGATTATTTTAATTGGTGAAAAACATCATTCAGTTTATTAAATCATTATATACAGTATATATTACATCAATTTGTAAACCAATTCCGATCCACGTCTTTTCAAAATTGCTCATTGGTTCATCACAGATTCATACTTAAAGAACTGAACTCAAGAATTACATCTTACTTAAGGATTAAGTCAAGACTGACAATTTGTCAATACAGATCAATAATATAACTTTTTAAAGCACTTTTAGTATCAGAAAACTTATGTTTATCTCGAATATCTTGTTTACTGGTTGGAATTACATTTAATTTCCATATAACATTTACTTTTCGAGATGAATTCAGACCTTCTGAAATTTCGCTGTAAATCGGACCTAGAACCTCCAATAAGGACAAGCACTAAAGCTGCTAGATCTTTAAATATTTTAAAGCCATTGATTGCTACTTCGAAAACAAAGTATAACAAAACTTAAATTACATAAAAGTTCGTATGTCTTGCAAGGTGGTAAACATAATAACCGCCTCAAAACTAAAGAACGAAAACTAAAAAATAACAAATATAGATTCAATGGGTGTCACAATGTCTGCCGCAAAAGGCATTTGTCCACCAAAAGAAAAAAAAAGTTAAAACTAAGAAAAACAAAACCCTCTAATGGATAAAAGAAAAGCCCTCCCCCCAAAAAATCATTTTGAAATGAATTGCCTTTTTGGGTTGAGCTGAGACCCTGAGACGGCCATTTCGAGCTTTTTGAGCTCTCGTCAGTCAGGGCTACTCAGCCAGTCAGAACCCAAAAGGCGTTGTTGCTGTTTTTTGTTTTTTTTTCGTTCTTTAGTCTTGATGGGGTCATTATGTTTATCACCTTCGAATTGCTCTTCCCCTCATACGCCTTTTGGGTTTTGACTGGCGTGTGTAGCCCTGGCTGACGAGAGCTCAAAAATCTCGAAACGGCCGTCTCAGGGCCTCAGCTTAACCCAAAAACGTAATTCATTTCAAAATGACTTTCTTATGTATTATTACTTATTACTTAGTCAATGTTGAAAATATGATAAATCAAATTATTATTCAAATTATAAGAAATATAATAAATTTAAAATAAAAAAATTACTACAAATATAAAACAACAATATATGTATATATTAACTTACACAATTGAAAAATACAGTAGGATCCCGTATCCGTTGATTCAGTATCTGCGGTTTCAGTTATCCGCAGTTTACTGCAGCCCTTAAAAAAAATGGAACATTAAAGAACTGTTCACATGTTGCAAGCGAGAACGGGCCGTAACGGGCTGCTGGCGAAATCCAGCAGCCCAAAACTCGCCCAGTGCTTGACTTATCTTCCTTTGTTCCCGTACCCACAGGAACCCACAGGAACCCAAGGGAACTTGCCTCATAGAACTTGTCTCCGCTTCTAGAGTTTTCACTGTTCGCGTTAAGTGTCGCGTTATCGTAGTATCTGTGTTCTGAAAGCCCTTATTTTTCGTAACAATGGCCTCAAAGCGTAGCAGTACAGAGGCTGGTAATGCTTCGAAGCCTAAGAGAAGCCATAATGTCTTTTCGATTAGTGAGAAAGTGAAAATTCTGGGTGTAATTGAATAGAAAAAACAAATACACTTTATTATTATATTATTTAATGTTGGTAACGTCTTACTGTGCGTAATTAATCGATTAAATTTTACTGTATTTATGTATGTTATTCAAATATCACGTTACATAGCGTTCGGTATTATCCGGGGTTTTACGAAATCGATGTAGGTCTCGGATATGGGGGTTCTACTGCATATCTGTAATATATATAAATCTTCTATTTCTAAATGGTGATGTTAATTGATCTTAGAGACACAAACATATCTATTGACTAATATAGTAACATCAGAAAAAAATTCTCTGAATATACTTTTTTTCTTTTCAAAAGATACAGAATAAAAACCTTTCTAAGAATCCATTTTTGATAGGTTATTTGTCAGATTTATTGAAATCTCTACGCTTACTGTTTTGTCAGTTTGGTAATCGTCTTAGCTCAGTTTGAAATATGACCTGCCTATTTCATGTCGTCTATCCCTAACACAAAGAATACTTTTTATTTAGATTTTTTTTTTATATTGATCCCTGCCTCATAGTCAATTGAATGAAACGGAATAAAAAAACATTCGTTTTTGTTTGTTTTTTGATACTCTTGCAGAAATAAGAGTCCGAAGTTTATAATAACGGTATATTTCTCCCAGCCTTCGTATCCCAATCCCTCAATAATCAGTATCTTTTTGATATTTCCTTATTATAATTTTATTACTACTGTTGTTTTAGTGCTATTTATTTCAGGCCGTTATTCTTGTAAGTTCAATTTTATTTTTCTAAATCTATTGATATACCTTAGATTTCCATCTCAACATTTGTTACAGAATAGGTGTAAACAAAGTATGGTGGCAAGAATATAACAATGCATTGCTTTCAATAATTTCATCTAACCTTAATTTTTTTCGTTTTTTTTTAAATAAATTATAATTGAAAAAAAGCTTAATGAGTTTTGTAAATCTCGTTTCATGGTTCAAAAGTTTTTAGTGAAATATTCAGACAGAAACATAAATTTCTGAAACTCACAACTAAAATACTAGATTTTTAGTTTGCTACATTTACAAATAAAGTTTGTCGTTTATAAGCTTTAAAAGTACAAAACCCTAGTCATTACAAAAACTAATAAGTTACGCTTCTTTTAGTTTTTCTTGAATAATAAGATATCTTTGTTGATTCAAAAAGATTGTCATGTCTTTTCTCAGAACTATCTTTGCATAATCTTTACTTAGTCTTCAGAAGCTGATGCTACATCTTAAGACTAATTGGTTGAGAAGAGTTTCTGTACAGGAAAAATTGACATATTTAATTTCCATATTGTTTAAAATGAGAAATTTACTTAAAAGATATTTTTTTGTAATCAACATTCAAATAAATAAGAATTTTTTATAAGATTATGTGGATGGGCCCCGTGGTTCTAGCGGTAAGGCACTGGACTGCGGGCTGCAGAAGTCTGATGCAATTCCCGGCGGATTGAATTTTCCTAGTTTTTTCTTTCTCCAAATGGGTCCTAGGGTTCAGCCAGCCTTCTGTTAAACGCCATTGATCACGAAACGCCGGGAGCCTTACTTCCCGCAACCCCAAGGGTCACATAGGCCTGTAGTAGGATACTGTAATTTAACTTCTCAATATTCTATGATTTTTTAACTAAATTCGGTAAATAATTCACGAATAGAAATTTACTGCTACAATACACTCGAACTCTTTAAATATTCTATAATGTTTAGTGTTGATCGATTTGGTATTGAGACTTATTTTATGGGCCACATTGCATAAAAACCTAATTAGTGATGTAACTTTTTTTAATTATTTACATCGCTTTAGTTATGTCCTTTATGATCCATAAAATAAGTCTATTAATACCAAAATTTAATCAGATCTAAATTACCTAAATATAAATTCCTTAATAAGAAGTTTGATAAGTATTACTCAGTTATTTTATCATCAAGATACTTTCAGAAGTTATTGTATTATGTTAACTTAGTGTTTTGAAGAATGAGAAAGATTCAAAAAATAATGAAAAAAATTCCCTACTATCCGCAATACAAGAAGCTAAAAGATTTCATATTATACTGAAGCAACACTTTAAGACATTTTAAATTTAGCTTTTAAACTTACTAAAAATTGTGTCTTTTAATAAAAAAAGACAATAATGCAAGCTAAAAAAAATTTTAAAAAAATTGCCTTCTTCATCAAATAAATGCAAAAACAATTCCTAATGTTTTATTGAATTCAATCGATTGAAGCAATAATCATAAATAGATCTAAGATCGAAAATAATACTAAGATCTGAGTTACCACTGACAAAAAGGAAGATATTTATTTTGTTTTGTTTTTCAGAGAAGATCTATTGCAAAATCTGTAAATTAATACTCATTTCTTTTTAACCATAAGAATTTCGATTAACATTAAGGATAATAAAAACTGTAATTTGTAATAGGATTTTGTTAATAGTTCTACTGAGAATTCCTAATTGCTGACTTTCCATTTCGTCCACAATGAAGTCCTTTCCAAATATCGACTTGTTTTTGTCTTTTGAGTTGGACGTTTCACGGACCAATATCCCTATTCACGGCCATTGGCTGTTTAATGGCAGTGGTAAAACTGCAACGGGGGTGTTTTAACCTTGGTGTAGAGAATAACAAGATCTTTATCAAAAGGCTATTTTTAGAACATTTTCGACAGAGGATCAATAGATACCCTTACCAAAAAAAGAATTAAAACTGAGAAATTCCCAATTTGGCTGACAGAAAGAAAGAAATATCCTTGGAAGTGAGTTGTGTTATTTTGTAAAATTGTTGATATTGAAGAAGTTTGTTGTTTTTGTATTTTTGTAAAAATTATTTCAGATTAAAGTTTGCCTGTTAATATTTGAAGTTACGCAAAAGAAAGAATTAAATCATGAAAATATCTTCTTGTATATTCTAAGAGATAGAGGTTTATTGGGTTTATTATCAAAAAGTCAATACAAATCTATATTACTAAAATGTTTTATTTCTATGTCTGTGTGTCTGTCTGTCTGTCTGTCCGGCGCAGTTTTCTGTGAGAATGAAAATAGAAAGAATATTTACAATGAAACATCCGCGACAGGAATCGAACCTGCAACCTTCTGATCCAAGGTCAGACATCTTATCCATTAGGCCATGGGAACTACAACTCTCTTCATATTGTTTTTTTGACTTATCTGTCAAACCTCAACTGACTTTGACTGAAAAGTAACAATTGTAATAAAAAACAAACTCAAAAAAGAAAGAAGCAGTACTTCATTAGGTACAGTACGATTCTCCCGCTGATTCTAAAAGCAGTCGTGAATTGAGAGAATATAGACATCAAAAATTAAAATTAAAAAAAAAAACTTTAAAAAAAATTTTAGTTTTATTTTACTTGATGTAATTTGTTTGTGTGTTTTTTTTAATTAATAACAAATTGTTTTCCGTTACATACGCGAGGCTTCCGGAGCGAAGCGACAAGATAGCCGACTGGTTGGTTAACAAAATTAGTTGAAATAATACCTAAAATTCCTTCATGAATGTAAATAAGACACAGCACGTGCTGTGAGGAATTAATTTTTCCTAAAAAGATATAAAAAAGTAAATTTCCAAATAAAGAAATAAAAAGGAAAAAAAAAAAAAAGCTTTTTAAGGTTTCAAAGTAGCCTTTTTATTCTCCTTGATTCCATCTTTTACGTCAACTAACAAAGATAATGTCAACTCAAATCAGAGCAAACTAAAAATAGATCTCAAAGCTCGATCTGAAACATAAGAATACATTATGCAATGTTATGTAATGTCTGTAAGAATACAAAACTTAATCTGTGTAGAATTTTTGAAGTTTATAGATTTCAAAGTTTTTGAAATAACAATGAAGTTTCTAAAATCTTCAAACATTGTAAGTTACTAAGATTAAATGATAATTCAGAATTTAAAACTTAGGAGTTACATGGTGTTTAACTACAGAAGTTTAAAAAGGATTATATTTATTTATATCACAGTCAATTATTGTATTTAATCGTAACATTTAAGGCAGTTAAATAATCAGTCATATTTTTACCTTGTTCATTTCTAGTTAGTTCTGGTATCTTAAACGCAAAACTTCTGCTTTGTTCCAGAAGATAATTTTAATATTTTATAAATGCATTAAAGTTATGCTATTTTATCCTTTGCAGTTTACTTTCGTTACAAATCTTAAAAGATAAAAATTGGAAATTGTACAATCATTTCAAATAAATGATGTCGTTATCTTGACTCCAAAAGGCAGTTAATGATTAGAATCAGACAGTGATCTTCCTTTACGATCGATGCTGCCATAATGATGTATACTTTCCAAAAAAAATAACAACGAAACTGGAAATTTAATACATTTTGTAAGTAATGATTCAGAGAAGTCAGTGTAGCACAAAACAGTAACAGATGATTATAAAGAAACATTATTTTCATTATTGATGAAATCAATAGAATAAAAACATAGTTTCTTTAGTATTAAATGAATATTTGTTTAGTATTAAACCAATTGCTATTGAAGTAAATGAATTATGTAGATTGCATAGATAACAAAAAAAGATAAATTAATTAGAGTTTTAAACCAAAGGATCCTATTTCTATAATAAAAGAAAAGTAGCTAAAGAATGTCATTAACTTTATTTTGCATGTTCTGCTAGAACTACACTACTAACCCTAATAAGTTGTCGTTTGAATTGTATTCAACAAATTAAGATATAATTAATTATTCATGGTTGTTAGATACATTGTCATAATTACCATATCAATTTTCATCAATCAATTCTCTTTACGATTTAAAGGGAATATTGTAATGGTGTTTGTGGGAAAGTCGTTGAGATGGAGAAACAACGTGTTCTGGAACTGAACTGAATTAATTTATTAAATGAAAAACATGGATTTCTGTAGTATTTACAAAGCTTGATTTGATTGGCTAGATAATTAAAAATATACATAACGACTGGATTAAAGCATAACGAACTTAAATTAATTAACTAATTCAATGGCTGCAACGGAAAAGAATTTCAAAATAAACAGAACATCAGTAGGAAATAGAAAAGGAATAAATAACGGTTAAGGACAAAAACGAATACAGATAAACACAGATAAATAATTTCTACAAAAATATTAATAAATAAATGATTTCTAAAAATGCATACAAACTTTTATAATATGATATTAAAAAGTCGTTATTCTAAACGCTAAAAAAAATTGAGTTAGTATGAGTTAACATAATTACGTTTAGATAACTTATAAATTTATAATAATTTCTGAATTCATTTGAAAATTTGTTTTGGAAAATAGAGATCTCCATCATGTATAATACGGATTAATGACAAACTTTTGATGGGGAACATAATAACTTAAACAAAAAACTCTTGAATACATAAAAGTCTTTTCGTTTTTATGTTTAACATTTAAAATCATCAGAACAGATGAAATTTGATTGTAAAGTATGAGCTTTTTGAATGTTAAATTATTGCTATATTATTATTTTGTTCTCAAATGTGACTTTAAATTATCTAAGAATGAGACCAGGTAAATAAAAAACAAAAACAAAATGTATTGTCCGATGAATTCTTTGATTATTTTGGTCAAATCTAGAATGTTCATCATTTGACCAGAATGTATACTCATTGTAGATGTAACAGCTTATCAGAGCTGATGGAGGACTTATACATACCCTCACTTTGTAGGAGGTAAATGGGGATTAATCCTCCAGGGGATTAATTCGCATTTCAAGGATGGGATTCGATATTTACATTAATACGGGGGGAGGGGATCAGTTAGATTTGAAAGAATTCCAGAAATAACACAAAAACTGGATAAAAATTCTTAACTTCTAATGAATTATGGGAGTGACTGACCTGTGCTTTTATAATTCCCTGGTTTTAAAACCCTGTTTGTCTAAATAGTTGGATCGCTCGTACATTGTCGGGCAATGGATGTTCATTACAATGAATGTTGAAATAAACTGCTTTCTGCAAACTGCTGTATGTATCATAGGATTTAGTTATCCCTATAAACATACACATTCGAGATTTAATTACTACAGCAGATGAACTTCATTCATGAACAGTTCCTTCCTTAGGAGTAAAGATAGATGCAGTTCCTGGACGTTTAAATCAAACTTCCTTTCTATCAAACTTCACAAGAATCTTTTTTGGTCAATGTTCAGAAATTTTGGAGCTAATCATAGCTTTATACCAATTGCTATTGAAGGAAATGAATTATGTAGATTGCATAGATAACAAAAAAAATAAATTAATTAGAGTTTAAAACCAAAGGATCCTATTTCTATAATAAAAGAAAAGTAGCTAAAGAATGTCATTGTTTGATTGTGTAACTTCTTCGTTTTGAAAAGGCTTCTTTCGTGGAATAGGTTTATTATTGTAAAACCTGAAGAAGACTGGTAAATCTATACAGATGAAATATTGTATATATAAAAAGAAGAGGATTCAAATGAAGTTGATTTTAAAACATTTCTGATTTATGTCTGATTTCTGAGTACTGAAATAGCTCAAAAGAATATTTTGAAACCAATTTACGAAAGGTGATCTACTCGAAGGGCGTCTTCAATGTTTGTCTTCCTGAAGCTTCTCTTTTTAACACGAGCGGAAAGCACCTCCCTGACCTTCAAAGCAGTCAAGCCATAATGAGGCCAAATCCTCCAGTAATCAACCAAATAAAACCACCTCCACAGAGGCTATTCTTATTTGCACTATGGTTAAATGCTAGGATGCCTGTGGAGATTCCAGTAATAATCGTTTTTCATGCTGGTTATCAATCCTAATGGTTTTCTATTGTAGTCTGTATTATTAATGTTTTCTGAAATTACTATTCTACAAGGAATCAGTTTAGAAAAGCTTAATTTTGAGGAATTAGAATTGACTTAACGCAATTGAATAGAATGTAATTGAAATGGGAGTTATAATTTTCAAGTAATTTCAGACCATAGCCTTCTTTTATACAACGCTCATTATAAAATACGTAACTGTTTAATAATTTTTCATTATTAATCTTGCTTGAAACTAATAGTTGCCTTTCAGATATAGTCGAGCGGGCTAGGTAGTAGCACATTAATTTGGCTGACATAATTGAATCTGGGTTCGAATCCCGGGGCAGGCATAGATGCTTCAGTTACATTATAGGCCTGAAGGCTGCAGAATTTCCTTGACTATTTGCAATCAAAAAATATTAACATATTTAGAGGTAGTTTTTGATCCAAATTATCCCATAAGATAGTTATCTATCACAGGCTGTAGCATCTTTATAAATATGCATTCTCTTCCATTATATGCATCAGAGACAAAAAAAAAAAGAATTAGAACATAAATGTATAGAACGCATTCTAAATTCCGTCCATCTCTGATCAAAAACTACATTGCCTCATTAAATTCCTCTTCTGCGATATCTGAAAAAACAGCTACAAAAAAGAGTTCGCTTCGCTCTAAAGACGCTTAGTTTTCTTTTCAGTCGATCTTAAGACTGTTAAGTTTTTTCTCTCTTTGCAATTTTCCTTTTTCTCCAAACGATTTTTATTTTCTATCTTCTTAATTCTTTTTTCTTCATCTTATCGTGAATTTACTTGAAAGTTGCAACGCCAACTATTCTGTAACAAATTGAAGCAACAACGCAGAAGAAAAATTCATTTCTGAATCTCATATTACGTCAATTTCCATCAACGAATTCTTCTGTCCATGTTATAATATTCCAGAATTATTAATGCTAAGGAACTAAAAGATTAATGGTAGTTTAAGGCTCTAAAATGTTAAATCCTATATTTTATTTATGAATTACCTTTAATGTAAGGGCTAAGATAAGTAAACATCTTTCCAGGATATTCCAGAAATAAAATGCCAATTAGTGTTTCCTTGCTTAAAATTGATTAAGCATTAATATTAAGAGAATTCTCTATTAAGATACATTTTTTATACCAATTTCACCCACAAATGTAAAAATGATTGAAAACTTTATTAAAGTGTCTTATAAGCCTATTTATAGAGACACATCCGGAATTAGATTGAGTTTTAAATAAATATTCTTTAAAATGCATTAGAATGTCGTTCAATTGAAAAAAAAGGAGAAGATAGGTTTTTTTTTTTTTACATTTTCAAGAAAGTCATTCTGAATTCAACAAAAAAATCAGAAATGCTTTTTTTTAAAACTAGTTAAGAGATGTTCTACTGCATTTCCAAATCCTTCATAATTTAGTAACATTAGATACATAAAAGGAGCTGTGTAAACCTAAAGGTCTAAAAGTTTCAGAACTAAATGTGAAAGTAAATATTAGGATAGAGCAAGAAATTAAGATGTAGATAAAAAGTGTTGAATAAAACTTAAAGAAATTTTCAATAGAAAATTAAGAAAAATAAACAACTAAAAATATATCCCACTTTAAATAGGAATTTATAATAAATAATACATGATAAATAATAATGAAAAATTATCGATCAACTATTTCCTTCTCATGTTTTGTTTTCTGAAATAGAAATATCTAACTGGACTTTAGACAAAATATTGATGGAAGAACATCTACGTAAAAGTAAGATTTTTAAGTTTTCAAATTTTTAAATTAAGAAAATATTTTTCAAGATCTTTATTTGAAATGGATTCATTCAGATACAACTTTTTGCCTTCGTCTGTATTCCTCTTTATGATTTAAATTTCTACAAATAGATTCTTTTTAGTTTTTGAATTATTTTTTGAGCATTTTTATTTTATCAATTGTATGTTTTTTTGCTTATTAAGCCTATTGTCGTAGTTTCAAACTGTAGTTTCATATTCTACGAAAAGATAAAAAGAGAAATAAAGGTAACATTAACGAGGGTCATATTTATTTTCGTTTATTATTTTCTAACGAAATATATCTCTTTCATTTGAAGGTCTCTTATTATCTCCACATGGAACAATTCAATTCCATCTGCTTCAATTTTTGATGAAGTTAATCTTTCTTTATTTTTTCCAAGTCAAAAAAATTTTACTTTGGGTCAATTCTTTTGTAAAGTGAATACAAATTACATCCTTGGAATATTTTGTTTTCATAAAACATTTCTAACTTATATACCAAGTCGTGGAAACTTACCTATCTGCAATTAAAGCAAAATTATTAGACTTTACTTAATGTTTATTAGAAACCATATAATGAAGACAGATAAAAGCGTTGTTGTTTATTAAATTTCTAAGTAAGAAACAAATTTTTAATTACAGTGAAGATAGATTTAGAGTAACGTTATCAGCGGCACCTCATGGCAAATCTTGCAACATGGTAAGTCTCTATGTAAAAGTACTTTTTCTTTTACAATTATAGTAAATTCTCGTTATCCGCTGAATTTGATGTCGGGGATTCGCTTATCCGCTTCTATAAAGCTGTAACTCTTTTTGATGATACGCGGTCTCTTCGCACTCATTCGCGGCCATGTACAGTAACGAAAAATTCTGAAAAATACATACTAAAAAATAAATCATAGTACAGATATCCTATCAGTCTAACAACTTTCTTTATAAAGAAAAAAAATAATCATTTTTTAATAAAGATTATTTTTTTTTCAGTTTTGCATCAAAATTAATTAGAAATTACTATCATAATTTCATACTGATGAATTTACTGCGTATCATGCCTATCATGCAATAGGATAATATGGTACAGTAATAAAAAATTGGATTCGGAATTGAGATTTTAATAAAGGATTTCTATTATTTCAGTATATATTCGGGAGTAATAGATATAGGATTTTGGTAAAAGGATGAAAAACGTGATTTGTTAAAAAGGAGTTAAGTCAATACCACGTCTTAACAATTTTTATCACTAAGCTGTAATTAATTGTAAATGATCTCTAAATAGATATAAAAGACATTTTGAGATATCAAGAAGTCACTTTTTTCCGGAGTACAAACTCTATCTCAAGTTACAGTTTCTCCATGAATTTTCATACTAACTATAGTGTGGAAGTGATAATATCACTTCTATCATTATCATTGCAATTAGTCTCAATTTTTTGCCTAAATGTAGTTTAATTAGGGAAGGATTTTCTTTACTCCCTCTTTTAAATTTAATTGTTTACTAGCAAACCTGTGGTCACGTGAGCTTGGATTCTGAGATAATTTTCTCACACTCGTGACCGTGACCTCTTTCTCACAGCTTGCGAGACCGTCTCTGAGACCTCATGTTTGATCGTAATCATGTGACTTCCGGTCACATCTACATAGATAACAATGAAAATGTGAGCATCCTCAATACTATACCTAACATTTGTATTTCTTGTTTAATGGATTCTATCTTTGCAGGAGATAGGGCCAGAAAAAAAAATCTATTTTTCTATTATATGTGCAGTACATACAGATAATTCCTCAATTTTTTTTAACATGGCTTAGAATGTAGTTCCATCAAAAGTTAGAATACCTAATATATGGGAACAGACGGAAAGCTTTAACTGAATCCAAATTGTGTGCAGATAAATACAGAAAATCGATTCATAGATGTTTAGGAAGAGTTCACAACTAATATAGATTTTACATTGAATTGAAAGCGAGGATTATAATTAAGCTTATCGATTATCAAGAAATTAATAATCAGCAAGAATTAATTTGCAGTTATCAAGTAATAGTAATAAGAATTCCCAATTGTGAAACTACTTTTGGTAGCTTAAATGGTTGCATGGTACTTCTTTTTATAGTTAAAAAGTTATAGTTAACCCAACTATAACTTTTTAACTATAAAAAGAAGTACCATGTAATCATTAATCCAACTATAACTTTTTAACTGTAAGAGTATCAGTTTTAGGCTACTAGAATTAATAATGGATAATTCTAAAGCTGAAATCAAAGTTGTTGAGAGGGATTACAGTGGGACAGACAAGCTTAATGTAACTTAAAGTAGATAGATAGAATAGAATTTGATAGAATTATAGAAGTTTCATAAAGCTGATTAATATCAACGCCTTTTTTTAACTTTAAAAAAAAAAAATTGTTCAAAAATTCCAAAATGATTCATTTTGTGGAAAGTTTGTAGAAAAGTTCCACTCTTTTAATTATTTTATTTTGTCGTAATTGTAACTAAAAACAAAACAAAACAAAACAATAAGTTCTTAACAAACTCCAAACCTATTTTTTTTTTAAATGCTTTATTTTTAAAATTTCTTTAATAGGCTTACCGTTTTTTTATTACAGTTGTAAAAACGACATAGGCCTACGTTTATCTTCCAATGATAATATCTCCTGATTATAGGAGAGTGTAAATTTTCTATTTTCTAAGAAAGTGAATTAATTCCGCATTATATGCTTAAATTGTTTGAAGCCGATTAATCTTTAATTACACCAAATCACCGAAATTAATGGATTAGCTAAAGGATTAATACCATTTATAAATAAATAAATAATAAAAATCCACATTTAATAAAAGACAACTTACACTATTAATTTCGACAGCATTCCGTCTGTCATCTAAGATCACTTGACAAAGACAGAAGGCACGCTGTCGAAATTATTAATAGTATAAGTTGTCTTTTATTAAATGTAATTTTAACTTATATGTGGTTTTTTATTATTTATTTATTATTCAATTATTGCCAAACGTTATGATAGAAACTTGTGGTTAAATTGTGGATAAAATTTTTTATATTTTATCGCATTCTCGCGCTAATTTCTCTAATAGGATCTTATTAGAAAAGTTTTCAAATACAAAAGTTAGATCATAGCTGGTCCTTAAATATCCATACCAAGTTTCAAGAAAACCCTTCCAGTTGTTCAAAAGTAAGCGACGCCGAACAGATTGACTAATTTGATGAGCATCTCTTGCCTTGGAAAGTTGGTTAAAAACAAAAATTCTTCATGAAAACAAATCAAATTTAATCATTTTTAAGTCGAAATGCAGTTCACTCTGCTCAGCTTTAAAAACATTATTTCAAAATATGATTAGAACTGAATAATTAATGACGCTGATCTCGTACTAAACCTATTCCTTTACTACATTAATTTTGAAACGACTTCTATTCTTTTCTCGGTTGATTGTTTTTCCAGTTCTTTCTTGAATCACGTGATCGTATCTTGAAGGTTCCTCCAGTTTGTTCAGTTCAAATAATTCATATAGACTCTACGCTGAAATTTCTGTGTTATTCTTTAATTTTCCATCAGCCTTGTGGTTGTAATTATTTTTCTCCATCTCTCGTCAATCAGGGATAACGACAACCAATTTCTCATTAGGAGACCGCGAAAACCTAAAACTGTTATTTAGTCAATGGAATCCACGTATATTCGCTTCAAAGAATTTGAATTTAAAAAAAAAAACAGCTTGCCTGTCTAATATCGGAAATCGAAATTTCGAAACAACAGAAATAAGCTTTATTCCTTAAGCTTCAAAGAAGACATTCTTCCAAACTGGGAAATTCTACTATATATTGTAGTTTTGCCTCATTGATCATCCATATCTACTGACAGATCACTTACTTTCTTGAAGCGGTTTCCCCTAACCATATTAGTATTAGCTCATTTCAAAGCCTAATTGGATTTAATAAGATTTAATCCAGGATATAGCTTATGATTGTTTGGAGAAATTAGTGGAATGAGAAGATTCTATGAATAACCTCTTGATCTTCCACATTCTTCTTGGTAATAAAAATTTTCAATTTGAATTTTCTTTTTTTATTATTTTTCTGAAACTTGCAATAATACACTATAGTTGTTTTTAATGGATCGGGAAATTAATCCATTGTTATTCAGCAATTTTTGTAGGTTAAACAGTTGAACATAATTTTGTGATAAAGCATACATTAAAGGGCGACCCATAATAATAAAAATAAATTAAAAATAATATTAATAAAAAAAGAAGTAGTACATTAACCTAAGGAAAAATTAAAAAAGTTAGGAAAATAGGAAAAAAAAAAATCCTCCCGGACATTGAAAAAAAATTAGTAGTTATACGAATTTGAGCCGACAACCTCCAACACATGAGTCTGAGAACTTACCCATCAACCAATTGCTGACAATTGAAATGAGATGGTTGCATTTTTAACAATTAAGCTAATAGCGGAAATCCAGTGAAAACAATGCCAAATATCTCAAACGGAGGGGGGGGGTTGAAAATAGCTTATTCCTTCGGTGCTTGGGTCTCTGAACGCAAAGTTCGTTTGGTGAAGCATTCTCTCTATCGCTTCAAGAAGTTTTATTTTGATAATGCTTATTTCATGAAATTATCCAAACCTCTACAAATTAAAGAGATTAGTATCTTGCAGTTATCAAATAACTTATATTTAAAAAGGTAACTTTATTAATTGAAAACAAGTAGAAAATTCCTCGTTCACAAACTGTCTTTTCATAGACGAGACAATTTTCGAGAAGTTCTTATAGTTTGGTTATTCTCAAATGCGTAAGTTAAATAGCTTTTGCGAAACAAATACTTTTGATTTAAGACAAAGCTAATCAAGGTCAGTTTTTCTGGATTACTGCTAAGATCAGCTGAAATCATTATATATTATCAATTACAAAATAATGTAAAATATTCTATAAAAATAGTTAGTATAGTATTTTCAATAGCTGTATAGTAACATCCCAGTATAGTCATGCCAAAGGCAGTCAAATTCAAACGTTGCTTTGTAATTTGTTTATTTGCGGTCGGAAAGAGATGTATTTGTAATTTTCAGCTCTAAGGGTCTAATTTCTGTCAGAATCAGTAAGAAGATTATATATTATCACTTTGGCCTCACAAAGCATTAGAATTTGAACTTTATAGGACAACTTTCTTTAATTTTCTTCAACATAACTGTATTTTAGCAGGATGTTTGCCCCTAGTTTTATACTATCAAAATCAATAGAGAATTCCCTTTATAACACTACCTCTAAAGTTTCAGCTTCGTAGGACATATGGTTTTTGAGTCAATCGTCGATAGGTAGACATTCAAGTGTATTTGGGATAAACGTTACATTTACTTTTTTTTCTGATTCACTTTTTTTATTTATATAAATAATAATTTAAGACGTAATGATCAAACCTATAGTACTCTGTATTATATAATGCTGATATAAATTTGTCGGGGTACAATAATTTTCCTAATAAAGATTAGGAAATAAAGCTTAGGAAGATTAGAATAATTTAATTTATTACACCAAGGAATTCACTCTAAAATGAGTACAGCCTTGAAATTCTCTACTCTGTGGTTAAGATGCTAAATCCTTCAGGGATTACTAAGTGGTTTACACGGTGGCTTACTAATGTGGCTCTTATGCTAGAAACTAGATTGAATCTTGATGGCCGCAGTTGGAGTGAAATTACAACCTTGCGGACATAGTTTTGCTCTTTTCTCATCTTGGTGACTTAAAGTTTTGGTGACTTACGACACAACCTTGAATTAATACGGACTGTAGGAACATGCAACAGACAGACTAAAGCTGAGGAGCAAAATAGTTTCTTAAAAATTAAATTACTGAAGCAATATTACCACTCATTAAATGTAATAATAGTACATGCAGTTCTTAAATTTTTTACAGCTATTACTTGTTCAAAATACTACTATAATACTGCACATTTAATACTTATAATATGCAGAAAATCTTGTCTTGAGTTCACTACTTTTTGGATCTAGAAACAATAAATATGTATGGCATTATCCTTTGATGACTGTAGCGTCTTTTCATGTGAATAAGGACTGTCAATTTATATGTGAATTTTTCAAATCCTAATTTACATCCGAATTTTAGAATGCAAAAGTGAATAACTATCGCTTTTTATTGCTTTTCGTTTAATCGGTAATACAATTGCTACTACTAAGATGAGGATTGTGTAATGTAGAAGTTTTTTTACTGGACTATCTTTCTTGTGAAACAGAGCGTTCAGAATTACGAAGCAGAATTGCAATCATAGATGATTGAAACAGAAACTGTGACTGTTTTTAAAAGTGAAAGTGAAAGAAAAAATGTCACATGAAAATATTCGTGACACATTGACTAATGATTGAAGAATTAGCAGTGAGTCAAGTATTGTGAATAATCAAAGTGATTGAAACAACAAACAACTGTTTAAATAAATAATATTCTTTCAACGTTACTGATAGCAGAACATGTGACAACGCATTATTATTACGAAAAATAATTGGAAATCTCAAGTTAGTTACGTCACAACGAAACACAAGTCCTCCCAGTGAATGATGGCCGCCCTGTTTTTGTGAGATCTGCGCATGTATCATCGATTACTCTGGTCAGGCACTTCCCTATGAGTTTATCACAGGACGTCGCCATTACGGTAAAGGCTAGTTACTTTGCAAAAGAGCATTGTATTTATAAATAATATATATTTATTTATTTATATAAATACTTATTGTTAGCAACTGGTATTGAAATAACGGTAAATAGTCGAGAGAAGTTTTAATTTGGCGTTATCAACATGTCTTTCTCAGTGAAAACAGACGACGGGCGTCCATTGTGACAGGAAAACATAATTGATCAGCTACCGGAAGGGCTGCGCAGTTCAAACTTCCGCCGGTCATCTTTCATTTGGAGGACTAGTAATATCGAATTTTCCAAATACTACAAACTGACAAATCCGCAACCCGTCAATCTAACTAATAAAAGCACTGGCTTCATTTGTAGACGTTCTACTCAGCAGTTCCTATTGTTCGCTTCTAATGTTTTTCTGTAGAAAGTTTTATCATCTTCACAGGAATGCAAATTACGAAATTTTGAAACAAAAGCTCGGCTATCGGTAAATATGTTTGCAGTTCTTTAAGAGGATTCAGTCCATTCTTCTAAGTTATTAGAAAAGTATAAACATACATTCTATATGTTTATTTGAATTTGATATTACATACATACACACTGGTACATACATACACACAATAGATGTACAGTATATACATACAAATATACCTATGAACTGATTTTCATACTATAAATATAATGACAAAAGTAATTTATTTTCTTGCAAAACTGATGGACTTGAAAATATAGCTTTTAACTTGCTTGAAAATAGAGTCTGAAAACGTAAGACTTTTTATCGTTTTTTTTTGCTTCTTCCCCTTACATAAATGATGGACGTCATGTCTGTTTGTTTGTTTTTTACTTGTAAATCTTCTCACATTGCATTTCGATTCGGTTAACCAAAACATGCTAAATGAACCGAATTTTTCGGAATAAATTTTATCATTTGTGGGAGTTTTAATAGTTATTTTAAGCATACATTTCTTCGATTTAGTTTACTTTGGGGTTTTCACTCATCAGTTGTTTTATTTATTCTGCGTTGTTACGTATAAACGGAAGAATTGCATTTTTCAAAGCAAGTATGTTTTCTATCTTAAGTGCTACGAAGAATCTCTGAAAGCTATTTCTTGAGTTTCATCTTCTAACGATGACGAATCGGAGCTCGGAATATCACGAAGTTCAATTATGCTTGTCTCTTGAGTGAATAGACAGCGTATAATGGCTGATGATAGAAATAAAAGCTGTGGAATTTCGTTTCACTCTCGTCTTGTGCCTGGTTTACGTTGGCAGAGTGCTAAGCTATTTTAAGAGGCCCAAGATTCTCGCTGACAAGTTGCGGATGGTAAGTAACTCTGACGGAAAGTGATATGTTGATTGCCGATCGAAATGCCCCTCACAGCAGCCTTACTCGACGACCAAAGAACTTATTGTCAGGCATAATTTGATGACTTTCTTCGACCAAAAAAAAAATGTCAGTAATATTTTTGCCCAATTTTCACAATCACACCTTCTGTGATAGGAAATCAAATCTCGCATTTTACTTTTGAAGACATAAAAGTTTTACTTTTACTTTTGAAGATAAAGTGAAATTCATCTGGGATACTTTGATTCAAATAACTTCTAAGGTTTTTTTTTTTTTTAAATAAAAACAAGGTTTCAGTCCATTAACGATCACTGCCTATCTTGATCCTTCTAAACTTGATACTTTTATAGTGGAATTGAAATATTTTCGTTCTTAAAGATTCGTTAAACCTTTAATAGTTGAACGTTAATTTATTTTTTTTAAGATTATATTTATGATAAATATAAGTTAACTGTAACTAGCAAATTTAACTGAAAATTTATAACTAATAATCATTAACGTGTGCGGAGATTAAGGTTTTGTAAAATAAAATAAGCAACACACAAAAACAGCTTAAAAATGTTTATAAAATACTTGAAAGATTGTGGAGCCTTTCGAGTTCCTTTGGGTGATGAAGAGAGGTTTCCGCAAAGCAAACGAAAGGCTCCACAATCTTAAGTATTTTATAAATATTTTTAAACTGTTTTTGTGTGTTGCTTATTTATTTTATAACTGAAAATTTAGAAAAAGAATTATACTTTCCAATGTATTTTAATAATGTATAAATTTAGAGTAGCCTACATTATAAATATTATTTAGTTTTAATATTAATAAATATTTAAGAGATATATATTCTCAACTTATATAAATATTTCTGAAGTGTATTTCGAAAATTCAGGGAAGTATTATTTCTTATTTACATGTTTTAGTTTATTGACGGTTTATTAGTTTTATTGTATGTTGAGTTCGTATCAGCTGAATTGGTTTTTTAAAACATTGTACGGACCAGTTAAAGAAATGATTACGATTATCCTAATTTCTAATGTGCATCTCTGTAAAACGGATGGACCTATTTTCTTGAGTCATATTTTCAAATGCGAAAGTTAATGAAGCTGCTTACTCAATCACAACGCGAAGCATTTCTTAGTGATATTAGTTGATTTATTCAGAGCGGGACAAGCGTTTTTATAATCTTTTTGATATTAATATTAAACTTTATATAAAAAAAGATATTGTGCATGAAACCATACTGTACATGTTTCATTTTCTACCTGCGAAGAAAGTGATTGCAATTTGGACTGCAGAGCTGACGACGAACGATAGACGGACAATTTCAAGCTTTCTTCCTCTATGCACTTTGGGTACAGGGAGTCGCTAAAACAAAAACTTAAGTTCAGAGAAGCATTACAGAGAAGGAAAAAAACCTGTTTCATTTAAAATATAATTCTAGGATAGTGAAATCTTATTACCCCCTGTAGGACGAAACTGCTGATGAGTCCCCTGTAGGCGAAACGGCCGTTCTCGATTCCTTCTCGATAATCGAATTAGAAAGGCTATTTATTTATTTATTCTGGTGCTGCTCTAGGTTTTTCATTTTGATTTATTAGACATTTTTTCCAGCACGTTAATTTTTCCAAAGTGAAATCTTATTTTGGTTGAAATGTGGCTAAAGATTTTAATAATATTTCACTGATTATTTTTAGTAAGAAAATTACGAATACTTTTTAGTTGGAAATATTATAATATTTTTTTCTGTAATAATTCGCTTTGATGTGTTTTATTGACAGATGTTGTCTATTACTTTTGAAAATTCGAAATAATTCTCTAAATAAATTGTCTTAAGACAGTTTCAGCAAGATGGTAGTCGTTAATGGCTCAACACAGATGCAAGAAATATCTTCCCAATGTCTGTGCTTCAGTAGCCTTTGTTAAAGAGATCAGATTCAAAGGCTTGTGGTTAATAAGTTTTCCATTTGTTCTGATGAATTTCATGAAAAGTCAATAGGAAAATTAATTAATCAATTATTAAGGAAAATGAAAATGAAATTGTACATGTGCCCGAACAGATATTGAACGTAAAAATTAGTCCAATTGAAAATGATTATTTAAAATACGTAATTAGTCGTGTTTTAAATCTTTTACTGACTTGGAAACTTATTGGCTTATTTTAAATGATTTAACTCAAAATCTATTTATAAGAGCTGGTGAGGACGGATTCAATTCCAGGGGTAGGTCGAGGATTTTTTTCGTACTCAATTCTTCTCCGCGCTACGTAGAATAGGTATTGAGTTTCTTTCTGGGATTAAAGGCGGACGGACATCAGTCTGACCATCTGATCTCAACTTTTAGTCTCATTGAGATTAAACAGAAACGCCGAGAGCCTTATTTTCCGCGACTCAAAGGGCCATGTAGGCTTTAAGTTTCACAGTGAAATATAAAAAGTTCTTGGTCCTATATCGTTTTTTAATAGGAATTGTCTAGTCTTCTGACTCTTCTTTGTAGGTCTAAATTAAATAAACAAGAAATGAATTCAGCACAAATCTAACCAAATTGCCTTTTTGGTTCGATTATCGGGAAGGAATCGGGTACGGCCGTTTCGTCCTACAAGGGACTCATCAGCCCGATCTCCGCCTTCCCCGATAAAAGACCCAGAAAGGCAAGATCATATATGGAGGCCACCGTCTCACCTAACAGTGACCCCCGCAGAACAAAAAACAGCAACAATAAATGTTGTGCCAATTTGCACAACTTTTTGCACACCTACAATTTGGTTAGATTCGTGCTGAATTCATTTCTTGTTTTATTTAATTTAAATTATTTTGCAGCACGTGAAACTGTTTTAATCTCTAAGTCTAATCTAAACCAAAAGCTGTTTTTCTAAGTTTTCTGTAATATATAGACTATGGATCTAAAGTAAATCTAAAATAAATCTATAAAATTTCAGCTTCCTAAGATAAAAAGTTCAGAATAACCTCAGTCACAAACCGATCGACACAGATACACGTTTATTAAGTCTTAAAAGAATTCTATAACTATTTATTAACAATGGTCTCTATGATATAAATATCAAATCAAATGTTTCAAAGTAATTTTGTAGCAAAGCTTGTCAAGTTGACTTAAAAATTTAGAAGTTTGATTTCTGTAAATGATTGTGTTAATTTATCTGATAGGATTTTGTTATTAATATTCTATAAGGAGGCGTCCATTGCTGTTGAAAGTTCTCTGAAGAAGGACAGACTTTCTACTGACTGTTTGGACTGTTTTCTTTCTCTTCGCAATCGATGAGAGAAATAGAACCTTGTTCGTTTGTATTCTTCTTGGTGGCTTCTCCTCTGTGATCAATCAAGTAATTGCTTGACTCAGTGGATTTTATTTGGTTTTCTCTTTCCGCAAACAGTAATACATTAACAGTAAAAGACAATAATCAAAAAAAAGAGAGAGAGGGGAAGAAAAGGGGCTTTCAATAAAGGAAATGAAAGAATAGCAAATAACAGATATCTTAATAAAGAAGAAATGGTTTGGTCATCCTTTAGATATCAGTGATGCTCTTCTTTGTGCAAATGTTTGATTCTTTTATGTGGAATTTGTAATTGAGTTTCTTAATGACCGAATTACATTAATCTCGATATCTTATAATATTTTAGTTTGTTATGGATCACATTTTGTTGATTAAACAACAGTATCTATAGAATTGGAAGCTTCAGAGCCCAAAGAAGCTTGAAACAGCTGTACCGATAAAGAGTCATGGTAATTCCAATATTTTTTTTAAATTTATAAAAAAATATTTTTTAATATTCTGCTTACCCTTTGCTAATTTGTTATTAATATTTAAAAAAAAAATGCTTCTGGCATAACGTACTTGATGAAATCTGCCTTTAGCCAAATAATGTTTAATAATTTTTAATATTGAAAATGGCGAAGTTTTTGAATGTTTCATTAAAAATTCTCATCGAGGAAAAAAAGGTTCTTGCTCTCAACTTGTACTGTTTCGAGGAATGGCTTCAGCTGCTCGTGGCAGAAAGAAATAAGAAACGAGCGAACTTCTATTAATGATGTTAATGAATTGGTTCAGAACGGAAGTAGATTACAAAGAAAATTGATCCAAATAGAACCAAATTCATGCCAAATAATAAAAAAAGTTTTCACAAGATTAATTGCTCCGAAGTCAATTATATTTAAGGAAAAAGTGAATTTCTTTTTGATGAACCTATCATTTATGTTGACTGGAAATTAAAAAAAAAAAAAAAGCTGCTGCATTTTAATTGATTCTACATTATTAGGAGGAAAATGATAATAACTTACTTTTTTGAAGAAAATTTATTTTAACATTAAAAAAAAAAAAAATCTCTAAGCTTATGGTTACTATATAGAGATGCTTATAGAGATCTAGTTTTTAAATTTGTTTTAAAATATGTACATATCTTTGCAGTATCGTACCTGATTTGATAGGAGAATAATCCCTGATTATCCTTTTTATTTTAATAATTATTCCTCCGTCGTACGAGATTCACAGAACCTCTCTGAAATGGGTATTTAGTTTTGAACTGACGCTGAAAAATAGCGAGCTTCAGGGCTGTCCTCATTCTTCAGATCTTTTGTTAGTTACAGAAGTCTTGTGGACATGGTATTCCAGTGACATTTCGCTGGTCTGAGGGCTGGGGGAGCAGGGTTCAGATCCGGCGGAAGTTGGGAATTTTTTCTTATTATGTTTCTCTAATTCACCCAGCCGTCTAAAAAACGAGGACAGGGTTTCTTTCACCGGAATAATTGCGAAAGGGCTTTCGACTGATCATCCCATTTGGAATAAAACATTGTTTTATTAAAGTATTATCTATTCAGTGCATTAGAATATTTCAAAAATTATTTTTAATTGTATATTTTCGAAATGCGTGCCAAGGATTCTGGGTAAATGAGTTTTTTGATGGAAAACGGATGGCCGTGTAAAACACCTCATTTGAAGTTGATGGGAAACCAATGAAAACAGCGATGGCCATGAAGTTCTCTTCCACTTCCCAGCAAATTACCATCCGCGTAAAATCCTCCTTAAACTTATATTATATTTAGCTTCATCGCAGATATTTGATAATATTGAAAACTAGTTCGTCAAAGTTTAAGCTTTCATATATTTATTACAGTTATATAGCATCTAATTATAATTAGTATCTATTACATATGTATTTTCTAAATATATGTCACCAGCTGTATAGTAAATCAGCTTAATCTCGTTTATTTTGTTTTTTCTAAATAATTAACGCCTTAATGGTTTGTTTTTGTAATTAAATAGTTGAAAGAATGGAATGGAAGTACTCCCATTAATTCTCAAAAAAGATTTATATTTTGAGAAAAATGATCTTCAGAAACTAAAATTCAAAATTAATTTAGAATAAGATTATATGACATTATTCATAAAAGGAAACAGTTACCCTCGTTCTCCGTTGTTTTTTGTTCCAAATACCTTTCTGAATTATTTATTCCAGACTGCAATACTACTGTACGTTTTCAAAACCTAGAAGCGCCACTCGCGGACGATTCTACTCCGCAGAGGGGTGATAAGCTGAGATGGGCACTTTCCTAAGACCTGGTGACTGGATCTGGAACTTTCAGTCCCCCCCCCCCCTAAAAAAACAAAACAATAATTTTCGAAAATTCTTTCCCGAAAAGCGCAAATAGAACGCAGCTACCAGTAAACTAGCGCTGATAAAAAGTAAACATCCCCTCTTTATTTCTCCTCACCCCTATTTTGATAAAATCGAAGCAGACCTGATACATGCGCAAAAGCGCTGAAGGTTCTCGTAAACAAAAATGAACAGTACTGTTGCCCATCTCTTATATATCTCTTCATTTACAAAAGAATCAGTTTTGGGCCTTATGTAATTTATGAGAAATAAAGCACAGACAAAAACATCGTCATTATGCAAAATGATTACTATATTATTATTATTCAGAAAGGTAGCAGTGAAATTTTAATATTATGTTTTTAATTTTAGATTTAAAGTATATGTCTGACATTAAGAAAAGGAAATTTTAGAAACGTATTTTTTGTTTTGATCTTTCAAGCTTTTCTATTCTTATTTCGAAAGTACTTTTTATTATTAGAATTTAATATTTAATGCTTTTGAATTTTTAATACTTTCTGTAACGCTGAATTCTAAAAACATTTACTTTTATGGCTCTTAATTAATTGGGATTGGAAAGTTCAGAAAATGAAAGTAAATATAAGGAATCGTCATATAAGAAACTTAATATGAAAATTTTAATGAGAAATTTTAATATCAAAGTTAATACAATATTTGCTTTGCTTTTCTAAGAACTTGAAAGGAAAAAGCAAAGAATACACCAAACCAAATGGAATTGACATTTTTAGCGACCTAATTGGAAGCCATTGCGTTTGTCCTGTATGTGTGTCCATGTCTGTTCTCTCTCTAACAACTCCCGAACGGAAGGTCTGATCGGCAAACGGACTTCACCATCGTGTTCAGAGGCCTAAACTAAAGAATATTAAAATTTCAAGTTCATCGAGTCCATAATTGTCCAGGAAAAAAATTCCCAAATTTCACCTTTTTCCGGTGGACAGTCGGCTGTCGTTCAGCGGCGCGCGACGGTTAGCTCACTTAGGTGAAGTTTAGGTTTTATTGAATTCGCAAATTGTTGACTCTTTATTTCCTTAGGGTCCAATTGCCTGATGGATCTTTTTCAGTTGTTTATTTCAGTTGCTTTCTAGGTGTTTAAGACTGGATATAAAATACACCGTTAACATTTTATAATTTTCTTTTTTTCAACTTTTTTGAATGCAGAATTCTTGATCGATTAAATAACTACTTTTTCAATAAGTTGTCTGAATGGCAATTTGATTGATTTGATGTTCACACGAAAAAAATGAACTGATTTTTATCACTCCATTGTCCACGTTGGTTTCTGTTAAGTGTAAATTAATGTTTTACTTCTAATCCTTCTCCAGAAGAATCTTTGACCTGTTTTGGTTCCTTGATGGTTGAATTTCTGATCACCTGATTTTCTGTACCATAGCATTAGAAAATAACATTAAATAAATGTTTAATTTCATTTAATTGAATAAGAAATCACCAAACACACAAACACACCATCGGTTTAAAATGGGAAAAGTAATAAAATTTTCTGCCAAACAGAATGTTTATAAGTACATTTTGGAGGAAATGTTGGCTTGACCAGTGGCAGTGAAGATGCTACTTAAAAACAATCAATCAGAACATTGGTGAAAAGTTGATGGGAGAACTTCTGTGATTGGTGGTGTTTGGATTTTTTATTGCTTCCTCTCTAAATTTTATCTCCATAATTTATTTCGTATCTTTTCCAAGATCTTTCAAGGTTCATTCAATTTTACAGCAATACCTTCCACTTTTGTACAGCCTCGATTCGACAACAATTTTATGGATAGACACTTGATACCAGAAGAAAAATAAAAAGGTTTCATCAACTTACCACTAGAGGAGAAATTCAAACACCACCAATCAAAAAAGTTCGCCCATCAACTTTTCACCAATGTTCCTGATTGATTTTTTTTACAACTAGCATCTTCCCTGCCATTGGTCAAGCCAACATTTCCTCCAAAAACGAACTTCTAAACATTCTGATTGGACAAAACTTTTATTATTTGTTCCTATTTTACACCGAACCAATTCTTTGTAATTTCATTGACAAGGGAATCGCACAAGATTCCGAAAGCTTTCCTTCTGGTTCCGTAATGTATTTTTAAATTTTTATTATAAAGATTTTTAACAATTTTTGGTGTGTTTGGTGATTTCTTATTCTAGTAAATAACATGTTGAATTTTAGTTTTCTAAGTCGTCAACAGTCGATTCGATAAACTTACGTCTTTTTATCCTTATTATATTTATGTATAATTAGATCTCTAAATGGTAAGATACCAAAATGTGGATTAAAGGAGCCATCAAAGCTTAATAATTAAGTTGCTAAAAGCAAGCTAATTTCTATATAATCTTAAGTCTTCTTTTCAAAGAATTTTTTTGAAGATTTTGGAACTAATTATGTCAGTAGAAAAGATCATTGAGTTCTTCATATTCCTCTGGACCATTTGGTAGATGGCTAACAATGACATTGGCTAAGTTTCTTTCTATTAGATGACAACAATGGCAGTGATCACTAAAATTCATTCTTATGGTGAGCTACAAAGAAATCATGATCATTGCCATTCTTAGACAGCTAACAATAGTCCAGAGTCATCTGAGATAAATTTCACTAATAAGTGTAGTGAGACACTTGAGTAATTTTGATCTCTTTGGTTTAAAATTAAATGTTCAACTATTAAAAACACATTACAATTAAAATAATCTAAATAATTTAAAAAATTATCACCACGTTTCAAACCATCGACGTTGATATGGTTCTTTCTCAAGTGCATTAAAAAATTGATCCTCCGTAATCTGGTTCTTCTGTGAGAATGACCATCCGTTATAAATCTGGGTAAAGAGAAAAAAAGAAAAAAAAAAACTGTTGAGCATAGATTGCTCCTGGTGTTAAGAAGATGCAAAAGCTTTGTGGAAGTAGAATTCTGCTGAGTCCTTTTTTTTGTGTTGTTGTTGTTGTTAAGTGTTTATGATATGGAATTTTAAATTCCATACTCCAGGACATTGATGGTGGAGAGGTCCTTATTATAGCTCTTTGGTTTAAGTTGATGTACAGCAACTATTGGTAAGTAAACTACAGTAAACTCCCGATTATCCGCGGACCTCTCCTGTTTCCATTTTTTTTACTATACAATAGATTACGGAATTAACATAGAATAAGGTTAATCTAGAATAAGGTAAACAATAAAAGAGGCACATTTAGTGACATCCAAGTAGAGGGTTTTCGTGTTTCGACACGAAAAAACAAAGACAATTAACCGATTTTTTTTTTGTTAAAAAGTAAGAAAATAAAGTAAAATAAAATAAAATAACTGTTTATAATCTATATACTGCCATTTTAATGTAAATAAAACATATTAAAAGCATTTTTGTTTTGATTTCGTCCTTTTTCGTCCTATTTCGGATTGTCCGCGGAATTCGCTTATCCGTGGGTTGGGCGCCACCCAATTCCACGGATAATCGGGAGTTTACTGTATATAATCTATAAACTATATAATCAATAGTGCTTTAGGTTTTTAAATGTCACAAAGATATGGAATAAAAGTAAACAATGAAGAAACATTTTGTCTTTTATTAAAAGGTGTGGTATCTCTTAATATCTCAATCATACGGATTAACAAAAATAATAGCAGGTGGAAAGCGAAAGATAAAAAGAAGTCAAACAAGGAAGGAAGGCAACATCGATACTAGTCCCTCAGTTACAAAGTAAAGAAGCAATTTGTTTACAATTTTCTTTTATTGACGTTTAGTGGGGTTATACCAATTATTCACTGTTATAATCTCCACTTATAGAAGAACTTATAAAATATATTTGAATCTGATTTCTTATATATCAACTGCATGTGATTTTGAGTAGCTGAGGAAGAAACCAACTAAACCCAATTTCCAATATTTCCAACTTTCAAAATACTTTAACTTTTTATTTCTGCATTTTTCTCTCTGTCAATATCTGCTAAGTTAAGAAAGATTCATTGAAAACAATTTCTTCACCTTGTTGTTGTCTTAACCTACATCAAAATGAATTTCATTGAAGAAAAGATTGACATTGTTTTGTTGTTCTATCTTGTCCTTTAAAATCCAATTTCAATCGGAGTTTTCTATCAGAATTTTTTTTAAATCGATTTGAGGCTGTTGAGGGTAGTTATTGGCTTGAGACGATGCCAAACCATGTGGAAATATCTTGATGTTAAATCATGTGGAACCTGTGGGTGGTGGCAGAAAAAAATTTGTCTTCTTCAAACTGTAGCATTGTTGAATTGGATGTTTAGGTACCGACAGTGAAGAAGTTATTGGAAAAATGTCTTAAACCTTATGAAATTGCGCACAATTTTCTAAATTGTTATTTAACCGCAGAACGAACAAACATTGTGCTGTCATTTAGTAAATGTTGTCACAAGTGCAACATTTGATCCCAGTTTGTTTGTAAAAGTTTTCTTAATAGAAACTTCATTTCTTTACTTTATTACTTCTTATTTGGGCTTATATACAGGGTGGCCTGAAATGGTTGGCCAAACTTGAAGGTCCGATGGAACGTAGCAAAATAACGCAAAAAATAACGCAAAGAATATATATATATATAATGATTTGCATATACATAGGCTGTGGCGTAATTCTTATACTTCGAAGTGGCCTCCAGCAGCAGCAACACATACCTCATATTGTCGTCGCGAGGATTGCTGGACACGTTTACACCCATTCACTCACCAACATTGGGAATCGGTATAGTGTATACTAGCGTTTTCTCAAAGAAAAAAATTCCAAAGGATTTAGGTAGCGATTTACGAAGACTGAGAGGCATGTGTTGTTGTTAGTGGAATCTATTCGAACACCTCATCTAACAGTGGCTACTCCATAGACCCCGGAAGCAGAATATCAAGCGACGGCGCGACATTGTCGCAGAACGAAACTGAGGGCTGCAGAAAGATATCGTATAGAACAGGGGTGGGCAAGACGTCGATCGCGGATTTGGAGATTCCGTTTTTTTTTGGTTGTCGATTTGAAGATTCGTTTTTTGTGGGACATAAACGAAAAAAAAGTTAAATTTTTTTCTGCACCTGCAAAAAGTTTTTCGTCTTAGCATCAATCGTTGCAGAAAGATAAAAAACATTCTGCCTCCGGGCCATAGACTACGTACGTGTTAATGATTCTGTAACATCTGAAATAAAGCATTTCCGCAGTCATTCTCAAATGGACTTTTTTCTTTATTTTGCTACGTTGCATCGTTCCTTCAAGTTTGGCCAATCATTTCAAGACCACCCTACATTTTAGATACTTGCATGTATTTGCTAATAGTAAATTCAAAAATACAAAGGTAATTCAACCAAAATTAAATAAGTTAATGGCATTCTGACAAAAAAAAATCATAAAAGTGATAGTTCACATCTCAGTAAGTAGTTATGAAAAGTAACATTTTCTCAAATATTACAAAAAGAAATATTCATCCAAATCCCATTACGTTTCTTCAGACCGGAAAAAACAACATTAAAATACTCTCGAAAGTTAACATAACAATCCAATTACAGAAACAAAGATTTGAAATTAGTTTTATAATTCGCTTATGTTTAAGAAACCACAAGAATTGATTTCCTACTTTTCTTATGGTGATTCGAGAGTCAAAAGAGAAATTAGTTTCAAAAGTAATTGTCTTCAAAACAATCTATCCTTTTTATAATTGTAAGAAATTTGGCGACCCTTTACATTTAATTGGGAAGCTTTAAATTTAGAATTATCAGTGGATGCAGCATTCCTAGTTTATTTTAAGAGCATTTACTTTTTTTGCGAATTCTGCAGAATTCGTAATGAATAAAGAATCAAGGAACAAGTAATGAGAAACCTAGAGAAGCTTTTTTCATTGCTTTGAATTTCTTTGCTTTTAGCTTTTGAAACATTGTAAAGAAAAAAAAGTTGATGTTTTCCTTTTAAAAAGTCAGAATTTCAGCTGAAGTAAAGAATTTGGACCTGAACTTGAAATGACATTAAGAAGAAGAAAAAATTTTGACAATCTGTGATTGCTTCTCTCGAATCTCGGAATGAAAGAAGTATTTTTAATGTAATGAAATTAGAAAAAATCAGTGAAAAGTAGTAATAAATAAAGTATACTTACAATTATAAAAAACCTAAAATAACGATGAGAGAAAGATTTTACGTGCGCTGTTC
Source organism: Thereuonema tuberculata (assembly GCA_023159025.1). NCBI lineage: Eukaryota > Metazoa > Arthropoda > Chilopoda > Scutigeromorpha > Scutigeridae > Thereuonema > Thereuonema tuberculata. Next base: position 15,141,933 of record JAFIDM010002131.1, read on the forward strand.
ATAATTCTGTAGATCAAAGGAATAAGCCGGCACACCTGATTAAAATGATTTAAATTTAATAACTGAATAAAGTAAAAAGAAGTATAGCCCGGTTTCGGTTATATTCAAACAATCTTCAAGTACCCATCAAGGGCTACTTGAAGATGATTAGAATATAATCGAAACCGGGTTGTACTTCTTATTACTTTATTCAGTTATTAAATTTAAATCATTTTAATCAGGTGTGCCGGCTTATTCCTTTGATCTACAGAACCTAAAATAACAGTATAAATTAATAGATTATTAATTCTAACATATTTTAATTGTGTAATTACCATACTGCAAGTTTTACGTATACTGATATATATTAGCACCATTAAGGAAGCCCTACACCTGCTTAAAACTACGAAATACAATTTAATAACTTAATAACACACGACTAGTTTCGCCAATCTCCAGAGAGGGCATTTACAAGTGAAATGAGTATAGACTACATGAAATTTTTACTTCAAATGCAACAGGAAACGAAACTATCCAGGATGCAGTTTGCCGAAATTTCACAGAAGACCTTTCGTTTCCTAATTTATTTGATGTATATATTTCATGTAGTTTGTTATCATTTCACTTGTAAATGCAATCTCTCGAGATTGGCGAAACTAGTCGTGTGTTAGTAAGTTATTAAATTGTATTTCGTAATTTTAAGCAGGTGTACGGCTTTCTCAATGATGTTACTATACAGTATTTACAAGGAATTTGCTTGGGGTCAGGGGAGGCAAGGTTCCCGGCGTTTCCTACAAGCAAGACTTTTGAAGTCAGTTGATCAGCCCACCCTCTCACCTGAACCCTCGGTAAAGAAACCCATTCTACAGAGGGCTGAGTGGACTCTACGACCCATTCGGAAAAGAATTCAACGTGGAAATTCAACCTCCGACTGAGATTAAATCCGGCCTCTCCAGCCAGCAGTCAAGTGCCTTATCACTTTACTATCAGACTCACACTTCTCCGTTGTAACTTTCATAAAATTGAATTTTAATATAAAAATTATAAACTGAATTTTTTTCTTACGAGTTGAATTGGTTTCGCTGTCACGAGCTGCAATTTCGTATTTTCCTGCTCGGTTGTTTTAGTTCACTGGTTCCATTTACTAATCACTTCTACTAAAATTAGATAAAAAAACAACTTAATCTTCAAAATAATATTAAATTTTCTTTCACGTTTGCTCCGACTACTCACTTCATCAAAGGATATTTGGCAACATTAATGTTGAAAACATTTTATCCTGATTGAATCTTTGCACAATGTCCTTAATTAATGGTAGTTTTTTCTTTCAAGTAAAAAAAGAAACTTACATGATAGATGCTTTCTAAAATAGTTCATGTTTTTAATATTTATTCACATTTTGAGTATATTTGCCTAAAGTTTCTTACAATTCAGTTTTCTACTAAACGTGGAACAACTGAAGACAGATTTCATTCTATTTATCAATTAAGACAGATTTCATAAACAACTGGTTTCCTTGTAGAATAATTACCATTTTCATTTCGTATATTTTGCTTAAGCAGCAAAACATAGAAGAAGGTTAAAAGGTAAAAATAAAAATAAAGAGTAACGTGCATGTGAATAATTTAAATAAGGATTTACACTCTGAGCTATCACGACTGGAATCTGAAACGGCGGTTTCTGCCTTAATAGGCATCATCAGCCAAAATCACCCAGGGAAAAGTTTAGAGTGCGTGAAAGTTATGGTACCCAGCTCCGCTGCAAAAAGTGGTTCCCCAACCAAAATTCTTCTTTACAAAAATAATTGTTAATACAAATATAATTGTTAATTGTTAATATAATTGTTAATTGTTTTTTAATAGAATAAGAAACAGAGTTTTGAAATCCAAATATTTAAAGTAATATTTTACTTAAATATTTAAGTAAATAATATATTTAAATATTTGGATTTCAAAACTCTGTTTCATAATTCTATTAAAAAAAAAGTTAATAGTTTCCATTTATCCATTGTTCTGTGGAAAATTTCGGGGCAAATATTTTTTTAACTTTTTTCCCTTGAAAATGTAATTGACTTTCATTTTTTTATTGGTTGAATCTTATCCATATCAACAGAACATCTCGGATAGATTAAGATGTCTCCATTAAAATTTTAATGGAAACTGAACGCGATCAAAAGCATTTTAATGGTATTTTATTCATTTTCTGTTTCCCAAGACTAAAAACAATAAATAATCTCATCTGATAAAAAAAAAATGGAGTTATATATTTTAGACTTAAAATTGTATAGAAAAATTGTTTGTGCAGTTTATGACACACATTAAGAAAAGCTCTTTGGGTTACCTCGTATGATTTTCAAACAAATTTTTGACTTATTTATAAAAATTTAACGTACAGGAATAATATATTAATCAACTCTACTTAATCGACACTTTTCAATAATATCTAAAAATTAAAATTAAAAATAATAAAATAAAAACACTATAGGGGTTAAAGGGGTCTTTGTTTATATTTTTATTTTTCATTTTTAATCTTTTAATTGTCTGTAAATTTGAGAAAAAAAACCTAATAGATTTGAGGTTTTGAAACGTCATAAAGTGTTTTTATTTTATTATTTTTTAATTTTAATTTTTAGATACTATTGAAAAGTGTCGATTAAGTAGAGTTTATTAATAAATTTTTGATTTGTTTATGTTTTGAAAACAGCAATTTTATCGGGGAGGGCGAGGTTTGGGCTGATGAGTGCGCAGAAGCACGAAACAGCTGTTACCAATTCCCTCCCCATAAAATGAATCAGAAAGGCGATTTCCTTTTGTTTTGTTTATTCTTGTGCTGCTCTTGTTTTCTTTGCTTTTAAAAAAAAACAGCAGTTTTCCTGTTGAAAATAAACTTTCGTTCATAAATTACAACACTTTTTCTTTTAGAGAAATTACAGTGGAATAATGCCTACTTCTATCATATTCTGCAAAGAAACTTTCATAAAAACTTTTTTACAGGAGACGCTGTCCAATCTAATTCGACAGTAACGCCTTTCGCCACATTACCTGAAGGCAGAGATGATAATGTCGTCAAGTTTTGTGAAGCGGAGCATCTGTTTAACAGCTGGAGGAGATCTAATTTCCAGTAGAAAGTTATCTGATATAACTTTTCACTATTCTTGATGGAAGAATTCGATGCTTTGAAATCCATATAGTTAAAACGAAATTAGATGAACTAAAAGATAAAAACGAACTAAATAACTCATAGAATTTAGGGAGAATGGGAAATAGGAACTAAATTCTTTATTTCTGACTTAAAGCACTTTTGAAATACAAATGTTATTTTAAATAGAGAAAGATTTCAGAGTTTGTGCTGTACAACAGAGAGATGTTCTTTGAATTTCAAGAAAATGTTGTTGTTGTTGTTGTTGTCGTGTCCCCGGATCCATTCTCGGATCACAGGTCATAGAACACTCTATGATGGGGAAATTATTGCTTTACTGTCGATCAGATTATTATCTGGGAGGCCCCCGAAGGTGACAGTCAGACTTCTGCCTCCTAGGAAGAGAAACAAACACGGAAGAAGAAAGAAACATCCAAGCCCCACGCCGGGATTCGAACCCAGGAACTAGCGCACTGGTCGTCGCGGCTTGGCCGCCGCCGAGACCGCTCGACCATGCCAGCTCGGCTCAAGAAAATGTAGTAAAGGGATACAGAAAAACAAATTCAAACAAGAAAAGCAATGTTGACTGTCGGAACAAGAAGTGTGCCTTACGATGTTGAGTTGTTTAAGAACAATAGTACGGAGAACTTTCTCAGAAATAAAAGTTCAAAAATGTCGAAAACAATTTTTTTTCTCTAATCTTCAAATTTTGGGGAAAAACATTTACAACCAAAGAAACGAGTAGAACTTTTTATTAGATTATTTTTAATTCTTGTTGTAGTAAAGAGCTTATCACTTCTCATACAATAATAAAATATCTAAATTAATATATTATTATATGAAATCAAAGTTAATCATTACCTATTACATTGAATGTACGAATTTATTACATAAATATGAATATTGTAGTCGAAAATATTTCATTAATTTTATGAAAGGTAAAACAAAATTAATAAACTGTATACAGAATATTATAGTTTATAACTTCTGAAAATTATTTTTCTTTTTCTTTAGGTATTTTCTGTAACAGCACATGGGACAGTGTTTCTTGTTGGCCGACGACACCAGCAGGAACGTTGGCTGTTATTCCCTGCTTTGCTGAATTGAATTTCATCAAATACGATACATCAAGTAGGTCAAATACATTTTCAGAAAGAATCTTCAACCTGTTTGTATAACGTTGTTTTGTATAACGATTTGCTTGAGAATTTTGAACAAGTATCATAAAATCTTCAACAACAAAATTTAAAAGAAGTTTGCTTCAAAAACATTCATTAATGGTTGATATTACTGAATCTGAAAATATCGAATTATTATGAATTTTCAACGGAAGGATTAAAAAAGTAGTAATCTATACGATTAGAATTAATTTTGTTATCATAAATAAACGTGAATTATTTCTCTTTTGGAAAATGAGGGCACTTGTTATTTGTTTTATATTTTAATCCTAAGTGAATAGGAAAAGCACATAAGAAACTTAAAAAAAAAAGTTAGAATGGAATCAAAATTGTAGTAGTTGCTGAAAGCAACATTTACACTAGAATGAATTTCGCATATTACATTAATCAGTGGCGTACGGTCAAGGGACTAGTCTTACTATAGTCCCCTAATTGTTCCCTCCACTCAGCGCCTGTAGAGTTAGACTAGGTCAGCCGTCATTCTATCCCCTCTCCCCTCAGCCACAACAAGCAATCGACTGTCCAACAGGACTAGTTCCGAGATACCTGTTCCTCTCTCCACTTTAACATTTTCATACACTCCGGCATTCTGTGGTAAAAAAAAGTTCCGTATTCTTGTTAGAAAGAATATCTAAGTCTTTAACATTTCATAAAACAATTTGAAGAATTAGTAAATTAGCCCAGTGAATATTATTAAATTATCAATAGGGAATAGATTATTGTTTGTAATTTTATAAGTAATGATATGGTTTTATTATTGTGTTAGGTTGCATATTTTGTTAAAAAAGTTAATGCTGAACGTTATCCTGTTTTATTATTTTAATTGTTATTTTATTATGTAGCTTGAAAAAGGAAAGTCGAATACTCTTTCCGAAAATTTGCGTTATAAAACATATTTTAAATATTTTTTTTGTGTGTTTTAAGGGTAATGTGATGTTATTTGTGAGTTATTTAATCCAGTTTCCACAAGATTTCACTTCAGACATTTTTATTCTCTTTATTCAGACATTTTATTCCCTAAATCCTTGTATTAAATAAATTATAGTGTTTTTTCCAAATTACGGATTCTATTAATTCATTTTGTTTTATTAATTAAATCAAGCTTTGTTTACCTGTTAATAAAATTAATATGTAAAACCTCTTAAATATTTTAAATGTTGTTTAAAAGTTCAAAAATTCTCTCTGTTATGTTAAAATTCTGATGGATCACGATATTTTTATCTATCGACTTTTTGACATAATTTGAAGAAAAGCTTTCATTGTGAAAAATGTCTTCTTTCTCGCACGTTCTTGCGAGATTTATCTGGCAACGAGAACTTGCGATAAGTGCTGTGGTTGTAATCAGTGGAGTAAGGAAAAAGTAACACTGGTTCAGACACTTCAAAAGTGAAAAAAAAGCGTTTAAGATAACACATGATAAAAGAACAGAACTCAGTAAAGTTTGCTGTCTTGAAATATGATGATTTAAAGTGATTTGGACTTAAATTTAAAGGAAATAACTTTTAGTTTTAACTGAGATATAAAAAGTACGACATTCATAGATACTTAACTGTGATCTTTATATAAATGAAATAGGAATCACTTGAACATCTTTTCGTCATTTCGATTAATGAATTTTTAGAGCATGCCAATGTAATATGAATCTCTCCCAATGAAACAAAAGTTACGGCAATGAAAAGGAAAGACTATTTGTAGTAAGAATTGTGTTTATAATAATAATGTACAACAGGTATCTTCTTTTAAGTATAAGTGTCATTCAAGTGAAAACAAGCTTAAGGACATAGTAAAATACCGAATGGGTTTACAGCGGGATTTTCGATAGCGAACATAGGTGCCACCACGGTAGTGTTATGACGCAGCGACAGGTGGCGCTGCGATCACGTGACGAGAGTAACAGTCTGGTTTTGTTCAGGACGTCGTGCTAGTGTATTGTCCAAGCAAAGAAAGTTGCGAGCGGTTAGAAAAACATCCGTTTCTAACCGCGGAAATGTCGGGAGTACAGAAATCTATCGCCACAGGCTTAATGTGTACCAAAAAAGAAACTTGTCTTTGTCACTGGTTAAAGAATGGAGTGAGCGATATCAACGTCGACTAATAATTCGAGGCCAGGTCACACCATGCGATTAACGGTGTTTCCGTAGTGTAAGTTGACAGTTTCATTTTGGAGGACAGAACAGTCCCGGTGGAAGCACTTGCCGATAGAGATAGAGTAACTGCTGGGAGCGTGCACACCATTACCAAGGATCTCTGCAGTACTGGAAGATTTGCTCACAGTGACCGCCCCACAACTTAGAGTCTGTGCAGAAAGATATTAGTATGGGTCTTTCCCTGGAAAATTTGCTCCGATATCAAAAGGAAGGTTGCCGTTTCATTGACAGAATCATTGCTGGAGGTGAAACGTGTCTTGCTATTGAAACCTTTTGACTCTTTGCCATTTGAAAGATCCCTATATCTTGGTTACAAGTTATGAAAATGAAACTAACATTCGTACTAAAATTCTAAATTACAACAGGGCAATGGGTGTCACGTATTTTCACCTACGTAGTTCAAAAATAAACAGAATTAGAATTTAGAATACATTGACAAGGTTGATCCGGCAGTCGAGTGAGAAAGGGCGCTTGGCTGCGGGTTGGAGGTGGTGGGTTCGATCTCAGCCTCGGCGGAGGGCGGGAATTTTTCCATGGTCCATTCTTCTCCAAACAGTTTCTAAGATCTATCCAGCCCTCTTTTGAATGGGTATTGGGATTAAAGGCGGGTGGGCGTCGGGCTGACCACCCGACCTCATCTTAGTCCCTTTGGTCAAGGAATGCCAGAAGCCTTACCTCCCGCGACCCCAAGGACCACATAGGATACTTTAGCTTAGGACATTGACAAGATCAATGTTTATAGTGAAAGTGAAGCATGGACAATTAGGAATTGTCATAAAAGAAAAAATATGGCCTGATAGATGAAATTTTTAAGTAAATAGTTGTTACACCAAATTAAATAAGAAAAGAAATATAGAACTTTTTCAAGAATTAAGAATCATATCTAGTTTAGTTAAAATTAGTAACATAGAAACAATTGCAAAAAGAAATGATGTTGAGCGCAAATAGAGAGCTCGTATTCCAAGAGATAAAGACTTCCTGACGACCTCCTAAACTTTGGGAAGAGCCAGTGTTAGATCCCTCGTAGAAGGTGAGAAGAAAAAAGAAGCAGCAACGTACGAATTCTATGCAATGGTGATAAAAATTCAGCTTCCTTTCAAGCACTACATCATTTTAAAAGCTATCGTAAAGTAGTAGACAGCAGTAAAGTTTCCTTTTACCGGTATTATTTTTTATCTTCATAAATTTTATTTCTTTCGTGATGACAGCTGGTTACATCTTCCCTCCCGAGAAAGGAAATGTTTGAAAATTACCTTCATATCTAATCCGGAAGTCCAACATTGTCTGAGGAACTTCTTTGACTGTTGTGGAAGGATCTATCAACAACTAGTACCTCACTATAAAAGATGGAGACAGAGTTATAGGTTATTCCTTTAAATTAGTGTTATTCTCAGATTATTCATTATTTATTTATTTATTGTTATTATTATTCAATAATTATTATATTATTGTTCATTATTACTGTTCGAAAGCGAGAACCAGAACTCGCGGACGATTCTACGCCGCAAAGGGGTGATACGCTGAGATGGGCATTTTCCTAAGGGCTGTGTTTGTTTTTAGTATCTGTTATTTTTGCAATAGTATTTATTCGATATAATAGTATTTGCGAAAAGCGCAAATAGAACGCAGTTACTAGTAAACTAACATAATAAAAAGTAAGCATCCCCGCTTTATTTCTTCTCAACCCTATTTTGAAGAAATCGAAGGAGACCTGACGCATGCGCAAAAGCGCTATAGGCTATTGTAAACAAAACCGAACAGTATTCAATTATTATTATATTATTATTCATTATTATTTATTGTTATTCTGATTTTTTTTTTCAATTCGTTTATTTTATCTATTATTTTGTGAGGAAGGTCTTGTGCTTCTAGATAGACTTTCCTAAAACAAAAATTTGGTTTATCTTCATCTTTTTTTTTTAGAAAATTCTAAACTACAACTTTAGGTTGAATACTGTAAAGAGAATTTTCGTTTAACAAGTTCTTGCTTCAGGAAGAAATAATATATAATATATGAGGTTATAAATATATTCTCAGCATATTCTTATCAGAATATTCTCTAAAGAAGATAAATACGGGGGGAAAAATATTACAAATGTTGAAAAAAAAACCGGAAATAAGATTACACTGTTTTCCTGCAGGATTTAAATCTCTTTTAAACATTATAAAGCTTCTAAATTTCAGAATTAAATTAGTTAAAACGTTTGAAATCGACTTTAATGGGAAAAAAATTAAAATCAAGAAAAGAGAAAGGTTTAGACAATAACTTAGGAGTGGCTTTAAGAAGGGAAAAAAAAATCAGAACATACAAATGATAAAAAATCTTCAATAAAATAAAATAAAATTGTTGCGAAGTTTGACTTAACGAATATAATTTTAGTTTCGCTAAGTATTTTTGATAACGCTACTTTTAAATCTCTTTTAAACGAAAAATATTATTTAGCATTTCAGTCTTTTTAAGAAAACATCTATAAATTCATTTTAGTTAAATAAAATATTCCTTACATTTTTAGACTTAAAAAATTTAAGGTTAAAAATTTTAAAAAATATTTTATTTTTAACCGAAATGAATAATTTCGTAGAAATTTATAATTAAATATTCTAATTTAAAATTTCAATTAAATGACATCTTTTATAAACATTTAATCTATATTTTAAAAACGTATTAATACAGTTGAAATATTTCGTTTTACAAATTAAGAGAAGATTTTGTTTTTCTTGTGACTGCGTAGGAGATGTACTTTGGGTTGAATTTAAAGCTTGCAACTGAACAGAAATAGTCTGTGCTAATACTGACTGAAGTTTATTTTGTCAACACTCCTTCCATTTATAACTGTCATCAGATGAAGTGCCATTAATTCTATAGGTCTTTGTTGATCGCTGACAGTAAATGACATCAAGGATACTCAATTCACATAAAAATAAACTGATTGACTTTTCATAAATAGACTCCACAAGCAGCGATGACTGAATGCAAATACTGTGGGTCTTCCTTCTTAATTATTATAAAACAATTTGAGAGTTAGTAATATGTAATAATCCTTCAAATGCTTCATAAATTTACAGTCGATAGTAACAATAATAACAATTTTTTCATTTTTTATTTATTAATTTTTTTATAAGTTCAGTACGATTCCCTTGGGGAAATATCCCTATCAATGGGTTTTGAATATTAATTTTATGATTTTTTTTGTGTACAATACGAAATAAAATAATTTTATTTAAATATTACCCAAACTTACAGATCGACAAGTGCGATTATATAAAAAATTTAATTAAAAATAAATTAAATGTACAAAACATTTGATAACCAATTTAGTACAGTAAGTTATTCTAGAAAATAATTTAAATCAACCTAATTAAATAAGCTTGTAACATATATTAATGCCGTTCATGAGCAGTTTTGTGGTCAAGGCGACGGTCTGCCGAGACTTTTACGTTTGAACCTGGGTTCGAATCCCAGAGTGGAGCATGGATGTTTCTTTCTTCTTCTGTGTTTATTTCTCTTCATAGAAGGCAAATCTGACTATCACGTGACAGATGCGTCCTGGATAGTTATCCAAACGACAGCAACATTAATTATCCGTCAAAGGGAGTAACTCTACTACTAATGATCCGAAAAATAGATCTGAGGATAAGTCACAACATAAAAATATGGTTTTTAGTAATAATAGTAATACATTTTGAAAGCACATTTAGAAAATAACCTTTTGTTTTCCTTCATTTTTTCTTCAGTAAGATTATTTTTTCAGGTATTTTCAATAAGTCATTTTTTATTACTTTTCAATAATAATAATAAATACGCTCTCACAACATTAAAAGACTTAGATTTTTAGTTGATCACAACTATTAGATTTTTAGTTGAGAAATTCAAATTGTAGTGGGACAGAAAAATATCATTGACAGTAAGAAGGCTACACATATCAGATCAGACACAACGCTATTAAGAATAGAAAGCAAACATTGGATATTATCAACTATGCAGTAACAAATTCTAATAACATTGAAACCATTTAGTTAAAGAAAAGAAAAAAATTACAAGATTTGGCCTAAAGAGATAAAATGTGCAACCTCATAAATACTGAAGTGATACCAATATTTATATCCACAATCACCTATCAAAAAGAGACAAGTTACAACTTCCTGTATCCATAATATCTAGAAATACAATGATTCTTAGTATATGCTCATATCCGGAACCTTTCTCAATATCCGGATTATTTAAAAATTATGTTGTATTGTTTGCTTAATTATCTAAACTGCAACATTGATTATGAAAACATAATAAAAGAGGATAGTTAAAATAATAATGATAGTAATAACAACAATACAAATTAATTAGTAGGGTAAAAATAGTCTGTCTACTGATTCATTTGATTTTACATTTGTAAAATTCTATAAGGAGCGTATCTTTTTGAAATAATTCTCATTTGAATAGTGTTAATATTATTTAAAACTAGGCCATCCCCGTGTATATGCGCTTGTTTTTCTATATTACATAGAATTTGGTTAAGTAATGGCCGAGTGCACCAAATTAACTTTGATGGCTGCATTGTGGACGTAGCTAAAATTAGTGGGGGATGATGCCCAAGAAAAAGTTTAGCCTTTGTTTTAAAATTGTGTGAAAGAAAACAAACGTTATAAAAAGAAAATTTATTCAGAAACTTGATAAATTTCTTTTTATACATGTTTGTTTCCTTTCTCACAATTTTAAAACAAAGGCTAAAATGTTTCTGGAGCAGCAACCCCCACTAATTTAGCTACGTCCACAATGCAGCCATCAAAGTTAATTGAAGTTTGGTGCACTCGGCCATTAGAATATTATATTTAAAATATTGCAACGTTTCGGCAATTGTAGTTCTAATTGTCATTTTCCAATTACAAATAAATAGACGGATCGGAAATAAATAAACAATCTTGAGATTCAAAAAAAAAGACTGAATACATTCATTATTGATGGGGGGAAGCGGAAGGAAACATAAGTTAAAAAAAAACAATGTAAAGTAAGTCGTAGTCCCCGTGGCCTAATGGATAAGACGTCTGACTTCGGATCAGAAGGTGGTAGGTTCGATTCCCGTCGTGTTTCATTGTAAAAATCATTTCCATTTTCCATTCTCACAGGAAATTGCGCCGTCAGACAGACAGAGAAATAAAATATTTTAGTAATATAGATTGCAAATGATGTAGAATCCGAATTATACAAATTTATTTGACATACTTCACAATTTTCGAATAATTACCTTCGACACTACAATTTGAATTTTTTTTGTGTGTGTGTTATTTTTGTAAAGAAAATAAATAAGCGAATCAGTTTTATTCGATGAGCGCAGAGAATGCTGCATATTGTAAACTAGAATTCTGGTTCAAACTTTAAAAATTGGTCCCAAACAGTAAAATTCAGATTTGTCTTTTAAAAAAAGCAAATCAGAAAAAAGTTTATCTGATGTAACTTATGTTTTCATTTCAATAATAATCTCATCTCCTTCTATCAGTTTCTTCGTTTCTAATAATTCTAATAAGTTAAAGATCGATATTTTCCAGCTGCTTCTTTAAAGGATCCTTGTCGCCAACAGATTGCTTTTAAGGCTTCCTGTTATGATCAACGTTTGTGTTCTAGATGTTTCCATCCGTTTTTTTACTTTCTTTAGTTAGTTGATCGCTCTTTAAAGTTTGATTTAAGATACGAATTAATTTCCTGACGAAATTTGTTATATGTATGTAATTTATGTCATTGTTACTTTTGTTAAGCAATTATACTTTTCACAGTTGAAGGTCTTATCTATTGAGAATAAATAGCATTTTTCCATATTCCGTACTGTGAAAGTTGGGGGAATCTACTAGGATTCTCGTGTGTAACGCCCTCCACAATCCAAACCGGGAATCAAAGATCCATGACAGGCATTCCTCCTTGGAACCTCTATGGCCAAGAGGTTTGGTGAAAAATGCGATTTCAGGTCCAGCCCACTGACCGGATGAGGAACAGTGGTAATCGAACAGAATTGGGGTCCATCAATGCTGAGAACGAATGTGATCCCCCGATGTAATGTGGCCTAATTTGGTTCCGGTTCTGGTCACTGGGATTGCTAGGGCAGTAATAATTCTCCAGCAAGCACTTACATATTGAGGAGGCGGTAATGGAAATTTTACTTGATCCCCTTGAATTACATTGGCTGGAATTACTGCCATTGCATCAATCGTACTATTTTGCCCATCAATTAACAGTAGTGTTATTTTTAGCAAAGCAGTCGTTTGATAGACTGCAAATTTTATGAGGTCGCTTGAATTCTGTGTTTACTACAAACTGCGAATAGTACTTGTTGTTGTTTTTGAGCTCATAAAAATATTATTAAGGCTTGTTCAAATGAAAAGTTAGTGATCAAAGAACCATTTTTATGTTTAAGTTAGCTTGTTTATTACTCTTTTATTCCTTATATTTCCCGTTTAGTTCTTCTTTCTTTCTTAAACTTTATAGGGAACCGTACAGAAAAAAAAATATTTTTGAAGGTTTTTTTTTCTCAAAAAATAAAAAGACCATTTAAACATTAGACTACAGTGACTCAAGTTCTAAACTATGAAGTAACGATGTTTGATTACCATAACATTGTGTAAAGTCTATGGATATAAACAAAATATCCCTAAAATAACAATTTAAGTTGTCAAGATATGACAACAGACAAATTTTGTGTAATGTACTTAAACATTTCCCTCATACTTTAGCCCTGCAACATCTTAAAAATTAAACAACCCCAAAACAAAACAAAAATACTGGATTTTCTTTTCAGTTTCTTTGAAATATTTAGGTTTCTGAAAATGATTAGAAAAAAGCTCAAACCAAATGCCAGTTATGCCAACATATAAGCTAAGTTTGCTGGAATTTCAGAAGGAAATCTATACAACAAACCTTCTCTTGATTTCTGCAAAGATCTGCAGAAATTTCCTTTCTCTTGATTGATGTCTTTCTCCATAACAGCTTTTTTCCTACTGGTGTTAAAAGTTGTTTTTGGGTCTTCGCTAAGTTTGCTCAGCTTCCGAAGATCAACAACTGAAATGCTAGCTTGAAACTGACTAATGGATAAACAGGGCGGAGGTTTTGTTTGCATGGTGTAACCTCTCCCACACTGGAGAGGCTTTCAGGTCAGATTTCTACTGCATTTCTTTACTTGGTAACGTGGAGACAGGCTATCATCTTTCATTTCGCCAATCAAAAAAAGCAGGGGTTTCATTTTGGCCAGTGTTGATTTTTCTCTTTCATTTGATTACCTTCCTGCCAACCTATCCATTCAATTTGTGATTCCAAAAGGGAAGCTCTCTTAGAAAACACCAATCACTTTGGGTCTCAATTGCAAAGACAAAAACGTCCAATCTACTTTTCGTATAAAATGAGCATCAGTCAGTCGCAAAAGAGAATATCGACAGCGGAAACCAAAGCGGTAAGATTAAAGCAATCTACTTAACCAGTTTAACTTAAAGCTAAGTGTTCTCAGTGGTTTTTATACGTGGATTGGGTAAAGAAAGACATCCGTTTCATTAAATAAGTTCTCTTTCACTGTATCTGTTAAATTCTAGAAGATAGTATTAAAATCAATTATAGAGATCATCAGGAAAAGAAAAAGTATTTGTATATTAAAGGGATTTAATAACAAAAAACAAAAAATATCATCTCTACATCTTTAGTTATAACTAAGTATGTAATGTAATTTGTCCACATTTAAGTTACGATGGATTGCTAAGGTACAACAGTTTACTAAAACAGTTTAATAAATTACTGCCAAATTGATTATAAAAGAAATTATACATTTTTAATATAGAAAGCTTTAACGTGCCCAATTTATAACATTGAAGTGAGAAAAAACCCCCAAGAAGGCACAGTCTGGCTAACGAGTCCTAATGAGGACGAAACGGCCGTTCAGATTCCTGTAGACGATGGCTCTGGGGAGCAAAAGTATTCTTTTGTACTTTCTTTGTTTTTTTTTTTTTTTTTTTTTTTTTTTTTTCACTTTCAAATTTTCAAATTATACATTTTATTTCAATTGTTTTATAGATAATATCTAAATCAAGTCTTCGTATTAATACCTAAATAACTAAACTGCGTTTCAGAAAAAGATCGGGAGTGACGTCGGACGTAGAAATTTATTCTGTGGTGACGAGATGGTCTAAGCATCCGTCTCTCATGCTATGGTTCGCTGGATCAGCTCTATTAAATGCTTCTTTCTCCCTCCAGGTTTTTAGTTTTTTTAATTAAACTTGTTTAAATTATACATATTGTAATTTTATTCTCGCCAGTCAAATTCTGTTTCACAGGATCAGGCAAAGACTGGCCTTTACGATTTAACTTTCAAATACATTTGAGAAGTAACGTGCGAGCTAGTGGAGGCTGCCATGATGTCAAGTAGTTCGAAACATAATAACCGGGACCACGATTCATTTTTACTAGTTTGAAAATTTCCACAAAAAATAATTTTAAACACTTTATTACATATCTGTATAAATTTAAAGAAATTTGACATCATACGAAACCTTTTGTGTAACCTAGTTCAATGACGTCACTCCCGTTCTTTAGAGTTTAGATTTATCTCTTTGTAATATATACTGTTGTCCTTCGCTTTCTAAAATTAACAGATACCAAGTGTACAGTAATGTGAAGTATTGAAATCTATGAAACACAAAATGAAAATAAATAAAGTTTAGCAAGAATTTATAGAAAGTCCTGAGTCTGATTCAGCAGATCAGGCTCCAAACATTAATGGAATTATCACGGAATGATGTCAAAGTGATCAAGAATGAAGAATTTGATGGCTTCTAGGAATGTTGCGGATTCTGGTTAGAAGATCGACAAAATGGTTTCAGGAATTCGATGAGAAATGATTAGCATGCAATATTGTGAATGATTCTGCGGCCAAATCTTTTTATCTACAGTGTGCATCTACTGTAATTTTATTTATAGGCGCAGTGAGTTAAATATATATGCATACATTGTATTTATAAGTAGGCAATTTGAAGAGAAGTAATTAATACTATTTTAATTCGTATCTAAAATTTATATATAGACAAATAATCGCAGTTCATTATTTCTTATAATTGCAAATGTAGTAGAAACTAATGCTTGCATGAGATCTGCCATTATTCAAATTAACAAATTCTATCATTAAATGATTGTAGGATTCAGATATATCCTAAAATAGTGTGGTAATAACTATTTCTGTACTTAACTATTACTAGCAATTGCAAATGTAGAATTAAATAATGAAAAGGAGAAAACTATCATGAGTTCCACTAACTCTTAATTGGGAAGAGCCATATTTTCAAATAGGTTAACTTGTTTTTTCCATTCTTGTCGCTTTGTTTCATACTTAAACTTGATTAGCATCACTGGTATCTGAAAACTAGTACCACAACTTTAATTATTGTTGTTTTAATAATACTTGAAACCACTTTATTTCATAAATGTTTTTAATTGCAATTGTTAATATTGGCTGTAAATACTTGCAGATAAATATTTTCTATATATATGTATAATTGATTTTCTGATATAAATGATAAGAATTTCTTGTTTGGATCTTTTTCCTTATTAATGGACATGAAAGATTTCATTGCTTTGCTTCTCGGTGCTGAAAAAAAAACTGCGTCCTTCTGTATCTAACTTTGTATAGTGATTTCCCAACTGCCTTCTGAGCTTCATTTAAACAGTCACTCAAGATCAAACCGTAGACGAGGCTCGATGACCATTTTTTTTTATCTTACCTGACAGTGAAAGCCTTATTTTATTGAATTTTGATATTTCGGTAGATCGCAGTTTTGATTGAAAATACAGTATTTGATTGAAAATATCGCGTGGAAGTTCCCGTACCCCTAGTATATAGTATTAAATGTAAATATTTAGTATTCAATGTTATTTCAATGGTTGACACTAGAATGCAGGTGGCACTAGAATAGAGGTGTTCGTGTATAAAAGTCAGACCATTCCGCCCGACGTTCGTCAACGAGTTGGATGGAGACCGGGATCAGGGCGTAAAAGCATGCCGTGCATTATTATCACAATTCCCTAAAGCAGTCCCGTGCGAAGGTGCTGCTTTCAGATGAATGTACGATTTAACGCAATTCACCCAACAGAAATTATTTTTTTTTGGGCGAAAGAGAACCTTCATTACACACTGGAGTTGGAGAGAAATCCACCTCACGTAATGATATGGGCTGTGATGACATCACTTCATTTGAGCCGTTGATATTGAAAGTGGGGCAAGTCCATTTTGTTAAAAAAAAAAAAAAAGAGTTATAGCTAATTTTCATTAGAAATTAACTTAAAATTTCTGTTTTTAATCAATTCACAATCATATCTATAAATAACAGTGTAAATTTTTTACTAGTAATTTATTTTGATCAATGATATTAATTATTGTTGATTTTGAAAGTGAGGCAAGTCCACTCTAAATAAAATAATCTTAATAAAAATTGAAAAGCGTGCTATGTTAGTTATTTTCCATAATTACGGAGTAGCTAATTATCATTTTTATCATTCTGTAAGTATTCTATAAACACTCGAAATTTTCTTGCAAGCATACCAAACGCACACCCGACGATTCGACGTGCTCTATTTTTTTTTTTCATAACTCCATTTTCGGTGAATATGTCTTTCTGGCCGCCATAAATCTTTATGAGGAAATCTCACACTGATACATCATCGGATTACAGTCAAGGGAGTGAAAGGGTCATTCATTCTTTCTGATGAAATTAGGGGTCTCCTGCACTAGATGATTGTGGGTCACTTGGCCTATATGGGAGAATGGCCGTCTTACGGGAAAATATAGTCCTCATCATCTACTGATTGACAATCAAGGAGTAACTTAATATCAATCAGGAAGTTAAAGAACCTTGCAGAATTAACTTCAGAATTAATTTTTTTTTAAATCTTAATTTTTTTTTTATATTTTTAAAACTGATTGTTTTAAATTTATTACAAATGTTATGTAGCTCGCACTAAGAATGTTGAATTACAGTCGGACCTCTATTTAACGAACCTCTATTTTGCGAATTTCTCTATTTTACGAACTTTTGTTTGGAACCAAGAACATTTTGCTAATTTCTTCGCAAAATAACTTCCAAATAGCGAAGTGCATTTTCTATTTAACGAACTTTTTCGAGGACACAGCTGAGGAAAAAAGAAGAAATTAACGATGATGTGCTGATTGATGATTATCTTTCACTTGATTTTGAAGTTGAGACTTCGGAAACACTAACTGAATCGGATATTTTGGACAGTGTGAAAAATAAAAACAATATAGCAATGAATTGCGATGAAAATGATGAAAATGGAAATGATCATGATGCAGAAATCAAAAAATCTTCGTATTATGAAATGCTAAAATCATTTGAAGTAATCCGATGCAGATTACAATTTGAAGAAAATACGCCTGATAGGGTTTTTGGTGCGTTGCAAAGATGCGAGACGTACTATGAGCGACAACACGTTTTCCAAAAAAAAACTCAGACAAAATTAACATACTTTATTAGTAAAATTTAAGTACGCATGTGGTCATGTATGCTTTATGTCATTAAAATTATTACTTTTTTAATAATATTTATTCTTTAAGTATTTTAAATCTGTTTTATATAGTTTAAAAGGTGAATCTCTATTTAACGAATTTTCCATATAACGAACTTTTTTAAGGGATTTAGCGACTTCGTTAAATAGAGGTCCGACTGTATTTGAAAATATTTCCCGACCTACCATTCGAAACTTTTAATTATAGATTACATCCACTTTTTAATATGTCACTTAATTGCATAAGATTTGAATTGTCGAAGTTATTAAACTTTGAATTATGTTTTTCCTGATATAGTAGAATACAAAGTGTATCAAACTCTGTGGAAATTTTAATTCGAGACACCAAGACAAACCTTTTTCATCTATGAATGTATGTCTGCTGACGGCAATCTTCGGTGCTAGAGGAGGCTGTTTAGCGGCTAGAGAGGATAAGTGGTAACCACGAATGGTCTTGTATTTGCCGCGGTATTCGTCAATCGGATAAATTACGTGTAACATGAATCGTTTCACGACTGACTTGCATCTGGAATATAGGGCTACCAAAGGAAATGAAAGAGTTATTGTGCGGTTGTATCGACATTGCTTCCTAAACTGACATGTTCCAACTACCAAACTTATTTTCCTCTGGGCAGACATGAAGAAGCACATATACAAGATTCTCATTAACTTATTGTTATTATTTAACTCATTAACATTAATCTTGTCTCAAGAATCGCTGCAACTGTTCGCGAAATGCAGGGAATCTTTCAACATGTATAGCATTCAATGCTTCGAAGCTGTCATTTCACGCATTGCTGTTGCCGTCCACACTTTTGAGCACTTTCTTAGTGCTCAAGGTTGTTTACACTTATTTTAATTCATTTAGGTTTGTCTTGGTGTTCCACATCTCCTCTCTAGTATATTGCAGCGCCCCTAAGTAGCGCCCTCTAGCACCGAAGGTTGCCGTCAGCGGATAATCATTCATAGACAAAAAAGATTTGACTTGTTGCTCCTATCTCCAACCAAATTTGTACAGTCTTGATACACCCTGTCAATTTATATGGCTATATATTTACATATATTGAGGTAAAATAAGAACTAACTTCTATTTTTCAAAATGGGAAACCTATCTCACATTTTTTTTTCATTTCCGCCGATTATAAGTGAAAGAATTCTATTTCCTCTTGGAAAAGTAATAAAATAAATAAATAAAATTTGTAATCTTTTTTCTAGTTTAAGAATCTTTCGCTTTTTAAGATTTTAAAATATATTAAGAGAAAAAAAAAATATTTGATGTCTTAATCTTTAGGTAAAATATTCAATGATATGAAACTTTGAAATGAAGCTAAAAAAACGACATAACGTTAACACTATTTAGAAGCTACATTTCGCACCACTGTTAAAGCTTGCTAGAGCTTCAGCGAAGAAGACAATAATATGCAAATGATATCATTTATTTAGCTTATACGTACTTTCATTACATTTGATTCTAAGACAGCAACATTACTTCAGTTCTTTGTGTTTTGTAAACTTAAGTCAGTTTTAACTATATGAAATCAAAAACAAAATAAACTACACTAATTAACAAAAGAAATCTTAATACGTAACTACGAAAATAAGAATAATAAAACATTTTCTACGAATTGAAATTTGGATGCAATAAGTCCTCTTTTCATTAAAGTTATGTTTTACCCAGTGCTGGAAGCCTTCCTGTGAAAGACGATAACGGAGTTCTGAGTCTCATAAAAATATTGTCTGAGATTCCTGGGGGCCAACTTTATATCAACATCACTGTTTTCTTTTGCCTTGTGTTACAGCAAAATTAAAGCTACGTATAGTAGGTTCTTTAAAGTCATGTTATTAACCTTTCCTTCATAATATAAAGATTCTTAAAAAAATTAAAAAATAAAAACACTCATTATATTATGGGATTATGTTAAGTAAAGTCATAAAATAAAAGACTATAAAAATAAAATTAAGTGAACAATGGAGGCTGTTCTTGACGAACAGGTCACTTCAAGACCTCTCTTGTTATTCGATATTTTGCATTGTCTTATTATAAGTAAAAATTAAACGGGAAAAATTTGAAGAAATAAAATCACTAATTATAGTCTTGCGAAATATAAAACACTAACCTGTAATTATTATAGAAATGAGTTCCATCTTCATTAATTAGATGCAACTTTAAAATTCTGTGTTGTTATATTGGTGCTTTTTTATGAATGTCCAATAACTGTAAATTTCTTTAGTAAAACTTTTTGTTGCATTTCTGGTATTTTTAGAAGCTAAAATTTGTATGATAACTATTACATTTATTCATAATGTAAACTAATACATCAATTACTATTTGAATAGTTTTATCGGAATGGGAAAGGGATGGGATTACAGATGGCAACTGTTTGCAAAAACGGTTCTAAATACCAATGGAATAGTGCCAAAAAAATTCCTGAAAGAAAAATAGCAATAGTCATCAGTAGTTTCAAGATTGGCTAAAATTTTCCCTTGTTTCTGCGAAAAATTTGATAAATTCGTAGGAAAAATTCTATCTCCAAAAGAAAATAAGTTAGTGCTCCATTGAATTATTCTTAGCTTTCATGATCCTGAACTAAAATTTCGGTATTTAAAGATCTATCTATCGCCTGCTATTGAAATCATAGATAATGGATGTAAGAAATACTGAAAGCTAACAATACAGCAAACTCCCGATTATCCGCAAAATTGGGTGGTGCGGAGAAGCTAATTCCGCGGATAATCCGCAAAGAGGATGAAAATCAATATAAAAATGCTTTTAACATGTTTTATTTACATTAAAATGGCAATACATACAGGTACAGTACATACATTATAAACAATTATTTTATTTTAAATTATTTATTTATTTCTAAATTTTATTATTATGGGAAGGCTCTCCCGTAATTTAGTGTAATCTAAGCTCCGCCTACAAGGTCGTTCTTAAAATTGTTTGTCTGTAATTGTCTTCACTTACTTTGTTAGCCTCTTTTATTGTTCACCTATTCGAAGTTAGATTTAATTTTTTTAATTCCGTAATTTATTGTATAGTAAAACAAAATGGAAAGATTGCATTGTAAATCTTCCTTGTTCAGATATTATTTTTTGTTCTAGATACGTAGTAAAAAAGCTGTATTAATTTCATTTAGCAGTTCTGCTTATTAATAAAGGGTCCCCCATTTTCCTAGGGCGGTAGATGAGGAACATTTTAAATGAAATTTTGGTGAAGGAGCGGCATTTTGTGGGAGTGGAGGCGGAGGTTGGATGATATGATGGTTTAATCTTTTGGGATCACTCTGCCCAAGGTCTTAAAAACCCATCTGTTTCATCATAAATGTATCTTTAGATATTACATGAACAATACAAGATATACAACTCCTCAAAGATTAAATAAACGAAAATTAATAAAAAAAAGCCTTCGTTATTACCATGAATTTCCTCTAAAACATTATTTATAATAATAACATGATTACTGTCATACAAGAACATTTTCTTTTCTGCTCGATTCTATTCTGGTTTACTTTTTCAAACTAAATCCAAAATTTTAGTGGGTATTTTTTTTTTTTAATGTTCTATTGCAACTTCACTCGATAGCCTTAAAAACCACCAAGAAACATTCCATTTGAAAAACTACTTTTTTACCAATATAGCATTGACGGGTAAAAGTTCCAAAATGAGCCTAAAAACGAATTCCTTCAATGCTCTTGACTTCTGTGTACATTTTTGCATCTCTTTTGTTAAGAAGAAAGTTCTATGTGAACATTCAAGCAAACAGTGAATCAGCACTCGTCCCTGGAGGTTCATATTTTTGTTCTGTTGAACTGAAGGAAAGACCAGATCAATCTCCTTGACAGGTCCATTCCTTGAAATTTGGTTTCAAAATCTCTTCAATGGACTTTTCAACAAGATCTTTTTTTTGACTGCTTTCTTCTATCCTCCAAAGTTCCTTTCAGAAAATGCAGCAACCAAATATAATCTTACCTCACCAAAAGATTTACAACTTTCCTTTCGTAAACTTCAGTTAGGAAACAAAAACAAAATTCTTAGTGTCTTCTACATTTTCTTAAAATTAAATCTTTAATAGAAAGAATTAAGATCATTATGACAAATGATTACATTATGACAAAGTTTTGAGACACAAATCTCTTGGGACAGTAGTCTTGAATAACTTTCTTTATTAATAACAGTTTAAAATAATAAATTATTTGAAGATTGCATAACACCAGTGGTTGGTAACAAGAGATGCAATCTCTGATGTGACACGAGATAAGAGGTGGTGGGAGTAAGTTTGAAAGACAAGAATTATTATGTAGAACATAAATTTAATATATACATACATTTTTCTTTACGTACATATAAAGGCTCACACATTAAAAAAGAAATTAAGGTATTTCTATATAACTTTCCTTCTTGGCATCTCCTTATTACATAAAACACCTACTCGTTACTATGATATTTCGCAGGCTCTTTTTTGTTTTCTTTCTTCAGGCAAAATACATTTCCTAACTACCGTTAATGACTTATTTTAAATATAACAATTACTTAAATTTAAACATACATTTCATCCTTTTATTATAACAGCAATAATATCATACAGGTCGATCATCACTAATCCGGCATCATTGGGACCAGTAGGTGCCTGATCAGTGATTTTGCCGAATCACAGAGTGGTTAGGTTAGAATACACTTAACCCCACAGCTAACAACCTCATTCTACCTTTAAAATATCCCCTTCAATCAGTTAGTTAATAAAGAAAAGAAACATTAAATGAAAATCAAGTGAAATTTTAATGAAGCACAGGTAAAATAAATGATACGGGTAATTCTGTTGAGTTACACAAGAAAGTTCATCAATTACCGCTTCCTAAGTGAAAAAGTATTTCCTTTATTCATTGGAATCATGGCTTGGGCTAAAACTGAGCAGCTCCAACAATAAATGGAGAAAAATACGTTGGATTGGCCTGCCTGTGTTTGCAAGTCACCCAACAGTGTTTATGCAGCAAATAGCGCAACCAAATAGTAGCGGCAAGTTGGTGCGGCGATTGGGAACATTTGAAATTACGGTATCCGAAATTTAGTGCCCGATTAGTGATGCAACCGGATTAGTGATTGCTGGACCAGTGATGGTCGACCAGTTAAATTCTTTTTGTAACAACAATAAAATACACAAAACCTATTATGCTTCCTACTGTTACCAAATCAGAAAATGCGATACATTACTGAAACCTTTTTGAAATAAATGCCTTTTTAGGTTAAGCCGAGACCCTGGGACGAGTTTTTTGAGCTCTCGTCAGCCAGGGCTACTTAGCCAGTGCAGAACCCAAAAAGGGGAAAGAGTAATTTAAAGGTGGCAAACATAATGACTCCTCAAGGCTAAAGAACTAAAAATAAAAAACAACAATAAACGTGGAATGCTAACATCTTGGGCGTCACAATGTCTTTTTCTTTTTCTTTTCTTGGTGGACAAGTACCTTTTGAGGCGGATATTTTTATTTCCAATTACATAGACTTTATATTTCTGCTTTTAATTTCACCTTTTCACCTTATTAGTTTCACCCCATTATTTTTACAAGCTTTTTTGACAGTTTCATTTAAGCATCTTGGTATTCCAAGCTTCTTATCAATATTTATCTCTTTCATTTTTGAAACCTTTTTGATTTAGAAAAAAAAATTTATAAACTACGCGCAGGATATTCATTTAATTTTAATTTATTCTTTAACTCTTGTATTTTTATTTTCTATAGTTTCAAATCCTTCGCATTGATAGTTATTCTTTTCAAACTGTTTCGTCTAATGGCTCTTATTATATAAAAGTACACTTAGTATAATTTTTAATTCAGCCCACAATATTAATGTAAAAATAACCAGTTTTAGAACATAATGCTGCAGATCGGAATAACTACCCGAAGATGTCAGAATGGATGTTTATTATAGAACCATAATCCTGACCCAATTATTGAAGTCATGCTTCATATTACAGATGAAATCAGTAGGTTTATAGTGGAATCATGTATCATTAGAAATTTCAAATGCAGTAATAAAGATAAAGGTATGCATATCGGAGATACTACAATTACGGTTTTTAAAAGATTATGAAACATAACAGAGACAGGCACGCAGCCAGGATTTTGTTAGGGGGAGGGGGCGATTTTGTTAAGTAAGGGGGGGTGGTCCATTATATTAATTTTTTATAAATGGCTTTGCTTTCTTTAAATTAAACTTGAAAAGTAAAAGATCTTAATACTAAAATTTAAGGTTCTTTGAATTTCATCATTTACACAGACACACTTGAACATAATACTTTCTTTTCATTTTTTCTTCCCTGAAAGGGTGGGCGGACCCCCTACCCCCACCCCTGGCTATGTGCTGGAAAGAGAAAAGGTTTTAGTAATGTACAGCGTTTTCTGATAGGGTATTAGAAAGCAGCATAATAGTTTTATCTGTCTTAGTGTTGTAACAAAAAGCAATATATTATATTATTGTATAATAATATGAGTGAAATGTATATTTCAATATAAATAATTGTTATGTTTAAAACAATTCATTGACAGTAGTTTGGAAATGTACTTGGCCTGAAGAAGCGAGACAATACAAAGTCTGACTTGGAGACCCGCTATACTATCAAAAACAGATTATCATAAATTATATATCAAAATGTTCAGCTGAAAAAAAATTAAAATAATGACATCAAAATTTTTACCGGTTGATCTCTTGGTCAAAAGTTACAAGCTTTTAAAAATCTCCGAAAACAGGAAATGATCGTTACCATATGAGCGCGCACAGCGGTGAAAAGTGAGAAGACTTTCAGTTGCAGTTGAAAAATGGTCAATTTAACATTTTAATACACTTATTAAACATTCACATAACAATTTTAAATAAGTACACTTTTTTGAATAATACTTCAGCTTAAAACATTCAAAACATAGAGCAATTTCGCACCAACCTCATTTGATTACAGACAATTTTCGCGAAATGGAAATTCGCGTTTTCATTCTATTACCAATGTCCAATTTTGCAGACGTTTAATGAAATCTTTGATTTGTCTGTAGAAATATACATCGTATGGTTGAAGATAGGTGCCCATTCCAGTAGAATCATTTTTAAAGTTTATTTTACTTTATTTTATTTTATTTTATTTTATTTTACATCTTTTGTTGTTGTTAGGTTCCATCAAGTCGTCTACGACTTCTGGTGACCTCATGCACTAAGGCTCTCCAAACAGATCTATCATTTGCTGCATATCTTAGTTGTTGCAAAGAATTCCCGGTAGCTTCCTTTATATCTTCCAACCATCTTCTTCGTTGTCTTCCTCTTCTTCTCTTCCCCTCTACCTTCCCAAGCATGATTATCTTTTCAATGGAATTATCCGCTCTCATAATGTGGCCAAAATAAGATAGTTTTTGCCTTAAAATCAATGCTTCCAACGAATAGATTTGTTAGTCTTCCTTGCAGTCCATGGTACTCTCAGAAGTCGTCTCCAGCACCAGATTTCAAAGGAGTCGATTTTCTTTCTTTCCCTCTTTCGCATTGTCCAACTCTCACAACCGTACATCATCACGGGAAAAACCATTGCTTTCACAATCCTAATCTTGGTAGATTTAGAGATGTCTCTGTCTTTCATTATTTTCTCCAGGTTCGACATTGCTCGCCGGCCCAACAAGATTCTTTTCCCTATATCTTCTGTGCATCCTCCATCCTCATCCAGTCTTGATCCCAGAAAATCAAAGTGTGAGACTTTCTCTATCACCTCATCTCCGATTTTTAGCACTCCTATTTTTCCTGTTGTCATGATCTTCGTTTTCTTAATGTTCAATCTAAGTCCAAATTTTAAGCTTTCATCTTTTACAATGCCTAGAAGAAATTCTATGTCTTTTTCATTTTCTGCCAACAGGGTGGTATCATCTGCATATCTTAAGTTGTTAATCTTAATTCCTCCAATCTTCACACCAGCCCTTGATTCCTCTAGTCCCGCTCTTCTCATAATGTGTTCGCTGTACAGGTTGAACAAGTATGGTGAGAGGATGCATCCCTGTCTCACTCCCTTTCCAATGTTAAACCACTCTGTACCACCAGACTCAGTCCTTACTGTAGCCTCTTGCTCTCTATACAGTTCTCTTAATAGTCGTATCAGATGCTCTGGAATCCATAGATCTCAATCCAATCCATAGTCTTTCATGGTCAACACAATCGAACACTTTGCTGTAATCAATAAAGCATAGATAAATATCCTTTTGAAATTCTCTTGATTTCTCCATAATCCATCGCATGTTTGCAATCTGATCCCTCGTGCCTCTTCCCTTTCTAAAACCTGCCTGTTCTCTTGGCATTTCTCTCTCCATGTAATATTCAAGTCTTTTTTTTAGTATTTTAAGCATGACTTTACATCTTTATTTTTCTTATTTGTTTTAGTAGATTCTTCTTGCATTTTCCTAATTTACAAAATAAAAATCATGAGAAGGGAAAATAAAATACTATTAAAGAGATGACTTCTGAGTTTATTCGGTTTTCGCTCATACCTTTTCACCTAGGGGTTATCTTGTTAAATTTTGGGTATCATGGCTTTTCTTTTCTTGAAAATCTGAACAATTTGATATGTGACCTTTGGGTCAAAAGTTATGTGCCGAAAAAACGAAAAGAGGGGGATTTGGTAGAGTGAATCAGAATAATGCATAAGTTCTTTATTATTATTATTATTATGTTTGTATGTTTCAAACCTTGGGTTTCCCCAGCAAAAACAATATGGCGGGTCAAGGACCAAAGCACATACTGCCAAGTGTAAAGATGTGTGCAAGAATGATTATGGAAGTGTGCTTGTGTCCATAAATTTCCTAACTATGCGTGTAGTGTTGAGTACCACAGCCTTCTGCAGTTGTGCATAAGTGTTTTTGTGAAGTCCTAGTGTGCTGAGACTGTGGTGCAATGTGTGAGGCACCAGACCAGTGGCAGACAGAACGATGGGTACAACACGTACTCGATCCTGCCTCCACTGCTTCTGGAGCTCGTGTGCTAGATCAGTGTATTTACTGATCTTGTCTGCGTGAGTTTTCTGCATGTTCTTGCTGATAGGCACTGCAATATCAATTAGATAGGTCTGTTTGTTGACCTTATCAACAAGTGTGATATCTGGTCTGTTGTGATGTATGGTTTTGTCTGTGTGAATGGGGCGGTCCCAGTATAGTTTATATGAGGGTGATTCTATCCTGTTAGTTGAGTACCTAACTTTGTAACAGTGAAGAAGTCGCGCATAAGATCCTGGTTCATCTGTGGTGACCATCGGATGCGCTGGCGTGGTTTCCCAGTCTTGGTGGTCGCCTGCTCTGACACAGACGAAACACTTCCGACTGTTCGGGCTGGATGGTGTTGCCCGGGCATTGTGGTAGCCATACTACAGGATGGGGTGCCACTTTCTCCACCACCACCTGCGGGAGACTGTAGTATATTTTTCGAACGGAGGCCTCTGCCTAACCCCCGAACGCGGGTGACTTTATCCTGCGCCACACCCGATGCAGCATGATCTATATTAGAACGTGTTCTCATCATAAATGGTTGGACCCTTTAGCCTACCCTAAAGCTAGTGTAGTTCCCGCCCCCACCGCGAGGAGGTAGGGTCCATGGGGGCTTATTATTATTATTATTATTATTATTATTATTATTATTATTATTATTGTTATTAATTTACTAGGTATTCATAAACCTGTATGTAGGTGCTGAATTTATTTTAAATTTTAAATTAATAGTAATAGCGTTACATCATGTAAATTTAATTATATAATATAGTTATTTTAAATAATATTTCAATGTAGTCCAATGGATAGTAGTTCTGACTTCGAACAAAAGTATCTAAGTTCGAATCTGAAGCAGGAAGAAAAAAAATATTATTTATTCTCATTATTTCGAATTCGGATTGAAATAGAGTAAAACAACACTAATAATAATCGGTGTTGAAATAGTCCAATGGATAGCAGTTCTGACTGCGAACTAAAATACCTAGTTCGAATCTGATCAAGGAAGAAAAAAAATATTATTTATTCTTACTATTTCGAAGTCAGATTTAAATAGAATAAAACAACACTAGTAGTCATCAGTGTTGGTGTAGTCCAATGGATAGCAGTTCTGACTTCGAACAAAAGTATCTAAGTTCGAATCTCATCTAGGATTGAATGAGATTGATATAGTTCAGTGGTCAGCAGTTCCGACTTCGAACTAAAGTTCCTGATTAGTATATATACAGTGTTGCTAGTTCAAATCTGCATAAGTGAAAATATATATATAATTTACTTGAAAATACCTACTTTTCTTCTCAGAATGAAAGATCTAGATTCAAATGGAATAATTAAGTAGAAAAAGTATGAGTAAAAGAGTTTGTTTAGCCGAATGGTTAGTGGTTGTGATTCCTAAAAATAGGGTCGCAGGTTCGAATCCTGCAGAGAATTTAAAAGGGAGTGAAAAGTGAGTCCTGAGTGTAATTCATAGAGATATATTAGGATTCGTTAGTAATTCTAATGAACAGAATTCGGTAGTTTAGATTCAAAAGGATAGTAGATTTACGATTAGTTTAAGTTATATTCGACAGAACCATGTGTTGTTCAGTTGAGCAAACTGAGATGTCAATCTCCTCAGGTTTACTGGTTGTCTGTAGGCTATACTACAAGAGTGGAAGTGTGCTCTATGGCCAAAATAAGAGATTGAAAAATCAGTTCCTTGACTGCATAGGTGCTCTCTTCAATGGATTAGGTGTTGGGAAGAAATCTGAAGGGAGCCTCTCCCGTGTGTTTATCAGGGAGCTGATTTTGTTACAGAAAATGATGATGAAAATATACAGTAGCTGTAGGGGTACTTTACAGTTAAGAGAATTCAGGTGGGATTCGGAATTCAGCTGTATTCCTATAAAATTCAGATATAGCCTAGAGGTCAACCGGTAAAACTTTTTGTTTCATTATTTTTTTTTAGAACATTTTGATATATAATTTATAATAATCTGTTTTTGACAGCATAACGTATCTCCAAGTGAAAAATATTGTAGTGATGAGTTTTCCTCAAGAATGAGATGGTAAGAAGCAGAGCCGTTTCTAGGTGTTCTGCCATCCTAGGCGAGAACTGAAAATTGACGCCCCCTCACTTTCCAAAGCCGCCCCTCCCTTTTCCTCTCCCCCTCGCGAGATAGCGCACGCTCCTCTTTCCAGAATTCTTTGTTTAATAATTAATAATTTCGCTGTTTGATATACATATAAAATTAATTTTTTCCGTCCTTTGGCCGCCCTAGGCGGCCGCCTCACAGAAGTATGGATTTATCGAGAAACTAAGAGATTATTTCTCAAGCTCAGAGTTGATTATGTCTACGCTATAATAAGTGGATCAAAATTGGTGTTTTTTAATCTTTTAACAATTTTTTTAAAATAATAATTTATGTTGTGAGATGAGAGATTTTTTTAAATGTAGGTAATTATTATAGAACTTTATACAAGTATATATATATATATATATATTAAAAAATATTAAAAAATACCAATTTTGATCCACTTCTTATATATATAAAGTTGCAGATGTTAACATAAATAAAGGGCATATGATCCTATTAGACCCACTAAATGCTGATATCACTAAGGGCGCTCCCTTTAATCCGTCAATGACGATTATCCTATAACTACAGAAAAGGATTAAAAACATTTGTTTTGAAACGTTGCAATTTAACTTAATTCAAAAATTAAGTCAGTTGCAGATAATAAATTCCTTCAATAT
>JAFIDM010002131.1:15172582-15194734 GCA_023159025.1 Thereuonema tuberculata
AAATATCATTAAAATCTCATTAAAATCTAATTAAAATATCATTAAAATCTCACTAAATTATCATTAAGCACAACAATCCCAACAATTTTGCATTCGCAACAATTGCGCATTTTGCATTCGCAACAATCACATTTATAATAATAATAATAATAATAATAATAATAATAAGGAATTTAAAGCAATATCAATGATATTTTCTTATCAGAAGACGTTGCGAAGCATTGTGATTGGTTTTCAATCAACTCATTGCTGCATTAAACAATATGGTGGCGTCATAAGAGCTGGTTACTGTGAGGCCTGCACAACCAAGCTAGAGGTTTAATTTGGAGTCAGGGTGATGCAATACGTATTTCTAGGAACACCTGCCATTGCTACAAATTTCTCCCATTAGAAGGCTGAAGAGAATTGTCAACGAGCGACAATCGATGTGAGACGCAGCCGACGGGAACCGGTCGGTTTTCCTCGCTCACGCATTTCATTTTCCATGGCCGAAGCCTCTTAGATATATTATGATATTTATAAAAAATTTGACTAATATAAAAATAATAATAACAGTACATAAGTATGTTAAAGATGCAAAGAAAAACAAATCGAAAATCTTGTTCTCTTCTATTTTGATTTGCAGAAATATAGAAATTAGTTACAATACTTTGCATTGTAAATACACGGAAGTAGTAATCCATAATCCACGGTTTCATCTTTTTTCAATCGTCGTGTAATATATCTACTTTCAGCAATTCCTGACCTACTGTTCTAAGTATAAAATGCAAGTAATGATCAAATCCCAAAATGATTGAATGATTAAAGAATTAAAAATTAAATCTTCACCTTATCACCACCTTTTATCTATTCTATTTCAATATAGAGAAATATGTGGTTTACGAGATTTAATAGATAATTAGGTAATCAGTAACAAAATTTTTATTGCATGAGTTTCAAGTACTTGAGAAACGGCACCATTTTACTAAAATTTCATAAATTTATGAGTTCTTTTCTTAGCAAAATTTTCAAAATTATTTTTTTTTCTCTATGTTCTGACCTTGTATGTAAGAGGCTTTACATTTAATTATTAGTTATTGATTAAAAATAAGAAAAACACTAATTTTGATTTGTTTCTTTAGGGATCTCCGATGCCTTCGTAATACTTTTCATTGTAATTTAATGGTTACTTATGTCTTATCGGATCTTGTATGGATTATAATGGCGACCCTTCAAACGACGCTTGGACATAACAGTTCAGTAAGTATTTCTAGGTTAAGTTGTCTTTTGGTGCCTTTTGGAGATTCAAGTTTCCTGAGTCAGAAAACTTTGAGAATAAATATTTGTCGCTCTTATTGTGATTTTTCAATTTTTGTTTGAGTTTCATATTAACTACAGTAGTTTTCAAAAAAGAAGGGTTTGCCATATATGGTCATTATATAGCGATCGATTTTGTCTGGAACAAACGTCACCAGTCATGGGGTCATCAACTTGAACTCCGAGCAGTCAGTCCAAGATGGCGTCGTTTTGTTTTCGCATAAGCATGACCAAGAAAGGACAAACTTTGCATAGCCAAGCAAGTGGAATAGTGTGGAACGATTTAATTATTTCAAATTTAACTATTATTATGTATTCGTAACTGTAGAAAATACAAAAACCAGAATGTTTTCGTAATGTTTATAAGATTCAGTTACGGATTTTAGCAATAGATGGCACTGTTACGTCCTGGAAACATCAATCCATAAGGAAATTACGTCATCAAAAGCTCTTCTTTCATGAACTGAACTGTAGATCTCATTTTTTGTTTCTTTTCATTTTGAGATCACAAGATTAACAAAGTTTACGGATCGACTACAGTTTACTGTTACAGTCATTTAATAGAAGTATGATAATATTGATTGTCCTTTAACTATTTTACGTTTTATTTCACTTTACCAATGCTCTTCTGGCAATAGAATAGTTATGTCTACAATGAATTTGTCATAAATCAATTTTAAGAAAGTCACAGTAATATTTCGATGGCTTAGCGCAAAAGTAGCGAATATCCATGCTTATGCTTTTTGGCGACCTTCCTACACAAAGTATGTAATAGGGGTAGACTCTTCAGATGATTCTGTCGCTCCATCCGTTCGTCGTCGTCTCTACTGCCGAAACTAAAAGTCGGATGGACATGAATGACTTGTATAGGTGGGGAAAAATATGATTTCCGGTACGTCGTATCTCACAGGAAATGACCGATAATAAAACTTGTAGGGTCGTCTTAATGGCTTCATGTACAGATGAAACCAGCTTTTTCCTTGCATGGGTGTGTTTTTAATGGTAATTTTTGTTCAGATATATTCAGTTTTTATGGTAGCCTTTATTTTACTCAAATGTATTTGATTTTTTTAAAATTAGTAAATCTTAATAATTTTCGTAATAAGACGATACGACCAATAGTTTGAATCCCCAATAAATAAAGACGAAATAAATGACAATAACGGGAAACCACCCCCAGTATCTTTCCTCAGTTGTTTCTAGGAGATCCATGTGAGACCTCCATAGAACTGGACCTGTCTTCGGACAGAAAACTATGGATGGATGGAAATGACAATAATAATAGCAGTGTTTCATTTAAAACGTAGATTGGTTGACATCAAAGGAAAAAGGTTGAATAATTGCAATAAAAGATTATGAAATAGAAATAGCCAGAATTGAAAATTGCATGAAAAAAACAAAGCAACAATGGATTACAACATTATGTGCAGAACAGCATCGTCAGGACTGAGACGAAATGACAGTATTTTGTTTGCTTACTTTTCTTATTTTTTTTGTTTTTTACCTTAATTCATGAGGAATTAATAATGTTCTATTAAAAAATTAAACTAAAAAAATATCTTAATTAAGTTAATAATTTTGCAGCTTCTATGTTATACAGTCATTAACAATGACAATCACATAAGTTGATTGATTGATGAATATTTTTTTCACCAAAAATTTATCTGCCTTCAAAATTTTCACGCAACTAAAAATTTATCACCAAGAGCTACAATCGATTGACTGATATAGAAACAGGGATCTGCTGCTAACATATGTAAGAATAAGATACAATTCTTATAATCTTTTTTATTTATATCACTACATTTCGACCGGACCATTGCCGGTCTTCAACGGGTTTCACAAAATTCCAAATTTAAACAATATTACAATTTCGTGGATAATGTGCATCCCAATAGAATTACACATCTTACTACCAATAGATACTTAGTAACAATTAGTTATTATAAATTAACAATTTATCAATTATTAAAACATAATATTAATGATATTTTGCATAACATTAACGATATATTACATTATTTTTATTCTTAATAACAATTTGTCAATTATTGAAATTTTACATTATTTTTTGTATTTTTCTTAAACAAATGGATAGAATATTCACCAATTTGAATACGTATTTTTGTTATGCATTTAAAACTATTTATTACTAAAGCTTTCATAATGTACCTCTCTTTCTCGTCTTTGATTTTGTATAAAATTTCTACCAATGGGTCTGTGTTGTTGTTTTTATTGATACAATGATAAATTCACATAAATGTTTCTTCATATTTTGTAAGTTCTGATGTGTTCTTTTATTCGATCCATTAATGCCCTTCCCGTGTTACCAAAATATAATCCAATTGTTCTAATTATTTTAATTTTGGTTTTCTTACACATTTCAGTGATTGATTTCCTTATTTTAATATTTTGCTGGATCTTCATAAATTTCTTGTAAATTTATAAAGATCCAGCAAAAATCTTTAACAAGGTCTCGCTACTGAGTATAAATGATACATCGGAAGCACTGTGGTGCCTCAAAGGATAAAATAAACAATAAAAACTCACCAATGAACTGTTAGTGAGAAAATTCATGTTCCAGCAATGCGCAGATCTCAATGATTTTTTTTAATGCATAAAAATTCAAACATGAGACCAAATTATTTACAACGATGATCGCCAACGAGTGTGAAACAGCTGTTCCAGAATGTCACTTGTAAATAATTTGGTCTCATCCATTGTTATTATGAATAATTCAAATGCGCAGTTTGAATTTTTATGCATTAAAAAAATTCATAAAGGCCTGCGCATTGCTGGCACATGAATTTTCTCACTATTAGTTCATTGGTGAATTTTTCATTGTTTATTTTATCCTTTGAGGCACCATTGCACTTCCGATGTATGATTTACAATATTTTGTTTTTTGTTTTTGAAAAATTTTGTTTTTATGCAGCCATTGACAAACTTTTCCGGATATTCATCCATATTTAGCTTGTTTTTCAGTATTTTTATTTTGTCGTCCCACAGTTTTATTTCATTTGTGAATGTTGTAATTCTATCCAGGTAGTTGTTGATTTACATCATACACAAATGAAGTAAAACTATGGGACGACAAAATAAAAATACTGAAAAACAAGCTAATTATGAATGAATATCCGGAAAAGTTTATCAATGGCTGCATAACAAAATTTTTCAAAACAAAAAACAAAATATTGTAAACAACTCAGAGACAATGACTATAAGAAATTTATCAACATTCAGCTAAATATTAAAATAAGCAAATCAATTACTGAAATGTGTAAGAAAAACAAAATTAAAATAAATAGAACAATTGGTAAAAAATTGATTTTACGAAATACAGCGAAAAAAAAAAATGATCAAAAAATTGATACAAATCTCAATGCTATTGGAGTTGTATATAAATTAAAATGTAGGAATTTTGCGGAGATATATTTTGGTAATTCGGGAAGGCCATTAATAGATCAAATAAAAGAACATCATCAGAGCTTACAAAAATAACAAGAAAAATTTATCAGAGTGGGCTGATCATTGCATCAGTAAAAATCACAACACAGACCCATTGGTAGAAATTTTACACAAAATCAAAGACGAGAAAGAGAGATACATTATGGAAGCTTTAGTAATAAATAGTTTTAAATGCATAAACAAAAATATGGGCATTCAAATTGGTGAATATTCTATCCATTTGTTTAAGAAAAATACAAAAAATAATATAAAATTTCAATAATTGACAAATTGTTATTAAGAATAAAAAAAACGTAATAAATCGTTAATGCTATGTTTTCAATAATTGATCGATCGAAATTTCGACCGGTCTAAATAGAGTAATATAAATAAAAAACATTATAATATATAGTTTAGAAGTGAAGTATTTTGGAAAATACAATTGTTATTTTTGCTTTGAAAAGCATGGAAAAAAAAAACACTTAGGAAAGGAAATTGAACAAACAAAAACACTTAGTTTATCAGATTCCATTTCAATAATTCAATAAAAAAAGGAAATCTCGAATGACAAGGAGAAAATGGAGTTGAAAAGGCAAATGTCAGAACCAGGCACTATTTAAAGAAAAATGGATAAAAAGAAATCAATTTATGTTTACTTATGACAAAACCGCCTAAGGAGACACTCAGAACTGAAAAAGCCTGAGATCAATTCCGTTACAACAACTTTTCGTTATTTAAAGGCATTTTAAAACAGAAAAATAATACAGGAATTCAACTCCACTGCGTTAACTGTATAACCATCTTTGTTAGTTAACAATTCTGAATATTGCTAACTAATATGTGTTTATTAGTTATTCATTTAGGTGCCATTTCTTAATAAACTAATTAAATCGAAAACAAAGCAAAAGCATAAAGTTGAGGTGCCAACTATCCAATACTAACATCATAGGATCAAAAAATGTCGTAACAAAGAGCAAAAATAGTTTAAATTTTAATATGGTGAAAAAAAAATGGGATTTTTAATTTTACGTGTACTGCGTAATATTGGATGCAAAAATGAAGCCATACCCCTGAATATGTGATAAATGATTTATACAACAAATAAATAACAAGAATATACGATGTTTCGCTGTCGAGAGACAGCCTCCTCAAGTGAGGCTGACTTGAGGAGGCTGTCTCTCGACGGCGAAACGTCGCATCGTGTATTCTTGTTATTTATTTGTTGTATAAATCATTTATCACTTATTCAGGTGTATGGCTTCATTTTTGCATCCATTTAGTATGGTGAACTTTCATGTTTTCTCTAGTTCGTTTTGACAGTTAGCATTTATTTACAACTTTGTTTTACAAAGACTAGTAAAACATATCCAAAATGCTAATAGCATCAAGAAGATCTCACATGATAACATTTCTGTGGTGTTAAATTTTTAACTCTATAAGGTAAAACACTTATAGAAACTCCACGTACCATTGTAAGATATATGTAGTTTCAGTTATTGTGATTTTAGACGAACTGAAAATTCCAAAAAAAAAAATAATGTATTCTAATTCTTTTTTCTCTTCGATACATATTAAAAATCGTTTCAACAATTAGATTAAGTCTACATTCATCTGCGGTATTTTTAACAAACATGGTTTATAAATTTCTCTCTTTAATCGGAAGAATAAAAGACTGAAAAAAAGGTATATGATTATTTTTTTGGTTATTTTTGAAATCTGTTGGATATCTTACTGATGTTAATGGAGATTAATGTTATTTAATGAGGAAATTACCTTTAATCTGATCGTTAAAAATACTGAGATTCCTTTTTCTAATACTAGCCTCTGTATTGGATAGGAATCAGCATAAACACTGAATGGAAGGGAACTCATTCATATTTGGATTCCCGCCAATTCCTATTTTAAGTGATTTGTTTATTTTCATTGTCGAGCTACTGATTGCGGCTTTCAAAAATGATTTGTGACGGTTTTGCTGTGTTATTGAAAAGAATAAAAGAAACCTGTAATATTATTTATTACAGCTCTAAAGTCATAGAGTATTATAGCTCTAACGTGTCTGTGAAATCAGTTAAAGTAAAGAAAATAAATATATAAATAATAATCGTTGAATTTCACATTTTATTTAGCAGGGAAATTTTCTTTGAATTATATTATGACTTCTTCAAAACATTAAAATAAGTAAATACTCAGGATTCGCAGATTTAATCACGCCTCGAGTTTGTTTTATTTTTGTTAGGACTCATCAATCGGACTTACCTGTTGATGGACTAAAGGCGTGAGAGGTGAAGTGCGATCCTTAGCCTCTCACACCTATTGTTAATCATGATTGTGAAAATCTGATGAGTCTTAACAAGGAGGAAACAGCTATCCGAGATTCCTATTGAGAAAAACTGAAATCATGATTGAAAGCACTGGGTAGTTCCTGGTTTTTTACCTTTTTTAATATTTCAGTTATGCGAGTTAAACTTACTTACTTTTGAAAGCATGTTGAATTGCGTTTTTTTATAGCATTTATAAATATTTATCTTGTATTAATCAATCTCACATTCTTTTTACTTTTTTATTAATTAAATAAAAAGTATCAAAATCTATTACAGTGGAACCCCGCCATTCGTCCGCCTCTCTATTCGTACAACTCGTTATTCGTCCAACTTTTTCAAGTAAAATTCAACTCGCCATTCCTACGTTTACCCCGCGATTCGGACAGCGTGACCTTTGATACTATAGCCTGTAACATATAGAAGACAAATAGGGACCACTACCTACAGAGCAGATTTCGGGTCCCCAGCGGACACAACACACAGAAGAAGACGAAAGAAACAACCATGCCATGACCGGGATTCGAACCCAGGTACTGGCGCACTGGTCGCCACGGCTGGCCGCCGCCGAGACCGCACGACCACGCCAGCACGGCTGACCTTTGTTACTGGCCGCGCCACGCGGTCGCTTCAGCTTAGTCTTGTGCTAGCTTCCGTACGCTACACATCATCCACGCTAGCTTCTGAAACTTTGTGCTATTTTATTGTTATTTTTTGTTATTTTTATTAAAAATAGTGCAGCCATGGGTTCAAAACAGATTACTGATTCAACCAAGCCTAAAAGGAAAGTAGTGAGAACGACAATTGAATTGAAAAAAGAACTCGTTGCGAAGTTTGAAAGTGGAACTCGTGTCTCTGACCTGGCAACTCAGTATGGCATGGCGAAATCAACCATATCGTCTATAGTGAAAAATAAAGACATAATAAGAGAGGCCTGTATATTTATTGTTTTCATAGTTTTTATGTATTTTATGCTTAAAATATTAGACAAAGGTTTAAATAAGCAATTATCTGTGGGTCTGTTACGGATTAATCCAATTTACATTATACCTTATGTGAAAAAATGATTCGCCATTCGTACAAATCGCATTCGCACTGCCTCCTGGAACGGATTGTGTACGAATAGCGAGGTTCCACTGTAATCTATATTCAAAAATTTTCCATCCTAAAAATTTAAGGTAATTGTTCCCCATTCTTGTGACCCTGAAGACATAACTACGTCACTTAAGCAATTACGTTACGGAAACATAACGGAAGACGGAGTATTGCATATAGCCCTTTAGCTTCATTACATTAGGCTCATAAGTTATATAAACAATAACGAACTGCAACGAAATATTTCATTACGGTGTCCTTTTTTATTTAAATTATCGTCTGGCTAAACGGAATAAATACATAAAAATTCAGCCGGTTCAGAATATCGATACAGTATTTGGTAAAAAAAAAAGGACAAATATAAATCCGGTTAGGTTAGGTCTGTCCGAAAGATCACAACCCACAGGGTGCTGAAGGTAAGGCTCCAACGTTTCTTCGACCAACGAGGCTGAGATGAGGTCAGATGGTCAGCCCGACAGGTCGTTCGCCTATACCCTCGGGAAAGAAACCCGGTACCCATTCTACAAAGGTCTGGGTAGATCCTAGGACCCGTTTGAAGGAGAACGTGTAAAAATGAAATACAAGGTGAGGGATCGAACCCTCCACCTTCAACCAGCAGCCAAGCACTTTACCACTCGGCTACCGGACCCATAATATAAAAGAGAATGATTATAAATTTTTTGAGTTTTTAAGCAACCTTTTAACATAGATAATGAATATTGTTTTAAATCAATAAAAATTTAAAAAATGCTATTAACTTTTTAGTATTTGTTATATATTCTGCGAATTGATAGTTTACAATAAATGTGTTTGTCAAACATTTTACATCTGCTGCTTCTGTATTTTATTTTATTTTTAATTTCAGGGCACTTGTCTTACAACGATATTTCTGTGCTACTTTCAAGAAACTAATTTCTTTTGGATGTTTGTGGAAGGATTCTATCTTTATATGTTAGTAGTGAAGACATTTCATTCGGAAAATATTAAAATGCCAGTCTATCTACTCATAGGTTGGGGTAAGACACTTTATTCTTAAGACAATTGAGTTATTTCAACATTAAAAACACAAAATTTCTAGGTACTGATATTTCTAAAGCAAAATTCGATGTAATGCGTTGTTGATATATCCGTATACATAATCAATTTTAAAAAAAAAACTTAACCGATGAAAGTATTCTGTCGGCATGAAACTTCGCACACAATGAGTATGTAAATTACATTTTCATTGCAAAAGGAGTTGTTATTACGGAGCAGTGGCAATGTAACAGGTAATTTAAATTAAATCCTCCCCTGGCGGTAATACAAGTCACTTTAGGAGATAGATCCGAACCAGGTAACTCCAGTCACTGCAGCCTGATTGGAGGCATGACCTACCTCGTTCACTGATAGGTAATCATCCAAGATCACTCCCAAAAGAGAAACGGGATTCGTACAACATGACTCCAATTGCACACTAGACCAACCTTTGTTAGATGGACAGTGGAAACGTCTCAAAGAATCGCCCAGAATGAAGACCAGCGTCCGACACTCCTTGCCGAAGGGGGTTTTTTGAAACTACCTGGTACTAGAGAAAGTCGGTATGGCTGTTCTCGTGATTGCACGATCCCCTCGAACACTTTTTTCCCTGGGACGTCCAGATCCTTCGTGACGGTTGTGTTCGCCTGACTCGACCCATTGCTACCATTGACGCTTTGACGAGAATGACAGCATCCGACTTCCTTAAGCCCATGATGCGACGTCTCTGAAACTCCCTCATTTGCTGATACATTGTACCAATAACAGACTACTTAACGTAACGAAACAGCAAAACCAGTCAGATTTGATTCAAACACCACTCCTTACATCGTTTCCAGATTGTTCCCTTCTCATGCGCTCTGGAAACACTGGTGATGAAATGGAGATTGGAGATGAAATTTTAATCATTTAACTATTACTTTTACATATCTAGCTGAAAGGCATTGCACAGCAAATCTTTATTTTTTTAGAGGTATGCCTTTTTTCCCATCCAGAGTTTATTTTTATCCCATTAACAACGATAAACCGAATGAGAAAATATATAAAGAATTTTTATATTTATTTCTTGTACTCTATCTTTTACAATTTTAACGTCTATTATTGATAGTTGATAATTTACTTTTGATTTATTTAAATTATAACTCTTGTCAACATTAGATTTCTCTTAACACCCTCGTCCTCCTCAGGTATCAAACGGATTAGAGGAGTGCATCTTAGGCTGGAGAATAGGCAGCCTTAATGATGTGAGAGTTCTTTCCTAGGCCTTCGAGAGATGCCATAGATTTTTTTCTATGGAATAATACATAAAGGACTCTGTTTTGCTGGTCAACACAGACCATGGGAGCAAAGAAGATTAGACTTCCAACTTCTTCTGGGCCAATAGGATAAAAGGGTTTCGGAAGAACAGGTCGATAATAGCTACCCACACGAAGGGAGTTTTTGTGAGGATTGACCTTAAAGGACAATGATAGAATTGTTCCATTGACAAATTTTATTTCAAGTTCGCTTAGGGTACCTGTGGAACACGGAATGACAAGTAAATGTTGTTTCTCACAAATTGATTATAGGCTGTAATTGACTTTATAATGACAACAGTAGTAGTTTCTTAAATTTATAGGTATTGTATATTTAATATTTATAAACACAATTTAAAGGAATTGAAATTGTAATTGGGAAATTTTCTCTTTTCTTATACAAGTGAAGCTTATTTTCTTATTTAAAAAGATATAAATATATATATATTATTTATTAGTTTGATTTACCTAAACTGATAAGTAAATAAATAAATAAATAAACACACAAAATATTACAAAAGTCTTAATTAAATAACTTATCATTGAAAATAAATTCTCGTTAGTTAATTTATTAATTTATTAAGAGATAAAAAAAGATATTATAGAAATACAACGAATAAAACTAATCTTACACGAAAGGATTCACTATTTCTGCTCTATTATATTATAGTATATTTATTCAGATTTATAAAAGTATTCTAATTTGCAATTTTATAAAATAAATATTTCAAAAGTGTATCTTGTTTGAAAAGCATTTTTATCTCTAATAAATAAAAACAAAATTACTCATAAATAAATATGCCGAAAATTAAGACTAAAAAATAAAATTACTACTTCTCAATTACAAGAAAAAATAATGTAATAATAAATGTTTCGTAATTATTGACCTTTTTAATTATTGAACGAATTTACGTAGTCATGTCACGCGAGATTTGCACATAGTGTGAAGGGATCTCTTGGGATTTGGTTAAAATTCCAAAATCTAACCTCACTGATCAGATCCTATCTGTCATAATCCCGGAGTATCTTCTCCTTAACAAAATTTTAATTCTCCCAGAGATATTCGCGCCAACTCGAGGAATACGATATGTCCAGTTAAGCAGTGACAAGCTTTTGTGTGGTTGTCAGCATTGTTTGTGGAATTTTCTCTGTATTTGTGTGGTAGCATTAAAACATTTGGAAAAAGACCCCGAAAATTTTAACATTGTTGTTTTCCTCTTTCGAGGTAAATATATATAGAACAGGCAAAACTCAAAGCTGACCCTTCGAGCAGAGCAAAGATTTCAATCTCTCTTTTGCAATTTAGAAAATATAAAGAATATAAGAATAAAAGTAACTTACATTACTAAACTACATAAAGCCGGACAGTAATTTGGGATTTTTCAAATTCCACATCACTGTCCGGCTTTATATACATATGTTCTTACTTTGAGATGCAATATAGTCATCCATAGTGTTGTGGCTTATTGCACTAAACGTTTTTATAAAATTTGGAAAATTTTCCTGCAATAATTTTCAAAAGCTTTTTGGCTCATGCGCAGTTTAGTTACAAAAGTCATTTTATTTTAAGAGCTGCAGTTTATTTTTTATTTTCTTGAAACTTAGATTATTTCCTAATTCATATTTATGTTGATTTTAGGAGCTCCTGCCGTTATTATTATCATTTGGGCCGGGGTTAAATCACAATTAACACAAGACTCCTTAGCTGCCGTAGCTGACGATGGAATGGTCCTGTCAGTTGTGTAAGTTTTTTAACTTTTGCGTTAAAGTTTATGTTTTATTAGGCTTTTTATGTTATATTTTGAGAGAGTTGAGTATTCTTGATTGAAATGTTTTATATGGGAAGATTAACTTTACTAATTTTTTGGATTTTGGCATTTATGATTTTATCAATATATAAGATAAAGCATTACTTTCATGGAAGAAAGGAATTTACGATGGGGAATTTGTTTTTATTGAGTTCTTTATTTTCTAACAACTACTACATTTAAAAATTGGTGTAATTTAGAATTGAACTTTAAAAATTTCTTAATATCTTACGAGGGTGTCAGAATAATTATGAAGATATGTGATAAAGATAAAGAGTGTGATAAAGAGTCTTTTCTCTTTATAATAAAAGATTAAAAACTACAATTTCACTGCTAATATTGTTAAAATACAAAGTTTACTATTATTAGAAATATTCAGACTATTATAACAGTTTTTGTGAATTAATAAAAAGATATTTAAAAAGTAAATAGAAAGGAGCCTAAATGTATAATTAATTCAGTCTAATTTAAAGTCTTCTTGTTAAGAATTTCAGGTAGTTCTTCATTTGGAATGATTCTACACATTAGAATTTTAGAAATTTCTCAATATCCTCTAAGTTATCGCAATAATCATTTGTTAAATGTCTTCTTTTCATATTTTTCTTTAGTTGTACATGGATGCAAGCACATCACTACGATTACATCTTCATATGTCCTGTTTTAATAATACTTTTTGTAAGTAAATCATTTTTATCTTTAGAAAAACCCATTTTTGAATGAACTTATTATAATTCAATCATTATCAACAACATCTTTTGCCCTATTAATATTTCTAAAATATAAGCACACGCAATTCCTCAAGGTTGAGTCAATCTATGTTTGCGGTTCGCACCGAAATGCGATCTTCGTGTCCGAAGGTCCGAATTCTATGGATCTCTAGTGTTCCCAACATTGCAAACCCCGAGAAGAATCCATAGAATTTCAAGGGAAAGATACTGATGTGGTTTCCCGTTGCCTTCCTCAGGAAATCAGTAAGAATGATTTCAGACCTGAAGTGAAAGATGAAGAAACAGACAAACCCAGGAAAAGATTTTTTTTTTCACAAACCTCCATGCCCACATCGGGCTATGAACCCAGGTGCCGACGTATCTGCCTCAGGCGAGACCGCCGCCTTGCGCACAAGAGCGTGCCGGAACGGTTGAGTCAATATATTCATACAGCAATTCATATTAACAACAATACAAATGATTAGAATAAACAATACAAGTAAATGATATATTAAATACCGTAATAATATTTGGTGTTCTTGTTTTCAGTTAATGAAGTTATTTTAGCTTTTCGTAATAAAGTCAGCGATACATATGCATTTTCTACTTAATGTCAACGTATATAATATTAAGTTGTTTACATTGCATTCTCTTCGTTGTGCTGATTTTGCAGCGTGCATGTTATTTTTAGGTATTTTTTTTTAAGCCGGAAGGTGTTTGGTGACTCTCCCGAAAGAGAAAAATTATTAAAAAAGTAAAAATAATTATAATATGAAAATGCTATATTAAGATGTTTCTCTTTTCTGCAGAAGGTAAACATGTGTCATCATTCTAACCATTGTTGATCTTTGGGTTACTGAAGACGACATCAAAATATCACAAATACGTGATGTTTTAATTCTTTCTTGGAAAGTTAGTGGATGTGAGGCCATTTCGTTAAGGAAATGCTATAGAAGCAAAAGATCTACGTAAAATATCAACTTTTGCTATTAAACAGCAACTTTATTATACAAGTAAAATAGATACTATGTTTTAACCGCATTTAATTTTAAGGTAAGTAAAATAAGATTCTGATATAAAAATTTCCTGTTTCTTTTACAGGTAAATGTAATATTTCTTATACGGATTATGTGGGTTTTGATAACAAAGCTCCGGGCGGCTACAACAGCCGAATCACAGCAGTACAGGTACGTGATGGTTCTTTTTTCGCCTTTATTTGTTATTTTCATGTGACATTATTTTCATATGCCATTTTAACTCGAAGTTAATCGTTAAGATATCACTTTGAGCAGATAAACGTCATCTAGAAACAGTAACGTAATTTTTTTTCATTTTTCTGGATGTTCAGGTGTGAATTTAACTTACAGCCTAACCAAACAACCGAGAAG
This sequence comes from Thereuonema tuberculata, assembly GCA_023159025.1. NCBI lineage: Eukaryota > Metazoa > Arthropoda > Chilopoda > Scutigeromorpha > Scutigeridae > Thereuonema > Thereuonema tuberculata. Next base: position 15,186,951 of record JAFIDM010002131.1, read on the forward strand.
AATATCTTACAGTTATTCCAGTTGCTAAAACACATATCATAAATATTCTTTTTTCCAGAGGAAAATTTTGTATTCGTTTAAATTTATGCACATTGCAATACAAAACATTTTTTAATTATCAAAATGTTGTTTAAAACTGTTACTGAGTTTTGTGTTCAATAATGACCTCACTGTTAATACGTTTCACCTACCAAGGTCCATTACTGTTCAGAAACAATATTAAGCTTATGGTCGATTTCTCCTAATCTTTAAGTAAACTTGGACCAATCCTGTCGACCGGGACAAAAATGTTCGGGGCTGTAACACCCCTGGACAGTAATCGCTGCCCAACCAAATTATTCCTGTCCTTCATGAAGGAAAATTTCAAGATCTTCAAAATCGTAATGGATAAAATTGGTAGAAGTTAAACTAACCCGCTTTTTTAGGCCATGCCGACCATTGGAGTTGTAGATCCCACAATTCTCGACCAATAGGTGGAAGTAGGCGTGAGGGTGCTTAGTTCTACACCCTGCCGCCTTTAACCTAGGGAAAGAAACACGGTTCCCTTTTTTTACAAAGGTTTAGATGAACCCTTGGACCGAGTGGAGGAGAAATACCAAGGGAAAAAAAATCAAAGAACTTCGCCGGGAATTGAATCGGGATCCAGCATTCCAATCTCTGTACACAGGATTACCGAATCTATAAACCAGCATCCATCCTTATTCAGAAATTTACACGATTGTTCCTGCAATTCTTCGTTTTTCTTAATGCTCGCAATACCATGTCTTGGTCTGTACTGTACAATCCAAAATTCATCTTAAAAGCCTACGGAATGACTAAAGGCATTTTATTTTGTTCTTAAAAAATTTGTTTCTTAAAAATTAAAAAAAAAAAAAAACCCCAACCCAACATAGTCTTGTTGTGTCCACTTTCTTTTAACTTTGCTTGCTTCCATTTAAAGTTTATTGAGTAATGAATAATACTTATCTTCCAAAACTGAATAACTCCTAAAAAATTACTGTTATTCAAATATACAAGTATTATAACCAAATAAAAATGAATTGAGATTCCGTAAACTTTGATAACCAATGACTGTTAAAAAATTTGCCTTAACCCAAGTCTCAAAAGAAAACTTAAAACTTTAACATATGTAAGATCCTTTTTTTATAGTTTAAGAGAGACATTAATTTTATTTCTGATCTTTTACGATTTTAAGAGTTGATTTTTTTTATTAAAATTATTTGACTTCAATAAATGATATTTTTCCTAACTAATTTATGGTTTCTATCAATAATTAGCCTGTAAGTGAGTTTGATTATATTCATAGATTATAATAATATGGAGTTAATTATGCCATATGGCATAATTAATTAATATGGAGTTAATTATATAAAAAAAATAGCAGTTGAATTTCCCTCAGGCAATTATGATAATAAATTCTAATAGCGTTTTTCCATTCTATAGGAAAGCAGCAAAAGCTCTATTGGTATTGATACCACTACTTGGTGTGACCTATATATTAGTGATTTCACCTCCTGACAGTGGTCTTGCAAGAGCGGTGTTTGCTTATATTACAGCTATACTCTTATCCACTCAGGTAAACCAACATTAGATATTTTAATTTGCGCAGTAGAATCAAACTGACAAACATTACCATACTGAAATCTTACAATTTAGCACTGTTTTGTAATTTCAAATTATTCGATAGTGTTTTCTTTATTTCACATTCACATTGAAATACTGGAAAACACTTACTAAGGATGCGAAATTGCCAAAACAGTATTAAATTGTAAGATTAGAATGGAATAATATATTAACATCTCATTAAGATTAATAATGTCGAAACAATTTATTATAAACGTTTCTCATTGCTACAGAAATATTATGGAATATATTTCAGTAAAATATTAAACCTCTGTTCTTTTCAAACATTAGTAGATGGAAGAAATATCTTCACAGTTGACAGAACGCAATAATAGACATTCATTCTTTCATAAAAATATTTTTTTGCATGGTCCTTTGTGTATCCTTTATACATTATCATTTGTATAGTATGAAAAATACTCCTAGAACCAACGAGAGGAGTATTACGGTATTACCAGTAGTAACAGTAATAGTTTATTAATTATTATTTATCAGTTAAAGAATTCTTCATATTATGGAAGATAACAGTTGCTATAGATTTGGTTATGTAGGTTTTGCTTTTAATCTGATTATCTGATTTATAATTAATCATTTTACTAAAAATGCAAAAATATGGAATGTATTAGAATCTTCTCAATGTTTGGGATTATTCTTCTCTTAATTGCATATTTAATTATAATATTACAGTCAAGTATTAAAGATGTATAAATATTTTACAACTTCCGACTATTTGTACAGCCGCAGAATGATAATTCCAAAGGCGTTTCCTATTACCTGTGTCAGATTTATTCGATGGCTGACAGCTGAGCTCCCGAGGGTGAGATGCTATTAATGTATTACACTTGATGAAATCATAAATATCATATCATCCTTTGGTATTTGCCGCACTCCGCTGTAAACATGAAGCATGAGTTATTAGTGTTTTTATATGACAGGTTATAGTTATTATAAGAATCTTCTTATATTCTATCTTCTCATTTTAAAAGTTTATAACAAGTTTATCTCCTTAGTCCGTTCCTTCTATTTTAAACATTTTTTATTTAACTCAGTAACATTTCTTTTCATTTCTATGTATTTCCTTTTCTTTTCTTTAGTATGTATAGAACTTTGTTTTGTCTAGTGTAACCCCCACAATCATCATTAAAAAAACTTGCAAGTTTAAATCATTCAATTTAAAGTCATTTAAGTTGAAAGAAAATTTTCTACCAACATTGTAATAAGAAATAAATTTCTTAAATGTTTGGGCAAATTACTTGTGAATATCTTATAAGAAAATATAAAACAGGCGTCTAGAAAATAAAAGCCATATCTCAGGACTTAGGATGTAATTCTCGCCTAGATCCAGAATTTACAAACATTTTAATCGCTTCGTCAGTGATTTTGTTAAAAGTAGTAAAAAAATAATTTGTAGGCATTATTATATAGTTTTCAATTTTTTTAATCGTCCTAATAATATTTATTATTTATATGTTACATGCGTTTTATCGTTTGATATATATTTTACTATTACTTAAATTAACATCAAAGACAGTTGTCGACCCTCTGTAATAACATTGTAACATTAAAATTTAAGAAAATAAAAAACCTGCTAACAAAACTATGGGATAATCATTAGCAATCCTGTGATCTTGAATGATTAAGAATCTAAGATTGGGAATCGCTAATCAAATATTTGTTAATTTGAGGCAATAGATGATTCGACATCCTTTATTCTTTTAATGTAAATATATCACTAAACATTTCTATCGCATCCTTGAAATATCTATCATGTTTCTAGCATTTTAATTTATTTTTTTTACGTTTCTTTTTCCTAAGTATTGAAATATCATGTAATCTTATATAGAAAATAGACTGAATAAATCTTTCAACTCCTTTTACTCGACATTCTATATTTCGTCCTTATGATAGGACTTCTTCAGGAATCTCAAATTATTTAAATTTACGATCATTTCATATTGTTTAGTAGTATTAATATCGAACAATTATTGGAAAGTATTTGTAGTATGAAGGGATTATTGAAAAGAATTTGTAATATGATAGATTTGTTCAAAGAATTGATACGATGTACTTTGTTGTTATATTTTATGTTTAATATGAAGAGGAAAGTTTTCTCTTTCTTATTTTCATCTTTAATTTACATTTTGTATCGTTTGAGATTCCTGAAGAAGTCCTATCATAAGGACTAAATATAGAATGTCGAGTAAAAGAAGTTGTAAGATTCATTGAGTCTATTTTCTATATATGGTAAGAAGAATTGTGAGAATATAATATCATGTAATCTTCTTTTATTTTAACTGAATTTTTTTCAGTATTATAAATATGTTTGTTAATCTTATCTGATTCATTTTTCTCTTTTACAGGGTTTCACTGTCTCCGTTCTGTATTGTTTTCTGAATGGCGAAGTGCGTAGTACCATCCGGCATCACTGGGAGCGCTGGAGAGAGGAAAGAACAATTGGCAATCGTACGACGACTCACTCGTTTCGGAGGGACGGTTCACCGAAATCTCGCAGTGAGAGTGTTCGTCTCTACAGTGTAGTGAGTACTGACTCCCGAGTTATGGGAGGCGGTGGACACGGTCGTGGCCGTGAGAACAGTGTCAGCTACGTTACATCGAATAGTTACGTAGGCAATGGTTATTCTACCAATTCTGCACTTTTAGGAGGCGGGACAGTTTCGAGAAACGCCGACTGCCAGTCTCGGGCCCTGGATGTCTTGGATAGGGAAGACATAGTGTGAACTAGCCATGAGCAGTTTGAACTTGCTGTGAATCATTCTACCATCGGATCTTCCAAGAAATTCAGGGAAATAAATTAACGGAAACACAAGACAAAGGTGCAGAAGCTGATTTCAGTATCCTTTTAGCGCTGCCTGTGTATACCGGTTAGAATGTCTTGGAAACACTGATTGGATCAGAAAGACATTCGCTAAATCTGCCACAGCGAACAAGTTTCTACTTCAGTAGAATGCGAGTTACAGATCTCGTCAGGATGGAATAAAGCAACAGATGATCCCTTGAAGACCCAAGTCTGGAAGAATGGACGTAATTTGGGCTGCGATTTTGGGGAAGGGGCAAAGCTTCATAACTCTTAACATGAGTTATTATAAACATTGTTACTGTTGTTATTCTGTATTATAAGACATTGTAGAGTTAAAGGTATCAGAGGTAATTTACCTTTCCTTTGTCCCTTCCTCTCCCAAATTATATCACGAGATAGTTCGAGCTCTAAAGACATAACCTGCAGTGGTATTGATACCATTTACAAATGGAATGTTCCCGATTGAAAACAATGTTGTGCCACAAAAACATTGGCTCTCCAATGAAGTCCATCTCATTTAAGCTCATTGTATTTCTTTTTCGTTTTTTTATATAAAAATACCCTGAAAACGCTTATGTTAATACTATTAGTAGAGACAAAAGTGCTAAGTACTTAGAGGAAAGGTGTCTTGAGGAGACAAATATTTTAATGAAGAAAACGCTTTCAATCTTTCATTTAATCCTATTTACCATGTATCTTTTGTTTGTCTTCAAAGGCTGAATATGTTGTATTTTATCTACTGATTCCTGCAAACCTATATAGAAATGTAGAACCAACGGTGATTTTGAATTTTAAAGAGAAATATCCTGTTCAATATGAATATTCTGTCCAAAGCAGCTTTTAATTTTTGAATAGTTTTATTTTTTGAACTGAGTGTTTCTAACATTTCATCGCATCTTTATTTTTACATTTTAAGTTTCAGTTTTATAAGATTTCTTAAAAAAATATGAATCAATGAATTAAGTCACTAGCCATAAAATCAATCATACGTTTATACTTTTATATGTTAACTTTCATATGCTAACAACCATTTTGGTGATCTTTTTTATTTAAAAGAATTTAACGTGTAATGCTGAAACATGAATACATTGAGAATATCCGCATTTTTCCAATTAGTCCATGAGTTTTCGTCAACGGCAGATCGAACATCTTTATCAGAAATTCTGAATCTACTTTACCATTTACTCGTGAGATAGCTACATCAATGAGTAAATGTAGATCCCATTGGCGCCAACTCAAGATATCTTAGGGAAAATATGCATTATTTTCATTTTTTGACATTTTTGTTATAACTGAGAAACATTAGAATAATAAACATGTAATTTAAAGTGAGATTATTATTATTATTCTTTATTAACTGTACTTGAAGATAATATGAATGCCGGCCACAGATTAGTTGCTAATCCTAACAATCAGTTCACAAAAGAAAAAGGTGGCGAAATAACAAAAAATCTCGTAATTTGGGACACTGATTTTTAAAATTAATAAGAAGTAATGGAGAAAAGCCTTTACATTGTTATTCCGTGACTGTAAAGTGAACGATTTTTTATGCCCATGAATTGTAAGGTAAAATGTTTTCATCAAATTATGCCCTCGATTGAGCGACAAGATTGGAATCAGTTAAATTTGCTGGATGTATCATTTCTGAGTAAACTTGATTACTTTGTAAAACCTGAGGACAAATTGAAACTGGATTACTTGCTCGTAGTCACTTCTGTCTTGCAGAAGTAGCAAATTGAATGATGTGGATCCATAGTTGGCAAAGAACAATTGATTTGTTCTCTGACTCATCAGAAGAAATTAAGTGGTTCTCCTAGAAACCGTCTCACATTCTGCAAATGTAGTCTACGCTGTAAATAATTGGTAATGTAACAGATTTCTATCTTTGGACCGATATGACAGCAGAAATGTTGGTTCCATGAATTCTAATACTTCTGCCTTCTATTATGCCTTCTGCATGAATTCTAATACTTCTCCATTGAATGTCAGGAGATTCAGAAAATTACAGAGTTATCTATTGAAAGTTACCTGTCAAATTATTAAATTGTCTTTTTTTAGTATTTCTCATTAGCCCCTATTTGAAGCCATTTGATCTTAGACAAAAAAAGTCATTCGAAAGAGAAAAATAAAGTTCATTTTGCAAATTGAAGGATTAAGTGTCTCATTACCACAGTCAAGTGCAATTATTTTCTATCAGATTGTTTGAAATTATTAATTTCCAATTTATTTTAAAACAGAATACGAGAATTATTGTAATTCTTGTATGTTGAAACTATTTTTCGCGAAATGTAAAAAATAGATTGTACGCTTATTACTAAAAGAAAAAAAGAGAACCTCGTGCTCAGTTTGTGATCTCCTATTGCATCTGTTTGATGTTATTTAGTACTTAATGCATCTGTTTGATGTCATTGAATCTTTAAATGTGAAGATCAATGCAAGTAGTAAACGAATAAAATATGTCATTTAGTTTTATTAAAAAAGGAAAAACAAATTTCCGATAAAAACAAAGCTAAACATTTGTTATAGTTTCTACATGCTCAGCCACAAATGAATTTGTTAAGGTAAATGAATTTTTAATACTTATAGCAAATTCATTTGTGTTCGAACGTCTAACAGTTTCTTATAAGTTCTCCTTTATTTTTATTATGATTTTATTTTAGTTTTGGGAATTACTGTAAATTTTCTATTACATGTTTATTATGCTGGTGTTTTTCTTTACCAATTTGGTTAGGCAGCTTAAATATAAGTTAAATTGAATTTAATTTAAAATATCCTCAATATTTTATTACAGTTTCAGATGTTTATAAAAGAACTAAATGATTTATTAAAAATGGAAACAATGACTCCTCAACAACTAAAAATAAGAAAATAAAAAACAAGAACAAAATGTGGATTATTTCAGTTATGAATTTCCATTATGAATTGATTGAATGATTTATTATTTACAACGTTTTATTATTGTAAAAATTTAGTTTAAAATTATTTTACCATACAAATGATAACTAGAAAAAAATATGGGCAGAAATGGATATAAATTTTAAAATTTAAGTTATTATTAAAGAAAAAAAATCACATTAATTTCTTATGTAGAAAAAAAAAACATAATTTTTTCAAGTTTTTCAGAAAAAAAAATAATAACTAAAATAGAATTTGTAAAACGACAGTTTTTAGTTTCATATTATCTTAAATTGTTCAGTGTTATTTGTTTTAAATGTCAGACACATTAAATATTAAAATTTGTTAAAATTCACGTATGATAAGGTCATGTTTATTAGAGAACAACTCAAATAACTAATTGTTATAACTAGTCCAAAAAATAATTTAAGATATAATTGAATAGGAG
>JAFIDM010002131.1:15194834-15308553 GCA_023159025.1 Thereuonema tuberculata
ATATAACAAATCAACAGAATTAAATTGTTACAAACTGGAAACAAATAAGATTCAGGCCTTCGCATCATGTGAATTTGAGTTTTGGTGTCTATTCCTAATTTTTATTTATGTAGATCTCTCTTTCTATCGCTTTCTCTATTGTCTACACAATATTTTTTTCTAAATATAAACATCAAATGCAATTTTTGCACTCAGGTTTCATATACATATGTTAAAGCAACTCTTATCTTCTTCACCAGTTAATTCTAGTAGTTCTATGTTTAAAGGTCTACTAATTCATACTATCTGCATAGCAGCTCAGTTATCATGTCGTATTTTATGCGATATTACTTGCACATATAGTTTCATTGGGCTTTGTTGATTTTTCAACTTTGCGTCGTGCAATATTTTGTTGGGCACATATTAATTGTTAATATCATTTCTAAAATATAAAGAATTTATTTATTTTTCCATCCATCAAAAGGCACATCCATCAAAACAGAAATTAATTTAGTATTTACTAATCTTTAGTGAATATTTGGATTCATATTTATATGCAATGACAGGAATGAAACGTTGACTGAAGTTTGTAACTCTGCTCTCCATGTATACGGTATTCAAAATATCAAGATTTTTGAAACAAAGTTTCTTTTGTTCCCTTATAGTACATAACAAATCATCTTCATTGCATTGTTAGCTCTGTATTTATCTAGTAATGTTGATCATTGAATTTGTAACATTAGCATAAAAGTAAGTAACCTTATGTATATATTTCATTGTTGATACAGCAAAAGATCCTGTTCTCTCAGTCATTTGTGATCAATTAATATCTTTGTTGTTTTCTGTAAAGATAGGATTTATAACTTATTTTTCGTTAAGCCACCGCTGTTTTCCACCGCTTTTCTTTAACAGTTATTGTTAAAGAATTAAAATTTTCCAAACTAGAGGAAAAAAGAAAACATCAAAACATATTTTGTCTAAGGACTTGGGGAACACAGAAATATTTGATCTGATATATGACCTCTGACAGTCTTAAATAAGAAAATAAAACAGAAACATTTTCTGTAAGTTAGGAGAAATGTAATTCTTGGGATGTACTTGTTCATCAAACAACAATGAAAACAACAATCACTTAACTGCCAATGTTGTGCCATTTTAAAATACATATTTGCGACTTCAGTACGATATTAATTGTTTATTCATTAAATACATGTCTGTGCACAGATAGGTACTGGGATTCGAACCGACAACCATCAGTATACGAGTCCGAAACCATAACCATCAAACTATAGCTAACAACTGGACTCTATGTATTACACTATGTAATATTTCCTATAGGTAGAAAGCATTACAATCTTCTTTGTCTTGAGACTCATTGCTGTTGGAGACCTTTAAACGATGTCGTCACAAATCACTTGACATGATGTCACAGTTCACGGTTCAAACTGTCGCCATAGACATTTGAGAATAACCGTAAAGGCTATTTTAGCAAGCGTTTGCTTGTCGTGGCTCTTTTTCTTTCAAAAGATGACCAAAAAATATTATCTGAAAGAAATTTTAAGATTTCAAGAAAGCCCACTTTACTATTTTCCTCCTTACTTTTGAGAATTTTGAGAAAAAAAAAACTCATTAATTACGAAACCAGCAGATTTGTTTCCAGGTTTGTACTGCTTGTACTTATTGTTCTGCAGTCATACTTAAGAAAAGAGTTTCGTATGTGAAACAAGAACTTTGCTATCGGAACTGAAATAGCTTCATTTGCTATTGATAGTAAATCAATGGCTGTCGTAGTCACTTGCAGTATGGTATTTTAACTGTGACGTCATATCATATGGTTTGTGACACACTTAAGGCTGATTTTCACCTGATCCACTGCGCCTCGATCGTTCACTGGTTGAGTGGGAGTCGTAAAGGGTAACAACGCTCATTTTCACATGTTGGGTGACGAAGAGGCGATGATTGGGCGATTCTTGGTACCTTGGGAGAAGCTCACGCTAATCCGCTGTCCAAAACATGAATAGCTCCGATAAGGACGTTATTTTAGCTGTTATTTTAGCTTTACCTTTTTTTCACTTGTGACAAGTTTCATTTTGATAATTTATTATAGAAGTATGACTTAAAATGATAAAAATTAAAACTGCAAAAAGTCTGTACTTCCTGCTTATTAAAATCAATACATAATTGATATGTATTAAATGCCATATTGTTTTTCGAAAATCATGTTAGGAACAAATCGAAATATTTAATAAAACAACTAGCTGCTCTAATATATTTTTTTTATTTAATACAATAATAAAAACGAAAACGCCAATAACGAAAACATGGTTAAGAGAAACATAAATAGGTCCAGGCAGTATTGTGCGCTAATTTACTATCGGATTGGGTAGTTGTGGGTAGATTGGTGGGTAGTCAAGGTCCGTGACCTCTACTTGTCACTTCTCAAGCGACCGGCGACAACCCGAAGGCAGTTTCCACAAGCATTTAAGCCTTTGTTGTATGTGTTGATCTTATGGAGGATCACTTGTTTGATCTTCGGCTGTGGACGTACACACATCCCACAGCAACTTAGCCCCATAAGAGAAAACCGGCCTTTCAATGGTCTCTTCTCCTAAAAGGTTGCTTGTTTCAATCAATCTATTTCTCTTCAAAATATCTTCATTGCATTACTTTGTAAACATCTGTGTCAGATAATTAAAACAAACTAAAATGTAAATCTAAATTTAGTTATTTCATTGAATTGAGTATGTCTTTTCATAGTAAGCCTTCCAATAATAATAATAATACCATAATAAAAAATAAAAAAGATAAAATTTATAATGTTTTTATTATAAATGACCTAGATTTTAATATTTTCCCTGAATTTTTTATTATGAACATATAGTTTGAAAACTTAATTAGTAATTATAAAAATTTTATAAATTATTACAAAAATATCTCGTTGCAGAAAATATCCTTAAGGGAATTTTTCACTTTTCAAAAAAAAGTTGCAAGTCTGAAGCCAGTTTCATAATATACCTCATAATATGAATTATTATCAAAATCAAGAAAAAAGTCGAATTTATCTAAACCTTCGTTATAATAGAGTTTTCTCTTAAAAGCAACGAATCTTCATAAAAGAAAAGATTATAATTTTATAATATTTACTTCTTCAAATCATGCTTGATACTAATTTTCTCAAATAACTGTGTGATAAATTGTTCAGTAATAATAAAAATAAACACAGATAAGTAAACTAATTAAGAAATACTTAATATTTTTTTAATATGTCGACAGTATTAATACGGTGACAGAAAACGTTGCGGTTCGTTAGCCTTTGTCAGTTCAAATTGTTACGGCTGCAACTTCTTCCTAGATAAGTTGGTGACATAATAGTAGGATAGTCTATCATAGATAGTGGGGGTTGTGGCTATGATGTAAGATTCTTAATGAACAGTTCTTTCTGACTTCTTCCTCTGGCTGCGATGTCTATCTTCTCATGTGCCCGCTTTCCACTTGATCCTACTATGACGTCACCAAGTTATCTAAGCTAACGAAGGCTAACGCACCGCAACGTTTTCTGTCACTGTATTAATATCGTCGACGTACTAAAAAAGTATTTAGTATTTATTAATTAGTTTACTTATCTTTATTTTTATTATTACTGTTATATATCTTATTGAAAATGCAATTGTTACGTTAAAAGATAAACTTTAAGTTCTGCTTTTTTTATTTTTTTTATTTATATTAAATTTGGCATTTTTGCTGTTGAAAAATATATAAGAATTGGTCAATGTTGATGAAGATTCGTTAATGTAAGTTATTAAGCGTGTTATTATTTTCAAATTGAATTGGTTATTATGAACAATTTTACGAAATATTTAAATAAAATAAAGTTGATAAGGTTATTATTCTTATTATTATCATTACTATTATTATCATACATTTAGATGGTGTATATCTTCAACATTTACGCGATTCCGTGACATACACATCAACTAAATGAATAAATGTAAATTTATGAAATTATATTATGAAATATATCTTAAGCTATATGATAAGTAATTCAAAGTGATATTCGTATCACCATGCTTTTTGTTTTTTTTTCTTTTTGAAGAATAATTATCTTGAGTGATTAGAAGCAAAGAGGTGTCGGTGAATTTTTTAAACTCAAAAAACGATTGAGTTTTAAGGGGAACATAGAAAGGTTAAGATAAAATATTTCTGATAAAAAAAAAATCTGAAAGGCACAGTAAAAAACAAAGGTTCTCGCACCCTGAGCTACCATGTCGGGAATTTGAGACAGCTGTTTCAGCCTTATTAGGCTTCTTCAGTCAGATTTACCCTTGAGGGTAGATCAGAATGCGAGAAGACGAACCATTTCGGCTGCCCGAAATGGTCCCTCAAACAAAATCAAGCACCAACAAAAATTCATTGTGCACCGCACAGCCTCAAATTCTTTGTCCCGGCAATCGTCGGGCTCAAAAGAATTTAGGACATGATAGAGAGCCCAATAAAATATTTCCGTTGTGAAATAAATAACTCCATAGTGTTTCTCCCTATCAACTCGTTATTGAAATAATATTTGGAAGCTATCTAGATTGAATGATTTATTTCTAGCTCTTTTTAGGCAATCATCGGAAGAATAAGTAATTTCATTAATTTTTCAAGCAGTAAATAGATACTAACGAAAGGTAATAAGCAGATGGATCTTAAAAACTTCTGTTTGAAAAAACTTTTTCGAATTTATAATTAAGTACAATTAAAGTGCACTTTAAGTATAATTAAAGTGCAATCTGTCGAAGTTACTTTACCAGTAAAAAAATTATGTTAAATTTACGCAAGCTTTCAAAATCGGAAATAATAAAAAAAAAATTAAAATGAATAGTATTTTATAATAATAATTATTTATTATAAATTATTATAATATATACTTAAAATTATATAATTTATAGTTGTATCTTAATAATTTCAGATACTTTAATTATAATAATTGTAATTAATCTTTATATTATAAAAATATTTAATTCTAAATTATAAGTCAAGTTAAATTGTCCTACTACAGGCCTATTGGGTCCATGGGGTCGCGCGAGTTAAGGTTCCCCGGCGTCCCGTGACCAACCGGACTCTAAATTATAAGCGATATAATTATTTAATTAACAATGCAAGCCTTAGCATATTTTACAATTGATAAGTTTAGTTATAAAGTACATTTCAACTGATTAATAAAAGTTTAAAATTTTCGGCGACAATGTATCTAATAACTTACCCCTTTTTGGGGGAAGATAATCAGAAGAAAGTGGGCTTCAAATTCATTAACAAACTTTCTTGTTAAACTGACAACCCTTTGCTTTAAGCCTCTTAGTTTCTACCGGATTTGTGTATTTTTTTTAAATCATGAAACTAATTAATGCATTCTTATATAAATTTATTTAGTTTCAATTGTTAATCGAAAGATTTGTTTTTCTTAAAACCTTAACATGATAAACATGACATGGAATGCAAATCGACTGTATACAATTTGTTAATTACATCTTGAAGTTATTACTGAAAACTGTATACTGTGTATTGACTGTTGTTAATGTATTCCATCTGCAATTCATTGCAATCAATTCACTGTGTTGTTCTTTCATAAATATTTGCTTACTATTTTTTTATTACTGTAAAGGGATAATGGAAGATCTAATGTTTATAAGTATTTGAAGTTTAAGAACTGTTATTAAGAGCAATAATAAGGAAAATTAGTAAGTTTATCTTACTGTTGTAATGCAATTATAAGTGTTCCTCAGTTTATAAGTGTTTGGATTAAGATTTTCCCATTATTATCTAAACCCTTAATATTTGACCTAGGCTCTACAGATCCTCAAAATCTATCTAAGCCCGATCAACATATATTCGTTAAATCAGCAATGTCTCGACAGATGTCACTGTTGTCATCTAATGTCTTGCAAATGAGCAGCTTCCTTATTAGACATTAAAACAATGCACCATAAAAAAAAAGAAGAAACTTGGCCTAGAATTAATTAAACGATATTATTTGATGTTAAATATAATACTACTTTATTGATTGTCGTTCAAAGGTTGTCCAGACACTTGCAACTCTGCATTTAAACCGCACAATGTTAGATTGTTTATTTTGATTTTTGATTTTTCCTTGAATTCCAATGTCTTAAATTCCAAACCAAAGCAGATGACTATTCTATTATCCTTCCTATCACAGTGCCAACCTGGGTCATTGCTTAAATATCCACCATCCAACCCAATGAAGCTATGCTGCCGTTTGTCTTTTAATAATAATCTTCTATTATAAAAGACAATTTGCTCTTTCTTCTTTTTTTCACTTTTGTTACTGGCATTATCCTGATCAACATAAAAAGTAAACAGAAACCAATAGAAAGTTGCGATGCGATGGTTTGCGTCCAATTTAGCTGTTAACTGCAGAGATTTGGTATTTTACTTAGGTCCATTACATTGTGAGTTAAAAAACAATATATACATATAAATAAATGTCCATTTGCTATGTGAACACAAGTTTAATACTCAGGAATAAATTCCGAATTTAGGAGCAATTTTTACTTTAGAAACGTTCATTTAGAGAAGAAATTCGGAGTACCTCCAAACATCGAGGAGTACTTTATATCATTTCTGTCTTTTTCATCTCCTTTGCAAATACCACAAACAATAAATCACCGATTTATTTGTTTAAGATTTATGGTAAATTTGCAATACTTTTTTGTTTTCTTTACTTAATTTATATCTGTATTCCTTGATAGCCAGTCAGAACAGTAGGCATTGTTATATATCAGTGTTTCTCAAACTGAGGTCGTTCTGTAATGTTCCGATATCGTAAGTTTACTTTTGGTTTCAGTTTAGATGGACCTCTTTAGGTTTATTTCACGTTTAATCAGGAAAACTCTCGCCTGTTGAAATATTTTGAAGCTGCCAAATTGGAAGAGCATGAAAAAATTTCTGTCAATTTTCACCGGTCTGAACTTTAAATGGCTGAGAATATCAACACAGGTGCGCACGCTCATGCATAACACCTGGCCGAGAGAATGTATATATGTACGATCTGTTTTATGAAAATTAATCGGGAAGACAACAATGATAACGATAACTCAACGAATTACATTTACCATGTTATAAGTTATATATTTTGTTTTTAAATTTTGAATAATGTTATCAAACAAATAAAATGCCATTATCTTGATTTCAATATTTGTTTTAATTTACGTTTTTATGAAAGTAACTTGAATGACGTCCGATATCTAAAAGTTCAGTGATGTTCAAAATGGTACTTAAATTGCTCACTTTGTGAACCACTGGTCTTCACAATGCCAAGAAAAAGAATAAAAATTATCTGTTACTTATATTTGTAAAATAATAACTTATCCATTTCAATAATCCCGTTCATCATCAATTGGATTCAAGAATCGTTCTGCTTGGCTTTGCTTTCCTTTGAAGCAAAGACACAATGGTAAGAATGTAACATTAGAATGATTTTGAATTGGAAATAACAAAGTAAATTAAAACAATACTGGAAATGAATACCATATCGGTAGATAGGTTTACAAGTAGATCTTTGAAGTACAAAATGTTTGTTAAATTAAGGCCTCCTTACATCTACTACAACCTTAAGTTATTTAGATATTTTTTTAAGTAAGCATTGATATATGGAAGTTGCGCTGAACTTCCAATACTCATGATTGTTTTCGTATGGATTATTTAATGTATTCTCTCGTGTACAATATTTTAATATTATAATCATAGAATAATTGACGTAATTATCAGCTAAAATTAAATTTTATTTTATTTCTTTTTATTTATTTATTTTTTATGGTAAATTTTAAATTTGCTATTACAACAAGAATCTGTCAAATCTTGCAGGAAAAATTTCCATCTTTCAACTAATACAAGAACATTTGTAAAAGGAAAACAAGGGATTATAGTAATTGTTTTTAAGTAAAATGTAGGCCAACTTAAGGTAAAAAAAAAATATCTCAGTTTCAACTTTCCACCATAAGAAAATAAAGAAATAAATAAGGAAATAAAAGCCCATGCATATACCATGCAAGGTAAAATTTTCAAAAGGCTTGATCGTCTGAATGGATGGTGTTTAGAGTGAAATGGTTTTTGTAATTTACATCAATCCTTCATTGTTGAATCCAACCATATGTAAACAAAATATTCTTTAATATATTTCATTATTTTTCTTTTTCAGAGAATGTTAATACTACGAACAATATCAACAAATTAAACTAACCTCATGATTAATATTCAGCAAGTTTTCTTCACTTAATTATGAATGTATTCATTGTAGAGTACTGTGGTAAATGAAAATTTGTTTGTACATAATTTTGTATATAAAATCAGAGTGTTTTCTTTTTTTCTATTGTTTAAGTCTTTATTGTTACACGTATAGCATTTTTTTTTCATTTATTCAATTTCTGACTTGTGTAATACATATCCTTACATAACCATAAGTAATTAGAATTGTTATTATCTTTTTTGATACTTTTAAAAAAAATCTGCAAATTGTAAACAGTAAAAAATAATTCGGGACATCTGTCGACTTCGATATTCAATTGAAGAAAATGATTTATGGTTTTCATCCCAAAATTTATTGTGACTCCTGCATATATTTTCGTACGTTTTCAGAGTAAATGCCACACTAGCCGGAAAAAAATTACGAACCTTTAAGATAAAAAGCTTGTATTGTGAACACTTTTCAAGGATCTAGAGATGCTATTATGTAATGTGGAATGTTCTGTTGGTATGGACTCGATCCATTGATGTCAAAAAGATGGCGAGATATCATGTAGAAATTATTTTAGTATCATAAGCTCATCAAGTGAGCTCTGCAATGATGCACTTTTTTCGGAATGTGATGGTCTTTTCACTGTAATTCCGTGGTCTCCACAATCGCGGGACCTCAATCCCATCGAGCAAGTATAGGCATGCTAGAAAGACATTTAATTTAAGTGATAAAATGAATACGAATGCAGTTATAAAATTGCTAAGTTGTAATAAATAAAAATAAGTATTCTACTACAGACCTATGTGGTTCTTGGGTTGCGGAAAATAAGTCTTCCGCGTTTCCTGACCATCGGGGCTTCACTGAGGTCGGGTGGTTAGCCGGACAGCCGCTCGCCTTGACCCCGCAGGAAAGAAATCCTGTCCCATTATTACCGAGACTAGGTAGACTTTCGGACCCAAATAGAACGAGGTCCAGAGTCGGAAAATCAACGAAATCCGGCTCCTCTAGTCACAGCCCAGAGACTTATCCGTGATCCATCATGTCCCTAAGTCAGGTTCAATAGTTATGGATTATTCTTAGATACTTTTCTTCAAGATGAATCTTCATCTTACACTTTATCACATAGGAACTTAATGTCTATCTTGGGGCTTAAAGCAGGCGAGCATCGGACTGACCTCCACTTCGACTTTTTCTTTCGGCAAATGATGAATGAAAGTCATTGGCTCTCAACTGAAGTCAGATCATTTCCTTTTGTCTTGTCCAAATGAAATTTAAAAATTGTTAAACTATTACTAAATCAAGCAAATTATTCATATTTAATGAGTTTTAGAGTGAAAGATTCCATCTTGGCTATTATTTCAGATGTTCATTATAAGCCGTACATCCAACATTAATTCTGCTTATTATTAGTTTTAAGTTTATCTCAATTTTAGCTATTGCATTTAAAATGGCTGCGTTGCTAATTATGGTAGTAGAATGTGCTTAAGATTGATAATCAAAACGGAATCATTAAAATGTGGATGCAAAGCATGGTTATGATAAGTTATAGAACAACGACGCTTAATTTTACAATATAATCATATAATGTAATAATGGTTGCTTTTGTCTTTTATTTTGGTTGTATAGTAACTCGAAAAGGTGAAAATTCACATAATTGTTTTCACCAAGCGTAGTCAAGGTCTTTACCGTTTCCTTTTCTGACCCACTAGACCATAATTAATGTTAATTACAACTAATTATTTATTGTATTTTTTTTATGTTGAAATCAGGGAACATTACACTTATCTAAATTATGATGGATCTTACAACATTAAAGACAATCCTTATAGACTACTTACATTATCCTTAAAGTGTAAGGATTTCGATGAACTACAACAGATGATTTTGTGATGTGACAAGATTTTTCAAGATTTAACCGCATGTTCCAAGGTACCCATTGATTAACAAAATATTATGAGACTTTAGCCAATTTTATAAAAATTACTAATTTTCTGTCAATTTTAAATGTTGACTAAAGATCAAAAATTAATTTTTAAAAGATTGATTCTTAAATCAACAATTTCAACAACTGAATTTGAAAGATGAAGCACATAAATATCAGAAATTTTTTTTTTTAATATACAGTATTTATGTATTTTTTTCCAGAACTATGTATGTTCAATTCACCTTCATTAATTTCTTTTTAAAAGTATAATTTGAAATTATAACTTCTACAAGTTGTAATTTATCACTTTTTCATCTCGTATTATTAACATTTCCAAATTTTACGATCTTAACAGCATTTTTATTATATTATTATTATTAAATTATTACTATATTACTCAATAGCATTTACGATAATTTTTTTCCAAAAATTTTCCTTGATATTTGTAAACTTAAATTTTGAAGCTGAACTTTTGAAATTAATGGAATCACGAGATGGGTTTTTTTTTTTAATTGATATTTCTTCCTAATGTTTACCTAATATTAAAAAATTACGGAAATTATTAATTTTTTAAATTATATTACTATTAATGAGCTCGAAAAATCTCAAACTCTTCTACAACTTGGGAATTAATGAAAAAAAATGCATTTATAAATTAGTTATTGAAAGAAATATGGAACCACCACAAATCTAAACTAAAAACAAGAAATACACATTAAAAATAAAATAAAGAGAACTCGTGTGCTGATCTCCGCCAGCCTCCATGAATTTTCTATGCGCATTTAAAAAAATAAAAGGCGCCAAAAAATGTATAAACCTTTAGTGTGCCCGTATATCTATTATAAAAATGACTTACTTTCTTTTTTAAGATTTTTAAAAAAATAGCAAAATTCTAATCATTAGTTCTACTCTTTCGAGTCATAAACAAATGAATAATAGAATAGGAAACAGCGAACTGATAGCAAGGTTATTATAAAAAACACAGCCACCTGGTGATAAATTCACTATCAAGTCATCAGTTTTGAATCTTCAGATGTTATAGGAAATCTTATCAACAAATCAACAAACTGTAAGAAAAACTGAACGAGATGAATACTTCGAAATGGAAAGAATTCGCTCTAAAGTATACTTTAAATATTACATTTAATATTTTCTTAAACGGCAGAACAAGTGAAGTTATTAAAGATGGATATGAATTAAATAAGTGGGGTGAATTTAACAATCCAAACGTCAGTGTTGTAAAAAGAAATAATGAGGCACAAGTTAAAAAGTGACATTTGTCAATGGAATGCTAAGGATTCTAATGAATTTTAGGAAAGTGAAACATAGTCAATGGCGAAGTCAGGATTTTTTTGGTAGCTGATTAAAATGATCTCCAAGGTACTTTAATGAAAAAAAAAATATAAATCTTCAAGTTTCCTCCGTTCACCCATTTCTGGCTACGCCTTATACAGAATGTAAAGGGAGGGGGAGCTTTCAAGAAGGTTCTGTCTTTCTGTCCGTCCGTGGTCCGTCGCCATCTCTAAAAGCCCGAACTAGAAGTTAGGTAGACATGAATGATTATATCAATGAAGCCATTATGACTTCTAGAAGTTGGAAAAAAAGAGTTTCGATCTGTAGTCACCTCCTGTCTCACAGAGTAGTCAAAAAGGAAACTTGTCGCCACCTCTACAATCCAAACTACAAGTCGGACAGACATGAGTGATATCTAATTGGAAGTCTTTTGACTTTTCAGGCGGGGAAAAATACGAGTTCCAGTCTTCGGTCGCTTCTTGCCTCACCCGAAGTAGCCGAGAATGAAAAATGTGTGACCTGTACAATATGAAACCAGTTTTTATCTCGTTACATTATAATTATATTAACAAGCAATTCATGCTTTCAAATTCACGTCATATATGATGTAATAGAATCATATTGCAAACTTGAAAATTGTCGAAAGACCTCAAATCTTTCTGAATGAACTTTTAATAATTCTTCAAGAATTATAGGATTTTTTTTATTGTGATTCTATTTATTTTTTGACTTTGATCTCAAATGTCATGATTCAATCAGTAAAACAATATTTAAAAAATATTGAAAACATTAAAAGTTATTAAGAAATCAATAAGTTAATGTTGCTAACAATAAAATTTTCGTGTTACGAATATTAGCTTGATGATTGTTTAATAACTTTTAATAATTTTCAGTAATTGTCCAACTTCTGAACTGCAAAACTAGTCTTTCCATCAGTTAATGTTTATTCCTTCCATCACTACAATTGTGATATTTCATAGAGTGGAATTACTCTGCTTCTTCAGACCTATCTTACATTTGAAAATCTCCAGAAGGATTATAACACTTCTCAATTACAAACAAAACTTTACACCATTAACAATGAAGTTATTATAAACCAACAAAAATAAATGCATGAAATAAAAACTATTACAAACCAACAAATGAAATAATATTCAAATAAACTGTTGAAGTATTATTGAAAATTACTTTTCTTATCACAAATTTTCCTAAAATTTTCTATCATTAATTTGCTTATTGTTTATTCCCTTTTGTTTATTAATACATTCAAAATTGTTTATAATACTTGCTTCTACTATAAATCTTGGTATCCTTTCTATAACGTGCTATAATATTTCTATCAGAGGATCAGGATTACGATTGAACTTCAGGCAATGGTCTGCCCAATCCGATGCTTGTGGATGTCTATATTAGAATGTTGTAGTATCATACTATAAATAAGCAAAAATTGTACGGTTGTATGGATATTTGTTTGTGTGTCATCCCAACAACGCTACAGACACAGTATTAACGCAGAAACAAAATACAAGGTGGCGCCACTAACATTTCTTAATACTCGCTAGGGAAAAAGTATTGAGGATCGACATTATTTTAGGGCAGGAGGTTAACTTATAATGATTTAGGGCAGGAGGTTAACTTATATATATTATTTTAAGTCATGAACTACCACACACGTATTGTTTTACTAATTACACGTGATCTCACATCTTACTGACTCTTCAAGCATATTTCGAAACTAACCTCTAAATAGGGATAACTACATGGTTGCTAGAGTTACCATGATCCAAATACATATTTTGTTTTATTGCTTAGTCTTCATTCAAATTATATGTAGGCTGTTATGAAGTCATGGCTTTTAAAAAATGAGCTTAGAACATCGTATTTATTCTTGTGGTTTTGAAAAATGTCACGGTATTTCAAAAATGTGGAATCTGTTTTACTTCCGTGAATATTTCACGGGTTGCCACTAGTGTTCTTTTATTCGCTCTCTCACTGCTCTTCTTCCTATGTTTCCAAAATATATTTGTTTCCATGACCTATATGTAAACTATTCTTTATTTGCCCTAATCACTTCGATTGGCAATCATACGTAATCATCAGTTTTAATTCATTAGCAATTCGAACTTTTAATTGCTTTGACTTAGCACGTTCTTGTTCTCCATTATTTCCTCAATGTTGTCTTTATTTTCTTGATAACAGCCCATTTTTCCGAACGAATGCTTTGGAATTGTTGGAATGATTTGGAGTTGTCGTTGCGGAAACAATTCGGAATCGAAATCAGACGCGAACAATTAACGAAAACAATTTGAAAGACTGGAGAGATTTCGTTTTAAGGAGCTTAAGATTCTCCTTCTATTTTCACTTTACTCAGAAATTTATTGAATAAATGTTTTTCAAAAGTTTTGCCCACATTGGGTAATTGTAAAACATTCGTGCTTTACAATGAATCTTGAAAGTCACGTAATTTCAAAGCCAAGTAACCATGAAATTTATGACACGAGTAATACTCTTTCGAAACCGTCACGCCTTTGAAGCTACTTTCTAATTATTCCAACTGGACACCACCAGTATTGTCTGCAAAGTTTTCAATTTGGAAGATCCTCACGCAAGAATAATAAAGCCTTAAATAAAGTATGAGTCAATAAAGGAAAAAAAAAGCTGATAAACTATAAAACCTCTAAATAAAACAAAACATTATTAACTCTAATTGTCTTTAAAAAATGTTAAAATGTAGTGCAGCAGGACACGCACGTCCCGGAGTGCTCGAGAGGTTTAGGCTCCTAGCGATTCTCGCCCAAGGGACTGGTTGAAGTCGAATGGTCAGTCCGACGCTCGCCCGCCTTTAACCCACGAGTAAGAAAGACGATACCCATTTGACAGAGAGCTGATGGAAATTGTCTTTAAAAAAATGATTATTGTTCTATCTACGTTAAGTCATATACAGAATTTGTCTCTATACCAGTTATAAATATTGTAAAACAGAAACAAAAATAAACAGGGGTAGGGATAGCGATTAATAAACCAATCACAATGCTTCGCAACGTCTTCTGATACGTCTAAGAAAATATAATTGATATTGCCTTAATTTCCTTATTATGAATGTGCTTGTTGCGAATGCAAAAGGCTCAATTGTTGCAATTATTGTGATTGTTGCGATTGTTGTAGAGCTGCATTATAAATGTAATTGTTGTGCATGCAAAAGACGCAATTGTTGCGATTGTTGTGCTTAATGATAATTTAATGAGATTTTAATGATACTTGTCCTCAAAAACGGGATTATAAGTCTTCTGATACTTGTATCAGAAGAAGTATCAGAAGACTTAAACATACTCAGCAAATTCCACTTCCAAAATCATTCAATCAAACCGTTTTAACAAACTGATGCCAGCTGTTACCGATGTCGAAGAATGAACTAAAGCTAAAACTGTTGTTGTACCTGTCGTTGTCATCGGCAATCGAGCAGAAACAGGAAT
Organism: Thereuonema tuberculata; assembly: GCA_023159025.1. Taxonomy (NCBI): domain Eukaryota; kingdom Metazoa; phylum Arthropoda; class Chilopoda; order Scutigeromorpha; family Scutigeridae; genus Thereuonema; species Thereuonema tuberculata. The sequence goes on from JAFIDM010002131.1 coordinate 15,209,737, forward strand.
TTGAGCTCTCTTTGAAATAGCAGCAATTAAAACAAATATTGCTACCAGTCACAAACCAACCCTTTCGTTCATTTCCATATAAATTAAATCATTTCAATTACCTAAATCCTAACTACAACAATTTTGAGTTGATAAGATTCGAAGATGGACACTAAAGATGGCGACTGTTAATCATTAGAATTTGATACAATTAGCTGGAGACAAGTCTATTAAAAATCTGCTATTTTGACTATGTAATATATCTTCTTTTATGCTTCTCCATTTTTTTTTTTTTTTTTTTTCATGTGGACTTTTTAGCTACTGTTCTGGATGTTAGATGTCGAATGTTTGAGAAACAAAGATGTATTATACATCATATTATACACACAGATGTATTGTACTTGACTGAATTAAGAATTGGCGAAGGAGATAAGGAGATTACCACTTAGAAAGTATTGATTTTAATAACAAAGAAGATTAAACGAATAGGAAAATAGGAACTATTTTCTTTAAAATAAATAGTTTTGTACAGCAAACACTTCTGTTACCCATAATTAGCCGGAAAATGAAGATACACTGTTTTACTACAAATCCCAGAAGATCTTTCAGTCTTTCCTGTGCATATGATTTTCGTATTTGCAAAGTCTTACCTTACGCTTGCAATCTTGTTTTTTTCAATTTGACATTGTTTTGATGTTGCATTGTAACCTTTAAAGCATTTTACTAGCATTTCAGTTTATCGAGTACCTAAATCAAATAATGCATTTTTGGCAGTACAAAAAAAGATGCTGCACTGAGAGAAAGCCTATCAGTGATCTCTTGCTATCATTTTTACTTGAGTTTTAGTAAATATATGTAATTTTTTTTTTTTCAGAAAAAAAAAATTACCAAATTTTGCAAAAATTTATTTGTCATAAAACCAGTTATAAGAGAAAATTAATAACATACAGTGAAAGAGGGATTAAATACTAATTTTCAGTTCAACCGCTGATGTTAGCGTATGGTAAGTTTTGGCATTCACGACGAATTCATTACGAATTCATCATTTGGCATCCCTGACGCATAAAATGAAGTATTCCTGTTATCAGCTGTAATCTAAAATAATATTATATCGCGACTAGTTTTCTTTCAATTTAGGAGCAGATTCAAGCTTTTGGAACTAAATCAGGACTATATGGAGTATGGTGGAAAATTCACAGCAAATTGTGTTTTTATTCATTGTGAATTTTTTTATTTGAATATTTGAAGCAAAACATCCAGGTTAAGCATAAATCATCAAATATTATAAAGCGAGCAATTCTTGTTAATTTTATCTTGAAAACTAAGGCCTAAGGAATTTTTTGATGAAATGGGGGTGAATCTACCGTTTTTGGGTGCGAGAAAGCGACGTAGGTATGTATCGACTTCGGGAAAAATCAAATTAGCGGTAATGATTAACCTGCTACCTGGATACCAAGTTATTGTCTACAGTGTTGCCAAGAAAGGCTCGGTCTTAAAGGTATTCTTTCCTTAAATGCCACCACTGGCATTTTTTAATAAAAATCATTAAAGGCAAATATATATATAGGGCGATTCAAAATCCCCTTTACAAACTTTATAAGATAGGTCAGGAATACAAAAACAAACCTTATTCATAGTGGTTCATGATTGCCAAACGTCACTTGAATGTTCTAGAGGACGCTGTTTGACAGTACATAAAAAATTGGGCAGTGTGAGCCATCGTCATTTGAGACGTTGACTTTGTACGAGTAGGATATATCACTTCATTAATGCTGAGAGGGCAGATATGCACCTCACCTATGGGGCAGCGAACGGAAGCGGCTCGTTTGCATGATTGTATCGTGAACAGTTCCCCAACAGACGTGTGCCCAATCATGAAACGTTTCAGAGTTTGAGAGATTACTGTTATTGGAAGGAACTTTGAGCATCTACTATCATATTATACTTACAACATAAGGCTAATAAACATGTTGTCTACCTTACTTATTGTCTTTTATTTCAATCTTAATGTACCTTCTAGCACATTTGGGTGGCGTTTTCGGACAAACTTCCACTGTGAAAATGGTTTGTTTTTGTATTCTGATCTATCTTTAAAGTTTGAACAGGGATTTTTGAATCATCCTGTGTATAAAACAATTATCAAATGCCAACTAACAGTTATATTATTTGTGAATTTTTTTTAAAAAATTTCTGAAGATAAACAAATTCCATTTTGGTATTAAAAAAAAAAAACAAACAAAAAATGTATATATCAATAATAAATTTCAATCTGAGCAAAGAGATTAAGGGAGAATAAAGCAATTAAGTCAAGAGATACGCCATGAACAAAAAACATGATGCAATTTCGTACATTCAATTCAGTGAAATTCACCAAACGAATAAAATATTGATCTGATATTGAAAATATTAGATTCTTTTATCTTGTACAAGTGGGGATAGAATCTGCGGTCAATCCTTGTCTCAAAGAAAGTGTCGAAAATGAAACATGTAAAAGATCGCTTTTGTTCCATGTACACTATGAAGCCACATTAATCAGTTACATAATTCTTGTAGAACTTTCTCTTATAGAACTTTTAAGATCAAAACAGTTTAAGTTAATTCAGGTCTTTCTTTTGCGATCTTTGTTTTTATCAACTTTCTTTTTTTGTCACGCTTAAATCTCTCCATTTGTGTTTTTGTTGTAGTGATCTTGTTATTTTTCTTTGATCTGAACATTTTATCTAACTTTCCTAATAGAATACTGTTTTTCTGTTGCTTTCTAATCTTGTATTTAATAGTTTTCTGGTTCTTCTTCTTTCTTTTCTTTATTGGATAAATCCGAAACCGAACGGATCAGTTAGCACTTGTGACTCCAGATCTTTCCTCTCTGTTTTGTTTAAGGTCAGCTTTGTCCTGAGGGGTTTCTTTTTCGCCTCCACTAAAGCTGATTTCATCGTTGACTGATTTTTTATTGGACGTCGCGATTTCTAACAATCGTCCTTGTTCTTGCTTTCGACCAATCTTGTGTTTCTTTTGGTCTTTGTTTTTTTATCTCCTATGTTTCTTGATTGTGGACAACGTCTTTCCAAAAAAAGAACCCAAATAACATTACTCCTTAACAAGTAACACAGCAGTAGCTAAAAATAATAGTACGACTCTTGTTAATTTCATAAGCACAGCACAATGTCTTACGTGATTATTAGCAAATGACCCCTCAGAAACTAAAGACAGGAAAATTAAAAAAAACAACAACAAAATGGGAAATTCAAAACCTACGGCAGTCTAAGGTTACACACGCACTTGCAGCCTACAGTGGGGACTTGCAGTCCAAACCACAGGAAATTGAGGGAAACAGGGGAGAAGTTAATTACGGGAGCCGGAGGGGTCTTCACTTGACTCCCAAAACGAAACAGAATCCATTTCTGTGTGTTGGTCAAAAAGCCCAGGACAAAACCACACACAATAGAAGTGATCAGTACACTGCTAGAGGCATGCAAAAAAAGGGGGATTTCCCCTCAAATTCCTGTGGTTTGGATTGCAAGTCGGCTGCAAGTGCGTGTGTAACCTTACGCCTACCATGAAAGGCATTTGACCACAATTGCGCCTTTTGCATTCGCAACAATCACATTTATAATACAGCTCAGCAACAATCACAACAATCACAATAATCGGAACAATTGCGCCTTTTGCATTCGCAACAATCACATTTAAAATAATAAGGAAATTAAAGCAATAATTCGACATAAATATAAATTAAAGCCGTTGCGAAGCATTGTGATTGGTTTACTAATCGCTATCCCTACCTTGTTTTATTATTATTTTCATTCTTTGTGGTAGCGAAAGGCTGCCAAGATTTTTAATTTTGTTGTTGGTTTTTTTTTGTATATTTTTTTATCTGTAGGTTCCGAAGTATCACTTGTACCAGCACGAATATGGTATTACTTTTTGCTTCCTGGTTAAAGAGAGCCTATAAACTCGAAACATCCGCATCAGGGTCTCAGCTTGACTCAAACAGGTTTCCCTTTTATCATATCTTTATTAGCTTTCAAATTTTTCTCAAATCTGAGAAATTCTTTGATTCATTTTGTATCAAAACCATCAAGTTTCAAAATTAGGCAAGCGTCGAGAATTGATTCAACATCGATGATTACATTAGGTGCTGATCTCAAAGTCCTACATCTCCCTTCACTCTTTATAAGTACACGTAAACTAATCTTCATTACGGCTATCATACGTAGTAATTTTTTCTTGACCATACACAAACACTTCCAAAATTTGCATAATTATTACCAATTACCCTAACTTGCTTAATGGCCAACTGTTGCTTATTTCTATGGAATATCAAAGTGACTTGTTATTTTCATCAGCTCCTTTAAATTTTTCCTCTTTAACTCTGCATTGTCGTTGTAGCTATCGTATCTTGTCGTTATATTTATGCTCGTGTAGTCGAGGGAAATGTAAATACAGGAAAGACGTGCAAGCGAATGGAACAACATTAAGGGCTGGATTCCGTCCTAAGGCAACAATTTTAATATTCATGATATTTTCATTTCATCAAAATTGCAAATCGAAAGCAATCCTTGCACCAAACCCACACTCAGAATCGTGAATTATCTTATAATAAGTTTATCTGCCATTGCTTAATTTTTATCGAAACAAGGGACTGTATGGATAGCTTTACTATTGACGTTGTGATGGTGCTGTCAAACAATCCACTACATCTGAAATAACTGATGATGTAAATATAAACTGGTCATTAATAGGGAATAATACAGACGAAACGGATAAACTTCAAAGACGGATATCTACTAGAGCAATTGGATTTAACGACGAACTTAGATGAATATCTAATAAAATATCTATACTCCTGTTGTGTGAAATCAAATGTCAAGTTTGAAAAGAAATAATTTTCTCGCAAACTGTTCTCCCATGATGATTTCATAATTTCTACTTTCTATTCGTCTGTTTAGATGGAGTGATAAACAAAGCTTCATCAGGTCCGCCTGTTTAATGATAGTTGCTCTGATCTCTGCTTCCGCGGATGATCGAGAGAGCTTTTCAAGTCATCACACTCGTTTCAGCTTCACACTTCAAAAAAATAAAAAATTAAAAACAAAAAAACTTTTAAAGTGACTTTTCCTAACAACTGTCAGCTCTTGCTAAGTTTACTTATGAAAGTTTTTGGATAATTAGCCAAGATAAATACAGGTCAAAAACGTCAGTCAACTTACTCGTCTATTTGTCGATTTCTTTTATATTTTAATGTTTTTTTTTTCATTAAACTAGCCTACGAAGATATACAATACGAAAGAAAACTATTTAAAATGACTTTCATAAAATTAGTATCAATTTAATAGTTACATTTAACCTAGCTTTCGAGAAAGACATCAAATATCAGGTATTTAAGTAGCTATTTCCAGCCAGTTTAGGTCAGTTTTAAGATTAATTATTAGTTCACGAATTCCACTATCATACTTACTTCATGAAATAGAAAAAAAGATATTGTCTTGCTTTAATTTGTAATAACTTCTTTTTACCATTTTACTTTCTTCTTCACAAAATGATTAAGAAGAAAGGTCATTCCCCAAAGACCTACACGTAATGGATTACAAGACATTTCTCTAAATTTTCCATTGACTGCAATTCATTCATTCTTATATAAATTTTCATCCTTATGCTTGGTAACTTGTACGAGTCCTTTCAGTGCATCTACCTCTTGTTTTTGTATCTGTTTATAAGAAACAACAATCTTGGAGATGACCTTCCTGGTGATTTTACACTTCGAGTGCTCGTTAAAAACTTCGCTAGTAAAACTAGTTCTTTTAAAAAAATTCTTTATCAAACCAGAAGAGGAAAATGAAACATGCTTGTTTTATGAAGAAAAGTTCCAAATCAAAATTCTAATCACAGAAAAGGAAATAACAGAAAATGTATGTATTTAAGAGGGCATTTTAACTTTAGGAATGGCTTTTATATCCCTCTCCAACAACATGTTAATTTCCAAACGTTCCTTGATTAATTAGTAGTATTCCGTTACTAAATTAATGTTTTCCCTAATATATATGCTTGATTTTTTGGTCATTTTTCATTTCTCCAGATGTAAAAAGTTTCACGTTATTATTCAAGATTAAGTTTATTTCAAAATAACACTACTATACTGTATTAACCCTGTATTACTACCACATCCTACGTATTTAACAAAAACCTGTAATTAAATCTGCAGAATAGTTTTGTTGATAATATTTAAACATATTTAAAATAAAAAAAAAATCTTTATAACAATATTATTTTTTAATATTTCATATCAATAAGTTAACCAGTTTCAAATTCAAATGTTTTTATTTCTTGTTTTGAATGTTAACATTTCTTTGGACTGCTTCTCAATAAAAAACTGAGACTCACCACAGCCTCCCCCACAGCCCAATCCAAATAACTTTTGAACTGATATATGGATCCTCTTGAAACTTGGTATGCACATTCGGGAACTAGGAATTGTCTAACTTTCATGTTTTAAATCTTTACGAAAAGGGTCCTTGACGGCAAATTAACTCCAGAAGACTACAAAAATCACAGAAAAGTATTGGAATCGAAACAATGATTATTTCTATTAATACTTTATTGTTTTTAAACAGTGAATTTTAATCTCCTTTCAGCTAATCCATTTCGCGTGGTTTCATCCGATTGAAATTAATCAATGCAATGCAAGAAATTAATGATTTATTAATTTTCTTTTTAGAAAATAGAAAATTTAATCAGTAAAATAAAACAAAGAAACCACGTAACGAAATAAAACAAAAATTCACTGAGCTTTTTTTTGGTATTTGTGCTGGGAATCGGAGACAGTACTGTTTCAAGGATAATTGACCTCTCATCAGTCCAATCCGCCCAGCATGTCTAGCTCAGTGAAATGGAACAATATACAAAACTGGGCGGATTGGATGCCCAAGGTATGCGGGGTGGATTGGACTGATGAGAGGTCAATTAACCTCGAAGCAGTACTGTCTCCGATTCCCAGCACAAATATCAAAAATAGCTCAGTGAATCTTTATTTTGTTTAGTTATGTGGGTTCTTAATTTTATTTTACTGTAAAAATGTTCTAACGTACGTTAAATCTCTTGTCTAGAAAATTTATACAATTTGAAATTGTAGGAAATTGTAAGAAACAAAATTTTAAGGAAAGTGGGCTATAAGTTCTTTCCACTTCGTGTAAAAACGATATTACAATCAAATTCGACGTAAAACGAGTAATAATAGATTTTTCACAACCCATAATTTTGGAAAGCCAAGACTGTACAGCGTTTGCTACGCTGTATAACTGTAAATGATAATTTGAAATTGTAATGAATTATTGAACTTAGATCCACTTAACTTTGATAGCCTAAAACCGTTCGAATTGGCAAATCTATAGTAATGGAAGGGATAGGATCAGAATCCAAAGAATGGACATAAAGTGTATAAGTTTCTTTCAACCTTCCTTGTTCAACCGAAAATCATCTGAAGAATCTCTTCGCCGGCTTTACCTCTGATGCTATATCTTTTTCAGAAGTGCTCTTGATCGTTGGACACCGTTTGCTTTTGTACCCATCACGCCTTGAATGAGAATCCGTTGAAACACAAAAATGTCTAGAGAATAAGCATTACTTCTTTCCAAGTATTCCTCAATCGAATAGAACATAAATACTTACAATCATAGAAGCATAAAGGAAGTACCGAAATTAAGCACTGGACAATCGGGTCTAGTGTAGATAACGTTCTTCAATTTAAAAAAAAAAATAAGCATTTAAGGAAACATGAGAAGAAGAGGAAGATCGCTGTAGGAGATGACAGACAAAACGGGTGGGAGGGTTAGTTTTAAGGAGGCTTTCAACTTGTTCTCGCTGATGTTGACTCTCTGCAAATTACCAATTATAAACATAATTAGTCTAAAAATTTCTTCCATTACAGCAATTTCCGGTTATCTTAAATTACCTTTATGTCAACAACTTAAGCGTGTATTTTGTTTTGTTTGGAAAAAAAAATCACCATTTTAAGGATCTTTTTCATTGAAGACGATACCAAAGATATTTCAAACATTAAAAAGACAAAAATACCGAACAAAAAGACACCAACAAATAAATATTACTTTCGCATGTACCTGAAACTCAGAGACAGTCGTCAACACTTACAAAAAAAAAAAAATACTTCAAGTTGTACAAAGTTAGTAAGTTTCTAATTTGTACCTGGTAGCCAAAGTGGTAGAATGCTTGGCTGCGGATGAGGTAGGCAAGTTCAATCCCCGGCCTCGGCGGAGATTTCTCCATGCTCCATCTTCCTCCAAACGGATCCTAGGGTCTACCTAGCTTTCTGTAGAATGGATACCGGATTTCTTTCTTGGGGCCACAGGCGGGAGAGCGCCGGACTGACCACCTGACCTCATAAAATTCCCATTGGTCTTCAGAAAAGTTGAAGCCCTATCTTCAGCGCCCTGCGGGCTGTGAGCCTTGGAACAAACATAATCTAAACTAATACATATGCACCTACACACACAGCTGATTTTTCCTATGAAAATTTGCTAAAAAATAAAAGCAAATACAGCATAAGTTTATTGGAAACACTGTTATAGTTCCTGTCTACTTCACAATCTTAAATCAGAATAGCAGGCTAAATTATGTAAGCCCGATTGGCAAGTGGACTACCAAGTGAACTTGAATGAGGCCTGGAAGAGCCAGATTCAATCCCCGACCCGAATGAAGACAGGGGATTTTTCCATGTTGAATTCTCCTGCACTCGGGTTCTAGGGTTCACTCAGCCTTCTGTAAAATGCGAACCGAGTTAAAGGCGACGGACGTTGGGGTGACCATGTCAACTTAGTCCAGTTGGTCACGCAACGCCGGGAGTCTTATCTCTCGCGACAATCAAGGAGGCCTACAGAATGAGACTTTAACTTTGACCTAAATTATATACAAATAATTAATTAATTCAGGAAATTTAAAATAAGTTTATTTGTTTTAGTTTATTCTTTATTTTGAAGTAACATCTGAAAATTGGTTTCTTACAACCCCCTCAATTCTTTTTTTTTTTACTGAAATCACGTCACGAGAAAGAAACGAATAAATCTTCCTCAGCATTTCTTGAAACCGAACGTCATCTACTTCTTCAACAATCCAGTCTGCTTTTATTATGTAGGAGATATAAAACACATTTTCACATTTGACAAAGGGATCCGTAACGATCACGAAACTGTAGTTTAATCAAATTTCATTACAAATTTTAATGACTTTCAAAGGTAGCTTATTTTATTTTTAAAACAACTTCCACAAAAATCATAGTTTATAAATGTCTGTCTAAATTCAATTTTACTTTTCATTTAATTCTAATAAAAGTATTATCTTAATATTATCCTAATTATTGTATTAAAGGACATTATCATTACATGATGTTGTTGAGAATAACCTTCGTTATTGCTTATAAGCCATTGCAATCTTTGTTTATTATCTTGAATGTTGATCGAAAGTTCTAAACTATACCTCATATACGACGTTAATGTTTTCCATCCCATTTTTAAATCACCTCATCCTTCATCTTCTGAACTTTTTCTTTCATTCTCTTTCCTGTAATTACTGCCAAGAGGAAAGTTCTTTTTAAAACAAATACCATCCTCACCATCGCGATGATGGTTGAATGAAGCAAAATTTAGAACACCAGAGGTTTCTCTCCAAATTTGAGGAATTTTCGAGTGCTGATGGAGGGGACTAAGATCGTGCCGGAGAACACAGGTTATAGACGTACCCATGATTTTGAAATGGGAAAGGTTTCAGTGGTCGTTAAATCAAAAAAATGTCGTATCCTTTTCGGGGTGTAATTGGGGGGTAGGGGGTTAAAGTGACGGTTAACATTTTAAACCAAATACAATGTCCAAAATTCTAGTTTTCTTCCATTTTCGGATGTAATGACGGAAGAGAGGGATTATAATCTCTACTCTTCCCCCCCTTCCCGCCCTTTGAAACGACAATAGTCAAGGAACGAGTTATGATTTGTCATTTATATACCCTGGTTTCACGGGATAAGAAGTCGATGTGTATAACTAGTTCCGTGTTGTGACGTATTTTTGTGAACGAGTTGTCGTACCTTCAGCGATTTCACGGGAGAGAGAAGAACCAGTTTTTTTTTATTGCATCCTGGGATTGTGCTAACAGCGAAGTTCTGCAAGGAAATATAAATACATAAATCAGTTTTCCAGAGAAGACAAAAGTTCTGAAATTTACTGCCTTTATTCACAATATATTTGTATTAATTAAATAGATTCAATTTAAGCATTCTAATATTGATATAAATTTGTATCTGAATTTTTTTTCGGAAAATTGCTGAGATTGTTTTTAATTTCGTCGCGAGCTTTCCCATTTTATGAAATATAGTTTTGTTTTTACGTAAATGTGCCAATTCATTCTATTCATAACAAATAATCAACTAAATCGGCACAAATATAAAAAATTATTATTAATTACAATAAAATGACGTTTCGAAACTAGACAATTAACGTTTCTTTATCAAATTACTAAAAATAAAAAAAAAAAATAAACACAATGGAAAATCCCCCCTTACTTTAAAAAGATTAATGCATCCTCTCTTTGCGAGAGTCTTTCAGTCAAATGAGAAAGACTGTTGCTTGGAATCTTGGGAGCTAAGGAGAAGGAAGGCCTCCTGGCGGGATGCATAAGATAAAGTACCGATAATGAAGAGTCATTCTATTCATCTTTAAATCCTTTGTATTGTCTCTCCAAATTTTGATTAAAATCAATGTTTCTTTCACTGAGGGGGCGTAGTGGACGGGATGGATGCCATGTTAAAACCTCGAACTTTGTGTCCAAACCGACTTGTCAGAACTAGGGTTTCAACACCGAGTTGTGAATGACCTTGGGTAGGGATTTTCTGAACCCCGGGTGATCACAAGGAAACAAAAATGCGAGATAATTGGCGAACCTAGTTAATACTAGTTCCGTGAAACCAGAAATTTATCTCCGGGTGACCACCCGGCGAATAAGTAATCCCGAGTCAAGGTCATCCACAAGTCGGTACTGCTGTCCTTGTTCTGACAACTAGGAAGTAACGAGAAAAGTCCTTTTGAATGTGGCAACCAAATCGAGTGATGGTGAAATTTTAATTTGGAGAGTTAATATTGAAGACTTTCCGTAACATAAAAAAAAAAAACCTTTCGTTTTTGAGAAACAATAATTTTGCTGTTTAGCGCCATTTTTGTTGAGCATAATCCCAGGATGCATTGCAAAAAAAACCGGTTTTCTCTCTCCCGTGAAATCGCTCAACGAACGACAACTCGTTCAGACATACGTCACAGGACAGAACTTGTTATACATACGACCTCTTCTCCCGTGAAAACGGGGTATTACAGGAATTCAGATCGTATTCGAGGATTTTTTTTGTAACTTGATGTTACGCTAATTAACTATAAAAGTGGGATCTTATACTGAAATTCAAATTATACGAGATTTTTATTTGTAAAAGGCTTTTTTCTTTTAAGAACAAGTTGAAGATTCCCCGGAAACTTCACAAAGGTTTCCCCGAAAACTAACTTAAGACCAATCAGAAAGCAGGTGACGTCTATCCCAATTTATATTACATTCCAATAAATCCAATATTCAACGAAACCTTTTGCTTCATTGTATCATAAAAGTCATATTTTGAATATTGTTTTTCTTTTTAAACAATATTGAATATTTTATTTTAATATTCTGTTGAAGTATTTACTGTTTGTCTTTACCTCTTACATCACGAGTTAACTTCTTTTGAAATTGAATAGTTCAAAATATTCATCTTTTTCATTCTCAATATCATTTTTTTTATTAAAAACTCTTTCCATATTAAAAGCAAAAGTAAATTGGTAAGAAAAACTCAAACAATCCAAGTCAACTTAAAGAAACTACAATACTGTTTTCAAATAATAACGTTTAAAAACTGTATATAAGTACTAAATTTTAATAAAAATCAAAGATCCCAGTAATTCCTAAAAAAGATGTTTTATTCCATCTTCCCAGCAAAACTATTTGTTCTTTAGGCACTAATTTTGAATTATTACTGTTTAACTGCAAGTTTAGCCTGTCTTTTATTCTTTTGCCCTCAAATTTTGTTTTATGAATAGTTCTGCTTTATTGTATTTTATAAAACATTACAAAAAATTTAAATATATTACATTAGTGCGCCTGTATGAATTAAAGAAAAAAAGAAATTAGCCTCAAATTTAGAATCAACCCAAACAATTTTATTTTATTATTTTTTTTTTATTAGTTTGAATTATTATTTTAATTTATTGTAATTCCTTACTGACTATATCACGATTATAATTTGTCACGTTGATGAACTTTAACCTTTTTTTTTTTTTAGTTTATCTTGCAAATAAATATGAAACAGAGTTTCCCATAAGCGAAAACGTAATGATCTGTCGGTCTTCATAACCTCTTCATCCCCAACTACAAATCGATGTAACGTAAGCCGTACCTTATTGAAACCTATATGATTTGTGATTTGGGGTATAATATGACTTCCGGTCTGTAGTCACTTGCTATCTCACATGTGCGTGGTCGCTACTACGTCGTGTATTCTATGAAATTAGTTTTTCTTTTTGCCTGTTTAAATTTAAAATTAATGTACATTAATTAAAACTTTAAAATAATTTTTGGAAGTTAAACAACATTTCTTCGAATCCATGCAACGTTGAAAATAACAATTTACAGACATAAAGTTCCGTCACTGACAGTATCTTTAATCCATTTATAGTAACGATCTACTCGTGTGTATATTCCTGGACTAAGTGGTCGAGCACAACCCCATCCATGAGATACAATTCCTATGAAAAACCATTTCGTTCCATCTTTGATCATCATGGGGGAACCAGAATCACCCTAAAAATCAGAAAACTACTTCATTAAACGATTAATTATTTTAACAAGAAAATATTTAATGTGTAATCTTTAATTTCACTCAAGCATCCAAAAATTCTTCGGAAATGACATAAATGCTACTGTTTAAATTTAAGGAGCTTTCCTTACAGAATGACTTATTTTAATTCTTCCCGAAGTTCTCTGGAACGACATAGTTTCTAACAGAAAGACACTAAAGGCAAAACTTTGACTTATGGAGTTCAAAATTTATTGGACAAGATTGCTTTTGTTGACATAGAGGATTGTTGTTGAACAGTCACTTCTGGCAGCAAAGTGAATCGTAATTTCTATATTGCAAAGTAGTTAAGGTATTTTATAATAGAAGAATAATGGTAATACTTATCTCCACGATGAGTAATAGTGAATATAAGGTCAGAAATTTAATTTTATTATAGTCCTCAATGAAAATAATTTAACTTTTTAAAGTTGCATCAGCTAAGATTTCGTAATTCACCGTTTCAATATCGTGGCCTAATTGGCCTAATAACAATTGCCTAATTGTTTTTCTATATAACGGCACAAAAATTCCAAAGTTAATGTATGAAAAGAGTTGATCTAGCTAGCAGTTATTTTTCTATACTTTGAGAAAATATCTTTATACTGACTGGTTAATAACTTCACTTAGCATGACTTTGCAATTACGTCACAAGTATTATTGACATTCATGACCAACTCTTAACTAGCAAATACATTTAATCTAAAAAAACAAAGTGTAGAAAGTTTGATAAGTTGTGTAATTCTACCTCACAGGCGTCTTTACCTCCTTCGTCAAAGTAAGCACACAATTGAGTTGGGACTGGTTTTAACTTTCCTAATTTCAAGTAGCAAACGGAATCCTTTTTTATCGGAATTTGTACTTTCATTAAAGTAGGAGAAGGAAGACCTGATAAAGAAACAAAAACATAGTTATAAAGACTTAAGGTGTTTTTCACTTTAGTACAGGAGTGGCCGGTAGCCGAATGGTCAGGGCGCTTGGCTGCGGGTTGAAGTTTATTGCATGTGGGCTCTTACGTTAACCCCTGCTTTAGTAGCGTACATAAATCCAGCATTGTTATTTCCAAACGCTGATAGCACTGCAAATCCAGAATGATCGACGATGACGGCATCGGGAGAATAGAAAGGCCTTTCAGTGTTATTTTTTTAATTTCTGAAACAGCTTGAACTAAGCTTACTTAATGAATTTCATTGGAATTATCGTTTTGAACATTTCTTTTATTTCACTAAATTTTAATTAAGTTGTTATTTACTTTTTATTTTAAATTATTTATATAAATTGTGTTAAGTTAAAGTTGCGATCAGGCCCAGAGGACCGCCGCGCAATGCAGCTGGAGGGTAGGCTCCAGTGTTCAGAACCTACGGGACAAAGTTGAGGACGGGGGGTCGGCCCGTCGCTCGCCCGCCTTTAACTCCCGGGAAGAAACCCGGTACCCATTCTATAGAGGGCTGGGTAGACCCTAGGGCCCGTTTGGAGGAGAAAGAAGCGTGGAAAAATTCCCATCCTCCGCCGAGGCCGGGAATCGAACCCTCCACCTCCAACCCGCAGCCAAGCGCCCTTACCCACTCGGCTATCGGGCCCACATATAAATTGTGTAAAATATAATTTACAATTTTTATTACAGTTGATGCATTTTGTTCCTAATTTTTAAAATTTCTGTTGACTGTATTTTAATATTGTTCATTAAAATTATTTAACGTTTTATGATAAAAAAGATATAACAGAATTTCAAAATTTATAAAAAGTAAAACATAGTAATGTTAGTCAGTAAAATAAATTGATAGAAGCGAATTTGCAGTAAACAAAGGAGAAAGTTTTGGAAATTCAGATAAACGAGAAAATAATCTTACCATTTTCAGTTTTTCCCCAACCAATGACTGTAGCCATTAATCCGTCATATTTGTTTCCTGATGGTGGAAAGCAGATTGGTGCTACATAGGGAGTATATATCACAGGATCTAACATCCTAATGATGGCTATATCATCATACGGGTTTGGAGCTTTGTAGTTGGGATGGATTTTCACGTCCACAATTCTTTTTTCTTGTTTATGAGAAGTAATTTGCAGAAAATTGTGCATTCCCAAAACCACTTTCATAGAACTGATTTGATTTTCCAAACTGAAAAAACAAAAATATTAAAGGTAGAGCATATGTATAAATACTGTAAATCTAATGCTTAATACTTAATCGTAATCTACTATCTGCAATAATATTTCTGTAGAATAAAAATTATAAAGTAGTCAAAAAACATTGTAAACAAATAAAAAGAAAGAAATTAGAAATAAGATTAAGAATAATTAGGAAGAATGTAAAAGACTTAAGAATGCAAAGTGCTTATTTATTCTCCTATATTATCTTTAGTAAACTTACTTAAAGATAATAAGTTTTTACGTCGGCTGATATGATAAAAAAAATACAGCCTGCACACAAACATTAAACAATCACTAATAGTCCATAGCTTTCGCCTCAGTATGACGAGGCTTCTGCAGTGGATATAATCCTTGGAACTGAGAACACCTGTATTTAAGGGGGAATGAACCAATGGGGAGCTGGAAAACAGTGGGCGGATCCGAATTCTCATGGCAGTCTGGAAAACCAATCATGGTGAGATGACGTCCTAAGGAGATGCCAGCGCCAGCAAGTGGCGATCACAGAAACTGAAGTGAAAGAGCACATGGCAATGTTTGTAAACAGAAAACAAAAAATCAAGATAAAGCTAAAATTACTGAACAAGAAATTACGTAGAAATAAAACCAAATGAAATAAAAATTAAAAATCAGAATTGCAAAAAAAAATAAGGTGTAAAAAATAAAAATTAATAAATAAAAAATAAATATAAAACAGGAACACTACGAGGTGAAAGCATGCTGAACTGTTTTTCTTTTTCTGCTCTTTTTCTTTTTTTAGGGAATATTGACATATGTTTGGAACAGAGATGGCATCATTGTCGCATCCTTCTGTGGAAGCAATGAATACCGATTCCTTACATTTCGTAAGGAAATGTTAGTCAGAGTTATCCAAAACGACAGGGTTGGAAAAGTCTATGGAATGTCCAGTATTATTGAAGTGACAAACAGTAGCATAATTAATATCATTTTTAGAAATGGCCCTAACATGTTCCCCAACTCGTTCGCCCAACGGGTTTCGCCAATGTAACTGCAAATGGAATTTTTGCATTCAAGGGCGTAAATGGCGCCTTTCACATGCATGGAGTTAATTTATGGTTTAAAAATATTGAACAATGACCTGGTAGTAAGGCGACTAGATGAGGTAGACACAATGTTAAACGGACGTAAAATCTTAGAGACTGCTGGAAGCAACGACGGAAGGGGAACGTCATCACTCCATTAGAGACTACCGTCACTATTCCTGATAAAGAATTACCTACATCGTTGAGAGGTGCAATTATGGGTACCGTGGGTGACAATCCTATTACAAACTTAACTCATTGCTTTATCAAAGTTTGAAGGAACTCCGCAGCATCTTCTCATCACTTCATCTGATAAAGGAAACAATCCTGTTGTCATGAAGACCAGACACTCATAATAGAATGGCACAGAAATTTCTCGTTACCCAACCTGGCATTTTATTCTTCAGTTTTCTGGAAAAGCCGTTTCAAACTAATTCGAAGCATCGGGCGGAAATTGAGGAAATCCAACTTCATTTTGGATTCTGATGCTGATGGGATCAAAGATTCCACTCTGACTATAGCTTTCTTAAAAGTTCTACCAAACATTCATCAACCAATGGACTGTCATATCCTTCATCCTCTAAGTCCCATAATTGTACGTAATAACTCTGCAATTAAGAAGCTATCGGATTTCCTCTTTACAAAAATGAAATTGTTACAGGTTACTCCAGTTTAGCCAATTGTAAAGTATTGGTTAACAAACTACGGGGGCAAACACCATTGCCACATCACAGTTCCTTTATTCACTTCTATCACCCTGGATCTCATTCATTCTTCTATTCAACATATTTCATTTAAATATTGGCGACATTTCTCTCCCACAGTCGACTTCCAAGAACTTATCTCACTTATTTCTGCTTTGTTTAACATGCAAGTCTTTGTGTATAATCAATGTTTCTGTAGGCAACAGGCTGGTTTGTTGATAGGCCTTTCGGCCTCAGCTATTTTGGCCGAGTAGATGATGATTTTTATTGAGGATACCGTGCTCACCTTTGTTGATGACATGTCGATCCGTTTTTCCCTTTACTCCAGATACGTAGACGATCTCTTACTATATGCTAAGACTTCTTCACATAACGACATTTTCAATGTTTTCAATAGTATTCATCCCGCCATCCAATTTGATATTGAATGAGATGACTCCATTCCGTTCCTTGATGTTTGCATTACCTCTCCTGAAATAACTTTCCAAACGTAAGTTTACAGAAAACCTACTTCATCAGGAATAGCACTGAATTTCCTTTCATTCTGCCCCACAGCGTACACGAGAAACGTCGTCAGTAGGGCACTACAGCTACTCCCTCTCGATATTTAATCATGAAATAGGCAATGTTCGCAAAATCTTCATTAGTAATGTTTACCCGTGTGCTTTTGTCAACAGGACCATCAGGAAGACCATGATCAGATTTACAACAATGATGATATTCAGAAAAACTCCATGCAGCAAAAAAGATGTTTCCATGGATTACCATCCGTCGTTGTTTCCAGCAGTCTCTAAGATTTTTATGTCCGTTTAACATTGTGTCTACCTCATCTAGTCGCCTTACTACCAGGTCATTGTTCAATATTTTTAAACTACAGGATAACCCCATGCATGTGAAGGAAACCATGTATGCCTTTAAATGCAAAAATTTCAATTGCAGTTATAGTAGAGAAACCCGTCGTGCCCTTTCTGAGCACCAGGACATTTCTAAAAATGACATTAATTATGCTACTGTTTGTCACTTCAACAATACTGGACATTCCATAGACTTTTCCAACCCTGTCGTTTTGGACAACTCTGACCAACATTTCCGTAGAAAATCGTTATTCATTGCCACCATCGAAGGATGCTACGATGATGGCGTCTCTGTTCCAAACATATGTCAATATTCCCTAAAATTGAAAAAGAGCAGAAAAAGAAAAAGAGTTCAACATGCTTTCACTTCGTAGAGTTCCTGTTTTATATTTATTTTTTTATTTTTTAAGCCCTCTCATTTTTTTTGTAATTTTTATTTTTAATTTTTATTTCATTTGGTTTTATTTCTACGTTTTAATCCTATTCAGTATTTTTTTTTATCGTTGGTTGACGTTTTGTTTTCTGTTTACAAACATTGCCATGTGCTCTCTCACTTCAGTTTCTGTGATCACCACTTGCTGGCGCTGACATCTCCTTAGGACGTCATCTCACCATGATTTGTTTTCCAGACTGCCATGAGAATTCCGATCGGCCCAGTGTTTTTTTCAGCTATCCATTGGTTCCTTTCCCCTTAAATAGAGGTGTTCTCAGCTACAAGGACTATATCCACTGAAGAAGCCTCGTCGTACTGAGGCGAAAGCTATGCACTGTTAGTGAGTGTTTTATGCTTGTGTGCAGGCTGTAATTTTATTTATCTTACCTAAATTCCAGAGGAAATTAAGAATACAAGATTAAAAATAGAGTGGATTGGTAGAAAAGAATAAAATAAAGATTTAATATAAGATGAAATGTAAATGAGAAAACTAAGGCGGAATTAGTATAAAATAAAGAATGCTAATAAAAGATGTAAATAAAAAATTTAATTTAGGTCTATAATGATTCAGGAAAAAATAAAAATAAAAAATGCACATAAATAAACAAAAGGTTCTCACATCTTGCGCTATCTAATCGAAACTAGAAGAGCTGTTTCAGTCTTATTAGGCTTCTTCAGCCAGATTTATCCTGAATATGAAATTCCTTATTGATAGTTCAGAGTGCGAGACAAAGTTATGGTTACCACTTCAGCCCCCCGAATTGATCCTCAATAAAGTAAGCTCAGCAATAATAAATTAACAAGGGTAAATCTAACTAAAGTAGCCTAACAAGGCTGAAACAGCTCTTCCAGATTCGATATGACAGCGCAAGATGTGAGAAGCTTTGTTTATTTATGTGCATTTTTATTTCCTTCTTGCTTAATTTCCTTATTTCCTTAATGCTAATAATGAACAAAGAATATCAGAAGAAATATTTGAAAAGAAGATAAATCTGTTATGAAACCAATAAAAGCACAAAGTTGAAAACCTTTCCTGCAGAAAAAGAAATACAAAGAAAATAATATTTTCTTAAAAATTGTTGCAATAAAATGTGAAATACATTCATTGAAAACTAACATCTTCTTAGTCTTATCGTAAAATTAACAACATCATAATATTTAAAATAACTATAAGCTTTAATCCTCCTTCCGGCGATATTTCGTCCTATTTAAAGGACTTTGACGAGCTATTTACAGGAATCTGTAAAAAAAATACATCTCTCCTTCTTAGATTCGAAATAACATAACATCCAAGAATTTAAAAGCATGACTATTACAATAAAAGAAACTTTGACTCCTTTACTTAAAGCTTATAGGTATTTTAAATGTTAGGATGTTGTTAGCATTCATTGAAATTACAATATTACCGGTACATTTCTTTTACATTTTATTTTTGACTACAGTGACCTTTTTTTATTTTAAACAAAATTACATTCACTTGTTTAAAATCATATTAATACAACAATAATTTCTTCATATATAAAGAAATAATCTTCATATTGAACTCATTTCATCATAAAACTTTAAAATCCCATAATATTTCGTTCTTTTTATCATTTTGTAATGAATTCTTGTAAAGGGCATAGGACTAAATCTTATCCGTAGCCATCTGATGAAGTTCTTTCGATTTAAAAAGAACGAAATATTATTGGATATTACAGTTGTTTTGATGAAATGAGATCATATTACTACAATTTACACTGAAGCTCAGTTTATAAATTTTTACATTTAGCCTACATTGAAACGAATGCGTATTCAGTTCTTCATTCTTAATGAAGTGTGATCAGAACAAAAATTAATTTCAGGAATAAATATCAAATTGAAAATTCCATATTGCAATAAATTAGAAGGTAATTTAGAACTACTTGCTTGTTAAAACAATGGCCAGCAGTTACAACATATAAACTGGATA
This sequence comes from Thereuonema tuberculata, assembly GCA_023159025.1. Lineage (NCBI taxonomy): Eukaryota > Metazoa > Arthropoda > Chilopoda > Scutigeromorpha > Scutigeridae > Thereuonema > Thereuonema tuberculata. The sequence goes on from JAFIDM010002131.1 coordinate 15,229,756, forward strand.
TTAGTGTCCCTCCACAAGTAAACCAAAACCTTCCTGCTATCGAAAGTCCAACCTTAGAAAAGAAAAAGATGTTATAGATTTTATTTAATATTATTTAATGGAAACAGAAACTCTACTGCTCTCATTAAAATAATTATTATCATTGTTCGTTTGTTTTTCGAAGAAGAAGAAGAAGGAAAAGAAGAAGAAGTAGTAGTAGTAGTAACGTTTCAGTGCAATGAATTAGTTTCAGGTACATACATACATACACAGTAATTCAATCCGAAGATTGGTTGAAAGTCCACGGAACCCTAGTGACTTCCGAAGGGCGACCCCTAGGAGAAACCGTAACTTATTCATGGGAACAGATACTGGAGTGGTTTCCCGTTGCCTTCTCCAGGACGCCAATAAGGAATGACGCCAGACAGAAGAGAAGGTGAAGAAGCCAAGTAATCTGCGATCCCCGTTATATTTGCATAAAAATACAGTTTTAATAGGATAAGAAAATACATTTAAAAAGAGTAATTATATTTAAGTAGCATTGAGACACCGATTAAAAATGAATTTTGATATTAAATTTTGCATCATAGTGAATATTTTTTAGGTTTTCAGTTTATTATTTCTAACATAGAATTTTATTCTAATGATAACAGTACATTTGTATATTTTATATTTAGGAATAAATCAATGTCCGCGGGTTGGAAATATGAAAAAAATGTAAAGCCCCTCTGTAGTAATAATTGAAATAATATAAAATATTTAATATGTAGGGGATGGTGGGCTTTTGATATTTAAGTATCCTCCGTGGTGAATCTTAAGCCACTTCTTTTCATTTATCAAAAATCAGTATTACAACCAGTGGAGGCATATTGCAGTGTGGCAGCCATATTGAAATGAATAAGTGTTGAAAACCGTCGTGGTGAGATTTCCAATAAAAATAATTACATGCAAAAGAACAGCGTCGACCCCCACCTTGGCGTCTAACCAATAATCTTTTATTAAATCCAAGTCAAGTCAAAAGAGGTACATAACGTGTGATTGTTGCAAGAACCAGTCTCAAATGAAGTTCGACATAAGGTCATATTCTCAGGTAATGTAAAGCTTTACTTTTTTTTAGTTTCAATTTGAATGTGTAAGTTTTTATGAAATATTAGTATACACCGCCGGTATTTCTCCTAATTTCGAAGAGATGTTAAATCTAGGCTATATTTTGTAAAGTCTATTTATATTTCCGTTGTACGTTTGAAAATCACGTGCATCATGAAGCTTGTATGGGTAAATCTTTCATAAAACCTTACGTGTCAGCTCGATCCGTTACTGGAGACTAAATTACGGTCTGATGTTGTTTGAAGTTGAGTTCATTTTCTCTAATACTCGATGTGAGCTTCCCTAGATAGAATCCGGAGAGATGTTATCATGCTTCGTTTCACGATAGAATTAACAATTAACAAACGTAACTTAGGAAATGATTATTTTGGGGGATTAAATTTTTCGAATTATATTTCCTTGTAAATACAAACCAAAAACATTCGTTTCTTTAAATTTTTTTAAATCACATGGCAATAGTAAAACAAACTAAAAATAAAGAACAATACCTGCCATGGGAATTCATTGGGTTCAGCTTCTACTCCGCCTACTATCCGTCTGTTACTTGAAAATAATTTACCACATTCTAAAAATACAGAAATGCAAACATCACTTTTTAAAACAAGTATTTATCGCATTCCTATATTATCCAGAATAAGTCCAAATTGTTTGAGTTAACTTGATTTTTTTATTAAGTTGCTTACGACAGTTTGAGTTCGCATTTTCGATTCTAGAAGAACCACGTCTTTGACCCCAAGATCCAGTTAGAAATAGTAGATGTACAATAGTCAGAAGTAACTTGAAATTCATTGGAGAAAACAGTAAATTTTGAATTTCAAACTCAAATTAAAATATTAACATCCTGATCCAAATCCGAAAATACATGATTCCTAACAGAATGTAACATAATCACTTGAAAACACACCATAAAGCAATATAATAACTGTAAAAGAACTCTTAAAAATATGCCTCAATAAGAAACATTTTTATTTCTCTTTTTTCCCGTTAACTTAATTCGAGGAAGGCGAACTGCTGCTAACGTTGCCAAAAGGAATAATTCCATTGTAGTGATTTCCGAAGTTTATTTATACTTCAGGTTTGAAATTGAGAATTACTTTAGGACAGATTTGATATACAGTGGTATCTCGACATACGAATTTAATTCGTTCCGTGACGATATTCGTATATCAAAAAAATCGTATATCAAATCAATTTTTCCCATAGAAATTAATGGAAATAGAATTAATTTGTTCCAGTGATAGGAATTTACCCCCGCAAAAAAATAATTAACATGCTTTAAATACCAATCAAATATAGATTTAATATAAGATTAATACAATGTTTATTGTATGCATGATATAAATGTACTACAATTTTTTATTAAATGTACTATTTTTTTACACTAAGACTAATCACTATCACTGCCCCTCTGACGTCTGGACCTTTTGGCCTCAGTTGCAGTGGGTGTATCGCCACTAAGACGTGATCTTTTCCAAAGGAAATGATCAAGAGAGATCTGTTTCTGTTTCTTTTTTAGAATGTTTCTAAAATGCGCAAGGCACGTGTTATTGAACGATGCACTGGCTCTCCCTGTAGACAATTTCTCCGGGTGTCTCTTTTCAACAAAATCGGATACTTCTTGCCACTTAGCAAGGATATCATGAATTTCACGTGAAGATAGCACCTCCTCTTTCTCGACCCGCTCCTCACTGCTGAGTTCCTGCATCACCTCTGAGTGCGTCATCTCTTGTAACTTCTTCAGCTCCTCCGTCGTGAGTTCTTCTGCATGCTTCTGCACCAGATCCACAACATCTAGCTGTACTAGCTATTCGTATCTCAAAAATATCTTCGTATTTCGAGGCGTAAATTATACGAAAATTTTCTTCGTATATCAAAAAATTCGTATGTTGGGGCATTCGTATCTCAAGGTATTACTGTAGTTAAAAGGAAAATTAGGATTTCTGAAAGTTTCTCGTTTTGAAAAATTTCTTAAAAATAAAATAAAATAAAAAATTTACGAAGTTTCTTTTCTTTTGCTTTTTGTTTTTAAATACAGGAGATTTAAACGTGATCTATGGAGTTTTGATAAATTGCAGAGATTTTAAAAGGTTATTTTAAAAGAAAGATAATTTCGAGATCTACTGAATAGCAAAGCATAGGAATAGAAGCAGGACAGACAGTTTATGGCAACTATCTCTGAAATTCCAGGATCCTTCAAAATTCAGTTCAGGAATCCCTTATCCTTCAAAATTCAGAAGTTGCGATTTCAAAACGCCTTAACTTTAAACTACCGGTCAGATTGGATTGATATTTCACCAGAATAATCGTGAGGTAATGGAAGTTTGTTTGGCGAAGGAAAAAAATAGTTCCAAAATTGTTGGGAATTGTAGTTCGGATAGATGGCGCTGTCAGGGTAATGTCAGGGGAAAGGCCTAAATGGATTCGTTGAACACAGGAATGTTGTTAGCTGAAAGGAAACAATACAGTACACTAGAGTCCAATGGTTAGTGACAAATTTATTAGCAAAAAGACAATAATACTGTACGTGTTTACAGCGGAAACAGTGTTAGTGACAAGAGAAAAAAAAAGGAGCTTCATGAAACAAACACCTTACGGTTGATTAGCGCATAAATTGTTCGATATGCCCTCCGTCTTGTTCCGCTATTACTTGGAAGCGCAAAATGGCATATTCCACAACAGATCGGAGGGTATCTGTGCTGATGCTATGAATGTGGTGCATGATGCGTTTCTTCAATTCGGCCAGATTCGCAATCCGCCAGCTGCAAACAACATTCTTCAGGTATCCTCAAAGCCAGAAATGGATTTAAGTCGGGGGAACTTGGCGGCCAGATTGTGAACAATGTGGCAGGAATGTGAACCCTGACAGCGCCATCTGTCGGCCCATTTTGGAACTATTTTTTTTCCTTCACCAAACAAAATTTCAGTACCTCATGATTGTTCTGGTAAAATATCAAGTCAACCTGACCGGTAGTTTTAAAGTTAAGGCGTTTTGAAATCGCAACTTTAATTATAATCACCCTGTACAAGACTTTACGGTTTTGAAAAGGAAAAACGAAAAACGAAAAATAATATAATGCAGCCTCATAGGAAAGTATGCATCAATTTTTTCAGGAGATCTCGAATGTTTTTACAATTTTCCTAAATAAAATTATAAAACTTTACAATGAGGTTATTGTGTTTTTTTTTTGTTTTTTTTGTTTTTTTGTTTAAGTAAATTGCAAATATAATATTTACGACAGATATAATTAGAATAAAAAGTTTAGAATAACAGAATCATAAATAACATAATATCCAAGAAAAGAGAAATATTATATAGCTGGTTATTGCAAACGAGCTTTTATTTAATTAAAATGATAGGAGAGCAGAATATTATCTCCTGTCTACGTTGATTAATAACGGGATGTTCGGTATTTACCACGAAAATTATCCGTCTCATTTAATCATGAAAATTAAGAATGAAGAGAAAAACAAGCTGACAATGAATTTAATTAATTCATTTAAAAATAATAAAAAATTATAAAGCTTTACATCTTATTTATTTTAATAATTTAAAATTATTTTAAATAATTCAGTTCTTTAACTTTTTATTCTAAATCAGTACAAATCGTCGTTGCTAGTTTAAAATTATGTTTGCTATACTAATTATTGAAAAATGCTTAAGAATTCTCTTTAAGACAATTGATTGAATATATCTTACAATATCTTCTACAATTTATTATAACGGGATGAAATTGGCTTTAAAAAAAAAAGGAGCTCAAATCTAGATCCCGTATTTTATAGATGGTTCTTAAATGCCGTTGAATTCACTCCTTGGTGGTGCCAACGGATAACATATATGTTGCAATTAGTAAAAAGAAGAAAATGAAAATTGAAGATAAGAAATAATAATAATAAAAATTAGAAGAATTCGAAAAAATGAATGCAAGCATATCCTGATTTGCGACATACAATGCTTCGTGTTTACGATACTTTTCAATTCGACTTGCTTGAGGTACTTGCTTCGCATGATACTACCGTTGGCACCGGCCATTCACCTGGCATCGCTGTCAATGCTAACCTTGTAAGGGTTCTGTCTGCAAATAAAGGCACTGCTTTGAGTTACAACAGTAATCTAGAACCTAACGTGTCGTAATTGTGGGGTATGCTCGTATTTCTAATGTTTACCATGATATTTACAAAAATATTTCAAAAAGTATTAAAAAAAATAATTTTAACTATTAATATAAATTAAGGTATAAAAAAGACATAAAAACCCACATAAATAAGATCACTGAGCTGCTCTTGGAATTTTGGATACCGGAAATTCAAGACGGACTGTTTCTGGCTTATTAGCCATCATCAGTTGAATTTACCCACTATCTGCAGCTCAGTGAAATCAACAAAAGACAAGTAAAGAGAACAATGGTCCTTCATATAAAAAATACTAATAAGAAAATTAAAAATTAAAAAGGACAAAAGTTAATGCTCCGCTAGTGAACACTAGCTTAGAAGGGATTTAACTATAAATAACACATATAGATGATGGGAAAATTTAAAGAACTTGGAAACAATTATTTATAAAATATAAACTATTGGAATTTTAAAAATTTTAAATAGTTACTTAAACACTACTGGGTAAGACCAGTTGTTTACTAAGTCACTTTCCTCGTCAGCGAGAAATAGTCACCAGTAATTTTTTCATCCTTCAATGCGCTCCGAAAATTCATTTAAGGCCGGCAGAACGCCAGCACATGAATATTTTTCAGCCTTTTTTTTTTTAAATGAATTTATTGTTGCCTGCTCCAGTTTCAGAGGATCCACATTGATTCCCAAGATTGTTCCTATTAACCTCTGTTCCGAAACCTCGCTATTTACTAAAAATCCTCAAAGACCATGAAACGGCTGTTCTGGGATGTCACTTAATAAACATTTATTTTTACCCATTTATTCTTTTAATGCACTACGAAAATTCATTTGTTTCCAAGAATTTTTCCAGCAAAAGAATTTTTCCATCTAATTTTTTTTTTTTTTTGATGAATTTATTATTGCTTATTTAGTTCGGAGGCTTCACACTGATTTTCACAATTATAAAATATCTTCAAAAAAACAAATATTTTTTTTCTAGTATTTCTTTTTCTTTCACAATAAAAATTAACATTACTTCTTTTTATCTCTTTACTGAAATTAAATTAATATTATAAAATGATAATTTCCTTATTAACTTTTAATATCAATATCATTTTGACATTTTTGTTTCAAAGCGAGGTTAGATTTATTCTGACAATCTACTTCTGTTTCAGCAATTATTTTTATTTTTGTTTTCAACATAGACATCATTACTTCTAAAAGCAACATAACAACCGAAACTGAAACATTTTCTGAAACAGAAAGTGAATGACGGCGCTTGCAATATAGATTTATTTTTTTTATTTTAATTTCAAGTTGACAGATTTTTTGCAAAATTTGGTTTACCTAGTTCACAGTTTTGCACTGAATTGTATCGATTGGTATTTGAAAACGAAAATAAATGTGAAATTTTAGTTAGTCTCATACATGCTTTCAATTTAATTATAGTCTTTCAAGTTATTTCTATATTTCAAAAAGAAAAAAGTTCAATGTATTAAATTAAAGATAAGGTATATTACTTTTGCCATTACACTTTGAATTGCAAACATGTTGTTACAGAAATTGAAATAAATTTATTGTCATTAACTATATTGTTTACTTATTATTAAAAAAAAATTAACGTGTGTATTCATAATTAAGAAGAAAAAATTTCGGCTGGACACACTTCCCTATCAATATATTTATATATATTAAAAATCATTTACATAAAACGACCGGTTTCGTTCTGGCAAGCAGGACATTGACGAGTGACAAATTTAAGAAAGGTGGGTGATATTTAAGGACGTCACCAACCAATGAAGGAAGTGGAGACCATGTGAGCTGATCGAAGCGACATTAGGGGCGGACCACTGGACTACGAGGAAAACCGGATGTAGATAACCGGAAGTAAATACTATCCAATTTTACTTACTATGTTGCTAATTGTTGGGATTTTTTTTCTTTTAGAAATACGCTTATTTTCTATCTTGACATTTTATGCTTTTTAATTTCTTATTTATTTATTTTTTTTTTTTTTTTTGCATACGATTAGGAAATTTTTATTTTATTCGCTTATACTTTAAAAAAAAAAGTTTTGTATTTTTTTTTAAAAATTCTTGATTTACTGTTCAAGGCAGAGATTTCGAACTTTCTCGGTTCACGGCTAGGAAAAGAAATATCAAACAGTATCGTTCAGTTTATTCAAATAGTCATTCTTACAAATTAAGCGTCGTTTGAAAGAATAAATTGATAAAATAAATAAAGAATATTTTTACTTCATTCTAGAAAATTTGAGCTACTCCGCTGCTCCCCTCTGAGTCATTACCTATCCTCATACTAAAGTTTTGGAACAGCCAACTTTTAAAAAGCGTCGGAAGCGCAGTGGAGCCTCAGGCTGATGATCGCCAAAGAATGTGAAACAGCTGTTCCAGGATGTCACATGGTAAACAATTTGGTCGCACCTAAAGTTGTGTACTAAGTTTTAAAGACTTTTCAATAATACAATAATTAAAAATAATGTAACGTGTGCACATAGTTTATGAATAAAAAAGACGTTCAACATACATAACTAGTTTAAGAAATTTATAACACAGAAAGAATACATTACGAGCACAACTGGTTTCGTCCTTGCACGAACTTTGACGTCAAAGTCCGTGGTCAGTCGTCAAAGTCCGTAATAGGACGAAACCGATTGTGCTCAAAATATATTTTTAATATTTATAAATTTTAATTTTTTTTTCCCAATAATATAACTTTTGTCAAAAACCAGACAAACTTAATTTTATTTTGCGAAAGCAAAAACTGAAAGAAGGAGACATTATTTGCACAATAAAATCACTGTTCAGTGAATCTTTGTATTTACCTAATTTTCACAGATCAATAAAGATGCTGTTATTAAATGTAGGTTTTTTAAGATATAAAATAATAAATATATAGCAAAAATTGACTGTTATTGGAAAAATTATATTGTTTTTAAAAATTGATTATTCCTAATGAATTTGCTATCAAGAATAAAGGCATTGGGAACTGCGGCTAAGGAACAGGTTTTTCATTTTAAAAATGACAGACACAACCACATTGACATTGGAACAACACTACAGCATGATGATCTACAACTATTTAGTGTAATCAATTACAAATGTAATACTCATTGAGATAGTTAACTTGTTTTCCCTTAATAGATTATTTTTTCAGATTGGATTGAATCAACTTGGAAGACTCTAAAACGACATTTTTGTTCTGTTTTATCCTATGATTTTTTTTTTTTTTTATGTTTGCCTTTTTAATAATACGTTATTAACAAATGCTCCAAATTTGGATTTTAGTCTCAAATCAGAGATTTTAAAAACTTCATATTATTTTTTTCATGCAGTGCAAAAACGGCCATCTTTAGACTTCGCATTTATCCAATGGTAAAATCTATCAAGTCGTGTATAAATAGCTGGCATCATTGGTTCTGCACATCCCCAACCCATGGAAACTATTCCGATGAAATACCATCGTCCATTTTTCTTGATCATCATTGCTGAACCAGAATCACCCTAAAATAAAACAAACAAAAAATGATAATAAGCTTATTATCATGTGATAATGATAATAATAAGCTTATGTGAAAATGATAAAAAGCTTATATTGTCAAATTTATAGTTTGGTATAGACAAACTATACCAAACTATAAATTTGGCAATATAAGCTTATTATCAGAATTTAAGAAGGTATTTAGTAACCCTTTCACTGTATAGGTAAAAGAAAATGTATAATAAAGATAAAACAGTAACCAGAATAGCTTTAAATGAGTATTAATCTGTTTTTATTTGATATCTTTGCCAGATTTGATGCATAATCCTGCTGAGTATAGTTAAACTCGCTTTAGGATATTGATCTCTCTCTTTAAACATTCATGAATAAAAGAAAGTTTTTTGTTGAGTTGTCTCAGGAGCCCAGCACAGACTAAACAACTCCTGATACAATTCAATGAATTTAATCCGCACGTTTTCCTTTTTTATTGTGCTTAAAAGAAAGTTTTTGTTTGAAAGAAATTGTAAATATCCTAATTAAGGTCTGATTCCATCGATTCTGTTCGACAAAATATCAATGAAATGGAGGAAATTTCTACGTATCGATTGAAATGCAATTATCTTGTAGTGCAGGTTAGAAACCCCTCGTGTAATCGGCGAGTGCTGTACTGCTTCTAAACTTTCAAAATGCTCAATTTAACGCAAACTCAGAAGAAATTACTGCAGTGCAAATGATCCTTATGGTTACCGTCGGTTCTGTAACTTCTTATCCTTCGCTGAATAGCCTATTCTATTTTAGGGGTACCAAGTACAGTCAAACTTGGATAATTCGAACTTGTTTAATTCGAAATTCTGGATAATTCGAATTTTTTGCTCGGTCTCTAGAATTCTGTATTAAAATAATGTTAAAAAATCGTGGATAATTCGAATTTTATTTTGGATAATTCGAATTTATCGTACGATTGTCCTTAAAATATTACGGTAAAAATTGTTCCTGAGACTTTTCTCAGCTAAGATACATTATTTATTTTAACGGACTTTCTAAGGAAAACAAAAGCGATGGTTGGAATGTATTTTTGTATCAATTGATAGGTTGGAGTCATATGCTATTATTCAAAGAAGATTGCATTAATGAAGCAATTAAAAATATCTGCCTTTCTTTTCTAAAGTGATGAAAAATTAAGCTAGTAAAAAATGTTTGATTTAATGAAAAAAAAAAGTAGCAGTATTCTTAGATAAAGTTTATGTGTTAAATCTTTGATCGTGGAGTTAATATTTTTTATTTATCTCTTCTGTTTGAGAGAATATATGTCATTCGAATTTTCGGATATTTCGAACTTTTTCTCTGGTCCCTTCAACTTCGAATTATCCAAGTTTGACTGTAATTCGAAAATAGTTTCTTTAATTTTTTTCAAGTTTTCTTTATAAATCCTTTAATCTTTTTTCCAAAGACCTATCAATAAATCCGTTACCTAGTATTAGATCGTTTAATTTATAATTCTAATTATCTTACATTTAGAATATCTTTCCTATTTCAAATATCAATTCGAAGAATAGAAACATCTAGTCAATGACGTCCTTCAAATATCACGCTTTGTCGTAATAAATAAAAGCAAATATACTTACCTCACAGGCATCAAGTTTTCCATTATCGTAAAAAGCACATAATTGAACATCAACTCTAGTTTTTTCTCCCAGTTTTAAATAACAAACGGGTTCATCTCGAATTGGAATCTGAACTTTTAGTAAAGTTGGAGAAGACGACCCAGCTTTTTTGAAAATAGAAATTGAAAAAGACAAATCAATCAGCAAAACTTTAAAAAAAAAAAAAAAGAAATTCTAAAATGTTGTTGCCTTTTTAATGTATTTAATGTATTTACTCTTTAATTTGTGTGTTGGCTTCTGTCTTTAATTTATTTCATACACGTAAAAGATTTTCAAATTCTGTAGCCAGTTCAGTGTTCAATGGCACTGGACTATTTCCCAGGGATGCAGTGTGGAGTTTCCAAATTCGACAACGACAACCAACGACCCATCTTCAACGGAATTAACAGATAGATAACGGCAGCCAAGGTCATTATTTTCAGCATTTAATGTTCGAGGGCGGGTCTTATCCCCACCGCAATGAGAATCAGGTGGATTCAGATTCAACTTCAATTTGAAAATTCGTACAAAGAATCCGAAGTAAGTGCTTCACCATTCGTATCACTAATCAACATAAAACGCTTAAGGAGATGACCAACTTAGCTGCGAAGACGTCCAATAATCTTTACTCTCTGCTTCGTTTATTAATATGTTAATTTTTTCGGTGATGGTTTTTCAAAAAATCTTCACCGCTATTTCTGCTACTCACATTAAAAAAACTTACAAGCTTAAGCCTGCAAAGATGGCCACCATAATTCCTACAACTGTCCTTAATTTATCCCATTACAACCTCACTCCCGCCCAATCCCAAGTTCGATCTGCCTGTGATTGGGAATTACCAGAACATCATAGCCAATATGGAAGTCGGAATTCTGAAGATCCAAATGCTTGTTCCCCCAACATCACGGTATTTCATTTCCAACATTATAAAAAGAGGTTCTAGACTCAACGATAAGAAATTTAATATGAGCACATTAGAAATTAAAGCGTTGCAGCAATTAAAGAACAATAAAGACTTAATGACAGTTAATACTGATAAGGGAGATAAGGCAGTTGTCTTAATCTGCAATCAGTACAACGCTATGGGGAATGATTTTCTAAGTTCCACCGAAGGGGTGGAGTTTTTACCAACCATCAAAAATCTATTCTGAATTACATCAGAAAAGTTGCTAGAGATTTATTTAAAAATGCAATTATTTCTTCTGATTTACCCGATTTCATGTTATGTCGTGTTATGCTATGAATTTTCCCCAAAATTCATAAAAATAAGAATGGGCCAGGGTTTTATCCGGTGAGAACTATTGTCAAATGCAATTCGTCTGCTATTTTCCTTTTGTAATGGCACACACACAATAAGCTACTCAAGTTAGATATCACTTCTAATTTCTCTATTTCTAATAGTCAAGAATTAATTCATAGGATTAAGCTACTGCCATATCTTGATTCATATAGTTTCTTTTCTTTGGACGTGGAAGCTGTTCACGTCCATATCATTTGATCTCTTTCGAATATTATAATTATCACATTACTTCCCTCAGGAATAATAAACTACTACCTTTAATTCAAGCACTATTTCAAATACAATTTTTCGGTTTTAATAATTCCTTTTACAGACAATCCATCGGTTTGTTGATGGAACTTTCAGCCTCTGCTTTACTGGTGGAATTGTGTATGATCTTCATTGAAGATACTGCTTATCAAATTATCGATGTAGGTCAACTTCATATCCCGTTCTATTGCCACTATGTTAACGATCTGTTATTCTACACAAATGTCTCTATTCAACTTGGAGTAATGAATAAGGGACATTAATCCCAACATTAAATTTAACATTGAAATTGAAAACAATAATTCCATTCCATTTCTCGATGTTTTAATCAGTAGAAAAAAAATCTCATTTCATGAAGTTTACCTGAAACACACGTGTTGTGGTTTAACGCTTAATTACTATTCATCATGTCCGTTTTCCTTTAAAGTTAATATAGTCAACATGGCGGTAGGAAGGGCATTCCGACTTTCCAGTTTGCCCAGAATTTTTGATGCCGAAATGCAAAATATTTACTGTATCCTCCTTTCAAATGATTATCCTATCCAATTCCTTAATAAATACATTATCACAGCCATATATAATATTTACAATCCGCCTGTTAAAGTTTCAAAACATAACACTATTTACGTTTCAGTTCCGTTTCAAAATTCATGTTTCCTGCATTAGCTAAAATCTTACGTTCACACGGAATCTGTTTAACTGCCGCTATTAATATAGTTATCCTGTCCTCCACTATTAATAGCAGAACTCCAATGCAATTGGATAACCCTACGGGAGTCATTTATACCTTAAAATGTTTGTATAGGAGAAATCCGACAACCAGTCCAAAAGCGTACAGCATAAAACGCTTCTGCATTCCATACAGGGGACTTTAATTACTGAACAGCAATGCACGTTAGAAATACTGGACATCAGCTTGATACTCAAAATCCACTAATTTCTTGCTTATGAGAAGAATGATCTTTTGTGTAAACGTAAGGAGTCTCTCATTATTTTAATGGACTATAACTGTTACAATGACTGCATATCAGTCAAATCAATTTATTATTATGGTTTTCATAAAAAGGAAAGAGATAGGGACAGTGAGATTGATTGGTGTTTCCCCCTTTTTTTGTATTTATTTCTTCCCCCCGCCCTGTGTACATCTACATGTGTGTGTGTGTGTGTATCTCTTTCTCTCTGGTGTAAACTGTCTTTACGACAGGTTTCAATTGGACGTTCTCCATTTTCTTCTATCTGTGCATCTTCCTTCAATTGTTCATACTTTCTTCCCATTTTAACATCATCCAGCATTCCAATCCTTCTTCTTCCTCTTCCTCTCTTTCCCTCTATTATTCTTTGTTGTAGACAATTTCTTCGTAGCACATATCCTAACTAAGATGCTTTTCTGTTGCATATGGTTTCTAACAATTTTCTTTTTTCATCTATTCTTGTTAAAACCTTTCATCCATTTTATCTGTCATGCTCTGAGTAATCCATTTAGCTTCCTTTTCTTACAAGTTAGTCTTTTGTGCAACTCCAACTTCTTCTTCTAAAGCTTTCCGCATTGCATCTCTAATATTACTCCATTCTTCTGTAACTACCTCTCTCTGTCTTATATTTTCCAACTCTTCCTCAGCATATCTTGAATATGCTTCATTTTTCTCTTTATTCTTAAAATATGTATTGTGTGTGTATATATATATATATATATCGAAAACGCCAAACTCAAAGCGGCGGCTTCGAGTTTCGCAGTGCGTAGATTTCAATCAATCATTTGCAATTGTATGATAAAAAAGAGCAAAAGTCTTTGAATATTGCGTTTTTGTTTTTCTAAATTTTCTAAATTTTAGTTACGATTTTTAACACTGGTGCCGCTGATGACGTAAAGACACGATTGGTTTGTGTCTCCATAGAAACAGAATTTGAAAGTGGTATTAGCATTTTTCAAATTTCAGATTACTGTCCGGCTTTTTATGTTTACTAATATAAGTTAATTTTATTCTTATATTCTATACTTTCTAAATTTCTAAATTGCAAATGACTGATTGAAATCTTTGCACTGTGAAACTCGAAGCTGCCGCTTTGAGTTTGGCGTTTTCGATATTACGCCTAATTTTGAAGTTTATATGTTATTACTTCATATTAAGGTATTTATCTAATTTATTTATTTACTTATTACGTATATATTTAGCTCAAGGATTTTGCTCTTTTTCAAATTTCAGATTACTGTCCGGCTATAACACTACCTCCAAACAAGTAATTGGACACCCCTGCAAACGACGATATCGGCGGTTCTGAGATACATCACGACAGCTGCCGTTAAATATTGTAGTGATTTTTATAATTGTATCATAGTTTTATCGTTATTTTATCATTTGTATTTCTAGTTATTCCGTTTCTCTGTATTCTAATCTTTATTATTCAATTTCTCTGTAATTATCTGTTGATCTGTTTATTTTTGAATTTCAACGGTTGTGGCATCTTTTAATTCACTTTTATTTAAATCACAACGGTTTAAAAACCCGTTGTGATCACATGTCATTTAAAGCACCCAATCATTTTGTAAATGCCACAACCAATCAAATCCTTTTGTACATAGTCTATAAATACCGATGTTACCTGTAAATAAACGAACAGAGTCGAACAGAACAGACCCAGAGATGCAGATCCAACAAGTCTAAGCCTCCTTTACTTAATCACGAACCAGACACATTAAAACACACCACAATATCGTGTGGGAGACAACAAAGCCAACAGTTGCATGCAAGATGCCAAGTAGTTCGGAGATCTCCGATTTCGAGAAAGGGGTAATTGTCGGATATCACAGAAATGCTCGGCTTACATGGTGCAAAGAACGTAGACAGTGGACCGTTGAACAGTGGAAACAGGTTCTCTGGAGCGACGAATCAAGGTTCACCCTCTACCGTTCGGATGGCAGGGTCTAGGCTTGGCGTCTGCCTGGAGAACGCCTCCTGCCGGAATGTATTGTGCCAACAGTGAAGTTCGGTGGAGGTGGAGTTATGCTGTGGGGGTGTTTTTCCTGGTATGGCACGGGACCCTTGGTCGCAATTCCTGGAAGACTCAACACCGAGACCTACAGCACCATTTTGGATGACCATGCACTTCCTACGTTGTGGCATTTTTACGGGGTGGACGCATGTTACTTTCAGGATAACAATGCAACCTGTCATGTTGCGAGGTTTACCATAGCTTAGTATGGTGATAATGGGGTTAATCGACTGGACTGGTCTGCTCAGAGCCCGGACCTTAACCGTATCGAGCACCTCTGGGACGAGTTGGAGCATCGTCTTAAGGGGTGCCCCCTCCGTCCAAAATCGTGAAGGAACTGACCTCGTTTCTCCAAGCCGAGTGGAAGAAAATACCGCTCGCCGTCGTACAACGACTGGTTGAGAGTATGCTCCGGAGGGTCGCAGCTGTAATCACCGCTCATGGAGGCTCCACCAACTATTGACAGTGAATAAACTTCGTTTTCCTTGTCTATCACAGGTGTCCAATTACTTGTTGGGAGGTAGTGTGTGTATATATATATATATATATTAACCTTCTTTAACTACTGAGTGACATCATCACCAGAATAATCTAGAACTTGAGAATTTCTCCCATTTGATGTTCTTTTGTTGCTGTGTTTGAGTGCTTCCTCCCTCCGGTACCAGAAGGCGCTGCAAACCGTAGCACCTGACTCACGCAATTTCATTGGTCTTTCATTTGGCTTTTTCTGTATTTAGTCGCTTGCATCCTTTGAGATTTTTAGTTGCAAAAATCCAGTTAATCTGGATGAAACATGTTGTTCCCTTTTTAATGTGTTTGAGTTTTTTTATTCTAATTTGTGTGTTGGTTTCTGTCTTTAATTTAAAAGAAATTCTAGAAACCTAATAATGTTAAAGTTTTGAAATGATTTATTATGACAGTTGTTTTGCAGTCGTTGGATCTCGTCAGGTGTAGTTGCCCATTGTTCAATTCTTTAAGCATGTTTGATAAACATGACGAAAAGAAAATGTATTAAGTTTATTTTAGGAAAGATATTACTTTAAATTTTAAAAAAAAAATATTAATTCACAAAATTGACTCTCGTTAAACGACCAGCAGTTGAAAAAGAGCTCTTCTGGATTATTATAATATAACGACAAAGATAATCCAGATACTTCGAAGTAATTTCACTTTTTTTAGCTTCTATTTTTATTTTGTTATTAATGTCATGGTTGTCTCAAATGTAACATTAACTTCGTTATTTTATTATTATTCACTAATTTTACTGATAAATATATTTGATGGGTATAGTAAGCATTCGATAACCATTCTGTAATTCTGAGAGTACTTCCTGAAAGATATGAGAAAATTTGCTATTCATATTGTAATGTATAGTCTGCCCAAAGATGATAATGACAAGGAAAATTTTTAATAATATCAATTTTAAAATATGTCCAATACTTAAAATGAATTCATTGAATTTTTAGTCTAACCTTCGGAAATTCTTCCCCAGCCAATCACAGTTCCGAACGTTCCTAGATAATTTTTTCCTGGAGGAGGAAAACAGATTGGGCTAATGGTTTTTGAAAAAGTCACGTGATGATCTAATCGAACGATAGCAATGTCATTGATGCCTTTCTCTACCTTGAATCTTGGATGCATCATTATATGGTAAATCTTTCTTTTTGTCATGGAATACCGATCCAAGTAGTTATTAACACCTAAATAAACATGTAAATTCCTTAGCTTCTGTGTAATGCTGAAAGGAAAAGTAGATACAAAGAAAACTGTTAATTCGACATCGATAAAATGATGTAAAACTTCAAGTTTAAAGTAAAATTTTTCACTTTTCAATGGTGAAAAAAAAAGTTCATTGATTTTTGTAGTAAAAACAAACCTGTAGCCTACAATTCTTATAATTTGCATCGTTTTAAATCATTCGGGTGGCGAAGTAGACAGTGGCCATCTTAAATCACAAAAGACGCATTTGTAAGAATTTTGTTCCCTCACAATAGTCGATTCAATTTTGTCCAATTAACAGTATTTGGCACCTGTCCCACAACGTCTTGCGACAGTTGCCACTTCATTCATCAAAGGTCACCGTTTGGTATGGTTTCACTTCCACTTTCATCGTCGAACCTTTCTTTTTCGAAGAACTCGATCCTGAGGGTCCGTCACCTGCACAGTTACTGGCCAGCATTATGCATCTCTATTAGTCAACCAGGTGTTTCCCACAACGTCAATGACTGGATGCAACGTATTTCAGGCAAAATGGTGCTCCACCTCATACAGCCACTCTTGCTAAGGTGCTACAACGTTGATTCGGGCTACTTTTACCGACGTCAGAATCATCAGTCGGCATTTTCGTACAACGTGGCCAGCATGTTCACCGGACCTCAACCCTTGTGACCTTTGTCTGTAAGGGCATCTCAAAGCTTGTCTATCGTGAACACCTAGCCAACTTAGAGGAAATGAAGACCAGGATTACGCGCCATGTTCCTAACATTAAGAGTTACACTCAGGTGCTGTGGTTGAACAAGCGATATTGCGATTTCAGTAAGTTGACGTTACGGGGGGTGAAACCATATCGAAAATGTCCTTTGTAACACACAACGAATCATGTGATCGACTACAGTGTTGCAGTGGCATATATCGCACCAGCGGCAACTTCGAACGTATTTTGTTTTTGTTTTTGTACCAAACAAAATTCCGTGTTAAATATGAAGTCGTTCCGCTGATTTGTTTTGCAGTTACAGCCTTTCGAAATGTGAACTTTAATTATGAACACCTTGTTCTTGGTCGGTCTACCATCTACGTGACCATTACAGTTCTCATTGATTTACATTTTTTTTATTTTGTTTTTAGAGTTTTCAAAAGGGAAAATAAAAACGTTATTTACTTGGTAGTTTACCGCCTCTGTGTGGCTTTTGGTTAGTGTTCATTAGTAATGGGTTAATTTACTTTAAATTCCCAAACACGAACGCTAATACTTATTTGTGTGGTCGGTTCGCACCGAAGTGCGAGCTTCGTTGCCGAAGCATCCGTGCTCCAGGGAGCGCTAGTGTTCCCAAGACGGCGAACCCCTAGCAGACTCCCTAGAATTACAAGGGAAAGATACTGGGGTGGTTTCCCGTGGCCTTCCCCAGGACGCCATTAAGGAATGACGTCAGACCGAAGAGAAAGTGAAGAAGAGGCTACAACACAGGAAAGGAAATTTTTGAAACATCCATGCTCGCTACCGGGATTTGAACCCGGGCGCTGGCACATTGATCTCACGACAGACCGACGCCTGAGACCGCTCGACCACACCAGCGCGGCAATACTTATTTAGTGAATAATATATAAAATATATAAAAGAGAATATATAAAATCATTTTATTTAACTCTAATTTAAAATGAATTTAAATCGAAACTTTCGGATGATCAAATAAACAGAAATTAATTGTTTAACGTATTTATTGTTACAGTTCCTCATATCAGCTCCCGCTCTAACCAGTCGCCGTTTCTTCTGATTTCGACATCTTCAGAGTATTAATCGAACTTTCTGGAGGTCTTGGGTCCTTCTAGAATACAAATTCGGGAAAAGAAAGATACTGCCTATCTTATTTCAGTTAATTGTAGAATGTTTAAATGTTGTCTCCATGGTCGGACAATAAGATATTTTTGTAATAAAATGCATTAAAAAATATTTATTTTTATAATAAAAATATATAATTTTCCCTTACTTCTCTTTACTGAAAAAAAGATTACTAAACACATGAATAAATGTTTTTTCTTCAACATATAGCGTTTTCATACTTTACATATCTTAATCACTTTACGGATTAGCAAGCAGATCCTTCGTTTATCCAGACAGAGGTAGGATTCCTCAATGGAAGGATAAGAAGGACTACTATACTTATTAAAAGTTGTATATTACTTTTTCTTAAAAAAATGTAGTCATAAAGTCTTACTTGATAAAGCAATGAGCTGCAGTCACTACAAATAAATCAGCAATAAGAGTTCCACCACAAAAAGGAACGTAACCATCAAATCCAATTCCAACCTTTCAAGAGAAACAAAACAAAGCCTGTCAGATTAATTTAAAAGATAAATATTGAAATAATCTTAAAGTTAGAAGACAGAGAATTATCAATAAAAGCTTTTACTTATTAGAATAATGACTAAACATAAAAATCGATATTATTTATTACTGGTTTACATGCTGGTAGAAACTCGCAATATTTTTAATTTTTCATGTTAATGGTTAACCAGTTTGGCGAACATTTCTTTCTGATTGCTGAAGTACATGAACACGTATTTGAAAGGAGTTAATCCTTTTGTCGACTGACTTTCTTCATTAACTAACTTAGACATTCAAGAAAGTAATATTATAAGTGAATGTACCCGAGTACCTGAATATACTACTATGAGCCCTTACTTGCTGTGTTTTTCTTAAGAAAATTACGAAAATTAAGATTTGAATCAGTTTTAAGAGTCAACCTGAATACTTTTTCCCTTATTTTAATAAAAAAATAACAATACGAAGCAAACTGTATTGTTGCGTACTTTACAGGTTTGTACTGAAATACCAAAACACATCCAATCACGGTGACTGTTGCTTTACGCACTGAAGTTATTTAAATTTCAATAGAAAAATTGTAATTTCACGCGCAAAACTGATTTCTTAAGTAACATTACAGAAGCATAAATAAATTTTTCTCATCTAAAATAGTCTAATTTGCTAATCTATTCCTTATGTTTCGTCTCTTTTTAGGGCCAAAAAAAAAAGTTGGTTCTTTTGCACCAGAAACCATTACAAGGGGTCCTGGGTCCTGTCAAGTTTTCGCGTTTCCCGTTGACCAGAAATAAATCATTTTCATTTCTTTTTTTGAAAAACAAAATATGCATAGATATCGCTTGTTTTGCATTGATGTTTGTTTCCTAAACACTTAAAAGTAAGAGAGAAAACAAAGCACTAAAGTGGCCTTTCTTGAACTATTAGAACTGCTTTCAAACTGAAAAGAAAAACCATGATTAACATGCTGTAGTGGTTGGCTATTCTAAAAAGTCGATAGCAACAAGTTGTTTGAACTACGACTTCAGGTCATATGGTTTTTGACAGCAGCACTGATACATTTTATTGTAAAACAATTTTAGAACAGTTATAAAAAGAAACAAAAATAAGTTGACGTAGAAGAATCAGAATGTGTTCCAATGTCAGATCATTGGGATAGTAAATAACTGTAAATACCCTGTATATAAGGACAGATAAGTGGTTTTCTGGTATATTGAGTCAATTCTACTTTCTGCACGCTCAACAATCAGTTAAAGTTAAACCAAAAGCTTGCTATGAAAAAATTAATTAATTTGTTTGTTAGTGTAAATGCAGAGGTAATTAGAAAATTTTATTTTTTGTAAGTAAATAAACAAAACATTTAAAACATTTTTTGACCACAGAAGTTTTAAGTTTTAATATGAATTAATTTCACGATAGGCCACCTCAATAGCTTCATATTTGTTTCTTTAATTTTCCTGATTTTGGTAACATGTTTTTCCAAAAAAAAATAACCAGTCTACATAGTAACTCTTTGGTCCTAATGAAAAGGCAGCTTGATATGAACAATAAGTCATAATCTTAGTGCAGTTACGAACAATAAGTCTGCAGTTACGAACAAGACATCTAGAGTTACCAAATATAAGTATGCGGTTAGGAACAATAAGTCTGCAGTTAGGAACAATAAGTCTGCAGTTAGGAACAATAAGTCTTCATTTACGAATATTAAGTCTGCAGTTACGAACAATAGGTCTAAATTGAGGAACAATAAGTTCGCAATTACGAACAATTAGTCTGCAGTTAAGAACAATACGTCTAGAGTTACGAATAATAAGTCTGCAGTTATGAACAGTACGTCTAGAGTTGCGAACGATAAGTCTGCTGTTAGGAACAATAAGTCTGCAGTTATGAGCAATAAGTCTGCAGTTAGGAACAACCAAAGTTTGGGTTTTTTGAGAACTGTAAAAGAAATTGTTTCCAAATTGATAAACCTTATTCTTTTGATTTTTCAGTTAACAAAGTTCGAGGAACAAAAAACTCAATGACATCTTTTTTTAAACGGAACTTGGATTTCTAATTAAGTGGATCAGTGTTTATAATATTATTGTCAAAGTCGTCATAAAAAAAAGATAGCACGAAGAATAAATTCATTATTTTGATTATAATGTAGAGAATTGTTTATTAGTTTCAAGTTTCTTTAGAGGATGTCAAAGAGGTTAGTTTATACTATCAAGAACCATTCAATTGTTATTGGTGATGAGATACGATATATCATATAGTCTAGGTAATAAGCTACAATGAACAATCTGTCTAGAATATAAACGAATTCTGAAATTATTCAACAAAATTGCATATTTCTTACATGCCAAGGAAACTCACTACGTTGGGCTGGTTGCCCTCCTACTATTCGACCTCGTATACGATATTCCTTTCCACATTCTACAAAATAAATATTTCAAAATATAGTTCAAAGTGGTTAAAAAGTCACAACGATTAAGTAGTCATTCGTTTTTCGTTTTCTGTGTTTGAGGATGGGTTACTACTAAAATAAAACGGTCAAAGAAAACAAAACAAAAAAAGAAAACGGTGTTTTACAAAAAACTGTCAAGTTTTTGAAGCTTCCATTTTTCATGAAGTTACGTACAAGACAATTATTAAGTAAATGTACATAACAACTACACATCCTTATGAATAAATTAGAGTATTCCAATCTTTATCGTTTTTTTTTCAATGGAAAATTGCCATCTACATGCAAATATAAAATATGTATGTTTGAAACGTTTATATTTTAATAAAGATGTAAATGACATCTACGTCATCAATGGAATATTGTTTTAACGGTATTTATTACCTGTAAATTCATTTCTTTGATGAAATTCAGAATTTCCTCACAGCTATTCAAAAATTTTATTTTGCTTGAATTGTTCATCTCACAATCACCATATAGCTTCCTAATACTCAAAATTAAATTAAATTAAAATTAAGGAGCAAAATTAGAAGCTATTGAATAGTACGTAAATCTCCAAATTACTAAGTAATTTGCTGCCACAAAAAAACAAATAATCACATAAATGACTTAAAACATTAAAATGACAGTTGCGACTTGTACCGAGTTATCATTAGATTAATGTGAACTTTCAAATATGGAAAATCCTGATCACTTAGTTGATCCTGGAACTTAGTTGTATTTTGACACAGTGTAAAAATACACTGCAGAGTATTTTGACACAGTGGAAATGAGGAAATTTTACATTGAAAGGCCTGACGTTATAACGTATCCACTCAGATACTTTAAGACAGTTTTGCCAAAGGAAGATGCTCGATTACCTCAATGAGACTTAGATAAATACTCACCACAGGCAATAAAGACAATGATACAGTGATGAATGTGGCGCAGTGGCCGCGCGGAAAAGAGGAACTGATGCGATTGCTTTTGTGTCTTTCTCATTTGGAATAACAAAAAATTTTAAAAAAATGTGAATAATAATAATAATAATAATAATAATAATAGCACTAAAAAGATAGATTTAAGATGTAAAGAATAAATAAAATAAGAAATCGAAGATCGTGTTGTTTTTTTTTACTTTAATTTGTAGAATATGGACAGTATTAAAGTTCGGCTGCTTTGCAGTAGATGTTACTGAATATTTCTGGAAGTCGTAATCGACCGCCGAAACTTGAGGGAATTATAATCTAGGTTATTAATTTTTGTCTTTAAATAAGTAGTGATCATGTGATTAGACTCATTTACAGCTTGGTTATTTGGTAATGTACCAAGACACTCTTAAGGTGAGAGAAAAGACAGACTGGCGGAATCTAAAATTATTATTTCTTGAAAATTTAAGAAAACGTTCCTCCCAACATTTGGCAGCATATTATAATAAAGATCAATCTAAATCAATACTTTACATACATAATAAACAGTCCACACCCCCAATTTCAAGAAATAAATATTTTGAATTCTTCTAAGTCTCTCTTTTCTCTTACTTTGAGAGTGTCTTGCAACAATGCCCATAAACCAATTGTAAATGAGAGGTCTTTAATAAATACTTATTTAAAGACAAAAATTAATAACATAAATTAATCTGATGATACTCGCTACTGAGATGAAACTGGTTATATTTTAATCTTTTAACTTATTTATTTTTTTTTAGTTTTACTACTCAGCACTTCTACTTTGCAATTTATTATTCGTATATTCACTTACATTAAACTTAGGGATTCAATTTTTTTTTCTTTCTCTTACTACGATACAATATACTTATGCTCCAAAAACATAACTCAGTGAATCTTTAATTGTGTGCTTTTTTATCTGTACTTTTTCCGTACTAAATAATCTCACGCACATTGAATTTTCTCATTATGTGTATGTTTATTTTATAAATTAATTCTTTAAAAGCTAAGCGCTCTGCTAGCGAGATTGATTTTTATTCTTAATTTATATTTTTATGTTTTTTTTTTAACTGAAAGACAATTGTTCTGTTTATTTGTGCTTTGTTTATATTTCTTTTGATTCCACTGAGCTATTGAGTACTGGGTTAATTCAACTGGAGCGTGAAACAGTCTGTCTTGGATTCCTAGTATAACAATTCCAAAAATAGTTCAGTGAATCTTTAATTGTATGCATTTTTATCTTTACTTTTTCCTTACTAACATTCTCACGCACGTTAAACTTTCTCATTATATTTACGTTCTTTTCATTCTTTTGCTTTTCATTTATTCTACAAATGCTTCATGAAGTATTGAATCTTTTAATTTATGTACAAAATGAAAGAAAAAAAGCAATGATGTGTCTCAAGCTCAATTTAATAAACTTTTCATTCTCAGCTTATATCAGCCTACAACAGTTTAAAAGTGTTTCAAATAGCGTTTTAAACATATGCCTCCCAAAAAACACAGTTCCAAGATTTGCTTTAATGTCTTTATCAACCCTGGTTTACATATTCATTTTCGCTCCAACTTTACAAAAATCGTAATTTATCAGTTTTGATAATATATTTAAAAAAACAGAACGGTGGAAATTGAAATTAAGGAAATAAACTTACCACAGTCACTCCATCTGTCTTCTACACATTTCTTTAGAGACTTACATAGTTCCTTTCTGGTCATCATCCAAGCAGACTCCGTACCTTAAAAGAAAACTATTAAAATTTAAAACAAATACAAAATAAGAAACCTTTAAATTCACAATATTTATATTATAGACTTATACGAGACTTTCTAAAGGAAATGATAGGAAAAACTTAATTAATCTTAGTGCAAATGTAAAAATAATATTTACTATTAGTGTATAATAATAAAATTAAAATACTGTCAATTAGTAATTCGTAATTAATAGCCATAGTAACTTCAGTTCATCTATTAGCAAAATTTCAATTCATGCTACAAATTGAAAAGATATATAATAATGAAATTCTAATATGAGCAGATTTATTTATCGTATGTAACTATTTATATGAAATTAAATTTTCTGTCAAGTAGAATAGCAGTTTAAATGTGATGTATTCAGATAAATGAAGATTTAACATCCATTGAAGTAAGTTCCATTATAGTGATAGTTTTTCAGATATAAAGAAATAATGGACTTCATTCGTGAATCAAGATAATGTGAAATTCAAGTAGTGTTTTATTTTTCCACTAATCTCCAATTTCTTTCTGAGGTTTCATTTTAAGAGCTTTTTTTTTAAATCTAAGTAGCCACTTAATAATTTTCGAATAATTTACTTCTTGTTTAGCTGCCAAATCAATTGTCTTTTTAATTAAATTTCTAGCTCTTTGCGTAATTTTTGTTTCGCTTTTAACATTGAACAATCTCAGTGGCGTCAACTGGCGCCATCTAGTACTTAAATTTTGAACTACTGTTCTTTCTTCGATACCCCATAGATGTCAGGAGTGTATAGATCACTGTATATAAATGTATATTACAGAATTTTAGAGAAATAAAAAATTATTATAGGAAATTATCCTAACATTGACTAATCCCATCGTATAATTATTTTTTTTCAAAAATTTAATCTTAAGAAACCATTTATTTTTTAATTTACAAATAATAAATGTCGTAGGAGGAACTTTCTAAGATTTTTTTTTTTTTAATTTAAAAGTTGCGGATTAAAATAAAGAAAAGTGGAAACTCAATAATGAAATATTAGAATGTAGGAGCAACTTTCCAAATGTACTATTATTGCAAAATTTCATTTTAAGAGTTTCCACGTTTCTTTATTTTAATCTGCATTATACTTTAATTTTCTTTTATTTTAATTTTTAATTCACTATTAAATTAAAGAATATGAAATGAAGTTTATAGAACTTATCTTAATCGTGCATTATTTGAAATTGTAAAGACTTTTTATTTATAATAAATATTATAAAACATTTAATGATTTAAACATTAGGGGAGACCGGGGCCAAGTGGACCGTTGACTTTAGTAAATCGTGTATTCGCTAGAATGCGCCAAAAATCGGAATGAAGGTTGGTGCCACTGTGGCGCTGCTACCACAAAAGCGTCAGTGAATTCGGCTTATTAGTGACACTGAGGTGATCGATTGTTTTGTTTTTGTCCAGGTAAGTAAATGTTTAGTGTTGTTTTTACTTTAATATTGCTGTTCAGTGATGCATTGAATAACATTACCGTAATATTCATATTGAAGGTGGTAATCTAAAGATCATTTTAAGCTGTAGAATGAATTGAATACTTAAAGTAGTCGATAGTTACAACTGAAGGAAACGCCAAAAAGGCGATGGGGCAGAGTGGACCGAACGACACGGGGCACATTGGACCAGTGGTCCACTCTGCCCCGCTGTTTTTACAATAAAATATTTTGGCACTATACATTGTATTTTTTTTCTATATATTTATTAGGCCTATTATATTGTATTGTATTACATTATTACATACTATATTTTTTATATATTTTTTTATGTAGGCTATCATATATTATGTGTAGCCTATATTATTAAAGGATATTACCCCTTTAGTAATTCCTCTCAGCAAGTACCGTAATAGGGGAAGACTTCGCGCGAAGGCATCTTAATCTTCGAAAATAGCCAATTTACACATTTAACTGTTACTAAATTCTAATTAAAAACTATGCAAACTGTCACGTTGTGGAATTGGCAACATGACACGATTAAAATCTTGGTCTCTGAGGGAATATATTTTGATTTTTAATAATTGTATTGTTGTAATTATGTATTTGAATTTTTGTATTTGGTAAAGTCTTGTATATTGTTATTGTGATATTTCATGGTTAAATATTATTTTAATGGTTTGAGCTTATTTAGAAAACATAAATGAATCCACATAAAAAGAAAAACTTCGAAAAAACAGTTGTGCGTTGATTGAGTGATCACGTGGTTTTATCTGTTTCGTTTTCTCATGGGAACAAAAGGAGAAAAGTTAAGTACAACTCTGGCGGGAAAACTCAGATCAGTTGATGAATCTGAAACACACGGGCAAAAAGTACACCCAATGAGTCTAAACATTTCAGGAGAGGGAGCGTATTCTAACCCACACACAATTACATCCCACACAATTACATCCCTGGATTCAATGTACGCAGTGCAAGAGATGGGCCCATAGTTCCTGTGTAGCCAGTGATATTCGGGGTTTATTTTATGAATGCCTCAACTGCAAAGAAGATTTCTCTAGAGCGTAATAACGCCAGTAAAACCCCGTTATTACGCTCCCGCTTATAGCACTATCCCGTTCTTTACGCTCCTTTTGTACAGTCTCTGGAATTTTCTATATATCTCTGTATACTTTTACCCTCTTATAACGCTTCAAATCCCGCTTGTAGCGCTTTTTTTATATCGGAAATTTTGTATCGAAAAGAAATGTAACACTGTAAAGATTCTTTTTTTTCCCTGGTAGGAGGAAATCTTTGAACTCTGTGAAATGCGGGTCTGTGATACAGTTGTGCAAAATGTCGAAGCGGAAATCCCTTTCTATAAGTGAAAAATTGCAAATTCTCCGTAAGTACGACGAGAATTCTACAGAAGTCAGAAGGATTTCGCAGAATCTCTAGGAATTCCCTCGTCTAGTCTGCGAACAATAATGAAAAACAGGGATGCAATTACCGATACAGCGAAGGGTTGTTGCAAACGTAAAAAAGTAAAGTGTGTACTAAATCTGCTCCGAAAATATATTAGTGTTGCTCCTAGTGGTGTATCAATTGACGTTAATAGTTACCTGAACTGCATTGAAAATGTCTTAATTCATAACAGTAGCACACACACACACGGCAAACCACAATCAAAGATTTTTATTTCAATAGGAAATAAGCTCATATTTACACTAAATCTATTGCAGAATCAAGCATGACACCTGTAAAATGGTGTCCAAATCTTTCCCCATCAAATAAATCATTTCCCGTCTGTAGCGCTATCCCGCTTATTACGCTTGTAGGCCTTGGTCCCTTGACGAGCGTAATAACGGGGTTTTACTGTAATTAATTCAATGTAAACCTATTTGATATTATTCATTAAGACTTTCAACTGCATAATGATTATTTTAAATTTTCACTTGAATATGTAATACCTTAGCTAGTCTATGTTAAGTTAAACTTTATTTCATGATATCCTAAATGGCATGTTATTTTATATTCAATAAAAAACTTACTTTAAATGTTGTTATTCTTACCCGGATCAACGTGCCCCATGGGGTGGTCCAACCTGCCCCGTGGTCGGGGCAGGTTGGACCACTCTACCATTTTTGTTTTGCGAATTAATACCAATTTAATTTATAAAGATAATGAAATGAAATCAAGTATTTACATTCTTGAATAGTTTCCGATTCTGACAAAAAAAAAATGCAATGGAAAATCTCTTAACAAAAAAAAGAAAAAAATTCAACAAAAAAAAGTGGACCGCTCTGCCCCGGTCTCCCCTACTAGTTGACATCTTTAATAGTCAATATGGAATATTTATACATGTCTTTTTTTAATGCATGATTTAATTTGAATAATTCTTTTCTAGGATTATATGAATTGATAACAAAAATAATGCAGTTATTTATTTCTTTATTTCTTAGTTACAAATCCATTGGTGGAAGTAACCACTGGAACCACAGACACACTTTGTAGTCGATACATGTCTTGCAGTTCGACTGCAAATGGCTGGTATTTCCTCTTTTTCTTCGCAAAGGTAGAAGTAATATGGTCGGTATAAAAATATCAATAATAGTAGCAGTTTGTATTGAACACAAACCTTATCTATCCTACTGCCCGATCGGTGACAATAGGCGTGTTCCAGGGAACTTTGCTGTTTTGTTGCTCAGCACTTGTTCAGGTTTGCATTTATACTCAGGTGCTTCCTTTTCTTTAAGGCGATGTTGTTTGGCCAAGGCATTATGGCGACTTTGGAAACGTCGTTAAGACGATGTAAATACTCCTTTGGAGCGATTATTGGACAACCTCCTGAAATATGGTGGATCGACTCAATACTCTATTGGCAAAGCCTACATCTATCAGAGATGTTGGTTTTCAAGATATTTTTCATAGTCTCTTGTGCTAACAATCTGATTTTGAATAAATAAGATGAACCCTACAGTTTCTCCGAAAAGTCCATTTGCTCGCTGCCACTCAGTGGAATATTTGAGATCCACGTCCTCTGAAGCGAGTGCTGCAGCAAATCTTCCATGTTAAGTTTACTTGTTGTTTACTTGATCTGTTTGTGTTTTAACGTCTGCCATAGTGGCTTTTTGATGCAGTAGCAATGAGGTGTAATTCTGATCTTGTTGACCTATTACTTGATGGATGGGACTTTAATTTTTTTTTTAATGTTTACCAGTCCTATTAGATGTAATTACAGAATTACTCCTGTTTTGTAGGTGCTGGAAAGTTTACTGTGTGTCTTATCAAAAAAAAATATTAATGTTAAAGTATAGATTAGAAGTTTTTTACTATATTTTTATTGACTACATCATATATTAATTGGTTTTTGACTTCTCTAAAATTATTACAATTATAATTATTCCCATTTATTTGTCTAAATATTTTTGAGTAAGTATATTCATTTACACACTTAATGTTTATAGTAGGAATGTTGAAAATCTTCAACTAAGTCTTGTTTTATAAATGTACATACCGTATTACTTCTTTATCTCACTCCTTCTAGACATATTATTAATCATCATCATCTTCTCTATATCACAAAATAAATGTAAAATTAAAAATAAATTTAAAATACATTTATTTTCAAAGGAATTTTCGAAGAGACATTTCTTCTTCTCTTCTTCTTCAGCTACAATAATTTATAACAAATATGTGAAGTGAAATCGTGATAGTTATAACATTCCATTGTAGTAACTATCATTTTAACAATTCATCTCATCTATTCTTACCTTATTATTACATCGAGATTGTCTAATTAAATCTAATTTTCAATAACATTGCTAACCTCAACACCATTGTTTCTATTTATATTTCTATCTTTAGTATTTCGTATGTATAAACTTTCAATTGTTTTTCTTATTTTACAATCTTTCTCAATATATAAATTTTTAATTTCTTTATTAATGCAATGGGTTTTCCTGGAACAATGTTCTGCCATTTCTGATTTATCAAACAATTTGTTTCTAATGTAATATCCATGTTCCAGGGCCCTTTCTTTAATAGTTCTTTGCTCTCCCCTAGATAAAACTCGTCACAATACAAACATTCTATTTTGTATACTGTCCTCATTTCTCCTTTTTTGTCACTTTCATTAAGTTTTTTACAAAAAAAATTCTTTAATTTATTATTATAATTAAATCCAATATTAATGTTGAAATCTCTGCAAATTTTTTTCAATATTAAACTATTTTGATTAAGGTAAGGAATGAAAAACTTTTTCTTTTCTTTATCTTCATTTAATTCTTTAATTTTGAAAGTATTATATTTTTGGCTATTGGAATTAATGAATTTTTATTGTATCCATTTTTCTTTAGAATTATTTTCATGTTCTTGATTTCATTCTCGTAATCTTCTGTGCTAGATGATCTGTCAATTCTTCTTATACATTATTATTCTTCTTATTAATTATGTTTCTTTTGATATTTATATCGTGACCTGATTCAAAGTTTAAAATATGATCACTTTTAAAATTTTTTCTATAATGTTTTAGAGTTATTTTATTCTCCTTATTGATTAAACATAAATCTAGAAAATTTAATTCATGATCTAACTCTCTTTCCATTTTAAATTTGATTTCTTTGTTTCTTTTGTTTATGTCATTAAAGAATATATCAAATTGCCTTACTGATCCAAATCATATAATAAGTATGTCATCCGCAAAACGAAAATATTGCATATTATATTTTTTTGTTTTGATATGATTTGCTTTTAGCAATGTTTTTTCATTTCTGTTTTTGAGTTCATTTTGATTCTATATAAGTTACCATGAAAGTCCTGTTATTTTGATTTATGAAAGTCATTCCATCTTTCAAATCGCATATTTTCATTTTGAATTAGCTCTCTTCCTTTTTGAAGCCCCCGATTTCATCTTTTATTGCTTTCAGTCGGAAAGGATACCTCGTGGTTTCAGGAAGATTTTTCCGTATCACCTAATGTGGTTGCTGTTCCCAATTCTAATTCTTCACTGGAGAGTGTAAAGTATTTTGTTTTCTAATTTTGCTGTTCCTGCTATTTATTTGGATTGGCTTGCTTTCGCTATTTCTTCATTGTCTTCTGCACATATTTAATGCTATTTACCTACTCACGAACCACTAAACTCTTCATGTTTCAAGAGTTTTTACATTTAAGACAATGAATTTTGGATTTTTCGTACTTACTTCTTTCTGTTGTTTCTTCGCTGATCTGTAAACACACTTGAAAGTTGAATTACCAGTAAAAATCAAGAAGAGCGATGAAATGGAATGTGCAGTCGTTATACGCATGCTCTCTTTTTATCAATGATTCTCACTTGGTAACTTGGTGTAACTTGGTGCTGATAACAATATAATTCTTTAGAAATTTTTTTTATTCTGACAATCAGTTACCGAGATTCATCCATTACCAATTTCACAATTTTTGAATTGTGTTGTTTTTTAAATTGAATTCTTAAGAAACTATATACGATTTCATGATGTTGTTAGAAAAGGCTAAATCTACATCTTTAATTCGTTTTTACCAAAAATATCTGCCAGACAAATAGTTGAGCGCAGATCGTATTTCCTGAATCACATTTTTCAAGCAAAAATTTCAAAAGCATAAATTTTCTTAACGATTATGATGTTAACTTTAAACCAACGCTGATTTTTCAATGCATTTTTCAATGCGTTCCATTCACTATTCAATTGGATTTTTGTTGTATTTGATTTTCTTTTCTTTAGTCTTAAGTCTTGGAACACGAACGAAATTAATGAACCACAGCTAATTCTACTTTATTTGGAATTAAACCAGTAAATGCTTACAATGAACTTTAAAAAACCTTTCAGCTTTGAAATTTTACTTATTTTCTTAAGTATCGTAATACGTAAGTATAAATTTTTAAATTGTATGTGTAATTTTCTTGTAATAGAATATCAATGGAATCATTGACATTAGAACTGACGCCATGGTTATTGGAACTAATAGGATAAGAATCATATTGACCTTGGTCTTTAGTTACCACATATAGGATTCTCTAACTAATATCAGTGGAGAAAATAAAGATGATAATTTTAAGCGTGTGATTTCTTGAGTCTGTTTAAATATATACTGCATATTACAATAACAATATTAGGTTATGAAATTTAAAAATTCTGAAAATAGTCTTTAAAACCTTTGCATTCTTGCCAAGCATTTAACGTAAGATATGGTTACATCTCTAAATGGTAAGACTGGAGTTTGCGGTACCGGGTGTTTGGATTGCGCGTCGTGAAAACATGGCCATGTTGGAATTATTTTCAGAAACGGGAAACGATGTAGGAGCGACGTTTTTTGAAGGGGATAAATTTGTTTTCAAAAGTTAGGAACAGATACATCTTGCAGCTGACGTTGTCTCACTTAATCTAACCGAAACAAAACTGCAAAGGGGAATCCAGCAACCTAACATTAGCGATAAGAAGCCCATCAGCGCTGTATCCTTCCTACTCTTTCTGTTGGCTAGTACCATATTCTTCAGTCTAGCCCTCTAAATATATTTAGAATATTTTATATTTTCCTGTATCATTTCATCAACAACATCTGAAATTCAGTTTCATAATGCAAATGATATAAAGTTCGACGTTAATAAATACATCTTTAGCGTAGGTGTTAGAAATAGGAAAGTTGTTCGTGTCATTGATAAGACATAACTAGAAAGATGGTGCAAATTCTCACAAGAATAATTCTAGTCTACTAAAGTTATGAAGAAGTGATTATAATGAAAAAGTAAGTGGACTTGGACTTTACAATCGAGGTGTGTCGCATGCAATATCTCGCATGCAAAATCTACGGCTAGGTTGAGCATGCGCACGGACAGCTAGGGACATGTCTAGACACGTCTTCTAGTGTGGAGTAAGCGTAGCCGGAAGTATGGTGATGCAGCAGTCATTCGAAAGCACTCTGTAAGAGGTAGCGTCACACAGCAATGGATCAATAACACAACATTAAGTTCTGCTTCAAATTGATGAAAACGGCAACGAAGAGGCACGAAATATTGATCAAAGTGTACGGAAAGGACGCTGTGACCAGAAAATGTGTTTACGACTGGATTAAATGTTTTTGCAATGGTCAGGAATTGTTGGAACACCAGCCGCGATTGGGTCGGTCGTCGATAAGCAGAACTCCCGACATTATCGAGCGTGTGTGAAGGATGCTAGCAAGACAAAAATCTTAATGAAGCAGAAGCAGTTGGCATTAGCAAAGACACAGTGCGAATCATCATTCATGAAGATTTGGGTAAGCATAAGATTTGTTCACGATTTGTGCCGCACATCCTGACAGACAATCAAAAAGTAAGACGAATGGACACTTGTGGATATTTCATTAAAAGGTGTGACCAGGATCCGGTTCCATTGTCACAGGAGACGAGACGTGGTGTTACCAGTTTAATCCTGAATCGATGAGGCAATCAATGGGGTGGCAATCACCTTCGTCGCGACCCAAAAAAAAAGCTGCCTACAAAACTCCAAGGTTAAGACATTGTTTATCACATTATCGACAAAGATGGAATCATCCATAAGGAATTTGCTCCTGCAGGCAAACCGTGACTGCCGCATGCTATCTGGAAATTTTGAAACGTTAAACGTTTATTGACGTTTATTGAAGGCGTAAAGCTACAGTTTCACGAATATGGAAAATGAATTTTGCTGCACGACAACGCGCCTGCACACTCTACAATCCATGTGTGTCAGTTTTTGGCTCAGCGTGATGTTACTGTTTTGAATCATCCACCGTTCTCCCCTGATCTTGTTCCTGCTGATTTTTTTTTTGTTTCGTCGCCTTAAAGAGGAAATGAAGGGATTACGTTTTGCGGATGACTCGGAGATTCAAGACAGTGTGACATCAGCGCTGAAATCGGTTCCCAAACAAGACTATTCCAACAGTTTTCAGAAGCTTTACGAATATTGTCAATAGTGTATTGTGTATGATGGAGAATAATTCGAAGCCCAATAAAGGTAAATTCTATATATATTCTATTTTGTTGTTTTTCTTGTAATATTCACCAAACTCCTCGTATATTCCTTTGCTATTTGATATCACAGTTGAGATGTTAAAGTATAGAGTGGATTGGGTTGGATATTGCCTCAATATAAAGCTGTATTTGTCGAATTGTAAGGAACTGAATTAAAACAGGAACTTCACTCATTTACAACGGGGAGAGGAAGGATGTAACTGATAGAATTACAAAGTGATAAATGGAAAAGATCTTGATAGATTTCTGAGTTAGGAACAGAAGTCAATGACTGAGATTTAATGTTTGTGATTTGCAATGAGATATTAGAAGGGAGAAAAGATTAATCAAGAATTTGAGTTCTTCTGATTAGAATGTTTAAACAAGAAATCTCAGATATTCTTGAAAAAAAAATTCACTAATTTTATTTTTTATTTAATTTTATTTAAAACATTTGACTAAAGTAGATTTTAAAATAATAGTGATATTGTTTATTACTAAATGCTAAGTTACTGAATTTGCAAACTGAATCATTACATTTAATAAATACTTAAGCCACAAAATCATTTCTTGATTCCACATATTTCTTTTAAAAATAGCGAATGAAGGTAGTACCCCGTGGTGTAAAAAAGTGCCAGACTGTTTTAAAGCGGAACATCGATGTTCTTGTGGAAAGTCCCAAGATATGCTAGACGGTCGAATTGTGGGAGGGGAACCAGCTAAACCACATGAATTCCCTTGGCAGGTATCTCACTGGAAGCAATAATTATTAATTTCCTAATTTACTTATTTCTGGTCAAAATCAATGGTTCCCTTGATATGTATGTGAATTAGATGTGTGATTAAATACCGTGGCGGCGTGATCGTGCGGTCTTAGGTGACGGTCTGCCGTGATGCCAGTGTGTCGGTATCCGGGTTCAAATCCCGGTCGAGATCATGGATGTTTCAATTTCCTTTCCTGTGTTGTCAGCCTCTTCTTCACTTTCTCTTCGGTCTGACGTCATTCCGTAATGGCGTCCTGGAGAAGGCAACCGGAATCCACTCCAGTATCTGTTCCCTTGTATAGTTACGGCTTCTCCTAGGGGTCGCCCTTCGGGGGTCACTAGGGTTCCGTTGACTGGAACCAATCTTCGGATTGAACTACCATGGTATGTGTGAAGAAATATTGAATTCAAAACAGGTAAATCCAGAAAGAATTTGGCAGTGAATGAGACTGCTTTCTTAAATTTTAACTCCCTGTTGCTTAAAGGATAGAATATTAACATCAATACCATAAATTTATAAATACACGAAAGGTTAAGACTAGGTGTTTACTAAGTGAAAGCTCAAAATTATCATCAGGTGAGATTAGTCACCACTAAACATCAAGGTCTCAATGAATTTTCTATGCTCATTTAAATAAAACAAAGTAGTGATAGCGATTAGTAAACCAATCACAATGCATCGAAACGGCTTCTGATACGTGACTGAAGAAAATCCTTCAAAAATTAATACAAAACGCCTACTTATTAATAAGCGGAGTGAAAAGTCGGCTGCGTGCAAATTAAAATACATTTTAACATCTTCGACTAAATTAGAACCACTTCTATAAGAATTTAATCTCAAGCTCGTCTCACCTTCAAGAAGCACCACCAGGTATGGAACGTGTCTCGACCCAGTCTATTCTAACGTAAAAGTGACTCAATCTGTACTCACTATTTGTATGGAATAATCGTCATTCTTAGATCAAACCTTGTAATAGGGACTGATTTCAATAACTTTTGAATAATTTTCTTAATTCACGTATTTGAAGCCGTTGCGAAGCATTGTGATTGGTTTATTAATCGCTATCGCTACCTTGGAGCCTGATCAGCTAGTGAGATAAACTCTACGGCTCTGAACTACTCTTTGCAAGATCTTTTCAACGACACCCTCCTGGTTGCTGAGTTGATACTTTTCCACAGACAGTTAGACAAACCAGGGATGTAAGGCTTCACGGTATCAGAAGCTTAAAAAGGGTTTAAAAAGCATATGAATTTTCTTTATTTTATTTTTATTTTGTATTTCTTGTTCTTAGTTTAGATTTGTGGAGATACCACAAATCTTCTCATTTTTACCGTACTTTATATTTGTATAGAGAATATCCTTTTTCATCCACATATTTTTTTGTGGTCTTGATTATAATCGAAAGCATAAAGTTTACCTGATAGCTCTTTACCTTAAATATCATATTAAAAATAAAATAAATTCACGGGCTTTTTTAAAACCTTTTTTTTTATTTAAATGACATAAAATTAATTGAGGCTGGTAGAGGCCTGCTCTTGAATTTTATTTTATTTTATTTTTAATATGTTTTTCATATTTTTAGCTTAGATTTAGGTATCATATTTCTTGTTACTGTTATTTCTGTTCACCTGCTTCTTCAGACCTTGTTGTTTTATGATGACTGCTCTCAACTGATTATGATTGGGAAAAGCGAACTTATTTCTTCTGTAGCCTTCGTATTAATGACAATTGATTTATATTCTATATTTTTTTTCCGAAAACTGAAATTACAAATACAAACTTTCAATCACCGTCGTTTCTTGACTTCAATTGGAAATTATCCTGAAAATGCTTTCCACTTTTTTTTAATTGTTTAAATGATAGCGTTTTCAAATAATAAACATTCTAGATATATTCGTTTTACTTAGAAAAAGTACTTCAGATACAAATCTACAAAGATAAGGTTGTATCTTCATCCTATTTTCTTTGATTCCGTAGCTCTAAAATAAAGATAATGATCATGTGTTTATCAGGAGTAAACTAAATTTTGGAACAATGTTTATTAACCGAAATAGCCTGCATTTGCTGTCTTCTAACTAACCAGAAGATGTAAATTGATGACAAACGCATTAGGAAAAGACTTCTTTCATTCTCTTTGATCTGTAATTATTTTACATTCATAATGTATCTTTTCTTTCTTTAACATTTAAAGGAAACACAATGACAAAAAAACACAATAATTGAAGATAAGCTGCGCTAATTTTGGAATTTTGGAGCCTGGAATCAAAAACAAACTGTTTCCTAACTATCATCAACTTGATTCGCACAGTACTTATGGCTTAGTAAACAAAGAACAAGCATAAACAAAGTTAAAAAACATCAAAATACAAATTAAGAATATGAGTACCGGGTGATGATTGTTATGAAGCTTGAAACAGTGTGTTTTGATTCCAAGTTCAAAAATTTTAAAATAGCTCAGTGGTTCGTTAAATGACGTTCGTTTTGATCTTTCTTGTTTCTTATTAACATTCTTATGCACTTTACATTTTGTCCTTATGTGTATATTTATTTTATAAGCTAAGGGCAATGCTAGAGAGGATGACTTGACTGACCTTTGTATTCTTAACTAACTTGTGTCCGGAGTTTTAGAAAATAATAACTCAAGATTTTGTTTTTTAGGTTGGAATTGCATTTGAAGGAAAACGTCCCTTTTGTGGCGGAACGCTTATTTCCGAGTCATTTGTTGTATCTGCAGCTCATTGTTTAGATACGTAAGAATAACTGTTACTTTTATAAAATTAATATTACTAATATCATTAAGAGGATAACAACACTTGTTGCTTTTCTTGGCGTACTTACGATTTGACAAAACTTTAATAATTGTTATAGTCTTTTTGCATAATTTAATTGAATTTAGTTTATTTAGTTAGTTCCGATATGTTTTCCTCTTACATTGTAAGATTTTTTTTTAATGGATTTGTTTTATTTTCATTCAACTTTTCCAATCGTTAAACTTGTTCATGAGATTGCCCATGAGTGTTTTATGAGTGTTTTTAACACACTTTCATAATTTTATTTTCAATGAAATTTTTATTTGTTTTTGAAGGTTAATTAATTAATTGTGATAAAATATAATATATATTTTAGTGTTGTGGTTGGTAGACAATCCACAAGGAAAGTTCCATTGCCACATGCCTATTTGGAAAGTGCATTAGAAAAGATGTTTAAAGTGACGCTACTCTTGTTCTACACAATAGTGGCATCACCGGAGCATTGACTGCCGCAATCGTTCAAAAATACAGATGTAGTACGGATGGTGTTGCAGGTTTCCAGTATTCGTTGAATAAGTTCATCGACTGTATACTGTGCACGAGGCTCTTTACTTGATCGCAATAGAAAAAGTCAATCGGATTAAAATCCGGCGATCGTGGAGGCCAAGGACTTCTGAGCAAGGCAAACAACAATAAAACGACTGTAGAGCCGGAACGGTGCAAGATCTGACACACATTACTAAATGAAAACTGTTTGTTTTCGTACCATCTATCTACATTATTCTTCTGTACCATAAGTTCGGTAACACCGTGCATATATACATACGTATATTGGTCGAAATAATTAAGGGATAATCGGAAAAGAATAAATCAACATCACCCTTTTTCAGAGTTCTATTAACGAACAATATTGAATAAGTACATTCAAGAAGAATTACAGTCATGCTTTATGTAAAATAACAGAGCATTGGCATTATTAAGATCGACCACTATGATACGATATATTAGGATGAAATCGCAATAGTGAAGATGAAAACAGATATACATTTAACATCTTCCGTATGGTTGTATGGTCACCCCAGATCACAACAATAAAGCATCCACAAGATCCTAATGTCCAACAGCTGTTGTGGAATTCTGTCCCACACCTGGGAGACGGCCATCTGATGAAGCATCATAGTGCAATTTGTATCCAACTTCGATGAAATTTGAAATCTAGGGATTTTCGGGTCAAAAAATACAATACAACAATAATTTGTAACGATCACTTGATTTTTACCAACTGATAAAAATCCGAAATGATTTCAAAATTACAATTTCTTCCTTCACCATATCGTACACAAGTTTTTTTTTGTTTGTTTTTTGTTTGTTTACCACACGAAGCATGGGTATTTTGGTAGTAGATTATATTATCAACTTTAGTAAAACAATTCAGTGACACGTCTTGGTACCATCTGGATTATTTGTTCAAAATAAGAAATGAACAACCCGTCTGTATTGCAAGTAAATGACATCGATTTATTGTTAATAACTAATGTATTTCCAGTGTTTTCTGTCATGGACTCAATTGTCTTCAAATATAATCAGATAGAAATGAATTTCATCAATGTTGAAAACAGGTTTCTATTATATGCGGTAAAGAAATTGCTAAAACCGTTGGATATAAACCACTAAAAAGGGTTGGATATAAAGCAGTAACAGCCACAGATAATCCAGATTATGATTCTCCAATTTAATATAAACGATGCCAGAAAAGCAAGTCAAACTGCAAAAGAGACAATTTCTACATAAAAGTGTTACATATCCAAAGAAAAAAATGCTTCCATAGCACTACCTTTGGTTCTAATCCATCAAATAAGGGTTCGCGCTTTAGTTCAATGTCACGAACAGGATTTCTGAATTAGTATCTAATAGGGTGTCCCTTATTTTTCAAAGTTTTTATTTTTTAACGCATAGGTTCTAGTTTTTTTCTTTAGCCTCTAAAACACTCGGAAATAAATTTTTAGCTAATTTGGATAACGGCAACCCGTGCCGACATGCATCGAAACGCGTTCATACACTTTGCGCGCAAGGAGCAGCGCGCGCTCTCGGCTTTGTTATTCGCTCTTGGATTGTCGAGTAATTAACAAGTATTGTTTTACATTAAAAATATGGTGCTTGAATTACGAAGCAATAAAAAACGTATTTTCTTGGTTGGTGACATTAATCATCAAATAAAAGGTGCAAAGTTACCGTCTAATCGCCAAGTTCTTGCAGTTCTATTTTTTAATATTCGCGAAGTTAAATTGACTATCAGTGAAAGCGCAAATCTTGTTGTTCGAGTGTGTATTATATTCTGGGGAAAAAGCTTTTTAGAATACTAAAAAAAATAGAGCTATATCTAACTGTGTGAAAAAAACTTGTGGACCTTTTTCAAGCTTGGAAAGAGTTGCAAAAAAATTAAAAAAAAAAACAAGACTTTTATAAACAACGTGAGAAGGATTTTCAAAATAATTTAGATAATTTATTCGACATAGCACACGCTGATGCTTTGGAACGAATGAAAATAGAGGAAGACAAAATATTTTTACAATGTCAAAGAGAACCAGGACAACCAGGTTGTTTAGCGGGTGTAGACAAAAAGTTAGCGGAGAAAGAAGAACGAGTAAGACAGAGAAAGCTAAAAGAGAAAAAAAGGCTCGAGCGAATGTGTTCTGTGAGTTTGTCGACACCTCATACTGTGCAAGATTCTTTATATCCTCAAGAACAACAGGATCAATCTACCAGCTCTGATGAAAGTCTGGAGGAACCTTTGCCATTGACATCTCAACCCATCAGTTCTGGAACTATAACAAAAAGAGGAAGGAAAGACTTTATCACTCCTAAGTTAGTTGCAGCATTAGATAGATGTCAATTAAGCATAAGGGATTCTGTTTTTATACTTCAGGCTGCAATAGAAGCACTAGGTCTTAACTGTGATGATTTCCCAATTAACAAATCTTCTATTCAACGTATTCGTACACAGAGTAGAAAAGATAGAGCGGAATCGATAAAATTAGATTTCCAAAACAATATACTGAAGTAGTTACCCTTCACTGGGATGGAAAATTATTAACCGGATTGGACGTAAGAAGTCCCAAAGAAGAGCGCTTGCCAATCCTTATTTCATTCGCAGAGAAACAACAACTTCTTGCAGTACCAAGACTGGAGAGTTCTTCTGGCCAAGAACAAGCTAAAGTTTTGGCAAATGCTCTTTTTGATTGGAATATCGCTGACAAGATACAAATAATGTGCTGTGATACAACAGCATCTAACACGGGGCGTTTAA
Organism: Thereuonema tuberculata; assembly: GCA_023159025.1. Lineage (NCBI taxonomy): Eukaryota > Metazoa > Arthropoda > Chilopoda > Scutigeromorpha > Scutigeridae > Thereuonema > Thereuonema tuberculata. Next base: position 15,270,018 of record JAFIDM010002131.1, read on the forward strand.
ACGGAGCTTGTATATGTCTGGAACAAAAACTAGGGAAAGAATTGCTTCTATTTGCTTGCCGGCATCATGTGTATGAACTGGTCTTAAAATGTGTTTTGAAACAAAAATTCACCAAATCACTAATAGTCCTGATATTCGACTATTCAAAAAGTTTCGAAACAACTGGAAAAATGTGAATCCTACAGCTGTTGAAGCCTAAAACGACTTTGTTAAACAACATTTATTTTTTTCTGATACAATGATTGAAGGATTATTGACTTTCTACAATGAAGAATTGAAAAAATCTTCTATTTGTGACGATTACAGGGAACTCATCGAATTAGCTATTATTTTCTTAGGAGAAGACGATGGGAGAAAATTTAAAATTAGACCTCCAGGAGCAATGCACCAGGCAAGATGGATGGCGAGAGCTATTTACTCTTTAAAAATATGTTTGCTACAATCCCAGGTCAAAATGAGCACCAAAGATAAACGAGCACTGCAAGATGTTTGTTTGTTTATCGTGACTATGTATGTAAAACCCTGGCTTCAATGCAGTGTTGTAGTGAAGGCGCCAAATCAAGATTTGTGCTTTTTAAAAATGCTAAAAGAATACAAAACAGTGGACAAGTCGATCTCTCAAGAGGCTCTGAACAAGTTCAGCCAACATCTGTGGTACTTGTCTGAAGAAATTGCCGTTTAATCACTGTTTGATGACAAAGTTGAAGAAAAAGTTAAAGAAATGATAGTAGTAAATTTACAATGAGAGAGTTTATATGATTATGGAAAGAGATACGTTCCATCGAAAGAGGAGATATCTAATTATTTATGTGGTGAGTGGGAATACTTACATCATTTCGTTCGTATCACGTATTGTTTTTACGTGATAGATTTCAAACTGAAAATATGTCTTTATTTTATTCTTGCAGATAAATCATTAAATGATTTCGTGTCCGTCAAGAGTACCAATTTGTTTTCTCGGTTGAAAATTGATCAAGAATTCCTCCAGACACATGTTTCTACATGGCAAGAAGATGTTGGCTATTTGGAGGCAAAAAAGAAGGTTCTTTCTTTAAGATCTGTCAATGACACAGCTGAAAGAGCCGTCAAACTTATGCAAGATTACCATGGCTAACAATAACTGCAGAATAAGAACAGAAGCAATTCTTGCTACGTTATGTGCAAGAGCATAGATATTTCTATCCAGACCCTCAGAAGGAAATATCCTGCATGATAATTTTCTAATTTTCTTTTTTTTTTATTATTAATAAATATCTTACATTAACTTTAAACTTGATGTTTTATTTTATATTCTTATAAAATAAAAATATTTCAACTGATCTAGTTCAATGACAGAAAGCATTAAAAACACAGATTCTCTTAAACTTTAAAGCCCTGTCGGCACAGGTTAATATTAACTTAGGAAGATAAAATTTTGTAGTTGAGTTTGTCTATGTATATAGAAAAGAATTAGGGGGTATGCGTTTCAATATTAAAAAAAAAAAAAATTTCACCCATATAAGGGACACCCTAGTATCTAATGCAACCCGATTATTGTACATAATCATTTTCGTTAATCATAAATATTATATGTTCCTAGAGAATCCCGATAATGAAAACAGTAGTTCGTTCAATCCGCGTAACTGTGGACACCTATGTCAAATACTGACATATGAGAATGGCTTGGGATTTTCATATCAAATGAAAGGAGGGCAATTGCAGATCCAGAAACATCCGATAGATATGGCTTATAGTCTATTATACAAGAAAACGGCTTCTCTTCTATAGTATAGTCAACTTTGAAGTATTTGTAATTTACGAAGTAAGGTGCAAGTTGATGTCAACTTCATTGTGAACTGAAAGATGAAGTCTTTTGTTGCTGTTAATGTATATGTTATTAATAAAAGGTAATCATTTTCCATGTGGAACTGTATAGATGATATTAGTGCCAGTGATGTCACGTTACTCACAATAATTTGTTTGTTTTTTAATTTTTCTTTTTATTATCTGGATCCACAAACATAAAAGTAATGCTGGTGTGACAAGAAAAGCTTCTGAAATTAGTAGCTAAAATATTATAAAAGTAAAGGCTGCACTAGCTGTTGATTTGAAGGAAAACGGAACTGTCACGTTACTCACACTGATTTTCACAATGTACATCAGCAATGGGCTCCGTGCACCTGAAATTGTTTCTATCGCATATTTACACGAAGAAAGTACTGGCATCTGCTATGATTAAGATAAGAAACCTTCCTTGAGCAAGGATCTTCTCTTGCATTGATTCAAATAGAAGTTTCTGAAAATTATAAATGCTTCTATCAAGACCAAGTAGTTATTATGGTCAGAATCACAGTTTTCACTTGTTCCATAAAATACAATGAGGAACAACATAGTCTAGCCGTGGTATCTGACACTATGGATCATTCAAAGGTATCAAATTTTGTATTTACTGACAAAATCTTGCAATGCCTACCAGCTGATTACAGACATTACAATATGGAATGACCGATCTTCAAGCCAATTCAAAAGCTCCACTAGCTTTCTTAGAGAGGAGTCACAAAAAAATTCAAATCGAACTATTTTGCCACAAATCATGGCAAAGTTCTAGTTGAAGGCGTTGGTACTTACGTAAAAAAGAGGGCTCAGATTGGTAATGAAACGAAAGTTTATTGTACAGGAAGTGATCATTTATTGACACATGTACAAGTGCCCCATCAACAGTTCGGATGCTGACTAGTAGTAGCAAAGAAATTCAAGAATGCTGAAACTTTTTGTTACAGCTAAAGATCTCAAAGGTATCACACAGTCACGAAATTGACTTATTGAAAAAAAGTTCAAAGTCACCACTATCCAACATACGCCATTCAAGAGATTATTTAAGACTCGTAAGCATTGCATTGTGGGCCCGGTAGCCGAGTGGGTAAGGGCGCTTGGCTGCGGGTTGGAGGTGGCGGGTTCGCTTCCCGGCCTCGGCGGAGGACGGGAATTTATCCACGCTTCTTTCTCCTCCAAACGGGCCCTAGGGTCTACCCAGCCCTCTATAGAATGGGTACCGGGTTTCTTTCCCGGGAGTTAAAGGCGGGCGAGCGACGGGCCGACCCCCCGTCCTCAACTTTGTCCCGTAGGTTCTGAGCACTGGAGCCTACCCTCCAGCAGTATTGCGCGGTCCTCTGGGCCTGATCGCACCTTTAACCTTTAAGCATTGCATTAATGGTACTGCCTTGGAAGTAGGGAAGTGGTATGCAGTTTATCCACCTGAAACTGATTGGCATATTATTGGCTCATTGGCATATTACAGGGGCTATCTTAACCATACAAAACAAGATAGGGAATAGCGATTAGTAAACCAACCACAATGCTTCTGATACGTATAAGAAAATGTAACAGATTTTGCTTTAATTTCCTTATTATTTTAAATGTGATTGTTGCGAATGCAAAAGACGCGATTATTGTGATAGTTGTGAAGCTTTATTATAAATGTGATTGTTGCACATGCAAAAGACGCAATTGTTGCGATTGTTGTGATTGTTGCTAATGATACCTGTCCACAGACGGACGGACAAAGAGGGAATATTAGTCTTCTGATACTTGTAGCTGACATTTATGAATCAAACTCGCCCGTGCTTCAACCGTTTCCAGCCAATGAATGGATATTCAGGTATGATATTCCGTCAGAAGTATCAGCTCCCGCTGCAGTTTATGTAAAAAAACATAACTAACTAAAATTGTCAAATACTAACTATAATAGAGCCCATTAATTGTTTTCAGAAAATTCTGAAGCACAGTGGTCTTATATTTAAAACTCAAATTTTGTTAATCTTGGAAGCATTTCATTATGTCACATTACTCACACAATAGGTAAAGTTACTAACACTATGTTTTGAGCAGGTTATAGCAAGACTTTTGTAAAATCAAATTTCTTTTGAATTTCTTAAGGTAGAATATTTCATTAATTAAACATGTAATGTAACGATTTCAGTGTTTGGATTAAAAGATTGCAGGAAACCATGTGTTTGTAATCATATACAAATATGTGTGTCCATTGCGTGTCACATTAAATTCAGAACAAGATATAAAAATAATAAAACATTGCAGACTCAAACCGATCATGTCTGAAGAAAGCATACGTAAGGGAATACACTGCTACCGTAGGATAACGAGAAATAATGAGATATAATTGAGCTAAGATAAAGAAGGCCAAAAAAAGGCGTCAAATGTCACGTTACTCACGCGCGGATTGAGCGAGTTTCTGAAGCATTAATCATATGGGAAAAAAAGAGGTTAGAACGTTTTTGGAAATCATCGTTTAATAAGGCAATACTGCGTAGCCAAGAAAGAAAAATTAACACAAGAATGCTCAGTACACATTGTTAACATTCCAAAGTATTCTCCAAGATTGTCCACCTTACTTTGTTGTAAAAACTTGCTTGAACATAATATCTAGTCCGATTCTTCAACTCCAGTTATTATACATAAAATTTTGCTTTTTGTTTTAAGTTCCAATAACTTACAACATCAAACATTTGATCTAACAGGCGCTTGTGTGAATTTTAGCTGAGTACGAGCTCAAAAAAAAAATTAACGTAATATTATTGAGCTATCCATATTTTACAACAGAATCTAATAACGTATTTATTCGAAATTTATATTCTTTTTAAAAGTTTTTTAGTTAATTATTTAACTGTACAATAGGTATTTTACAAATATCAACAGCTTTAAGTTTCTATTCTTTTCACAGTGTCCAACATCTTTATTCGAAAATGACGATCTTATTGGGCGTTCATGATTATTCCAAGCTCACCACTGCTCACCGAAAACAAAAAATTGAATATTTGCAAATTCATCCAAAATATAATCCTGAAAATCACATCAATGATATAGCTTTGATTAAGATGAGCTCTCCCGTTGAATTTACTTCAACCATTAAGCCTATTTGTCTACCTCGCAGTGGAAAGGACTACATAGGAACATTTGCCACAGTTTCTGGCTGGGGAAGAATTTTTGACGGTAAGAAGAAAATAACTCAGAATTATATTTTAAAATAAACAGCATCTAACAGCTGAGTTTTATTTTTATATATGTAAAATGTGATATCTACTATGATTAAATTAACTAATAAATAAACAATTGCTAGAGCACGGTCAATATTTAAAGTAACTAACCATAATAGAAATCTAGATGAATATGTTTGCAGAGTGAGTAGATGTTTAAACTTGATATTCACAAAAGAATCATTCAGATATCAAAACACATTTATTAACAAGATAGTGGCCCTATACTAGTAATCATTACACAACTCTAAATGGCAAAAATGATTAACCAATAACTATTGTAAAATTCAGTAACTTTAAATTCAAGCAAGCATTAAAATTAATATTATATAACGAATTCGATTCGCTCAAGAAATGCTAAATTCAATCCAATAAATAAAAATAATAAGTTTCTATAATGTTTGCATTGACATTAGTTACAACATATGTTCGATTGAACTTATCAAAATAAAATCTAGTATTAATTCTATGTTTAAGCTTTCACTTCAGTGAGAATTCTTTAAATCAAATACTCACAATAACACTGAGTTTAATTATTATTCAACTAGACACTGAGAACATTATCTTTAAATTAGATTTCAATGTAAATTATGAACTCAGAATTAAATCATTGACATGCTTTTGAATTCCATCAAAATACTCATTTCATTATATTGAATTCACTGAAAATAATAACGATAAATTAACTTTATGTTTATCTAAAGTTTTCTAAAATGAATCCATTAAAATAATCACAAAACCAATATGATTACATTAGCTTTTACATTAAACATTCAACATATTATCATCAACTTTACAATTCGAATACAACACATTCGAATTCACGAATTGTCCGTTTAGAATGCTCAAAAAGCCAGTTCTTCAATCGTTGATAATCGGTGATGAAAGATAATATAAATCTCCCTACCTCGTCTTTGAAGTTCTAAGATGACAACAGAAATTTCATCTCTTGACAACCAAAGACAAACGGCGTTCGGACCATTTCCGTGTTCGTCGATTCATATTTCAGCATTCGACCATCAGAAAAGGTGTGTAAGACGCTCGATGATTTTTCCTACTATGATATCTCCAGTATACAATTATTATCCTAAATTGTATAAAGCTGAATTGATGTTAGCACCAGATCGGACTTGTTGCTTTAGCCGGTTTCCCAAGATCCACAAATAGGCCTTCATCTAACTGTTGAAGCCTTCTTCAATCTAGATTCCAAACCGTTGATGAAAATAGATGAACCGTACATCTATTCTCCCACTATCGGACAAGTACGAATTCCATTGCCAAATTCGTGGCAAACTTCCTGGGGTTTTTAACATCATCTTCCAGTGCCTCTTACTTCAGCACGACATCAGATCAGTTTTCATCGAAAAAAAAACTAACTGACGTCAAGCAGCGCCAACTACCGAGTAATTAGATCAAATTACATAACGACGCTTCTTACACATGATAACAAAAACAAATCATTCATATAATATCAAGAACATACGTGAAATAAAACAAAATGAAAGTACCATATTTTAATTACTTCCATATAAAAGAATTGTATTTATATAAACCTTAGTGTCAGTTTATATAATAACAATGTCTAGAAATTCTAGAATATCTAGAAACAATGTCTAGAAATTCTAGAATATCTAGAAACAATGTCTGGAAATTCTAGAATATCTAGAAATAACGGCTTAGAAATTTTCTGTCAAATTTTAAATTTCAAAAATTATTACAGGATATAGACTGCTTATGAACTAGAACACCGACAAATAGCGAGGCATGGCCTTTATTTAGCTTACAAATACATTTTCGCCACCGAGCAATACAAATAACGAATTGTAATCATCTTCCAAAAGCTTGAAAAAACAAATATAACAGATGTATCGCGATAAGCAGATTAAACGAATTAAAATGACGTCGATTTAGAGAAAAAGTCAGCGTTCGATCGTCGAAATAGGTCTATTAAGTACCCAGGTACAGGTTTCGGTTATAATTGAAAAGAATCGTTTATACTCTGTCCAAGGAACTGTGACCTCTTGAGAATTAACCCACTCACATCACGCCATCACGCCCACACGCGCGCCCATTCTACCTGTGGGCAATGGTTCTTCCCTTAGTCTCTATTGGGCCTTTTTCTACAAAACTACGTTTGTTTAAAACGTTACCTTTACTTAATTTTTATTACAATTTTTAAATTCTGCATATTATTCCTTGCAAAAAGATTCAAACACGGTGAAATTGTGATACTTCTAAGCATTTTAATGGTCGTTTATATTTTTTAACCCACTGACCATTAAAATGCTTAGAAGAATAAAAATTGGACAGTGCTTGGACTCTTTTTGCAAGGTATGATATGTAGAATTTAATAATTGTAATAAAAATTAAGTAAAGATAACAGTTAAAAAAATATAGTTTTGTAGAAAAAAGCCCAATAGAGACTCAGGGAAATACCATTGCCCAAATGAAGAATGGGCGCGCGTGTGGGCGTGCGGGTGGGAGAGTGGGTTAATTGTCCAGAGCTCACGGTTCTTTGGACAGAGTATAAGCGCAGCGAGAAGTCGATTAGATTGTTACCTGTATTTCTTTTTTCGGTAAATAATTATATATCGCTACTAAGTAAATTATTTAACATGCTTACGGTGTACTTATTATATAAAAATAATTCGGCCAACGCACACATTATATTCTACTAATATATAACTACATAACACTGCAATTGAATTGAATGAGTCTATTTAAGTGGAAACAGGTAGCCAAGCAATAATGGATCGGCTGTGGTTGGAGCAGACGGATTCAATCTCTGAACTCGGCGTAAATGGGGATTTCCACGCTAAATTCTCCTCCAGTTGGGTCGTAGGGTCTATCTCTGTCGAATGAATACCGGTTTCTTTCCCAGAGGTAAGACAGGCAATGTTGCGTTGGACTGATCTCTCGACCTCATCTCATTCCTAGGTCATGAAAAGTTGAGAGCCTTTTCTACAGTGTTCCCATGAGATATCAAGGACCCCAGTGGACTATAGTTATCTACCTACTTAAGTACAAAATTTATTAATTTTATTATTTATTAGAGTCAGTATGCCTATTATGAGACCCCAGAATGTACTAAGTGCTGCCGCCTGGGGACTGGAGCAATAAACAGTAGTCTAATGCATCATCCGTCAGCGGGAAGTCAGTCGAGTGTTTCCTAGCGCAAATAAAGGTTCTGTAATTTTTCCCCTGAATTTGTGCTCGTCGACTTTTTTGCACGTGTATTTTCATTGGCTGTTTTCACCTTTAAGATAAGACTCGTTTTGAAACTCTTAGTATCGGATAGATAGCTTTAAATGTATAATATAAACATGCCGGTTTGTTTTTAAGCTAACGTTAAGCCTAACCTAAAAAATTCGTTGGCGTGTATGACAACGCGGTCGTGCCTAATATGAGACCCCAAAGGATGCCTAATATGAGAAAGGGGTCTCATATTAGGTATTATTTTTTTTTTTCATCATGCAAAGCTTGTTTACATATTTTTTTTTAAATTTTTAGATGCCTTTCGAAACAAAACGCAAAAAATGGTATCCTGTAATGATGGTACGAGCTGTCAAAGCCGTAAGAAGTCGTGATATGGGCTACAAAAAAAGCTGCAAAATATTTTGAAGTTCCAAAAGGAACTCTGGAGCGTTATGTTAAGGATTCAGAAAAAATAGCTGAATCACTGGTAGACGTTAGTTTGTGAAGACGGCCTACTTCACCCCAACACATTGATGATTAGTTAGGAAAATACTGCATTGAGACGGATTCAAGGTTTTATGGCTTAAGAAGGAGGGATATTAAAAAAATGGCATTTCAGCTTGCTATGAAAAATGGTTTAAAGTATCCGTTTTCATCAGAAAAACAATGTGCTGGTGAAAAGTGATTAAAGGGATTTTTATAACGACACCCACAACTGTCACTAAAAAAACCTCAAGCAACATCGTTCGCAAGAATTAAGGGATTTAGCCCAAACAATGTGAAATTTTGGAATCTAAAAACGAAAAGTAAACAAAACCTGAACTAAACTTCAACTAATTCGTTTAAATGTCATTTTTCTTTTTTTACCTATTAGCGATGAAGATAAATGTTACCTAATTATTGTTTAAAGTTTTGTTTTCGACGAACTTTTCAGTAATTACAATTCATTTTTTTTAGTTATAGAAGAGGGTCTCATATTAGGACTACTTTTTTCAAACCCTCAAAATGTAACATTTGTGTTTAAAATTTCATACACGACAAAATGTAAAGTTGTTTTAATTTTCTGTCATTGTTATTTGTAGTAAAATGTATGCCTTAAAAGAATATCATTGGTACTGCAATTCCTCACTTATTTTCCTAGTTATAGATAAAAATAAAAAAGGGTCTCATATTCGGCACACTGACTCTACTTTTTATTACTTATTATTAAATGACGTTATATTAATGATCTTTAGTTTTGCGGAATTTAGAGTCAATGGATGTTCAAACAAATTATAAAAGCTTTCTTTGCTATCATGTAAATTAAATAGTGTAAGCAAAAATGTTCATATGTCAAATAATGAATAAAGACGCGTCTTTTATCCTCAACAAAGGCTCCTGAGACCATTCGCGGAACAGAAAGCAGTTGAGGCCGAAGTTCCTTCCCCTATCTCTAATCTTTTATCCCAAAGTAGAACTGTATCCCATTTGACAGAACGCGAGTTAAGTCCTAAGACTCGTCAGAAGGAGGAAAAACCAAGAAAACTCCCCAATCCCCTCCGGTTCCTCCTCATCTCCTCCAGGCCTCATCTAAGTCCCCTACCACATGATAAGATCATAGTAGTTCAGAATGATTGAACAAGTCCAAACTTGCCAGAAAGTGTTTAGCATTTCGAAGTAAAACTGATTTATGTGCATTTATGGCCAAATACTACTAAATATAAAACCAAAACATGCAAAAAAAAACTAAAAAAAAAACTCGAAAGGGCTGTCTGTTTGTTTTAAAGAAATTTAAATGATAAATTTACTTGTAAACCTTTGCTTAATAGCTAAACTTTCTGTCGACTTATGAAATGAGAAGAATATTAAACTAAAAGAGATATTAACGGACAACTACCTTGTAAGGTTCGTGAAGTCCGGTCGGCTTGGAGATGTTTGTGAACAAGCAAAGGATGCAAAAAATACTATTGTGTAAAGGGATGAAATAGACGTGATTGGCGATAAAGAAGGATGCAGGACCTTGAGGAAGATTTAAGAGTTCAGAAGTTAAGAACTGGGGAAGATAATACTTGGCGATTAGAGGAACAGTGCGATGGAGACCAACGCCCACCCGGGTTTTAGCTTCATGGAATATTAAACAAGAACAATGAATTTGATACATAAAGGTATTCTTTTTCGAGAAATTACAATACAAAACACAGTACAATGAAAGCAAATAACCGAATGTATTAAATGTAAGCTTTTGTTTTTTCCTTAATCAAATCTCTAATAGATTTATAAAGCTGCCTTGAAAATGGAATAATGTATTAATAGTTGATTAATATTGTGCTTTTTTTTTACTTTACTATTTAGGGGGTCCTTTTTCATCGGTTTTGATGAAAGTAGATATTCCGATTAGAGGAAAGCGTTTATGTCATGAATTCTTGCATAGTCATCATCCAATACCTACCTTACTATGTGGTTACTACGATAAGGGACAGAAAGATGCCTGTGAAGTAAATATAAGATTTTTCTGAAAAATTGAAGCCTGTTTATTTCAAGCTGAGATCCTAAGACGCTGTTTCGAGGTTCTCATCCAGGGCTAAGTTTTTGCTTGGTGAGTAGCCCTGGCTGAGGAGAGCCCAATAAGCTAGAAACAGTTTTCTCAGTGTCTCAGCTTGAAATAAACTCAAAAGGGGTTCCCATTTTTCATAAATATATGATTTGTTTTCTTGCTTCTTCATTTATTTTATTTTATTTTCATTGTTTGTGTTCAAATATCTTTTGAGGTAAGCGAAGGCTGCCCAAGATTTTGAATTCCACATTTTCTAATTTTTTTTTTATTTTGATTATTTTTAGTTACGAAATTTTCCTATTTTATTTTATTTCATTTAAATAAATGCAATCTAAGCAGTATCTGGCCGTGCCGGCGTGGTAGTGCGGTCTCAGGCGGCGGTGTGCCGGTACCCGGGTTCAAATCCCGGTCGAAAGCAGGGATGTTTCAAATTTCCTTTCCTGTGTTTGTCAGCCTCTTCTAGGCTTTCTCTTCGGGTCTGACGTCATTCCATAATGGCGTCCTGAGGTAAGGCAACGGGAAACCACCTCAGTATCTTTCCCTACAAATTCTCGGGAGTCTGCTAAGGGTTCGCTATATTGGGAACACTAGCGCTCCCTGGAACACGGATGCTTCGCTACGAACCTCTAGCTTCGTAGCGAACCGTACCACAAAAAAAAGCAGTACCGGTATCTGATGTATAAATAAGATAAATAAAATAAGCAGTAGTTAGTAATAGTATAATATAGGAGGGGGTGTCACCAATACTCTATATTTCCTATCGGAACATTATCGCAACTTCGTTTGAAATAATGAGTAGAGTGCTTCGTTTGTTGAACAAAACACTTACCGAGAATTAAACATAATAACTTCAACTAAAGAATAATAACTTTCAAATATCAAATTTCGAAGCAGTGTGACATAATTGTTGGTTAATATATAGTTATTTAGTTTTCTACAATCCTACTTCTGCAATGATGAAATTTCAATACGTCAGTTTGGTCCCTTGCTGTTGGAGAGTGACTTTTGAGTTAACCAATCAGAAGCTCTCGACATCGGTTGCTAGGTGATCTATGGAAGTCCGAACCTCAATAATGTGTATAAAAATATTTTTTTTTATTTTAATAATTCTGCTAAAATTCAGAAAACCCTGAGGTGAGCTTACTTATAGTCTTAAAAATGCGTTCTGATATTTTTTTTTTTATAATTTTTTTGGTCTTTTCTCAAAGCAAGACCAAAATAAACACCCGCTTGGTTGTATCTAATTTTAATGCTAAAATCCTAGCAACGGAGCCTAACAACAGCTTTTTGAACTGGAACATAGATTGTGAAGATATCACTTAAACAGTTCATTCTCTCTTGCTGCAGCGTTGACGTCATTTGCGCCAGCCAATAGTAGCAGTTTTCGCTATAGAACTGACTTTCTATCTTGAATAATCTTTGTTATAACATGTCGTATGTAGTAATTATTTCGAAAATAGACGCAAATAAGAAAAATGGAACTAACAGAATACGTAGCTTGAGAAAATAGATAATTAAAATATTAGTACTTAGTAATTATGTATTTGTGAAATAGTAAGTGAACATGAACATTTCTTAAGTACTAATAATCCAGAAACTGCAATTATTCATAAAAATAGTCAAATAGTCCTTGAAAAAATATAGGCCTATATGTAATTTTTTTATAAGCAAAATAATTACACAGTTTGGCATCTCAGTGTCTGCTTATTTACCTTTTTCATTACAATGCAAGAAGTACCATCTGAAATTGCATTGTGTAATATAGCATAAAAATTCCATAGTTGTCAAATTAATATAAGTTTTCCAAAAAAAATTGCTGCAAAAAAATTGTTTTAAAATTTTATTGCTTTCAAAATATAAATGATAATATTAGAAAGATGTTCTTAGAAGCATTATTGTTCTTTTTATTTTTTAATTTGCTAAAATTTTAATTTTTGATTTAATCTTAAACCTTTCAGGGTGATTCTGGTTCTGGTATGATAGTCAAAGACTCTGGACGTTGGTTCTTTATTGGTTTAGTGTCTTTTAGTCTTGGATGTGCTGAACCAATGACACCAGCTTATTACACAAGAATCGATTTCTATTATGAATGGATTCTCTACCATACTGAAGGCGGATATTTTTGTGACCCTAAAGCAGAAAAAAGAAAGAGAAGATATAAATCATAAAGATCGCAAAATAAGCAGAAAAAAAAAACGCAGATCAATTAGTCTTGTAGTATCTTCCATTCATTTTCTCTTAAAATTTGAGTTAAATCCAAAAACAGGAATCAGATTATTTCATTGCTCAGATTATCTTTATTAGATATGAAAATTCTAAGAAAAAGTAAGAAATTAAAACAAACAAAAAAAGGACTTCTATTTTAATGATTTTTTATTCAATTGACAAAAAAATACAACATTCAATCCTCATTAACTCTTTCTCCACTTGTAGTGGTTTGAAATCCATTTATCTTCACATGTTCTTGTTGCTGTAATTGAATATTTAAGTTGTCATTGACATCCTTTACAATTTATTATCTACAATAAAATGTACTTAGTTTTTTTCTTACAAGTCATTCTTGATTATGGATATTACGAGAATTTTGTTACCTAAATACGTAGAATCAATGAAGGTGTTAATATCTAGTATTTAATCTAAATTGTATTAATTAGAATTATAAATTTAAAAAAAAATTGTTTTGTTGTTGATTTTCTATAAATTAACTTCATTGCAAAGAAATTCGACACTTAAAAAAATGTTCCAAATCCTAGAGTGTGCAAAATTATATTTACGTATCAAACACGAATAAAATAATATAACAATTTAAATTTATAATCTTTCGAACCTTTGATTTTTGAGGATTTCCATTTAGATTTATAGTAACGAAGACTTTTTAAATAAATAATCGTAAAAAATGAAGGTATATCGAGAGGTTTAGGAAATCGTATATAAAGCTATTTTGAGTGTATTTTAGAACATACAGAGATTAAAAAACATAACTCTACACTAATCGGAACAGATTATAAAATAATAGAAAGATAATTCAAAATATTTGTAGGCGTCCCTCGCTTATTCGGCAGTTTATTCGACCAGCGCACTGTTGATAAAACAGTGGGAATAGTCGAAACAGGATTGTTGATGCAGTTACGCCGATAAACGTAACTACAGTCCTCCAAATGAGAGTTGGCCGCCCTGATTTTGTGAGATCTGCGCATGTAGCATCGATTAGTCTGGTCGGGCACTTCCGTCTGATCTTCTGACAGAAATCCGCCATTCTGCTAATCGCTGATTACTTATCAAAAGGGAATTGTATTTATAAATCATTAAAATATTTATTATTAGTGATTAGTATTGAAATAATGCTAAATGTTAGAAGTTTTATTTTGCATTATCAACATGTCAGCGGAGAAAAATTGCGTGGAAGCACTCTTCGTCGTCAAGCAAGAGAAATACTTGCCTCTGTGAAGGCAACAAAAAACCTAATATACTTTCAAAACCTAAAATCTAAGAGACATAATTTATAAATGAAATTCTCTAAATAAACAAGTATTTTTCTAAATTAGAACTTCTCGGATAATTAAACGTTAGCCTATTATAAATTAACTATACTTTCTCAGTGAAAACAGACGCCGTCGTCCATTTTGACAGGAAAACATAATTGATCAGCTACCGGAAGGGCTGCGCAGTTCAAACTTCCGCCGGCCAACTCTCATTTGGAGGACTTTAATGCGGTGTACATCAAATGATAACGGGCGAGAAAACTAACACATTGCAGAGCATATACCTATACTATACATATATATGTAAGAGATGCTGAAAAACTCTGTACAAAATTTTATGGAAGATCGGGAATACCAAGACAAACGTTTCTCGTTACTGAAAGTATGTTCACTAACATATATATATGTTAGATAGATATGTTAGCTATACTAATAGATATGTATTGACATGCCACAGCGAACAGGCGGAAATGACTGAAGATCACAATGTTTTATGATGCAATCACAACAATATCTGTACGTGAGGAGTAAAAAATATGTTCTAAGAGTCATATGACTACGCTTCGCATGGTCCCGAAGTACGTTAGTGTAGTTTGTCTAGTCTGATGGAAGCGGAAAAGAATATAGATGTCGGCATCATGAAATCTTACACGTTATTTTCGAGCCTGCCTCGATTTCTTCTTCTGGAAACACATGAAGACCGTCGTGTAGGAGACTCCCATTGACTCTGAAGAAGACCTCGCCGCAAACAATCGCTGTCGCAGCTTCAACTCTTCGTGAAATGCCAGGAATGTTCGGCAATCAATGCTTCATCACCCATGTTTACAAATTTAACTAGATTGTATAACCACTACATACATATAATTAAACATTATTAGTTAATTTTAATCTTTGATAACCCAATCAATTCACTGTAATTATCTATGGATAAAAAATATATACATAATTTTTATCATGACAAAAACAAGATGCCCTTAAAAAAATAGTGTGATCATGATGAAATACGAATGTTCAAAGAGGACGGAAAGAAAATGACGCCAGAAAACTGAGCTGAATGCAGCTGTTTATTTCGGGATAACAGGCTCGGAATCGGTACATGTTAGAATGTTGTCGAACCGTGGAATCAACTAATGTCAGACCTCTTGCAGTGTTCCAACGATGTGCTAACACTAGAAAACAACCTGAACAGTCCGTCTCTGCCATGCGGATGAGGTTTCACATGTTGTGGTCCATTTCCGGATTTTCGATTGGTCCTGTTCTCGTCAGTCCACTGCTTCCACACTCGCTGTCGTGGCATTATGCCCGTATGAGCAGCAATTTCGCAGTATGAAGATCCTAGTTCACGCAAGCCGTTGAAAATCCGTAACTCCGTAGCTTCCTTATAATGCGCCCTTTAACTTCGACGAGGCATACTGACTCCAGTAGGCACCTGTATAGCTCACTGACGATGAAAACTACTTTATGCTGGATCTACAACAGTCCTCTGCTTTTACACGACCGTTCAGAGGGCGCTGCTGAATCTAGGCAAGCGCAATCATTTCCAAATTTTAATCATCTGCATACCCTGCTTTATAATTCCTGTAAGTTTCACTTCGTTACATGTTTTCTTCATGACGTTGCAGTTTTCTCAAATATGAGTGTATACATACACAGTCTGGCCACTTTATTAGATACCCCAAATGCTGTGTGTCTCACAACAACTCTTCAAGCCGGTGGGGGCAGTGTCATGGTGTGAGGGATGTTTTCCTGGCATACATTGGGTCCATTGATACCTCTGGAGGCACGTCAGGATGCTAGAGCATACCTAAACAACGTAGCTGACCAAGTGCAACCGTACATGTTAACAGTTAATCCTCATGCAGATGGATACTTCCAGAAGGATAATGCGCCGGTGCATAAAGCCCGCATCACAATAGGATGGTTTGAGGACCATGACGATGATTTTTCCTTGCTACACTGGCTCCTTCAGTCCCCGATCTCATCACGATTGAAAATTTCTTGGATGTGTTGGAATGAGATGTTCGCTCCCTCAAATCTTCAGGAACTGCGTGATATTCATGTCTGCATGGTACACAATACTTCAGCGACGTTTTCAGATCTTGTGGAATCCAGCCTCGACGAGGCTGTTTTGAGAACTACAGGAGGCTCAGCACGCTACCAGTTAGGTGTAACTAACAAAGTGGCCGGACAGTGTATATACACATACATATACACAAGGTGATTGCAAAAGATGGGTCAAAAATTTAGCCTTAGGTTTTACTCATGAAACCAAACAAAAGAAGTTCTTATAAACATGGGTCCGGAAATGAATAGTTTCCGAGAAAAACGTCTTGTATCATTATTCAATACAGGTGTGTTTGTTTCTTGTTTTGTTTTCTTGGCACAATATGATGCGACAAAACATATTGAAAATATTCATAAAATGAACCACAAACAAGCAAAATAGGGAACGACTTATTTAATAAACGGTGTTGTAAACCAAAAACAAGCAATTAATGGATCTAGAAATGAATAGTTTTCGCGCAAAACGTAGTTTGCAGTAAACATTGTATTGTTATAAGAGTCAACACAAATAAACGGAACGACGTGGAATTCATCGTAATAAATGTTCGAAACGTGTTCCGTTGGCTTCCACGCATCCTTGCAGTGATGAAAGAATTCTCTCACAAATCACTATTCATTTCCGGACACATGTTTATAGGAACTTTTTTTTGTTTGATTTAATGGGTAAAACCTACTGCTCAATTTTTGATCCACTATATATCACCCTCTATATATCTATGTATGTAATAGATAGACAATTAAATAGATTCTAATCCAAACCTATATCCAACATCAATAATGGAATGAATGCTTTGTGATGTGATTGATATTCATTTGTTTTAATATATTATTTTAAATTAGAATTATAATAACCTACTAGAATTTTCAAGAATCTATAATTTTAAGGAAGAATTCCTGAATCTATTTGATGAATTATTACAATGATGAAACAAATATTGATTTGTTCTAATTCATTTTGCACTGTTTTTATTTATTTTTTTGTTTTGTGATACTAATCTAAAGTTACTGACTACAATATTGTACTATTAGCAATAATGATAATAGTAAAGTATTAATAAAAATTATTCATAATATCTACAGTAAATTGTTTTTATTTAGATAAACTCCTATAAAATGATTTTGTTTCCTATAAGTTCATTTAGGAATCTTCTCAAGAAAAGCATCTTTCTTTCCCTGTGAATTTCTGCCATTTGCTTCAGCTCCAAATCGCTCAAGAAGAAATTTCATTCGCTCATGAAGAAATAAATATTAGAAATTTAATGCAAAGTTAAGAGTTTTATTGATTTTAAAGATATAAAACTTACTATTTATATATTTTTATAACATCTTTATGATACTGATCCTGAATCAGTAGTAAATCGATCTCTCGAATGAAAACCTGCAATGAAAAAAATAAATTCCTATCATTCTAATTTTCAAGTAATTGATTTCGAATATTTTAGTAAAGTTTCATTTCCAATTAAGTTTTACCAATTTTAACATTTATTATCAACGTTGGTCTTTCCAAATAAGAATACAAAAAGTATAAACTTCTAATATTTTCATTGATTATTTACTTATTATAGTTTTAGTGACAGTTTTCAGTGAAAACCAATGAATACCGATTTGGTATTCATTACATTCATTTGGAATGATTACAGATTTGGTGTTCAATTTCAAATTAACAGTGTACAAATCTTTCTTGAGTGAATGAAAAGACGTCGTAGAACTAAGAATGATTCTAGATTTCTATTGTAACTCTGTATTTCCAAAATCTAATAAAGGAGTTCCTCTACTTGATCAAAAGATTGTAAAAAGCTTTTGCCAGAACAGTTTTCGTAGCAATCAAACCCTTATGATTCGTACAATACGGAGTTGTAAAGTTTTCCTCTTCCACACCTGATTCGAACGAAATCAATGAATTTAATAATTTTTCAGTGGACGATTATGTAACAATCAAATTGATTTCTGCCTCTTGATGCTGGCTACGTCCAACGCTATAACATCACTGAAATTTCAACTATTGTAGGCTCCAATAGACGATATACTGATTTATGAATTGTTTTTTAAGCGAACACAATTATGCTTATAACATTCCAAACTTAAACTATGCTGATTATATTCAACAAGAGTAAAATAAAATCTGTGTTTTGTAGGTATTCTACAGCCAGTTGTGTTTGTGTTAAAAAAAAAATGTGGAAATTGAGAAACTCTGATGTTTAGTTTCTTCTTACTTTTCTTCTTTGTTTATAAACAGTTGTGAGCGGAAATAGTGAGGTAAACATAAGTTATAAGAGAGAAATCTGCAGCTTAATTAATCTTCAACACATTTTCCAAATATCCTTCATTCATACGGGAAGGACCAATCAAGTGACTGAAAACAATTCCGTGATAATAATAACTTCTTTATTACATGATTGAAAAAAAAGAAATGTAAAAATTGCTATGGTGACTGACTAACCAAGTACGTTAGAAAGTACACCAGAATGTAAATATCTTGGAGTATATAGTTGTGTTACAAAGTACCTAGCATATGTGTGTGTGTGTGCTTTATATTTTGCTTTAACTCACAAAGAGTTTAATCCTTGACATCTACACATATATGAAAGTCGAAGTGTGTATATTTATATATTCTCTATAATTTTACATCGTTAGATGATCGGAACTAAATTTTGCATCGATACTCTCTACTTCTTCTTCTTTAGGTGCCTTCTCTCACAGAGAGGTCGGCGATCAACAGGTACCACAGTTCTCTATCTCTTGAAACATGTATGATGTCCTGAGCATCAAGTCCAGTCCAATCACGCAGATCATCCATCCATCTTCTTCTTCTTCTCCCAACACTTCTCTTCCCTTCTATCTTTCCCTCAAGGTTCAATTTAAGTATCTCATATTTTACATCTCTCTGTTACATCTCTCTGTATGTGCCACAATAGGCAAGTTTTCTTTGGTGTATAAGTTTGACGATAATTCTCTTGTAGTTACCAAAATGAAGTACTCTTTCATTTGATGTCCTGCTGGTCCAACTTATCTTTAACATTCTTCTTAATGACCACATTTCAAATGCCTCCAATCTTTGTTTAATTCCCTTTTTGAGAGTCCATGATTCACATCCGAATAAAAGGATTGGCCAAATATAACATTTCCACACCCTTTTCCTTAGTCCGAGGTTGAGTTCTTTTGGCATAATACTGATTTCATTTCATTAAATTTTAATTTTGCTTGTATAATTCTGTTTTTTATATCTTTATCTTGGTCATTATCTGAATAAAAATGCCTATCCAGATAGCGAAAGTTATTGACTTGTTCTAAATCTCTGCCATCACATTTAATCTTCATTTGGATCTGGGTTGTGTTGATGCACATTGTTTTGGTCTTTTTTTGTATTCAACTTGAGTCCCATTTCCTTGCTTTTATTAACAATTGCATTAATGAGGTTTTGGAGGTCTGTGGAAGATGTTGCTATCAGCTCGGTATCGTCAGCATATCTTAAATTATTTATTGTTATTTATTGATAAATAAATAAATTGCAATTTTCCCTTCAAGTGAATTATTTCATCTCCAGTTCCTTGCCTTTCAACGTGTTTATCTGGCAAACCATAGAAGAATCCCTTTTTTGTGTCCTTTTGACCTCGAACCACCCCTTTTCTAAATCACAGACGGGGGGGGGGGTTCAACTAGCGACAGCATCATCAACTGTCACTTGGCCAAGGAGATTGAACTTCTCTCAGTTGATAGAATTGTGGGTGCTGATTTTAAAACTGTTAAACTCTACAGGACAGATAGAGTTTTGCCACTTGCTACGATGAGTGATGAAAGCATCCCCATCAATCCTACGGCTATTTTTCAAAAATCACAATTGTTAAACAATCTGATGAAGAACTTGAACTGTGCCCTTATCCGCTGCCTCTTTTTGACGACTATGGCATGAGAAAAGGAACCAAGTCTGCTTTTTACAAAGCATTCACACCAACTGCCCAGGAAAATCTCCAAGGGTGTGTGTACGTCATAGATGCAGGATACTTGCTGCTTACAGTCGTGTGGACCAGGGGTCAATCATTTTCATCAATTTGAGAAAGTTATGTTTCATTTGTTAAGTCCAAGTACAAGACAGTGTTATAGTCGTCTTCGATGGTTACCCTCAAGAAGGATCAAAAAATGCTGAGCGAGCAAGAAGATCACGCAAACAGATGTCAATAGATGTCATGTTTGACGAAACAATGATCCCGACAGTACCACAAGAAAAATTCCTAGGCAATATGAAAAACAAAAACCGTCTCATCTCAATGTTGAAGGGCAATTTTTCAGCAGCTGGCCTTCACACAAAGCAGGCACAAGACGATGCGGACACACTTATTGTAACCACAGCAATGGATCTCGCACAACAGCATAACTCTGTAGTTATTGTGGGTGAAGATGTAGATTTGCTAATGATCATAATTGATCGTTGTTGGGTGTACATTCAAATGTATACTTTCTGAAGAAGGGCAAAGAGACAGTTTCACCAATCATTTTCTCTCCTGACTGCCAACCAGACCAATCAATCAGTGACAATTTACTGTTTTCGCATGCCGTGGGAGGATGTCACATAACTTCAGCCTCGTTCAAAGTAGGAAAGATGATGTTTCTCCAAACTCTGAAGAAAAACTCTGCTCTAACCAAGACCATTGAAATGTTTAAAGATCCTACGGCACTTGCTGACTCTGTTACTAATGCTGTTAGTATTACCTTTTTCTGTTACCTTTTTCACTGCATTGTACAAATTGACTGACAAGGAAGGCACGGCCTTCAACAAATTGAGGTAAAAATGCTACCTTAGGTTTGCAAACAGAACAACAGCCCATTTGGCGTCCCTACCTTCTACCGAGGCTGCAGCACAGCAACATTCGTTGAGAGTATACTTTCAAGTACAACATTGGCTTGTAAATGAAAAAGATCCTGAGCAATGGGATTGGAAGAAAACCAAAGGTGGTCTGCTGCCAGTACAACGCTACAGCCACCAGAACCAGAAACAATTTTTAATCTTATTTCTTGCAAATGCGTGAAGACCTGTCAGATCAACTGTGGATGCAAAAAAAGCAGGCCTCAACTGTCCGATCGGTGGCGACAGGCGTGTCACAGGGAACTTTGCTGTTTTGTTGATCAGCACTTGTTCAGATTTGCATTTATACTTGAAAGTTTGAAAGAAAGAATGACCAGTAAAAATCAAGAAGAGCGATGAAATGGAAGTGCATTCATATACGCTTGCTCTCTTTTTATCAATGATTCGCACTTGGTAACTTGAACTTGATGCTCATAACAATGTAATTCTTTAAAAAAATTTTTGTTCTTACACAATCTGGTAAGTTAACGAGATTCATTCATTACCAATTTCGAACAGTCTTGAATTATTTTATATTCTAAATTCAATTCTTGTTATGAAAATATATACAATTTCAAGATTTTGTTAGAAAAGGCTAAATCTACATCTTTAATGCGTTTTTCCCAAGAAAATCTGCCAGACAAATAGTTGAGCGCAGATCGTATTTCCTGAATCACATTTTTCAAGCAAAAATTTCAAAAGCATAAATTTTCTTAACGATTATGATGTTAACTTTAAACCAACGCTGATATTTCAATTCGTCTCATTCAATATTCACTTGGATTTTTTTTTGTGTTTGATTTTCTTTTCTTTAGTCTTAAGTTTTGGAACACGAACGAAATTTATGAACCAAAGCTAATTCTACTTTATTTGGAATTAAACCAGTAAATAGTTAAGGCTTACAATGAACTTTAAAAAACCTTTCAGCTTTGAAATTTTACTTATTTTCTTAAGTACCGTAATTAGTAAGTATAAATTTTTAAATTGCATGTGTAATTATCTTATCATAGAATATCAATGGAATCATTGACATTAGAACTGACGCCGTGGTTATTGAAACTAATAGGATAAGAATCTTATTGACCGTGGTCTATAGTTACCACATATAGGAATTCTAATTAATATCAGTGGAGAAAACAAAGATGATAATTTTAAGCGTGTGATTTCTTGAGTCTGTTTAAATATATAGAGGAGAAGGTGGTATTTTGGAACCCTGTCGGTAACTTGGAACCCTGACATTTCACTGACAGATAGGTATCGCACCATCCCGGTGGAACTTGTAACTTGTTGCCCCCCCCCCCCCCCCGACCACAGCACGACGTGTCAGTTGCTTGCTACTCGTTTGATGAAGCGTAGATAAGTGTTTGTTACAGAACGCGGTTCCGAGAACTTTTTTTGATGTAAAAGAACTTTTTTTGATGTTCTATTTTCTGTGTCTCCTACAGTGTAGGTAACTAAGTTTTAGTGCATGATATGTGTTGTACGGTTCTTCTTTTGCCAATAACCAATGAAACATGTTATTAATCTACAAGTTGTTACACGGTAGATCAACACTAATCCAAAATGGCAATTGCGGGATATTTGGAACCCCAAGTTTGTGTGTAATTTGGAACCCTATGGTAAGGAGAAAAAAAGCTGCGAGAAAGGGATCTGCCAGCTTTTCTGATGAGTCATCTAAAGCAGAATAGTTTGAGGCAACTGAATCTGGAGATTCAGATTTTGAAATCCCAGCTGGGAAGATGAGCCACGTCAAGAGGATGCCAAATGCCTGTTTTGCGAAGAGACATTTTCAACTTCGCGATCAGGGAATGCTATAATATAAATGTCAAACTGACCATCCTTGTTGGATATCTATTTTTAATAAACAAAACAATGTTTTTGAGCAAGATATTGAATTTTTATGAAAAAAAAAATAGGGTTGCAAATTACCCTCCCCCAATCACCGGATTACGATTTTGACTTTTTTCACATTTTACAAAATAATAATATCTTTCGGTTTAGGGATGGTAGCCAGCCATTTACGATAGTTAGCTGGGATGTCGCTAAAGCTATTTACGCCTTCAGTTTGGATTTCAAGCTTATTGGTGAACCATGGTGACCAAAAGACAAAGTGGGGTTCCAAAATACCACCTTCTCCTCTACTGTATATTACAATAACAATATTAGGTTACGAAATTTAAAAATTTAAAAATTAGTGTTTAAAATCTTTGCATTCTTCCCAAGCATTAAACTAAGATATGGTTATATCTCTAAATATATTTAGAATATTTTCCTGTTTCATTTCATCAACAACATCTGAATTCAGTTTCATAATGCAAATGAGATAAATTGCGACTATAATAAATACATCTTTAGTGTAGATGTTAGAAATATGAGTGGCCATGAATGCTTGTGTTTGATAAGTGAGGGGACTTGGATAACATTAGAATTTTGGCTTTACAATTGAGGTATGTCTAAAAAGTTCGGGAATGTTCGAATATCCCGCATGCAAAATCTGCGGCTAGGTCGAGCATGCTCCCATACAGCCAGGGACATGTCTAGAAGCGTCTAATAGTGTGGAGTAAGCGTAGACAGAAGATGTGGTGGCGCAGCAGTCATTCGAACGCAGTCTGTGAAAGAGGTTGCGTCACACAGCAATGAATCAATGACACAACATTAAGTTCTGCTTCAAATTGGGGAAAACGGCAACAGAGACGCACGAAATGTTGATCAAAGTGACGCTTTGACCAGAAGGACGCTGTGACCAGAAAATGTGTTTACGACTACTTTAAATGCTTTTTCATGGGTCAGGAATCGTTCGAAAACCAGCCGCGATTGGGTCGGAAGTCGACAAACAGACATGATCGAGATGTGTGAAGCATGTTAGCAAGTCAAAAATCTGAATGATAGCAGAAGTGGGCATTAACAAAGATACAGTGCGAATCGTCATCCACGAAGATTTGGGTAAGCGCAAGATTTGTTCACGATTTGTAGCTCACATCCTCACAAGTTTGGAAGCTTATGGAGATTTCATTACCATGTGTGACCAGGATCCGTCCTTTGTGGGTTCATTGTCACAGGGGACGAGACTTGGTGTTACCAGTTTGATCCCGAATCGATGAGGCAATCAATGGAGTCGCGGTCACCTTCGTCGCGACCCTAAAACCAGCCGCCTATAAAAATCCAAGATTAAGACAATGTTTATCAAATTTTTCGACAAAGATGGAATCATCCATAAGTAATTTGCTCCTGCCGCCAAACCATGACTGCCGCATTCTATCTTGAAAATCTGAAACGTCTATTGAAGCGCATTCGACGCGTAAGGCGACAGTTTTACGAAACTGGAAAATGAATTTTGCTGCACGACAACGCACCAGTACACTCTCAATCCTTGTGGGTCAGTTCTCGACTCAGCGTAGCGTTACTGTTTTGAATCATCCTCCGTTCTCACTCAGATCTTGCTCCTGCAGACTTTTTTTTGTTATTAGAGATATTAGAAGGGAGAAAGGATTGATTCTTCTGATTAGGCTATTTGAATAAGAAATCTCAAATATTTTTGGAAAAAAAATCTTAAATTCACTAATCTTAATTTTACTTAAAACAATTGACTAAAGTAAGTTTTAAAATAATAATGATATTGTTTATTACTAAATGCTAAATTACAGAATTTGCAAGCTGAATCATTACATTTAATAAATACTTAAGCTAAAAAAATCATTTCTTGATTCCACACATTTCTTTTAAAAATAGTGAGTGAAGGTAGAACCCCGTTGTGTAGAAAATTGCCAGACTGTTTTAAAGCGAAACATAGATGTTCTTGTGGAAAGTCCCAAGATATGCTAGACGGTCGAATTGTGGGAGGAGAAACAGCTAAACCACATGAATTCCCTTGGCAGGTATCTCACTGGAAGCAATAATTATTAATTTCCTAATTTACTTATTTCTAGGAAAAATCAATAGTTCTCTTCATTTATATGTGTTTTAGATGTGTGATTAAATGCCGTGCAGGCGTGGTCGTGCGGTCTCAGGCGGCGGTCTACCGTGAGGCCAGTGTGCCGGTACCCGGGTTCAAATCCCGATTGAGATCATGGATGTTTCAATTTCCTTTCCTGTGTTGTCAGCCTCCTCTTCACTTTCTCTTCGGTCTGACGTCATTCCGTAATGGCATCCTAGAGAAGGCAAAGGGGATTCCACTCCAGTATCTGTCCCCTTGTATAGTTATGACTTCTCCTAGGGGTCGCCCTTCGGGGGTCACTAGGGTTCCGTAGACTTGAACCAATCTTCGTATTCAACTACCATGATATGGTATAGATATGTGAAAAATATTCAATTCAAAACATGTAAATCCAGGAAGATGAATTTGGCAGTGAATGAGAATGCTTTCTTAAATTTTAACTCCCTGTTGCTGGCAGGATAGAATATTAACATCAATACCATAAATTTATAAATACACGAAAGGTTAAGACTAGGTGTTTATTAGGTGAAAGCTCAAAATTATCATCAGGTGAGATTAGTCACCACTAAGCAACAAGGTCTCAATGAACTTTCTATGCTCATTTAAATAAAACAAAGTTGGGATAGCGATTAGTAAACCAATCACAATGCTTCGAAACGGCTTCTGATGCGTGAATTAAGAAAATTATTGAACGAAAGTTAATACAAAACTCCTATTTGTAAATAAGCGGAGTGAAATGTCGGATGCGTGCAAATTAAATTATTTTTTCACGAAGACATTTTAACATCTTCGACTAAATTAGAACCACTTTTACAAGAATTTAATCTCAAGCTCGTTTCAACTTCAAGAAGCCCCATCATGTATGGAACGTTTCTCGACCCAGTCTATTCTAACATAAAGGTGACTCAATCTATACTCAATATTTATATGGAATAATCGTCATTCTTAGCTCAAATCTTGTTAGTAGACTGAATTCAATAATTTTTGAATAATTTTGTTAATTCATGTATCAGAAGCCGTTGTTATTGGTTTACTAATCACTATCGCTATCTTGGAACCCGACCAGATAGAGACAAACTCTACGGCTCTGAACTACTCTTTGCAAGACCTTTTCAACGACACCCTAATCAAGTCTCTAGCTCTCGTGGTTGCTGAGTTGATACTTGTCCATAGACAGAAAGCCAAACCAGGGATATAAGGCTTCACAGTATCAGAAGCATAAAAAGGGTTTAAAAAGCCCATGAATTTTCTTTATTTTATTAAGGTAACGTGTATTTCTTGTTTTTAGTTTAGATTTGTGGAGATACCAAATCTAAACTAAAAACAAGAAATGTTCTTCTCATATTTACCATAATTTATATTTGTATAGAGAATGTTCTTTTTCATCCACATATTTTTTGTGGTCTTGATGATAATAGAAAACATAAAGTTTACATGATACTCCTTTTCCTTAAAAATCATATTAAAAATAAAATAAATTCACGGGTTTTTTTTAAAACCCTTTTTTTTATTTAAATGACAGAAAATTAATTAAGGCTGGTGGAGGCCAGCTCATGAATTTTCTTTATTTTATTTTTTAATGTGTTTTTCCTATTTTTCAGCTTAGATTTAGGTATCATATTTCTTCTTACTGTTATTTCTATTCACCTGCTTATTGAGACCTTGTTGTTTTATGATGACTACTCTCAACTGATTATGATGGGGAAAAGCGAACTTATTTCTTCTTTAGCCTTCGTGTTAATGACAATTGATATATATATAAATATATATTTTTTTTTTGAAAACTAAAATTATAAATACAAACTTTCAATGATCATTGTTTTTTGAGTTTCAATTGGAAATTATCCTCAAAATGCTTTTGTACTTTTTTTTAATTGTCTAAATGATAGCGTTTTCAAATACTAAACATTCTATTCCTTTTAATTAGAAAAAGTACTACAGATACAACACTACGAAGATAAGGCTCTATCTTCATCGTATTCTCTTTGATTCCGTAGCTCTTTAAATTGAATGAATTATAATAAATTATTATTAAAAATAAATTAAATCCTTAAATATTGTGTTTTTTTATCTTTATTGTTGCTTATTAACATTCTTACGCACTTTACATTTTATTATGTGTATATTTATTTTATAAGCTAAGCGGAATGCTAGAGAGGATGAATTTACTTTGTATTCTTAACTAACTTTAAAGTTTCCAGAATTTTAGAAAATAACAACTCAAGATTTTGTTTTTAGGTTGGAATTGCGTTTGCAGGAACAGGTCCCTTTTGTGGCGGAACGCTTATTTCCGAGTCATTTGTTATATCTGCAGCTCATTGTTTCTATACGTAAGAACAACTGTTACTTTTACAAAATTAATATTACTAATATGATTTAGAGGATAACAACACTTGTTATTTTCTACGCACCGTTTCCTGTGTATAGGAAAACATTTTATATTACATTACATTAATATTATATTCCACCCTAACAAGCAAATTGTTATTATTAATATTATTATTATTATTTTTCATGTGTTTATCTCAGACAAAGTCCGGAAGCCTTCTAGGCGGAGAAATTCATTTCAAGCCATCTGTTGTAGAAACCTGCGGTTGATATGGCATGTTTGTAATAATACACTTTTGTGGATATTTTTGATAAGATTTTGTTGCAGTCCAATTTTTTCTAAATTATCAATAAAATTCTTTGAAACAATTCCGGTCGCCGATATCACCAATGGTACTTGGAGCGTATTGACGTCTCTGACGTGCAATGCCCGCGAATCGATTAAAAGAAATTAATTTACGCAATAATAAAATTCCCCTTAGTTGTGGCTCAATAGAATAGAATTGGAAAAAAAAAGACACTTACTCAGGATTTTGATGGCTATTCGTATCACCAGACTGGAATAGGTTTCACTGCGTTGTAGTTGATTTATCACGAGCTCCACAGACAATGAATCGGATGGTTTCAGATAGTTTCTGTTTACCTTCGGAAAACTAGTCTTGTAGAATTACGGTTCAAAGTTAAACCTTACTTCTTCGTCACTTGTTCTCGTCATCATTGTAGAACTAATTACATGGTTCACGCAGTAATTGTTGAGCATCGTGCTAAACAATTAGACTGTGTTCTTTCATGTTTTCTGAGTATTGAACCCAAAAACACACTGCTTTCTCGAAATCAGAGTCTCCTCGCACACAACGAACAATGATGTCTCTCTGTTGTGTCTTCCCCAATGTTCAAAGTCCAACTCGCTCGGACATTTAGCCTCGCACTCCATGTCCCACTTCAATCCCATCTATTAAGCCACAACTGTTTGAATTCGTTGCTGCTTCCATAGTCGCTGTATTTCAATCGCCAGATTTTCATATTTTCTACGTTTTTCAATTTCAGTTTTGGAAATGTTTTGGGGCATGTTTTGAGACAGAAATGTCAACTATTGAAGTTTGTTTCTCCACTTTATCAATCAAAACAATATCCGGACGATTGAAGTCAACAGATTTGTTAGTAACAATCGGTTTATCCCAGTAGAGGAGATACCGTTCCGTTTCAAGAACTGGATCCGGTTAGTACTTATCGTACGGCGAGGCAGAAGTTAAAATTCCAAATTTGATAGCTAATAATAATAATAATATTATTATTATTATGTTTGTATGTTTCAAACCTTGGGTTTCCCCAGCAAAAACAATATGGCGGGTCAAGGACCAAAGCACATATTACCAAGTGTAAAGATGTGTGCAAGAATGATTAGGGATTTGTGGTTGTGTCGATAAATTTCCTAACTATGCGTGTAGTGTTGAGTACCACAGCCTTCTGTAGTTGTGCATAAGTGTTTTTGTGAAGTCCTAGCATGCTGAGACTGTGGTGCAATGTGTGAGGCACCAGACCAGTGGCAGACAGAACGATGGGTACGACACGTACTCGATCCTGCCTCCACTGCTTCTGGAGCTCGTGTGCTAGATCAGTGAATTTATTGGTCTTGTCTGCGTGAGTTTTCTGCATGTTCTTGCTGATAGGCACTGCAATATCAACGAGATAGATCTGTTTGTTGACCTTATCTACAAGTGTGATGTCAGGTCTGTTGTGATGTAAGGTTTTGTCTGTGTGAATGGGGCGGTCCTAATCAGTTTATATGAGGGTGACTCTAATACGCTTTGTGGTATGTACTTGTAGTACTGGACCGTGTTCTTATTAAGTGAATGTTTGTGTGCTAGTTGTTGATAAACGATCGACGCTATCTGATTGTATCGGTGGAGGTAGTCTGTTTGAGAGAGAAGTGGACAGCCTGATATTACGTGGTTGTTTGAGAGAGAAGTGGACAGCCTGATATTACGTGGTCGATCGTCACCTGCGTAGTGTGGCATTTCCTGCATTTGTCGTCATGTGTGTTTGCATCGTGTAGAATGTGTTGCTTGTAGTTGCGTGTGGAGATGATTTGGTCCTGTATTGCGATCATGAACCCTTCGGTCTCCCCAAACAGCTAACCACTCGTCAGCCATCTGTTCGACGCTTCCATGTCGACATGAGGCTGGCTGAGTTCGTGGTGATGAACGGAGTTGATCCTTACATGTCTGCCATGGAGTTCCTTACGAGCCCATGATTCACGCAGCTGCTGAGTGTGGGTGTCAGGGGTGGTTAGTGTTGGAGAAGAGTTTTCGAGGTTCAGGGGTGTGAGATGTGTGTCAGCTTTGACAATGGCTGAGTGAAGTGAGGAGTGTTGTGCTCTTTGGTGGAAGTGTTCCCTAAGTGTGTGTACTTGTTTTTCGTGTAGGGTGATGAGGTTGATGAGTCCTCGGCCTCCCTCCTTGCGGGGAAGAGTCGTCCTTTCCGTAGCGGACTTGGGGTGGTGCATGTTGTGTTTCGTGAATTATTACTATTATTATTATTACATCGAAAAAGTTTCAAACCATGGGATTCCCCAGCCCAAGACAATATGGCGGGTCAAGGACCAAAGCACATATTGCCAAGTGAATAAAAAAAAAAAAAAAAGTTTGGAAGAATAGTTAGGGATGTGTGCTTGTGTCCATAAATTTCCTAACTATGCGTGTTGTGTTGAGTACCACAGCCTTCTGGAGTTGTGCATAAGTGTTTTTATGAAGTCCTAGTGTGCTGAGGCTGTGATGGTGTATTTACTTATCTTGTCAGCGTGAGTTTTCTGCATGTTCTTGCTGATGGGAACTGCAATATCAATGAGATAGGTCTGTTTGTTGACCTTATCAACAAGTGTAAAGTCAGGTCTGTTGTGATGTATAGTTTTGTCTGTGTGAATGGGACGGTCCCAGTACAGCTTATGTGAGGGTGACTCTAGTACGATTTGTGGTGTGTACTTGTAGTATGGGACCGTGTTCTCAATAAGTGAGTGTTTGTGTGCTAGCTGTTGATGAACGATCGATGCTACCTGATTGTGTCGGTGGAGGTAGTCTGTTTGGGACAGAAGGGGACAGCCTCATATTGTGTGGTCGATCGTCTCATGTGTAGTGTGGCATTTCCTGCATCTGTCATCGTATGTATTTGCGTTGTGTAGAATGTGTTTCTTGTAGTTGCGTGTGGGGATGACTTGGTCCTGTATCGCAATCATGAACCCTTCGGTCTCCCCAAACAGCTCACCACTCGTCAGCCATCTGTTCGACGCTTCCATGTCGACATGAGGTTGGCTGAGTTCGTGGTGATGTCTGCCATGGAGTTCCTTACGAGCCCATGAATCACGCAGCTGCTGTGTGTGGGTGTCGGGAGTGGTGAGTGTTAGAGAAGGGTTTGCGAGGTCCAGGGGTGTGAAGTGTGTGTCAGCCTTGACAATGGCTGAGTGGAGTGAGGAGTGTTGTGCTCTTTGGTGGAAGTGTTCCCTAAGTGTGTGTACTTGTTTTTCGTGTAGGGTGATGAGATTGATGAGTCCTCGGCCTCCCTCCTTGCGGGGAAGAGTCATCCTTTCCGTAGCGGACTTGGGGTGGTGCATGTTGTGTTTCGTGAATGTAGTGCGTGTTGTGCGTTGTAGTGCTTCGAGTTCAGTGTGTCCATGAAATTATGCCGAACGAATATGTTAGTGTGGGGACGGCAAAAGTGTCAATGGCTTTAATTTTATTTCTGGCATTGAGTTGTGTTTTGAGGATGTTTTGAACGCGAGCCCGATATGTTTTCTTGAGTGCGTTTCTGATGTTTGCGTTGTCAATGACGCGCGCTTGCTGGAAGCCCAGGTACTTGTAGGTCTCTCCCTCTTCCATGGATTGGATGGCCAACCCATGGTCCAGTTCAAAACCCTCCAAATTCGTAGTCTTCCCGCTTGTTATATGTAGCTTGCGGCATTTGTCGATTCCAAATTCCATCCCAATGGCTTTGGTGAATTGTTTTGTGACTTGTAGTAAATTAGTAAGTTGTGCGTTGTTTGTGGCGTAGAGTTTAATATCATTATTATTATTATTATTATTATAACATATTACGAATGGGGATGGTTGGTGACTCGATCATCCCAACCTTAGAAATGTTGTGCTATTTCTCTGGAAAGAAGGATAGACAATTGGGGAAGAAGAAACAACGATTAGAAGTAATGGAAATGGGAGAACCCTGAGGAAACCTGTCCAGCACGGATCATCCACCACGAAATCCTTATAAAAACCAAAGGATCCAATGTCTTAAAAAAAAGCCAAACAATCAACCTAAATTTAATTGTTGTCAAAATTAACGTATCACTGGTATGAAAAGATAATCCAATTTTATGAAACTTTTTAAGCTCAAATTTTTAGGTAATCGCTACTGTCATTCTGAGAATTTAAATATCGAATCAAATATAAATTGTATAGCTAAAAATAAAAAAAAATGGTGTACTTATGATTTGACAAAAGCTTAAATAATTGCTATACACTTTTTGCATAATTTAATTGAATTTAGTTTATAAAAGAAATTTAGTTAGTTCCCATATATTTTCCTCATAAGAGATTTTTTATGAAGTTGTTTTATTTTCATTTTCTATATAAGAACACTGCAAGTAAATGACATCGATTTATTGTTAATAGCTATTGTAGTTCCAGTGTCTTCTGTCATGGGCTCAATTCTCTTCAAATATAATCAGATAGAAATGAATTTCATCAATGTTGAAAACAGGTTTCATTATATGCGATAAAGAAATTGCTGAAACCGTTGGATATAAGCCGCTAAAAAGGCTTGGGTATAAAGCAGTAACAGCCTCAGCGGTTGCAGATAATCCAGATTAAGATTCTCCAATTTAATATAAACGATTCCAGAAAAGCAAGTCAAACTGCAAATGAGAAAATTTCTTCATAAAAGTGTTACATATCCAAAGAAGAAAACGCTTCCGTAGCATTATCTAAGGTGCTAATCCATCAAATAAGGGTACTCACTTTAGTTGAATGTCACGAACAGCATTCCTGAATTAGTATCTAATGCAAACCGAATATTGTACATAATTATTTTCGTTGATCGTAGATGTTATGTTCCTGGAGAAGCTCAATAATGAAAACTGTAGTTTATGAAGCATTAATCATATGGGAAAAAATAAGGTCAGGACATTTTTGGAAATCATCGTTTTATAAGGCAATACTCCGTGGCCAAGAATGCTCAGTACACATTGTTAACACCGCCAAAGTATTCTCCAAGATTGTCCACCGTACGTTGTCGTACAATCTTCCTAACATACTAAGTCCGATTCTTCAACTCCAGTTATTACGTACAAAATTTCGCTTTTTGTTTTAAATTCCAGTAACTTACAACGTCAAAAATTTGATCTAACAGAATTTTAGCTAAGTATGAGCTCAAAAAAATTAACACAATATTATTAAGCTATCCATATTTTACAACAGAATCTAATAACGCAGATATTGGAAATTTATATTCTTTTTAAAAGTTTTTTAGATAATTATTTATCTCTACAATAAATATAAACAGCTTTAAGTTTCTTTTCTTTTTGCAGTTTCGTACCCGAAGATCATTATTCGAAAATTACGATCTTATTGGGCGTTCATGATTATTCCAAGCTCACCACTGCTCACCGAAAACAGAAAATCGAATATGTGAAAATTCATCCAAACTTTCAAACTCGTAATTTCATCAATGATATAGCTTTGATTAAGATGAGCTCTCCCGTTGAATTTACTTCAACCATTCAGCCTATTTGTCTACCTCGCAGTGGAAAGGACTACATAGGAACATTTGCCACAGTTACTGGCTGGGGAAGAACTTATGAGAGTAAGAAGATAATCACTCAGAATTATATTTTTAAATAAACAGCATCTAATAGCTGAGTTTTATTTTTATACTATGTAAAAGAATGCATTTATGTAAACCTTAGTATCAGTTTATATAATAACAATGTCTAGAAATTCTACAATATCTACAAACAATGTCTGGAAATTCTAGAATATCTAGAAACAATAGCTTAGAAATTTTCAGTCATCTTTTAAATTTCAAAAATTAATACAGGATATAGAGCGTATCCGACTGCTTAGGAACTAGAACACCGACGATTAGCGATCGACGAATAGCGAAACCTGGACTTAATTTAGCTTATAAATACATTTTGGCCAACGAACAATACAAATAACGGATTGTATATTATCTTGTGAATGATTGAAAAAACAAAATAAGTTATAAATAATAATATCTTAGTACAAGCCCAAATATAAGAGACGTACCGTGATAAGCAGATTCAACGAATTAAAATGAAGAGAAGTCAACGGTCGGATCATCGAAATAGATCTATTAAGTACCCAGGTACAGGTTATGGTTATAATTGAAAAGAATCGTTTATACTCTGTCCAAAGAACTGTAAGCTCTGGACAATTAGCCCACTCTCGCACAGCCATGCCCACACGCGCGCCCGTCCTACTTGTGGACAATGGTTCTTTCCTGAGTCTCTATTCGGCCTTTTTCTACAAAACTCCGTTTTTTTAAACTGTTACCTTTACTTGATTTTTATTACAATTATTAAATTCTACTTATTATTCCTTGCCAAAAGATTCCAAACACGGTGCAACTGATACTTCTCAGCATTTTAATGATCGGTTGTATTTTTTAACCCACTGACCATTAAAATGCTTAGAAGTATCAAAATTGTATCGTGATTGGACTCTTTTTCCAAGGAATGATATGTAGAATTTAATAATTGTAATAAAAATCAAGTAAAGATAACAGTTTAAAAAAACGGATTTTGTAGAAAAAGGCCGAATAGAGGCTCAGGAAAGAACAATTGCCCGCAGGTAGAACGAGCGCATGTGGGCGTGGGGGTGGGAGAGTGGGTTAATTGTCCAGAGCTCACAGTTCTTTGGACAGAGTATACGCGCAGCGAGAAGTCGATTAGAATGTTATGCCTGTATTTTTTTCAGTAAATAGTTGTATATCGCTATTAAGCAAATAATTTAACGTGCGTAAGGTGTACTTATTATATCAAAATAAGTCAACCAACGCACAGATTATATTCTACTAATATGTAACAACACTGCAATTGAATTAAATGAGTCCATTTAAGTGGAACCAGGTAGCCAAGCAGCAATGCGGTCCACTGTGGTTGGAGCAGTCGAGTTCAATCCCCAAACTCGGCGTATCTCGGGGATTTCCGCGCTAAATTCTCCTCGTAGGGTCTACCTCTGCCAAATGAATCCCAGAGGTAAGATAGGCAAACGTTGTGTTGGGCTGATCTCGCAACCTCATCTCATTCCCGGGTCATGAAAAGTTGAGAGCCTTACCTGCAGTTTTTCCATGAGACATCAAGGACCCCAGTGGACTACAGCTATCTACCTACTTAAATACAAAAATTATTAATTTTATTATTTATTACTTTTTATCATTTATTATTAAATGACGTTATAATAATGATCTTTTAGTTTTGAATTAAGAGTCAATTGATGTTCAAACAATCGTAAGAGCTTTCTTTGCTATTATGTAGATAAAATAGTGTAAGCAAAAATGTTCACATGTCTAATAATGAATAAAGACGCGTCTTTTATCCTCAGCAAAGGCTCCTGAGACCTTTGGCGCGGAACTGAAAGCAGTTGAGGCCAAAGTTCCTTCCCCTATCTCCAATCTTTTATCTCAAAGTAGCACTGTATCCCATTTGACAGAATGCTAGGTGAGTCTTAAGCCTCGTCAGAAGGAGGAAGAACCAAGAAAACTCCCCAATCTCCTCCGGTTCCTCCTCATCTCCTCCAGTGCTCATCCAAGTCCCCAACAACATGACAAGATCATAGTAGTTCAGAAAGATTGAACACTCTAAAGTTGCCAGACTAGCATTTCCAAACTAGCATTTCGAACTAAAACGGATTTAGTTACATTTATGGCCAAATACTACTAAATATAAAACCAAAACATACAAAATAAAAACCTAAAAAAAAACCCGAAAGGGCTGTCTGTTTGTTTTAAAGAAATTTAAATGATAAATTTACTTGTAAACCTTTGCTTAATATCTAAACTTTCCGTCGACTTGGACATGACTCTATAAGAGTTGAGTTAAGAAATGAGAAGATTAAACTGAAAGAAATACAAACAGACAACTACCTTCGTGAAGTCCGGTCGGCTTGCAGATGTTTGTGAACAAGCAAAGGATTCAAAAAATACTATTGTATAAAGGGATGAAATAGACGTGATCGACGATAAAGAAGGATGCAGGACCTTGAGGAAGATTCAAGAATTCTGATGTTAAGAACTGGGTGAATATAATACTTGGCGATTAGAAGAACAGTATGATGGAGACCAACGCCCACCCCGGGTTTTAGCTTCATGGAATATTAAACAAGAACAATGGATTTGATACACAACGTTATTCTTATTAGAGAAATTACAACACAAAATACAGTACAATGAAAGCAAATAACCGAATATATTAAAATCGATGCTTTTTTTTTTCCTTAATCAAATCTCTAATAGATTTACAAAGCTGCCTTGAAAACGGAGTAATGTATTAAAAATGATTAATGTTGTGCTTTTTTTACTTTACAGGGGGTCCTGCTTCATCGGTTTTAATGAAAGTAGATATTCCGATTAGAGGAGACCCTTTATGTCATGAATTCTTGGATAGTGTTAAACCAATACCTACCTTACTATGTGGTTACTACGATAAGGGACAGAAAGATGCCTGTGAGGTAAATATAAGATTTTTCTGAAAAATTGAAGCCTGTTTATTTCAAGCTGAGATCCTAAGACAACTTTCCATAATGGCGTCCTGAGGAAGGCAACGGGAAACCACCTCAGAATCTTTCCCTAGAAATTCTCGACGTCTGCTAGGGGTTCGCCAGAATGGGAATATTAGCGCTCCCTGGAACACGCATGCTTAGCTATGAAGCTCCCACTACGGTGCAAACCGTACCACAAAAAAAAAAAATATCTGATGTTTGAATAAGATAAATAAAATAAGTATTCGTGAGTAATAGTATAATGTAGGAGGGGGTGTCTCCGATACGCTGTATTTCCTATCGCAGCATTATTTATTAATGGCAACTTCGGATGAAATAATGAGTAGAGTCTTTTATTGGTTGAACAAAACATTTACCGAGAATTAAACATAATAACTTAAAATAAAGAACAATAAATTTCAAATATCAAATTTAGAAGCAGTGTCATAATTGTTAGTGAATATATAGTTATTTAGTTTTCTACAATCCTACTTCTGAAATGATGAAATTTCAATACGTTAGTTTGGCCCCTTGCTGTTGGAGAGTGACTTTTGAGTTAACCAATCAGAAGCTCTGGACATCGGTTGCTAGGTGATCTATGAAAGTCCGAACCTGAAAAATATGTATAAAAATAGTTTTTTTATTTTAATATTTCTGCTAAAATTCAGAAAACCCTGAGGTGGGCTGACTTAAATTCTTAAAAAATGCGTTCTGATATTTTTTTTTTTTTTTTGTATAATTTTGGGTCTTTTCTCAAAGAAAGACCAAGATAAACACCCGCTTGTTTGTAACTGATTTTAATGCTAAAATCCTAACAACGGAGCCTAAAAACAGGCTTTTTGAATTGGAACATAGATTGTGATGACATCACTTAAACAGTTCATTCTCTCCTGCTGCTGCGTTGACGTCATTTGCGCCAGCAGATAGTAGCAGTTTTCGCTGTAGAGCTGACTTTCTATCTTGAATAACCTTGGTATTGATGTGTATGAAATAATTATTTCGAAAATAGACGCAAATAAGAAAAATGGAACTAACTACGTAGCTTGAGAAAATAGATAGGTAATACATTAGTACTCAGTAATTATGTATTTGTAAAATAGTAAGTGAACATGAACATTTCGAAAGTACTATCTTCCAAAAACTCCAATTATACGTTAAAATAGTCCAATAGTCCTTGAAAAAATATAGGCCTATGTATATATATATATATATATATATATATAAGCCAGACAGTGATATGTGATTTGAAACACCAATATCAAAAAAACTAATCACTGTTTTAGAAGTGCCAATATCAAAAAACAAATCACTGTTTCCATGGATTATATATATATATATAATATAATAATTATAATAATAATATATAATAATAATAATATAATAATTTATTGCCTATAAAGAAAAAATATTTACAACAATACATATCGATTACAGTTTTGACATCCCAGTTGTCTTAAGGGTGATCCCGTCGAGAAGACAAAAGGGTGTCGGCATCGAGGCTAATAAAATGAAAATTAGACAAAAAGCATTACATTAAACAAAAAGTATTACAAGGAGAGGAAGGAGAAAAAAAAAACATCAAATAAAGGAACTGAACTATTTCTGTTATTTTTTTTTTTTTTTTTACAAATTTTTTACAATGTATATTTAGAAGAGAAAAAAAAAAAATTTCAGTTCATCATATGTTGACGCAATTATACGCCAAGGAAAATTATTAATATGAAATAAAATTGGACTGATTGTGCTTACCTAGATAGAGGAGGAAGAAAAGAAAAGAAAAAAAAAAAGGAGGGAGTGGGAAGAAAGAAAATAGAGGAGAGAATGCAGTCAATTACTGGATTTACGTGAAATGAGGAATTATATATCTATGAGGATTGAGTTGAGTGAAAGTGTTGTTTAAGTTTTCTTTTAAATTGTGCCAGGGAAGAGCAATCACGAATTTCCTTTGGAATTTCATTCCAATTTAGAGGAGCTGAATAACTGACTGCTCTTCTTTGATAGTTGGATCTTGCTTTTGTTAGTAGAAGAACAGGATTGAGTCTAGTTTATAAGAATGGGAATGGGGTTTAGTATTTAAAGTAATTGAAGGACGTAGTTTTTTATTGATAGTTTTATAGGTGAAAAGAGCCAACTGAAGCTTATAGATATGATTGAAAGGAATTATTTTATATTTTATCCAGAGGGATTGGGTAGAGCAGAGGCGGGTTTTTTTATCTAGGAATCTTAGGAAATGCTTTTAAACTTTGAGTAACATTTTTTCTTGAAATTTGGCCGTGGTACCCCAAATGATTACACCATAACACAGGTTTGTGTGAATTAGCGACCAATATAGATTCAGAAGTATTTTTCTAGGAAGAAAATA
>JAFIDM010002131.1:15313553-15327407 GCA_023159025.1 Thereuonema tuberculata
TGGGTATCGCTGGAGAGAGAAGCAGAGCGTCGCAGGCGTTCCGCTGATTTAGTGCTCCTCCCGCTTCCGAGGTTATTATTCACTAACAACAGATCTGATTGCCAGGGACCTGGCACAAACGATTTCTATAGAAGGGCACCAGTACAAAACTTTTGTAACCTTTTTCATGCTGTCCCTTTTTCACATAGGCATTGCACACAGTTTTCGGTCTCACTTACACGGCTACATATAATTTCCAAGAGCCACAGAATAAGGAGACCCGTTGCAGTACTCGCCCATATTATCGTTAGATTTGTGGAGTACCTTAGCGGGACTCTTCTGCATTCCGGGGTTATTATGTATTCTGTATGTATTCATGTATTGTGTTATATTTCAATGTATGATTTTTTATCTATGTTTATTTGCAGCCATATTTTACATCTCAAACATTAAATTTGTGCCAGAATTTCGCAGTTTTTCGAGCACCACGGGAGTAGCACAGGGTTTCACGGTACTAACAACATATTGAAAAATCGTAGATACATGCGCGTTTGCGATATTTGCCTTTTTTGTG
Organism: Thereuonema tuberculata; assembly: GCA_023159025.1. Taxonomy (NCBI): domain Eukaryota; kingdom Metazoa; phylum Arthropoda; class Chilopoda; order Scutigeromorpha; family Scutigeridae; genus Thereuonema; species Thereuonema tuberculata. Next base: position 15,314,107 of record JAFIDM010002131.1, read on the forward strand.
TCAATATTGACTGGCCTAACTTTTTTTTAACGAAATCCATACCAACATTATTCAGTACCATGTTTTCATCATTTTCCCAAAATTCGATGTTTTACTATTTTTGGTTTTTGAGGAAACTATGAGGCCTAAAAGCACCACTTTGGAATCAACTTGAAGCTAATTCAAATCTCTACAAATTCCTTTCTTATGACTTTTCTGTAGGACCATTCGTTTAGCCGCTACATGTCTTGGAAAATGACCCTCCCGATAACTTTTCACTTTTTGGAAACAATTGCCCATTTTTGACTGGCTGTATCTCGGCAACCAATGGACCTCGAGAGCTCGGGTTGGGCTCAAATTGTAGCAAATTTAGTTTGCTTTACAAAAGTATACCAAGAAGATACTCGAAAAACGCTTCCGTACGGTAGTTTTTTCGCAAACCCTGAAACAAGTGCCAGAATTCCGCAGTTTTTCGAACACCACGGGAGTAGCACAGGGTTTTCAGGGTTGCAAACTTGGGTGTAAATTACTCTCAGGGGTCCTAACAACATATAAAAAAATCGTAGATACATGCGCGTTTGCGATGTTCGATGTTTTTATTGACTGGCCTATTAATATAAGTTTTCAAAAAAAAATTACTGCAAAAAAATTGTTTTAAAATTTTATTGCTTTCAAAGGATAAATGATAATATTAGAAAGATGTTCTTAAAAGCATTATTGTTCTTTTTATTTTTGAATTTGCTAAAATTTTAATATTTGGTTTAATCTTAAACCTTTCAGGGTGATTCTGGTTCTGGTATGATAGTCAAAGACTCTGGACGTTGGTTCTTTATTGGTTTAGTGTCTTCTGGTGCTGGATGTGCTGAACCAGAGACCCCTGCTTATTACACAAGAATCGATCGTTATTATCAATGGATTCTCTCTTATACAGAAGGCGGATATTTTTGTGACCCTAAAGCAGAAAAAAGAAAGAAAAGAAAGAAATCATAAAGATCGCAAGCTAAGCAGAAAGAAAAAAACGCAGATCAATTAAAGTGTGGCAACCATCAAACGAAGAACACATTTCACAATAGGGGTGAGGGTAGTAAAAGAAAAATTTGGGGGAAAAAAAAAACAAGATTAGGAATTTTTTTTTAAATATTTACCAAGAAAAAAATTATTTATAAATAATTATGAATAACATTTATATTGTCAAGAAAATATATAGGGAAGAAAAATCAAAATAATGAAAAAATAACTAGATACAATTGGTTAAAAATCTTTCAAATCAATAAAATTATTAATAATTTGGTCTAAGATTGGAAAACTACATAAAATATAAATTATTCAGTCGAATTAATTCGGAAAAATGTAATTCTGAAGCACTAAAATGTTAAAACTTTATTAATCGCTGACGGAATTGACGAGATTATTACTATAAATTTTTAACTTTTGTTAAGTTTCTTTTCTTTTGTATTAGATAATTAACTATTAATTTATAGTTAATAATTATATATTAATCTATCGGCACTTACATTACGGGTATTCTTTACTTTAATTGTTAAATAAAACATTATTACCATGAAGTGTATATTTGTTACTTACATTAATTAATATAATTTATATATAATTACGATTTTTCATAATTTAAGTAAATAAGAAACAGTATAAATATAACAGTTCTTAAACAGCAAATCAGTTTTATACATCGTTACAGTTAAAATATAACATAGTTATTATTATATGTAAGAAAAATAGATATATAATGTCGTATTTTATATCATCAATTCCTCTGTTATAACCAAGAAACAAAATCTGTGCATTTCCCCTGAAAATGGAAATTATCACACTGACCCCTCAAATGACGACTTCGACTCTTCGCCTACCACGTGACATAGGCGTGGCTAAGGCTCCACTCTTGGTTGCCACACTTTAGTCTTGTAGTATCTTCCATTCATTTTCTCTTAAAATTTGAATTAAATCCAAAAACAGGAAACAGATCTATTTCATTGCTCAGATAACCTTTACTAGATACAAAAACTCTAAAAAAAAAAGCAAGAAATTACAACAAACAAAGAAAAGAACTTCTATTTTAATATTTTTTTTTTTCAATTGACAAAAAAAAAATATTGATAAACCCAACATTTAATCATCTTTAATTCTTACTCCACTTGTAGTGGTTTGAAATCCATTTATTTTTACATGTTCTTGTTGCTGTAATTGAATATTTAAGTTGTTATTGACATCCTTTACAATTTATTATCTACAATAAAATGTACTTAGTTTTTTTCTTACAAGTCATTCTTGATTATGGATATTACGAGAATTTTGTTACCTAAATACGTAGAATCAATGAAGGTGTTAATATCTAGTATTTAATCTAAATTGTATTAGTTGTATAAAAATTATATATTATAATTATAAATTTAAAAAAAAAATGTTTTGTTTTGTATGTTGTTGATAAAAATTAACTTCAGTACAAAGAAATTCCACACCTCAAAAAATGTTCCAAATCACAGAACGTGCAAAATTTTATTTACGTATCCAACACAAATAAAATAAAATAATAATTTAAATTTACAATCTTTCGTAATCTTTGATTTTTGAGAATTTCCATTAAATTTATAGTAATGAACGTGTTTCATATGAAATGCTCTGAATAATTTAAGATATATCTAGAGGTTTATGTAATCGTATTTAAACTATTTTTAGAGTATTTTAGAACGTATAGAGATTAAAAAGCATAAAGGTACAGTAATCGGAACAGTTTATAAAAAAATAGAAAGATAATTCTAAATAAGACTAAATAAGACTTTTATAACTAATTAAATCGAGAATTAGAGCGACAATCATTTCAAGATTTCAACATGTATAGTATATTGTCGTTTATACAGATTCTCCTAAAACTTCAATTTTTTTCAAAATATTTACATGCATCCTTCGCTTATTCGATAGTGTATTCGACCAACCCACTGTTGATAAAACACTGGGAATAGTCGAAGCAGTGTTTTTGAGGTCACTTATGCACTGAGCATCACTTGCCAATGGATGAGTATGCTAACACATGCATAGCATATACCCTATAATGTATATATATATATAAAGAATATAAGAATAATATTAACTTTTATTGAAATAACTTAACGTGCGCAAATTATTTTAACATGATATAATTTAAGCCAAACGCACTAGACTAAAATACACAATTACAAAATAAAAGAGCTCACACAATCGATTTCGTCAGCGACTTTGGCTGACTTCTTCAGGTTAAGTTACAAGATAAAACTAAATACAAAACACAGTCTTTATATAGGAATAGGCGAGAATCAAGTGATATTCAAATTTCGGCAAAGTCCACTGTCGTTGTTGCTGGCCTGGAGGGGCGTTCAAAGTCTCGAAGAATGTCGTTTTTATTATTCAAGATTTGGTTATTGCGAGTTGAGGTTGGTGATAAAGACTGGAAAAAATAAATCAATAAAATGGCTACATTCAATAAAATAACTTAACTTAACTCATAAATTATCAATCGACGTAATCTGATACTCGATATAGTTTAGAACAGTTTCTGCTACAATGATCGAGGATGGCAAACCTATGAACAATGAAACATAACCTAATGATGGCAAACCTATGAGACCTGTAAATACATGCTTTCATTAAAAGAAAAATACTGCAAATGAAACATAAGGTCAATGAGTTGAAGTAGAGCTCTAATATTCATCAAGGAGGATACTAGCGAGAGCTCATTGTTCCGTTCATAAATAAAAGTAAGCGCACAGTTAATGAGTGAAGATATGAGGAATGATTAACAATATCAAGGGATATCATAGTGGTATGGGGAACTGTCCGATTATATTTGAGATATTCAATTACCGGGTCCCTATTACAGATAGAAAATTTAGATCAGAAATCGACAGTCTTGATCTGCCTTTCTTTTAATCTGGAGATGACCATAATGGGTTTACCTTTACAATTTACGTTAGGCCTTACTCTAAACAATCGGCCTTCTTTTGCCTTATGTATCTTGGGTAATCCTTTAAAAGCCGGGACAACACCGTTATTATCTGTAGACTCTTTTAAAAGTTTGTTTTGAATAAGTCCTATACAGTGAACCTTTTTTATTCTATTAAGGAATTCATTGGAAATCTGATCCTCTGTAGCCCCCATAGCGCAAAAACCTGATTGGCTACTAATAAATTTTTCACACATCTCCACGTAATCGTCAGTGTTAAGGATTACCATGGCTATTAGGATAGCATGCAAGCCCACCAATACAATTGGGAATTTTTTGAATAGAAAATTAGATCCTCTATCCAATGATGACAGGTCTAAAACTAAAGGCACTATCTAAGGGATTAGATGTCAATCAGATCAGAACGGGAAAAAAAGCTGTATATACGTAGGCAATTCCAAACTGGAGCTCGATACCTGCGTTAAGGAACACGAGAACGCGATAAAAAAGGGAAACCGCGTATATGGCACTGCTTTACATTGTCAACGCACCGGACACTCCCTCGACACCACTAATGTTGAAATTTTAGGAATAAGGAAGTCCATATATCTGAGGGAGCTCTATGAATCCGGAATGATCCGAGCACTTGGCAGCTATAATCAAGACCTATCAACAAAAAATATATTGGAGTATGGACTTTAGGTTGATTTGATTACAGCGCTTCGACCTTTTATAGCAGACAGCTACTTCCGAACGTGATTACAATAACACCCACTAGGGGAAGTGTGACCGCATCCTATAAAGAGGCCACGGCCGGTTCTCATTCAGTAACGACTCCAAGTAAGGGACGACAAGGTTTTTAAAAAGGTAGGGGTTTTTAGCTTGAAAAAGAAATACTGATTTGAGGTTCCGAAACGTACGTTGCGTTTTTATTAATATTTTTTTGCTATTGACGAGTGCCAGGATAGTAAGCTCAATAAAATAGATAAATTTACTTTTGTTTTTGTTAAGGATTTTGCTCTTTTTTATTTAAATTTTAATTTATTGTACGATAAAAAAGAGCAAAAATCTTTGAATATTGCATTTTTGTTTTTCTAAATTTTCTAAATTTTAATTACGATTTTTACCATTGGTGCAACTGATGACGTGAAGACATAACGTGGAGACATGAGTGTCTCCACAGAAACAGTAATTTGAAAGTTGTATTGGCATTTTTCAAATTTCAGATTACTGTCCGGCTATATGTACATATATATATATATATATATATATATATATATATATATATATACAGGGATTTGAAAAATTCTGTACAAAATTTTACGGAATCGGGAATACCAAGACAAGCGTTTTTTGTTACTGAATGTATGTCCACTGATAACATCTATCGGCGCCAGGGGGAATTCACATAAATGTGTTGACTATGTGCCCCAGCAAACAGGCGGAAATGACTGGAGATCACAGTGTTTCATGATGCAATCACAGCAATATATGAACGCGAGGAGTAAATAATACGTTCCAATAATCACGTGAGTACGAATCACCCCGACAGTGCCACAAGAAAAATTTCTAGGCAATATGAAAAACAAAAACCGTCTCATCTCAATGTTGAAGGGGCAACTTTGCAGCAGCTGGCCTTCACACAAAACAGGCATAAGAGGATGCGGATACACTTATTGTAACTACAGGAATGGATCTCGCACAATCACATACCTCTGTAGTTATTGCGGGTAAAGATGTAGATTTGCTGGTGATCATAATTGGTCGTTGTCAGGTGTACATTCAAATGTATACTTTCGGAAGCAGGGCAAAGGGACAGTTTCACCACTCATTTTTGCTCCTAACTGCCAACCAGACCAATCCATCAGTGACAGTATACTGTTTTTGCATGCCATGGCACGATGTGACATAACTTCAGCCCCGTTCAAAGTAGGAAAGATGAGGTTTCTCCAAACTCTGAAGAAAAACTCTGCTATAACCAAGACCTTTGAAATTTTGAAAGATCCTACGGCACTTGCTGACTCTGTTACTAATGCTGGCCTTACCTTTTTCACTGCATTGTACAAATTGACTGACAAAGAAGGCACGTCCTTGAACAAATTGAGGTTAAAATGCTATCTTAGGTCTCCAAACAGAACAACAGCCCATTTGGCGTCCCTACCTCCTACCGAGGCTTCAGCACAGCAACATTCGTTGAGAGTATACTTTCAAGTACAACAATGGCTTGGAAATGAAAAAGATCCTAAGCAATGGGGTTGGAAGAAAACCAAAGGTGGTCTGCAGCCAGTACCAACGCTACAGCCACCAGAACCAGAAGCAATTTTTAATCTTATTTCTTGCAAATGCGTGAAGACCTGTCAGATCAACTGAGGATGCAAAAAAGCAGGCCTCAACTGTCCGATCGGTGATGATAGGCGTGTCACAGGGAACTTTGCTGTTTTGTTGATCAGCACTTGTTCAGGTTTGCATTCATACTCAGATGTTCCTTTTCTATAAGGCGATGTTGTTTGGCCAAAGCCTGATGGACGACTTTGGTAACGTCATTATTTCGATGTAAATAGTCCTTTGGGGCAAGTACTGAGCAACCTCCTGAAATATGTTGAATGGATTCAATATTCTGTTGGCATAAGCTGCATCTATCAGAGATGTTATTTTTCAAGATATATTTTTCATAGGCTCTTGTGCAAAAACCTGATCTTGAATAGATAAGATGAACATTCAATTTCTCCGAAAAGTCCACTTGTTTGCTGCCACTCAGTGGAATATTTGAGATCCGTATCCTTCGAAGCAACTGATGTAGCAAATGTTCCATGTAAAGTTTTACTCTTCCAATTGTTTACATGATCAGCTTGTGTTTTAACTTCTGGTTTCGGGGTTTCGGGGAGATTTTCCATGTCGACTATTGTGGTTGCTGTTCCCAATTCTATTTCTTCAATGGAGAGTGTAAAGTATTTTGTTTTCTACTTTTGCTGCTGTTGCTACTGTAGTTCTTCTTTGTACATTTTCATATGTTTCTTTTGGATTGGCTTGCTTTTGCCATTTCATCATTGTCTTCTGCACATCTTAAATGCTATTCACTAAACCAAACGAACCACTAAACTCATTTAGTGTTTCATTTAAGACAATGAATTTTGTATTTTTTGTACTTACTCATTTCTGTTGTTTCTTCGCTGATCTGTAAACACACTTGAAAGTTGAATTACCAGTAAAAATCAAGAAGAGCGGTGAAATGGAAGTGCAGTAGTTATACGCATGCTCTCTTTTTATCAATGATTCTCACTTGGTAACTTGAACTTGATGCTCATAACAATGTAATTCTTTAGAAATTTTTTTGTTCTTATACAAGTTTACGAGATTCATCCATAACTAATTTCAAACAGTCTTGAATTGTATTACATTCTAAATTCAATTCTTGTTAGGAAAATATGTTGATGTTGTTAAAAAAGGCTAAATCTACATCTTTAATTCGTTTTAACCAAAGAAAATCTGCCAGACAAATAGTTGAGCGCAGATCGTATTTCCTGAATCACATTTTTCAAGCAAAAATTTCAAAAGCATAAATTTTCTTAACGATTATGATGTTAACTTTAAACCAACGCTGATATTTCAATTCGTCTCATTCACTATTCACTTGGATTTTTTTTGTATTTGATTTTCTTTTCTTTAGTCTTAAGTTTTGGAACCCGAACGAAATTTATGAATCACAGCTAATTCTACTTTATTTGGAATTAAACCAGTAAATAGTTAAGGCTTACAATGAACTTTAAAAAACCTTTCAGCTTTGAAATTTTATTTATTTTCTTAAGTATCGTAATTCGTAAGTATAAATTTTTAAATTGTATGTGTAATTATCTTATCATAGAATATCAATGGAATCATTGACATTAGAACTGATGCCATGGTTATTGGACTGATAGGATAAGAATCTTATTGACCGTGGTCTTTAGTTACCACATATAGGATTCTCTAGTTAATATCAGTGGAGAAAATAAAGATGATAATTTTAAGCGTATGATTTCTTGAGTCTGTTTAAATATATACTGCATATTACAATAAAAATATTAGGTTATGAAATTTAAAATTTTTTAAATTAATGTTTAAAACCTTTGCATTCTTGCCAAGCATTTAACCTAAGATATGGTTATACCTCTAAATATATTTAGAATATTTTCCTGTATCATTTCATCAACAACATCTGAATTCAGTTTCATAATGCAAATGAGATAAATTTCGCCGTTAATAAATAACATCTTTAGCTAGATGTTAGAATATGATGAGTGACCATCAAAGTTTGCGTTTGATAAGACAGTTGTTTGTGTGATTCATAAGATATGGCTAGAAAGATTATGTAATCTCACAAGAGTAATTTTAGTCTACTAAAGTTATGGAGTAGCGATTATAATGTCAGAATTGAGTGGATTTGGATAACATTAGAATTTAGGCTTTACAATTGAGATATGTATGTCTAAAAAGTTCGGTGAATGTTCGAATATCCCGCATGCAAAATCTGCGGCTAGGTCGAGCATGCGCACATACAGCCAGGGTCATGTCTAGACGCGTCGACTAGTGTGGAGTGAACGTAGACGGAAGTGTGGTGGCGCAGCAATTATTCCAATGCAGTCTGTGAGAGAGGTTGCGTCAATGACTCAATGACACAACATTAAGTTCTGCTTCTAATTGGGGAAAATAGCAACAGAGAGGCACGAAATGTTAATCAAAGTGACGCTTTGACCAGAAGGACGCTTTGACCAGAAAATGTGTTTACGATTGCTTTAAATGCTTTTGCAAGGGTCAGGAATCGTTACAAAACTAGCCGCGATAGGGGTCAGAAGTCGACAAGCAGACATGATCGACGTGTGTGAAGCATGTTGGCAAGTCAAAAATCTCAATGATAGCAGAAGTGGGCATTGACAAAGATACAGTGCGAGTCATCATCCACGAAGATTTGGATAAGGGCAAGATTTGTTCACGATTTGCGCCACACATCCTGACAGACGATCAAAAAGTAAGACGTTTGGAAGCTTGTGGAGATTTCATTACCATGTGTAACCAGGACCCATCCATTATCACAGCGGACGAGACTTGGTGTTATCAGTTTAATCCTAAATCGATGAGGCAATCAATGGAGTGGCGGTCATCTTCACAGCGACCGAAAAAAAACAAAAATCCAAGATTAAGACAATGTTTATCACATTTTTCGACTAAGATGGAATCATCCATAAGGAATTTGCTCCTGCCAGCAAACCGTGACTGCCGCATTCTATTTGGAAATTCTGAACCGTTTATTGAAGCGCATCCGACGCGTAAGGCGACAGTTCACGAAACTGGAAAATGAATTTTGCTGCACGACAACGCACCATCAAACAGTGCGATCCGTGTGCATCAGTTCTTGGCTCAGCGTTGCGTTACTGTTTTGAATCATCCACCGTTCTCACCCGATCTTCCTCTTGCTGACTTTTTTTTGGTTTCGTCACCTTAAAGAGTTAAAGAAGGGATCATGAAGGTCATGAAGGTAATGAAAGTAATGAAGGGATTCGGGACAGTGTGACATCAGCGCTGAAACCGCAATGACTTTTCCAACAATTTTCAGAAGATGGAGAATATTTCGAAGACCAATAAAGGTAATTTCTATGATTGTATCTTCTATTTTGTTGTGTTTCTTGTAACATTCACCAAACTCCTCGTGTATTCCTTGGCTATTTGATATCACAGTTGAGATATTAAAGTATAGAGTGGATTTGGGTTGAATATTGCCTCAATGTAAAGCTGTATCTCTCTAATAGTAAGGAACTGAATTAAAACAGGAACTTCACTCATTTACAACAGGGAGAGGATGTAACTGATAGAATTACAAAGTGATAAATGGAAAAGATCTTGATATTTCTGAGTTAGGAACAGATGTCAATGACTGAGATTTAATGTTTGGGATTTGCAATGAGAAATTAGAAGTGAGAAAGGGTTAGTTCTTCTGATTAGGCGATTTGAACGAGAAATCTCAGATATTTTTAAAAAAAAGATCACTAATCTTAATTTTATTTAAAACATTTGACTAAAGTAGGTTTTAAAATAATAGCGATATTGTTTATTACTAAATGCTAAGTTACTGAATTTCGAAGCTGAATCATTACATTTAATGAATACTTAAGCTAAAAAATCATTTCTTGATTCCACACATTTCTTTTAAATATAGTGAGTGAAGGTGGAACCCCGTTGTGTAGAAAATTGCCAAACTGTTTTAAAGCGAAACATAGCTGTGCTTGTGGAAAGTCCCAAGATACGAAATTGACCACGCTAGACGGTCGAATTGTGGGAGGGGAACCAGCTAAACCACATGAATTCCCTTGGCAGGTATCTCACTGGAAGCAATAATTATTAATTTCCTAATTTACTTATTTCTGGCAAAAATCAATGGTTCTCTTGATATATGTGTATATTAGATGTGTGATTAAATGCCATGCAGGCTTCTCCTAGGTTCGCCCTTCGGGGGTCACCAGGGTTCCGTAGACATGAACCTATCTTCGGATTGAACTACCATGGTATGTGTGAAGAAATATTGAATTCAAAACAGGTAAATCCAGAAAGATGAATTTGGCACGGAATGAGACTGCTTTCTTAAATTTTAAGTCCCCGTTGCTGACAGGATAGAATATTAATATCAATACCATAAATTTATAAACATACGAAAGGTTAAGAATAGGTGTTTACTAGGTGAAAGCTCAAAATTATCATCAGTTGAGATTAGTCACAACAAGGTTTCAATAAGGAGGTGAAAAGAAATAACAATATGATACCTCCACAAATCTAAATTAAAAACAAGAAATACACATTAAAAATAAATTAAAGAGAATATATGAACTGGCTTCCACCAGCCTCAATGAATTTTCTATGCTAACTTAAATAAAACAAAGTAGTGATAGCGATTACTAAACCAATCACAATGCTTCGCAACGGCTTTTCATACGTGAATGAAGAAAATTATTCAAAAATTAATATAAAACGTCTACTTATAAATAAGCCGAGTAAAAAGTCGGCTGCGGGCAAATTAAAATATATTTTAACATCTTCGACTAAATTAGAACGATTTCTAAAAAGAATTTAATCTCAAGCTCGTCTCACCTTCAAGAAGCACCACCAGGTATGGAACGTGTCTCGACCCAGTCTATTCTAACGTAAAGGTGACTCAATCTGTACTCGCTATTTGTATGGAATAATCGTCATTCTTAGCTCAAACCATATTAATAGGGACTGAATTCAATAACTTTTGAATAATTTTCTCAATTCACATATCAGAAGCCGTTGCAAAGCATTGTGATTGGTTTACTAATAGCTATCGCTACCTTGGAGCTCGATCAGCTAAAGACACAATGTCCACGGCTCTGAACTACTCTTGGCAAGATCTTTTCAACAAAACCCTGATCCAGTCTCTAGCCCATGTGATTGCTGAGTTGATACTCGTCCACAGACAGACAGACAAACCAGGGATATAAGGCTTCACGGTATCAGAAACTTAAAGAGGGTTTAAAAAGCCCATGAATTTTCTTTATTTTATTTTTAATGTGTATTTCTTTTTTTTTAGTTTAGATTTGTGGAGATTCCACATTTCTTCTCATTTTTAACGTAATTTATATTTGTAAAGAGAATGTCCTTTTACATCCATATATTTTTTTCTGGTCTTGATGATAATCGAAAGCATAAAGTTGACATGCTTTATCTTAACTTACTCTTACTCTTTATCTTTACTCTTTACTCTGCTTTACTCTTTATCTTAAAAAATCATATTAAAAATAAAATAAATTCACGGGCTTTTTTAAGGTCTTATTTTTACTTAAATGACAGAAAATACATTGAGGCTGGTGTAAGCCAGGTCATGAATTTTGTTTATTTAATTTTAATGTGTTTTTCCTATTTTTGTTGAGATTTAGGTATCATATTTCTTCTTACTGTTATTTCTATTCACTTGCTTATTGAGACCTTCTTGTTTTGTGATGACTACTCTCAACTGATTATAATTGGGAAAAGCGAACTTATTTCTTCTGAAGCCTTCGTGTTATGGACAATATATATATTACTTTTTTTTTGAAAGCTAAAATTACAAATGCAAACCATTGTATCTTGACTTTCAATTGGAAATTATCCTCGAAATGCTTTCTACTTTTTTTTAATTGTTTTCAAATACTAAACATTCTAGGTCTATTCTTTTTACTTAGAAAAAGTACTACAGTTACAAAACTACAAACATAAGGTTGTATCTTCATCCTATTCTCTTTGATTCCGTAGCTCTAAAATAAAGATAATGTTCATGTGTTAATCAGGAGTAAACTAAATCCTGGGACAATGTTTATTCACCGAAATAGCCTGCTTTTGCTGTCTCCTAACTAACCAGAAGATGTAAATTGATGACAAACGCATTAGAAAAAGACTTCTTTCATTCTGTTTGATCTGTAATTATTTTACAATCATAATGTATCTTTTCTTTCCTTAACATTTAAGGGAAAAATAATGATGAAAAAGCATAACTATTGAAGATCAACTGGGCTAATCTTTGAATTTTGGAGCCTGGAATCAAAACCAAGCTGTTTCCTAACTATCATCAGTTTGATTCGCACAGTACTTATTGCTTAGTGGAATTAAAAAAAACATCAAAATACAAATTACGAATATGAGTATCGGGTGATGATTGTTAGGAAGCTAGAAGCAGTCTGTTTTGATTCCCGATATGAAATTTCTAAAATAGCTCAGTGGATCCTTAAATGACGTTTGTTTTGATCTTTCTTGTTTTTTATTAACATTCTTACGGACTTTACATTTTGTCATTATGTATATATTTATTTTATAAGCTAAGCGCAATGCTAGAGAGGATGAATTGACTGATCTTTGTATTCTTAACAAACTTAAAGTATCTGGAGTTTTAGAAAATAATAACTCAAGATTTTGTTTTTAGGTTGGAATTGCATTTGCAGGAAAAGGTCCCTTTTGTGGTGGAACGCTTATTTCCGAGTCATTTGTTGTATCTGCAGCTCATTGTTTCTATACGTAAGAACAACTGTTACTTTATAAAATTAATATTACTAATATCATTAAGAGGATCACAACACTCGTTATTTTTCTTGGCGTACTTATGATGTGACAAAAACTTTAATAATTATTATAGTCTTTTTGCATAATTTAATTGAATTTAGTTTATTTAGTTAGTTCCGATATGTTTTCCTCTTACGTTGTAAGATTTTTCTAATGTAGTTGTTTTATTTTCATTCAACTTTTCCAATCGTTAAACTTGTTCATGAGATTGCCCATGAGTGTTATATGCTTATTGAGTGTTCTTAACACACTTTCATAATTTTTAGGTTCAATTACATTTTTATTTGGCTTTGAAGGTTAACCTCTTAATTGT
>JAFIDM010002131.1:15332407-15351469 GCA_023159025.1 Thereuonema tuberculata
ATCTGTAAAGCTATCTTCTTCTGGCTGAGTAGATTCTTCTTCTCCTTCACACTTCAGCCGGCCATAAAACCACATACAGTCAGAAGGCACATATTTGTTGCAAGTTCTTTCACATGTAGATATTTGAGCGCTTAAGTGGAAACGGTCCAGAGTAGAACAATAATGTACAAGGAGGTAAAGTCAACGTTACGCCACGTTTCTGAAGGGTAAACAAGTCCTTAACTAAGGCACTGTCCGAACTGCTGCATTCCACGCCTTTTGCTGTGTACTCCATGACAATATAAGAAGATATACCAAATTTTTGCCTTCTTTGGTTTGATACGCACTTTTTAAAATGACCGTTGAAATGACCACTGAAGTTCAAAATCATTTCTTGGGAAACTGGAACCACTACAAATTTGCGGCATGTATTTTTTACCAGAGGTGCTCCAGAGGTGTCCCCTTTTTGCACCGAATCCAATCAGGAGGCATATATACATATCCATTGTATTTCCCTTATGAGTTAACGGAGCTGCCTCGTTTTTTCACCAATCGATGGAGTGCCTTTCTATAAACGTGTAGCGATTAAAAACGAAAAATCGTCAATATATGGAGCTGCCTCCTTTTTGCACAGGTGTCTTCAATTGAGCTAAGATAAAGAAGGCAAAAGAAAGTGACGTCAAATGTCACGTTACTCACGCGCGGATTCAGCGAGTGTTTGAAGCATTAATGATACGGGAAAAAATGAGGATAGGACGTTCTTGAAAATCATCGTTCAATAAGGCAATATTGCGTAGCCAAGAAAGAAAAATTAACACGAGAATGCATAGTACACATCGTTAACACCCCCAAAGCATTCTCCAAGATTGTCCACCGTACGTTGTCTTACAAACTTCCTTGAACATACTTAGTCCGATTCTTCAACTCCGGTTATTATATATAAAATGTTGCTTTTTGTTTTAAATTCCAATAATTTACAACGTCAAACATTTGATCTAACAGGCGCTTGTGTGAATTTTAGATAAGTACGAGCTCAAAAATATTAACATAATATTATTGAGCTATCCATATCTCACAACAGAATCTAATAATATAGATATTCGAAATATATATTCTTTTTAAAAGTTTTTTTTTAATTAATTATTTAACTGTACAATAGATATTTTACAAATATTAACAGCTTTTAGTTTCTATTCTTTTCACAGTTACCAACATCATTATTTGAAAATGGTGATCTTACTGGGCGTTCATGATTATTCCAAGCTCACCACTGCTCACCGAAAACAGAAAATCGAATTTGTGAAAATTCATCCAAACTTTCAAACTCGTAATTACATCAATGATATAGCTTTGATTAAGATGAGCTCTCCCGTTGAATTTAGTTCAACCATTCAGCCTATTTGTCTACCTCGCACTGGAAAGGACTACGTAGGAACATTTGCCACAGTTACTGGCTGGGGAAGAACTTCTGACAGTAAGAAGAAAATCACTCAGAATTATATTTTTAAATAAACAGCATCTAATAGCTGAGTTTTATTTTTATACTATGTAAAAGAATGCAGTTATTTAAACCTTAGTGTCAGTTTATAACAATGTATAGAAATTCTAGAAAATCTACAAAGAATGTCTGGAAATTCTAGAATATCTAAAAAATATTAGAAATTTTCTGTCACCTTTTAAATTTCAAAAATGAATACAGGATACAGAGCGTACCCGTTTGCTTAGAAACTAGATCACCGACGGTTAGCGAAAATCGACGAATAGCGAAACATAGCCTTTATTTAGCTTATAAATTTATTTTGGCCACCGAACAATACAAATAACGAATTGTATATCAACTTGCGAATGCTTGCAACTATAAGAGAAAACCAAATATAAGAGATGTATCGCGATAAGCAGATTGAACGAATTAAAATGGTATTGTTTTTGAGAAGACGTCAGTGGTCGATCGTCGAAATAGGTCTGTTAAGTACCCAGGTACAGGTTACGGTTGTAATTGAAAGAATCGTTTATACTCTGTTCAAGGAATTGTGAGCTCTGAACAATTAACTCACTCTCCCACCGTCACGCCTACACGCCCGCCCCATCCTTCCTGTGGACAATGGTTCTTCCCTGAGTCTATTGGGCCTTTTTATACAAAACTACGTTTTTTTAAACTGTTATCTTTATTTAATTTTCATTACAATTATTAACTTCTGCATATTATTCCTTGCAAAACGATTCCAAACGCGATGCAATTGTGATACCTCTAAGCATTGTAATGGTCATTTATATTTTTTAACCCACTGACCATTAAAATGCTTAGAAGTAGCACAATTGTACCGTGTTTGCACTTTTTTTGCAAGGAAAGAAATATAAAATTTAATAATTGTAATAAAAATTAAGTAAAGATAACAGTTTAAAAAAATATAGTTTTTTAGAAAAAAGCCCAATAGAGACTCAGGGAAGAACCATTGCCCACAGGTAGAACGGGCGCGCGTGTGGCGTTGGGGTGGGAGAGTGGGTTAATTGTCCAGAGCTCACGGTTCTTGGGACAGAGTGTAAGATCAGCAAGAAGTCGATTAGATTGTTATTCCTGTATTTTTTTTAGTAAATAATTATATATCGGTACTAACCAAATAATTTAACAAAATTAATTAACACCGTGGGTAAGTATACTTATTATACAAAAATAATACGGCCGACGCACACATTATATTCTACTAATATGTAACTATATAACACAGCAATTGAGTTGAATGAGTCTATCTAAGTGGAGCCAGGTAGCCAAGCGGGAATGAGTCGACTGTGGTTGGAGCAGGTGCGTTCAATCCCCAAACTCGGCGTATATCGGAGACTTCCACGCTAAATTCTCCTCCAGTTGGTCGTGGGGTCTATCTCTGTCGAATGAATACCGGTTTCTTTCCCAGAGTTAAGACAGGCAAACGTTGCGATGGACTGATCTCGCGACCTCATCACATTCCCAGGCTATGAAAAGTTGAGAGCTTTTTCTGCAGTGTTCCCATGACACATCAAGGACTCCAGGGATTAAAGCTATCTACCTACTTAAGTATAAAATTTATTAATTTTAATATTTATTACTTTTTATTACTTATTATTAAATGAAGTGATAATAATGATCTTTTAGTTTTGCGGAATTAAGAGACAATTGATGTTCAAACAAATCATAAAAGCTTTCTTTTCTATCATGTAAATAAAAAAGTGTAAACAAACTTTAATCAAACTTAATAGCTAAACTTTCCGTCGACTTGGACGTGACTCTATAAGAGTTAAGAAATGAGAAGAAGATTAAACTGAAAGAGATACTAATAGACAACAACCTTCTTAGGTTCGTGAAGTCCGATCGGCTTGGACATGTTCGTGAACAAGCAAAGGATGCAAAAAATACTATTGTATAAAGGGATAAAATAGACTTGATCGGCGATAAAGAAGGATGCAGGACCTTGAGGAAGATTTAAGAGTACTTAAATTAAGAACTTGGGGAAGATAATACTTGGCGATTAGAGGAACAGTGTGATGGAGACCAACGCCCACCCCGGGTTTTAGCTTCGTGGAAGATTAAACAAGAACAATGGATTTGATACACAACGTTATTCTTATTAGAGAAATTACAGTACAAAACACAGTACAATGAAAGCAATTAACCGAATGTATTACAATGTAAGCTTCTGTTTTTTGCTTAATCAAATCTCAAATACACTCATTAACAAAAAAACGACAACCTAGAAGGAGTTGTCCGATGGAGACAAAAATTGGTGGAGAGGAAGATTGTATACAGAATAGAAAATGATTAAAATTTCAGACAAATTGAATGATTTATTTCAGAGTTAAAGTTACAAAGTAACGCTCTCAATAAGGTGTTGACCCACCTCTACCCTGAATGCAAGCTGCCACACGACGTGGCATGGAGTGATAAAGCTCCCTGATGGTCTCCTGCGGTATTTTTTGCCATATTTGCTCCAATTGTTGGGCTAGGTCATCCACATTCCCTGGTGGATGCAGTCGCCTTCCCATCATATCCCAGACATGCTCGATTGGAGAAAGATCTGGGGATCTGGCTGGCCAAGGAAGTGTTTCACAAGCTGCAAGACAGGTCATAGCAACACGTGCCATATGTGGTCTGGTATTATCTTGCTGAAAAATAAGGTCAGGATACTGCAAAAGGAAGGGTAGCAAAACAGGTCTCAGAATGTCGTCGACGTACCACTATGCTGTAAGTGTGCCGCTAATGACGACCAATGGGTCCGGCTATCAAGGGAAATGGCACCCCAGACCATAACTCCTGGTGGAGGGCCTGTGTCGCGTGCAATAGTGAAAGCAGGATCGGCACGCTGCCCTGGGCGTCTCCAGACATGTCTGCGACGATCGTCAGGACTCAGTTGGAAGCGGGATTCGTCGCTAAACACTATACGTCCCCAGTCAGCATCATTCCAACCGGATCGAGCCAAGCACCACTGTAATCTGGCCCGACGGTGTGCAGACGTGAGTGGCAGGTGGCGTAGTGGTCGATATGAGCGTAGATGTTGCTCTCTCAGCCGTCTGTGAATGGTCATGGTGGACACTCGTGTGCGGGTCGCATGTCTGATGGTTGATAACGATTATTCAGGCGCTGTGACAGCTGATCTGACAATCACTCTATCCTCCCGCTCTGCTGTTGCCCTTGGTCAACCGCTACGTTCACGATGCTGAAATCTGCCATTGCCCACCCATTCCTGCCAGCATCTTCTAATAACCGCATCACTTCGACCATATGACGAGCGATTCTCCGATTTTCCCAACCTGCCTCTTTCAATCCAATTATACGACCTCTTTCAAACTCTGACAGTTGCACGTAATGAGCTGGAATCCTGAGGTATCCTAACTCGCAATGCAACAGAAATTTTGACCATCAGATTGAGAATCACTTCTTATATACACCTGCTGATTGCGCAGTTCCGATGCGCTGTAGCTCTCGCTATTCATTCATTGGGCACCAAAGTTTAATCATTTGCTTGGGCGGTCCCAATGTCTTTGCATACGAAATTTCATTACAATCGGACAACTCCTTCTAGGTCGTCGTTTTTTTTGGTAATGAGTGTAGATTTTATACAGCTGCATTGAAAGCGGAATAACGAATTAAAAGTTGATTAATGTTGTGCTTTTTTACTTTTCTATTTAGGCGGTCCTGTTTCATCGGTTTTATTGAAAGTAGATATTCCGATTAGAGGAGAGCCTTTATGTCATGAATTCTTGGAAAGTGCTATACCAATAACTACCTTACTATGTGGTTACTATGATAAAGGACAAAAAGATGCCTGTAGGGTAAATATAAGATTTTTCTGAAAAATTGAAGTCTGTTTATTGAAAGCTGAGATCCTAAGACAACTGTTTCGAGGTTAGCAACCAGGGCTAAGTTTTTGCTCTATGAGTAGCCCTGGCTGAGGAGAGCCCAATAAGCTCGAAACAGTTGTCTCAGGGTCTAAACTTGAATTAAACTCAAAAGGGGTTCACATTTTTCATGAATATATGATTTGTTTCCTTGCTTCTTCATTTATTTTATTTTATTTTGATTGTTTGGGGGCAAATACCTTTTGATGTAGGCGAAGGCTGCCCAAGGTTTCGAATTCCACAATCTGTTATTTTTTTTATTTTTTTTGCTATTTTACTTATTGTTTCTTACGAAATTTTCCTATTTCATTTAGTTTCATTTAAATACATACAATCTAAGCAGTATCTGATGTATAAATCAGATAAATAAAATAAGCAGTCGTTAATAATTGTAAAATATAGGAGGGGGTGTCTCTGATACGATGTATTTCCTATCGGAGCATCATTTATTAATGCAACTTCGATTGAAATAATGAGTAGAGTGCTTCATTTGTTGAACAAAACACTTAGTATAACATAGTTGTTGGTGAATATAAAGTTATTTATTTTTCTATTGGAGAGTGACTTTTGAGTTAACCAATCAGAATCTCTCGACAACGGTTGATATGTGATCTATGGAAGTCCGAACCTCAAACATATGCATAAAAAAGTTGCTTTTTTGTCGTAATATTTCTGCTAAAATTCAGAAAACCCTGAGGTGGGCTATTTAAAGTCTTAAAAATGCGTTCTGTTAATTTTTTTTTATTATTTTTTGGGTATTTTCTCAAAGAAAAGCCAAGATAAACACCTGCTTGGTTGTAACTAATTTTGATGCTAAAGTTTTAACATCGGAGCCTAACAACAGGCTGTTTGAACTGGAACGTAGATTGGAACGACATCACTTAAACAGTTCTTTCTATCCTGCTGCAGCGTTGACGTCATTTGCCCCAACCAATAGTAGTAGTTTTCGCTGTAGAGCTGACTTTCTATCTTAATTAATCTTTGGTATAACACGTCGTATATATTAATTATTTCGAAAATAGACGCAAATAAGAAAAATGTAACTAACAGAATACGTAGCTTGAGAAATAGATAAGTAATATATAAGTACTCAGTAATTATGTATTTGTGAAATAGTAAGTGAACATGAACATTTCGTAAGTGCTAACTTCCAAAAACTGCAATTGTATGTTAAAATAGTCGAATAGTCCTTGAAAAAAATAAAGACCTACACATTTTTTTTTATAAGCAAAGTAATTATACAGTTTGGCAGCTCAGTTTCTGCTTATTTACCTTTTTCATTACAATGCAAGAAGTAACATCTGAAATTGCATTCTGTAATACAGCATAAGAATTCCATAGTTGTCAATTAATATAAGTTTTCAACAAAAAATTACTGCAAAGAAATTGTTTTAAAATTTAGTTGCTTTCAAAATATAAATGATAATATTAGAAGATGTTCTTAAAAGCGTTATTGTTCTTTTTATTTTTGACTTTACTAAAATTTTAATTTTTGGTTTAATCTTAAACTTTTCAGGGTGATTCTGGTTCTGGTATGATAGTCGAAGACTCTGGACATTGGTTCTTTATAGGTTTAGTGTCTTCTGGTGCTGGATGTGCTGAACCAGAGACCCCTGCTTATTACACAAGAATCGATCGTTATTATCAATGGATTCTCTCTTATACAGAAGGCGGATATTTTTGTGACCCTAAAGTAGAAAAAAGAATGAAAAGAAATAAATCATAAAGATCGAAAACTAAGCAGAAAGAAAAAAACGCAGATCAAATAGGTCTTATAGTATCTTCCATTCATTTTCTCTTAAATTAAATCCAAAAACAAGAATCAGATCTATTTCATTGCTCAGATAACCTTTACTATATATAAAAATTCTCAAAACAAAAAGCAGGAAATTACAACAAATAAAAAAAAGACTTCTATTTTAATGATTTTTTTTAATTGACAAAAAAAACAACATATTGATAAACCCAACAACATTCAATCATCTTTACTTGTAGTGGCTTGAAATCCATTTATTTTCACATGTTCTTGTTGCTGTAATTGAATACTAAGTTGTCATTGACATCATTTACAATTTATTATCTACAGTAAAATGTACTTAGTTTTTTTTTCTTACAAGTCATTCTTGATTATGCAATCTGGATATTACGAGAATTTTGATACTTAAATATGTAGAATCAATGAAGGTGTTAATATCTAGCAGTTAACCTAAATTGTATTAATTTAATTAAAAAATTTAAAAAAATTGTTTTATATGTTGTTGATGTTCTACAGTATAAATTAACTTCAATGCAAAGAAATTCGACACTTAAAAAAATGTTCCAAATCCTAGAACGTGCAAAATGTTATTTAAGTATCAAAAATTCTATATCTATATGGCTGGTTTTGTACCGTCAGAAAGTATATATACACCAAATTCACCTTTTGGAGTCACGAATAAAATAATATAACAATTTAAATTTACGATCTTTCGTAACCTTTGATTTTTGAGAATTTCCAGTTAGGCTTATAGTAATGAACACGTTTTAAATAAAATAATCTCTAGGTATACCTTAAATAATAATTTAAGGTATATCTAGAGGTTTAGGAAATCATATATAAAGCTAATTTTATTGTATTTTAGGACGTATAGAGATTAAAAAGCATAACTCTACAGTAATCGGAGCAGATTACAAAAATAATAGAAAGATAATACTAAACAAAACTAAGGATGTGTTAAAATAAATGACTTTTTCTAATTATTTAAATCGAGAATTACAACAACAATCACTTCAAGATATAAGGAGTTGTGTAGTATATTATCGTTTACGCAAATTCTCCTACAATTTTTTTTCAAAATATTTAAATAGACCCTCGCTTATTAGACAGTTTATTCGACGAGCGCACTATTGATAAAACACTGGGAATGGTCGAATCAGGATTGTTGATGTCACAAATGCAGTAACGCCGATAAACGTAACTAATGCAGTGTACATCACTTGCGAATGGGCGAGAAAGCTAACACATGCAGAGCATATACCCTATGCTGTATAGGGTATATGCTCTGCATATGCTGTAAAACTCTGCTGAAAAACTCTGCTATACACATGCAGAGTTTTTCAGCATACAGGAGCATAATCCTATTCTGAAAAACTTTGTACAAAATTTTATGGAAGATCGGGAATACCAAGACAAACTTTTTCTGATGTACATGTGTTAGATAGATATGTTAGATACACTGATAGATATGTGTTGACAATGTGCCACAGCGAACAGGCGGAAATGACTGGAGATCTCAATGTTTCATGAAGCAATCAAAACAATGTATGTATGCGAGGAGTAAATATTTTCCAATAGTAACGTGACTACGCTTTCGCGTGGTACTGAAGTACATTAGTGTAGTTTGTTTAGTCGGATCCAAGCGGAAAAGAATACAGACGTCGGCATCAGTAAATCAGATACGTTAATATTGAAGATGCCTCGATTTCTTCTTCTGGAAACTTCGTTTCCATTTTCTTTGAAAGTGATGTAAGTCCATCCATTTTATATTATATGGAGATATTTAATGGTTTAGGCATTTGAATGGTTTGAAAAATATTGGTCTATGTTAATATGTTCAGTTTATGTTTCTTTTTAATATTAAGTTGATCCAAGTTTGTATTGTGATCGTTTTTAAAATTTTAGTTTAAAGAAATTTATACTTTTGATGACCTCAAATGGACTTACACCACTTTCAATGTCAACGAAATGTAAAAATCTTACATTTATGAAATATTAAATATAGGATTTCAATTGAATCAAACCAATTTTTTTTTTTGAAATTTTTAATATCACAAAAAAAAAAACATCATGTGTAAACATAGACGCACCTACGCCATAGCGCCGTACACACACGGAATTGGAAATTATGCGTCGGTGCAGACGTGACGTCTTTTCGCATGGAGGTATTATGCACCTGCGACATAGCGCAGTACGGAATTGGAAAAAAATGAAGACAAAAAATTATGCAGTAGGTACTCCTATAATTTTTGAACTAAATATTATGTCTTGTTACGGATCACCCTGTATCTCAGAGAGGATATACAAATCAGAGTAATTCTTTTAATGCAATCGGAAGCCTACACCCATAAAGATAGGTGATGAAAATTAAATTTAGCTGATGGAACCGCGGGGCCCAAGAAAATTCCACAGCTAAAACCAGATAAATATTATACCAAAGGATAAGTAAAGAAAAGATAAACAACTCAGGTATATCAAACAACAAAATGTATTTATAAATAAGCTTAATGTTATACAATAGCACATAACAAATCAATACCAATGCAATTGAAATTACATATTAATATAAAAATATATATATATATATATATATATAATAATGATAAATTCAGTAACTCCAACAGTTCACAAATTAAGGACAAAATTATTCAAAAGTTGGTAATTAATAAACCTAATTCCCAATAACCTAATCAATTCAATTTAACAATAATGTAAACTTAAGATATATTCTCACAAATAGTTTCGGTCAATTTTATAAGAAGAGTCTGAACGAAAATTGTTTACCAAACAGACTTTCTGACTACAGAGAATGTCTGAAGAGTTCACTCCCTGATTTAACACTTCAAAGGAAATATACTCACAGTTCGACGCTCTGTCCTGTTTACGCTGGCACAAAATATAGGATAGCTCCGACAAAATTCGCTAAACTGTTCATGTCAAAGTATCCCCGTAAACACAAATGGAGCACAACACATTCTTTCTCACTTAGCGAACGTTTCTTACTAACAATGGCTGCTCAATGTATCCAAGCTATCCTTGGGGGCGTGCGACCTTTCTTAATACCTGACAGATATCCAAGAAGCCGACGCTACATTAAGAATAACAAATCTCAAAAGTATCCAGAGATATGCGCACCACAGGATGAGATACCAGTCTTGCCATTAACCGTGCAAAGGTAGAAAAAAAACAAAGCTGTTTCTCTCCTAGCAGCCCCGCCCTCCTCCAAGACGGGAGATATATACGTCTGTATCTTCGGAGCTACATGGTGAGAGTGACTCAGAAGTTTCAAGAACGCATTTTATAGGCATAGTGACGTAAACAACGTTTTACCAATGACCCTTCAAGAAATAAGCAGTGTCTTGAAACCTCAAATGACATCACCATAAACTCTACAGGCACAAAATGGCTACCTCTTCTCACCAGCACAAAAATCGTTCCAAATAAATGCAAAATTACATTTAATAATCTATATAAACATTTACAGATAACAATTATAAAGTTTACATAAGGTGGTAGGATGTAAGAATATATATAAAAAAATGATAAATAAAAAGTTTTAATGTGGAAAACCTGCCATTTCAAGATTAATTAGAAAACAGAGGGAAGAGATAAAAAAACATGGCGGATCATGCGAGAAAGTAAACAAGGCAAAGGTCATTTTGCTTTAACTAAGTGACATAACGACACAAAATTGCGTCAATGAAAAGTAGGAGAAGAAAAATAAAATAAGAAAAAAAGAAAAGTCCTTAACAGTCTTTGCGGAAAGTGGACTTACACCACTTTCAAAGTAATTATATTTGTAATTTCATTAACTTAAAATGTATATTGACAAAATGATGGAAATTTTGAAGGATTTTTTTTTTAACTGTTTACAGATAAAACGTCATAGCAGATTGCATTCATTGTTATCATTAGCTAACTTTTTGTCAAAAATGGACTTACAACACTTTCAAAGAAAACGGCTCATTACGAAGACCGTCGTGTAGGAGACTCCCATTGACTCTGAACAAGACCTCGCCGCAAACAATCGCTGTCGCCGCTTCAACTCTTCAACTCAGGAATCTTTGAAGATGTTTGGCAATCAATGCTTCTTCACCCATATTTATAAATTTAACTACATTATACAACCACTTCATACAAATAATTAAACATTATTAGTTAATTTTAATTCTGGATAACCCAATCAATTCACTGTACTTGTCTGTGGTTAAAAAATATATACATAATTTTTATCATGACAAAAACAAGATACCCTTAAAAAAATAGTGTGATCATGATGAAATACGAATGTTCAAAGAGGACGGAAAGAAAATGACGTCAGAAAACTGAGATGAATGCAGCTGTTTATTTCGGGATAATAAGCCCAGAATCGGTACATGTTAGAATGTTGTCGAATCGTGGAATCAACCACTGTCAGACCTCTTGCAGTGTTCTAACGTTGTGTAACCCTAGAAAACAAGCTGAACAGTCCGTCACTGCCATGCGGATGAGGTTTCACATTTTGTGATCCATTTCCGGATTTTCGACATGTCCTGTTCTCATCAGTCCACTGCTTCCACACTCGCATCGTTGTCATGGCAGTATACCCCTTACGAGCAGCAATTTCGCGGTATGAAAATCCTCCTTCACGAAACCGATCATTCGGCCCTGTTGAAACTCCGTAGCTTCCTTATAATGCGCCCTTTGACTTCGACGAGACGTACAGACTCCAGTAGGCTCGTATACAGCTCACTGACGATGAAAAACTACTTGTATGGATCCACAACAGTCCTCTACTTGACGCTCTGACACGACAGTTCAGATGGAGCTGCTGAATCTAAGATTGCGAAATCATTCCCAAATTTTAATCATCTGCATATCATACCCTGCTTTACATTTCCTGTAGGTTTCACTTCATTTGCATGTTTCCTTCATAGTGTTGAAGTTTTCTCAAATATGAGAGTATATATACACTGCCCGGCCACTTTATTATGTACACTCCTCCTTTGCGCACAAATGCTGTGTCTCACAATAACTCTTCAAGCCGGTGGGGGTAATGTCATGATGTGGGGGATGTTTTCCTGGCACGAGTTGGGTCAATTGATATTTCTGGAGGCACGTCAGGCTATTAGAACGAACCTAAACATCGTAGCCGTGCTGGCGTGGTCGTGCGGTCTCGGCGGCGGCCAGCCGTGGCGGCCAGTGCGCCAGTACCTGGGTTCGAATCCCGGCAGTGGCATGGCTGTTTCAATTTTTCCTTTCCTGTGTTGTCCAGCCTCTTCTTCACTTTCTCTTCGGTCTGACGTCATTCCTTAATGGCGTCCTGGGGAAGGCCACGGGAAACGACCCCAGTATCTTTCCCTTGAAATTCTAGGGAGTCTGCTAGGGGTTCGCCATCTTGGGAACACTAGCGCTCCCTGGAGCACGGAGGCTTCGGATACGAAGCGCGCACTTCGGTGCGTATCGGCCATACATCCATATAAACATCGTAGCTGCCCAAGTGCAACCGTACATGTTGACAGTTTATTCTCATGCAGATGGCTACTTCCAGCAGGATAATGCGCCGGTGCACAAAGACCACATCACTGTGGGATGTTTTGAGGAACATGACGATGACTTTTCCTTGCTACAGTGGCCCGCTTAGTCTCCCGATCTCGGCCCGATTGAAAATTTGTGGGATGAGCTGGAACGGACTGTTCGCTTCAGGTCTACACCTCCATCAAATCTGCATGTTACACAATACCTCAACAACGTTTTCAGATCTTGTGGAATCCATGCCTCGACGAATTAAGGCTGTTTTGAGGGCTAAAGGAGGCACAACACGCTACTAGGTAGGTGTATGTAATAAAGTGGCCGGACAGTGTATATATTGGGTGAGTGCAAAAGTTCTACCAGTTTTTATTACCCATAAAGAAGAGCAAATAAACGCAAAATGAACAGTATCTATTATTGTTTATAATCCCCATTGCTATCTAGGACCTCTTGCCATCTTTCTGGTAGGAGATGAATCCCACGGCGGTAAAATTTCAGCGGTTTCGAGTCAAAAAAGCCTTGGATGGCAATTTTCACAGCATCAATATCATCAAAGATTTTCTGACTGAAAGAGTTGTTCAACGCACGAAATAGGTGATAGTCAGTTGGTGCCAAGTCAGGAGAATAGGGAGGATGGGATAAAAACCTCCCAACCAAAGCCCAGTAACTTTTGGCGAGTGATGACAGCAGCATGTGGCCTGGCGTTATCGTAATGAAGGATCACACCGCGACGATTGATGAGACCTGGCCGCTTTGCTACCAAATTTAAATGCAGCCTGTCTAACTGTAGACAGTAAAAGGCAGCTTTGATGGTTTTGTTGAGTGGCAGGACCTCCCAGTGAATTATTCCCCTGCATATCCCACCACACACTCAATAACACCTTCTTGGGATGAAGTTCAGCTTTCGAAGTCGATGCGGGCGGATCAGAAGGGCGACACACAGTCCTATGAAGCTTTACGTTATGGTATATAACCCATTTCTCATTCCTGTCACAATTCGTGTCAAGAATGGGTCATTTTTGTACCGGGAAAGCAAGGAAACTTAGTTGGCGATTCGGTCATCCCGTTGCTTAGCTGTCAGATCATGTGGAACCAACGATCCAACTTTCTCGTAAAACCCAACTTAACCAGCCGTCTCTCGACCGTTGTCCGAAGTATGTTGAAGGTCTCCGCTAATTCTTGCACAGTTGGGTTCGGGCTGTTCCTTATGTCTTGGTCAATATCGTCCTCTCCAACGTGTGATGGCCGTCCATTCCTAGCCTGAACTTGGCAGCTTCTGTCTCCTTCCCTAAATTTACGGAACCATCGACGACATATGCTTTCGTCTACTGCATCCTCCCCATAAACTTGACAAACATTGCGACATGCTGCGCCTGCCCTACTCTTTTTATCGAACTCGTATAACAAGCACTGTCTTATATGCTCCTTCTCGCGTTCCATGTTACACCTTCTGATATTTTTTTTTTAGATGATTAACTTTCTGAGACACGATGCATTTATATGTGAGGCATTCACACGTTTGATTGGCAGACGATTTGCGTCATTACAATGTCATGTGTGAGAGCAATTCCATTGCAAATTTTCATATCCAAAAACGGGTAGAACTTTTGCACTCACAAAATACATATACTTTTACACAGGGTGATTGCAAAAGGTGGGTTAAAAATTTCGCCTTAGGTTCTACTCTTGAAACCAAACAAAAAAGTTCTTACAAACATTGGTCCGGATATGAATAGTTTAGCTTCCGAGAAAAAGATGTTGTATCATTATTCAATGTAGGTATGTTTGTTTCTTGTTTTGTTTTCTTGGCACAGTATATTGCGATGAAACGTATTGAAAATATTCAAAAAAATGAACCATAAATAAGCAAAATAGGGAACGAATGATTTAAAAATGGTATTGTAAGCCAAAAACAAGCAATTCATGGATCTAGAAATGAATAGTTTTCGCGTAAAACATAGTTCGCAGTAAACATTATATTGTTATAAGAGTCAAATAATGGAAACGACTTGGAAATTCGACAATAATAATTATTCGAAACGTCCTGCGTTGGCTTACACGCATGCTTCTCTGTGATGAACGAATTCTCTCACAGTATTCATTTCGGGATCCATGTTTATAGGAACTGCTTTTGTTTGATTTAATAGATAGAATCTACTGCTCAAATTTTGACCCACTTTTTGAAATCACCCTGTATATATATATATATATATATATATATATATATCGAACGAGCAAAACTCAAAGCATGTCCTTCGCAAAGCAAAGATTTCAATCAATCATATCATTTGCAATTTACAAAATTTAGAAAGTATAGAATATAAGAATAAAATTAACTTATGTTATTAAACATATAAAGCCGGACAGTGATGACGTGAGGATAAATTGGCCGTATCTTTACGGATACAGTGATATGATTTTTGTATAATTTTTTCAAATTTCACATCACTGTCCGGCTGTATATATATATATATATATATATATATATATATATAATCCAAGACTATACCTAACATCAGTAACGGAATATTCATTACTGATGATTATGATGTGATTGATATTTATTTGTGTTTAATATATTATTTAGATTAGAATTATAATAACGTAATAGAATTTTCAGGGATCTATAACTTTAAGCAAGAATTCCTAAATCTCTTTAATGAATTATTACAATGATGAAACAAATATTTCATTGTTGTAATTCATTTTGCACTGTTTTTATTTTTTTTTAGTGATACAAATTTAAAGTTACTGACTACAATGTTATACTAATAGCAGTAATGATAATAATAAAGTATTAATAAAAATTATTCATCATTAATATCTACAGTAAATTGTTTTTATTTAGATAAAGTCCAATAAAATCATTTTGTTTCCTATAAGTTCATTTAGGAATCTTCTCAAGAAATCTCAAGGAATCTTCTCAAGAAAAGCTGCTTTCTTTAACGTAAATTTTCTACTTTTTTCTGCCATTTGCTTCAGCCTCAAATCACAAGAAAAAATTCCGTTCGCTCATGAAGAAATAAATATTAGAAATTTAATGCAAAGTTAAGAGTTTCATTGATTTTAAAGATATAAAACTTACTATTTATATATTTTATTACATTTTTATGATACTGCTCCTGAATCAGCACTAAATCGATCTCTTGAATGAAAACTTGCAATGAAAAAAATAAATTCCTATCAGTCTAATTTTCAAATAATTGAATTCGAACATTTTAGTAAAGTTTCGTTTTCAATTAAGTTTCACCAATTTTAACATTTATTATCAACGTTTGATCTTAACAAATAAGAACAAAAAAGTAAAAACTTCTAATATTTTCATTTACTTTATTATAGTTTTAGTGATAGTTTTCAGTGAAAACCAATCGATGCCATTGGAACTACAGATTTGGTATTCATTTTCAAATAAATCCAATTGCATCTATCCCATTCTAGTATGAGTTTCTTGGATGAATGAAAAGGCGTTGTAGAACTAAGAATGATTCTAGATTTCGATGGTAACTCTTTTATTTCCAAAAGCTGATAAAGGAGTTCATCTACTTGATCACAAGATTGTAAAAAGCTTTTGCCAAAACAGTTTTCTTAGCAATCAATCCCAATGATTCATACAATACGGAGTTGTAAAATTTTCCTCTTCCACAACTGATTCGAACGAAATCAATGAGTTTAATAATTTTTCAGTGGACGATTATTTAACAATCAAATTGATTTCTGCCTCTTGATGCTGGCTAAGTCCAACGCTGTATCATCACTGAAATTTCAACTATTGTAGACTCCAACAGACGATATACTAATTTATGAATTGTTTTATATGCGAACACAATTATGCTTATAACAGTCCAAAATTAAACTACGTTGACATAGTCAACAAGAATAAAATAAAATCTGAGTTTTGTAGGTATTCTACAGCCAGTTGTGATTGCGTTAAAAAAACTTGGAAACTCTGATGGAAATAGTGAGATAACGAACTTTTTCATGGTATGTATTTATTTTCTCTTTGAAATGTTTTTATTATTAATATTCCCTTACAAGTTAGAGGAAAAGAAGGAAATGTGGATACAACTGAGGAAAAAAGAAGAAATTATCGATGATGTGCTATTGATAATTATCTTTCACTTGATTTTGAAGATGAGACCTCGGAAACACTAACTGAATCGGATATTTTGGACAGTGTGAAAAATAAAAACAATACAGCTATGAATTGAAATGAAGACGAAGAGGATGAAAATGGAAATGATCATGATGCAGAAATCAAAAGACCTTCGTGTGATGAAATGCTAAAATGCATTTGAAACAATCCGACGCGGATTAGAATTTGAAAAAAATACGCCTGAAGGGGTTTTCGGTGCATTGCAAAGATGCCAGATAGACTAGGAGCGAAAACACTTTCTCAGAAAAAAAAAAAAAAAAAAAACTAAGACAAAATTAACAGATTTTATTAGTAACATTTAAGTACGCATGTGGTAATGTATGCTTTATGTCATTAAAATTATTAATTTTTTAATCAATATTTGTTGTTTATGTATTTTAAATCTCTATTATGTAGTTTAAAGTAATTTTAAAAGGTGAATCTCTATTTAACGAATTTTCCATGTAATAAACTTTTTTTCGGGATTTAGCAACTTCGTTAAATAGAGGTCCGACTGTAGCTTTAGATGTGGCCCAGCCCCGAACTTAAACACCCAGGGCCCCTAGGCGCTTGATATTTGCGGCC
This sequence comes from Thereuonema tuberculata, assembly GCA_023159025.1. Classification (NCBI taxonomy): domain Eukaryota; kingdom Metazoa; phylum Arthropoda; class Chilopoda; order Scutigeromorpha; family Scutigeridae; genus Thereuonema; species Thereuonema tuberculata. The sequence continues at coordinate 15,349,738 of JAFIDM010002131.1, forward strand.
CACCCCCATCCCGAAAATCTACAACCAAAAAAAAAAGGAATCTCGAATTCAACAACCATAAAAAAAATAAAGAAATCTCGAAATCAACAACCATAAAAAAAAAAGGACGATCCTATTTTAACAATAAAAAAAAAACAAAAAGCATTCCAATACGGCGGGGCCCCTCGGCTGGCTGAGCCCCTTGGCCCGGGCCTTCTGGGCCTAGGCGGAAATTCGGGCCTGATGTGGCCCCTCTTTGAGCTATTTTTGTGGGGCCCCGGGGTAATCTGCCCCTTTTGCCTCTCCCCCCCCCTCTGGGCGACCCTAACACACACATGAAAATCGAAGTGTGTATGTTTGTATGTTCTCTATAATTTTACATCGTTTGATGATCGGAAATAAATTTTGCATCGATACTCTCTACTACCCTACGGAAAACATAAGCTATCTTTAAAGGGGGTTAGAATAAGTAAAATCTTTGAAATAGCGCCACTTACGGACCTGGTGGCGACAATGGGAACTGCACAAATATGGTTTTGGAACAATTGTGGAGGGTTTGATGTGATAGGGTTCTGGAGAAAGGGAGAACCAGGACTCTCCACCCTCTCACACCCTTCCTGGACAATGCCGGCTACTTTAAGATAGTTACAGATATAAATTAAATATCATTAATTCTTAAATGAAAACATAAGAATAGATATCTATTAAAGAATTATTTTGTATTGATATAAATTATATTCGTCTTTGTTTAAAGTGTTTATTTTATTTTAAATGTCATATGTTATTTTTCTTGAAGGTGGCAAATATTGCAGACAATTAGTGAAATGTATCGAACATAGTACACCAAACTGTCTTAAGTAGATACGTAAATAAAGCAGTAACTTGTTAACAATTGAAATTACTTAATGAATTTCAATCTATGAATTTGAATTACAATTTCTACGAAAATATATTAAAAGTTTCAAAATTTATAAATTTGAATTCAAAAAATGCTCTTTTACTCAAAAGAATCTGTACAAACTTTAAAGAAAGCTATGGAGCAACAAAACAAAACATTTTCGTATTTTAATAAATGTCGGCTGATTGCACCTTTCGTAGTCTAGTCAAATGGTGCACAAAAAGGGCTAGAAGTGGAAAATTCAGGTATAATTGTTTTTAGTGGTTTATTTTATGTTTTATGGTGTGCTAAACACGAATCTTAAGTTGTCCAACAAAAATTTTCCCCGAACAAAAAAAATTTGAGAAATTATCAAAAAAAAACCCATTAAAAATAATGTTTTTTTAGTGGTTTTCACCTTACAACTTGCAAAGCAAGCTATTTAACCAAACAGTGGTCCTATAGTAAAATAAATAGGAGAAAATTACCTATAATTTATGTCTCTTACAATCTTTTGTACGTCGTACAAACAACGCAAAAAACAGTGTTGAAATATCGGGTTTCCACGTAAAACAGTGTTGACATATCGCAGCGAAATAAATAAATAAATAAATTGAAATTTTCCCTTCAAGTGAATTATTTTATCTGCAGTTCCTTGCCTTTCAACGTGTTTACCTGGCAAACCATAGAAGAATCCCTTGTGTCCTTTGACCTCAAACTCCCCCTTTTCTAAATCACCCGGGGGGGGGGGTCTTCATGCCTAAATGCCTCTCAGGCTGGCACTGTTGCCGTTTTAGCGACTTTATCGCTAAATCTAGCGACTTTCTCACGCCGTTTTGCTGGAATCTTTTCCTGATTTCACAGATATCTTATCTC
>JAFIDM010002131.1:15351569-15372908 GCA_023159025.1 Thereuonema tuberculata
GAAAACGGAATAACGTATTAAATGTTGATTAATGTTGTGCTTTTTTTACTTTACTATTTAGGCGGTCCTTTTTCAAAAGCTTTAATGAAAGTAGATATTCCGATTAGAGGAGACCCTTTGTGTTATGAATCCCTGGATGATGTTAAAGCAAAACCAAGCTTAAAATGTGGTTACTACGATAAGGGACAGAAAGATGCCTGTCAGGTAAATGTAAGATTTTTCTGAAAAATTGAAGCCTGTTTATTTCAAGCTAAGATCCTAAGACAATTGTTTTGAGGTTCTCATCCAGGGCTAAGTTTTTGCTTGGTGAGTAGCCTTGGCTGAGGAGAGTCCAATAAACTCGAAACAGTTGTTTCAGGGTCTCAGCTTGAAATAATCTCAAAAGGGGTTCCCATTTTTCATGAATAAACGATTTGTTTCCTTGCTTCTTCATTTATTTTATTTTATTTTGATTGTTTGTGGGCAAATACCTTTTGAGGTAGCCGAAGGCTTCCCAAGGTTTTGAATTCCACATTTGGTTATTTTTGTTATTATTATTTTGCTTATTTTTAGTTACGAAATTTTCCTATTTCATTTTGTTTCGTGGTCGTGCGGACTCAGTGTGCCGGTACCTGAGTTCTAACCCGGTTGAGAGCATGGATGTTTCAAATTTCCTTTCCTGTGTTTGTTAGCCTCTTCTTCACTTTCTCTTCGGGTCTGACGTCATTCCATAATGGCGTCCTGAGGAAGGCAACAGGAAACCACCTCAGTATCTTTCCCTAGAAATTCTGGGGAGTCTGCTAAGGGTTCGCCACATTGGGAACACTAGCGCTGCCTGGAACACGGATGTTTCCCCACGAAGCACTACGGTGCAAACCGTACCACAAAAAAAAAAAAAGAAATATCAGATGTTTAAATAAGATAAATAAAATGAGCAGTCGTTAGTAATAGTATAATGTAGGAGGGGGTGTCTCCGATACGCTGTATTTCCTATCGCAGCATTATTTATTAATGGCAACTTCGGATGAAATAATGAGTAGAGTGCTTTATTTGTTGAACAAAACACTTACCGACAATTAAACATAATTACTTAAAATAAAGAATAATAAGTTTCAAATATCAAATTTAGAAGCAGTGTGACATAATTGTTGCTGAATATAAAGTTATTTATTTTTCTATAATCCTGAAAAGATGAAATTTCAATATGTCAGATTGCTCCCTGGCTGTTGGAGAGTGACTTTGGAGTTAACCAATCAGAAGCATTCGACATCGGTTGCTATGTGATCTATGGAAGTCCGAACCTCAAAAATATGCAAAAAATATATATTTTTTTATTTTAGTATTTCTTCTAAAATTCAGAAAACCCTGAGACGGGCTTAGTTAAATTCTTAAAAATGCGTTCTGATAGATTTTTTATAATGTTTTGGGTCTTTTCTCAAAGAAAGTTCAAGATAAACACGCGCAACTAATTTAATGCTAAAATCCTAACAACGCAACGGAGTGTGTTGACGGTCTGTAGAGTTTTTTTACTGGGTCAATAAGTTATCGAGGAGAAAATAATCCAAATTAATTTCCCTCAGCAGAGATTTATCGCAAACTGGTAAGCTATTAAAATTCCGACTTTACAAGGCTTAAAAAGGAGGTAAAATAAACTAAGGCGAAAGTGTAACAAACAAAAAAGCATTAAATCAAACAATCTTCTTTTAAAACTTAAATACTTTCTCACACAGAGAATTCCAACAGATAATCAACTAGAATAACATATTTATTTCTTTAACGTTAATTATCGAATGCTTTAAAGTCCAAAACTATTTAAGCGAGTTAAATTAAAGTTCGTTCTTCGGCTAACTAAACTGGGCCTAAATCTTCGGTCAAAAGTTAATTATAAAATTTCTGGGCTTGGACGAAGAGAGTACGAAACTCGGGGGGAAATAAAACTGTACTCACGGGGTAATATTTCGGCTTTCCGTCGATCAGGAGTCACGAAGTCTTCTTCGGGAATCCACGTCGCAAATTGGTAATTCACACAGAATTCAAAATGGCGACCTACGTTCGAAATTGGAACAGCAATCTTCGTCGAGTAGCTTTTCACCGAAAATACATCTCTGACGTATGTATTTCACAAATTTCATTGGAATAAATCAATCTGGATTTATTCTCAATAACGAAGCACTAAAACACAACTTTTCACTAAGAATTGGAGATCTGAAGTACGGAACTATGAACTCCGAATTGCGGTAAAGAACACATCATTACAGCTGGGCACTCAGCAGCAATCTAAACTGCAGCGATAAAGAACGCATCTTTATCACTGGAAACCTGGGAGAGAACTGCACTGCAGCGATTAGGAACACATCCTTACCGCTGTAAAACTGAGCGAGAACTGACCTGCAGCGATTAGGAACACATCCTTATCGCTGTAAAACTGAGCGAGAACTGACCTTAAAAGATTAGGAACACATCCTTACCGCTGTAAAACTGAGCGAGAACTGACGATTTAAAGCGTGGCTTTCTGCTCGGAGTTGCACTAAGCACGTTCTCGTTAATTACGCAACAATGGGTTGCTCGCGCACTTAGCACTGTTAACAATCACTCACGAGATATTGTGTCCGTAGCCTAAATCAGCGACTGGGCGCTGCCATCTTGAGAACACAAATTCAGGAATTTTTACTTAGGCCTACAGCGTGAAATGTAAAGTGTTAAAATAACCGAAAATTAAGTTGTTATTTTCTTTCACACCAACACACGGAGCCTAACAACAGGCTGTTTGAACTGGAACGTAGGCTCCTGCTGCAGCGTTGACGTCATTTGCGCCAGCCAATAGTAGCAGTTTTCGCTGTAGAGCTGACTTTCTATCTTGAATAATCTTTGGTATTTTAACATGTCATATGTAGTAATTATTTCGAAAATAGACGCAAATAAGAAAAATGGGGAACTAACAGAATATGTAGCTTGAGAAAATAGATAAGTAACACATTAGTACGCAGTAATTATGTATTTGTAAAATAGTAAGTGAACATGAACATTTCATAAGTGCTATCTTCCAAAAACTGCAATTATTCATTACAATAGTCGAATAGTCCTTGAAGAAATATAGGCCTATATATTTTTTTTATAAGCAAAATAATTATACAGTTTGGCAGCTCAGTTTCTGCTTATTTACCTTTTTCATTACAATGCAAGAAGTACCATCTGAAATTGCATTGTGTGATGCAGTATAAAAATTCCATAGTTGTCAAATTAATATAAGTTTTCCAAAATAACTTGCTGCAAAAAAATTGTTTCAAAATTTCATTGCTTTCAAAGCATTATTGTTCTTTTTATTTTTGAATTTGCTAAAATTTTAATTTTTGGTTTAATCTTAAACCTTTCAGGGTGATGCTGGTTCTAGTATGATGGTCAAAGACTCTGGACGTTGGTACTTTCTAGGTTTAGTGACTTCTGGTATTGGATGTCCTAAACCAGGGATTCCAGTTTATTTCACAAAAATCGATCGTTTTTATCAATGGATTCTCTCTTATACAGAAGGCGGATATTTTTGTGACTCTAAAGCAGAAAGAAGAATGAAAAGATATAAATATATAAAGATCGAAAACTAAGCAGAAAGAAAAAAACGCAGATCAAATAGTTTTGTAGTATCTTCCATTCATTTTCTCTTAAAATTTGAGTTAAATCCAAAAACAGGAATCAGATCTATTTCATTGCTCAGATTATCTTTACTAGATATGAAAATTCTAAAAAAAAAAGCAAAAAATTAAAACAGACAAACAAAAAAAAAGGTTTCTATTTTAATGATTTTTTTTTCAATTGACAAAAAAAAAATATTGATAAACCCAATTTTGACTCATTTTTAACTTTTACTCCCCTTGTAGTGGTTTGAAATCCATTTATTTTCACATGTTCTTGTTGCTGTAATTGAATATTAAGTTGTCATTGACATCATTTCCAATTTATTATCTACAATAAAATGTACTTAGTTTTTTTTTACAGAGTCATTCTTGATTATGCAATCTGGATATTACGAGAATTTTGATACCTAAATATATAGAATCAATGAAGGTGTTAATATCTAGTAATTAACCTAAATTGTATTAATTGTAATTATAAAATTTAAAAAAGTTGTTTTGTTTTGTATATTGTTCATGTTCTATAACTTAACTTCATTGCAAAGAAATTCGAAATCTCAAAAAATGCTCCAAATCCTAGAAAATTTTATTTACATATCAAAAATTGTACATCTATATGGCTGATTTGTCCCGTCAGAAAGTATATATACACCAAAGTCACCTTTTGGAGCCATGAATAAAATAATTTAACAATTTAAATTTACAATCTTTCGTAACCTTTGCTTTTTGAGAATTATCATTTAGATTTATAGTAATGAACGCGTTTAAAACAAAATAATCTCTAGATATACTTGTTAATTTCAATAGTAATATGTAATACTTTGATTCTTAGAACAATAAATATATATCAGTATGAAAGAACGAGTTTTTCTATTCATTTTGTTCCTACAGAGTGATTTGACTTATTTCTTAATTGTCTATGATCATGGCTTAGTCTCGACCAAAAATAATTAACTTATCCACTAAGACAAATAATCACTAAGTTCAACAACAGGGTAATCAACTTCTCGTTTTACTGAAACATAAAATATTCTGTATGTTTTCCCTAAGATGAATCTACAAATACATTCGCGTAACTGGTGTGATATATCTATATTTAATAAAAGAATAAGATTACATTTTCTTCTATTATTCAGTCATTAAAAGTTCACAGTCGATCACTACTATATATTCAGTCTTTTCCTATTATTTGAAAATAGATATAAAGTCACTCTGTAATATTTCTTTAACGCTGAAAAGTTCAAGATGTATTCTAAATAACACTGACGTGAAAGTTCCCTTTACAAAAGAAAACAAACAAAACTGCTCGTCTTCAGCATGTCGCATACACAGCCCACTCACAATCACTTGGATTTTTGATTATCATTAAACAATAGATAAAATGGGATAGTATGAATAATCACTTCTGGTAAAAATCCCAATAAAATTTAAAAAAGTCTAAAATTACCAAAGGTAATTGTCGTCATTTAAAAACAAATGTCCAGAACGTTTCAATCTGCATGCAGATTATAACCAACTGTGTGTTGGCTTGGAGGGGTTGTGTTTATATAGGTTCTGATGACGTGATTGGATAGTTCGCTATTGATTGTGGGAGAATTGGCGATATGCCAAGACTCACATAAGGTAAGGGAGAAGACAGTTTTGGCAACAGTTTTAGCTCTAGAGGAACCCAACAAAAACATAATTATGCGATCATACCATATGTGCATAACCTTAATCATAGTCTAAAACAACTGCTCAGGAAATACAATGTTCGAATTATAAACAAAGCTAACAATAAACTGTTTTACCGCACATCTAACAATAAAAAAGACATCTTGAATAAAAATAATGTGGTTTATGGCATTCCATGCCTCAATTGCAATAAAAAATACATTGGTTATACAACACAATCATTAATAAAAGACAGAAACAGCACGTAACCAATTACAACAATAAAGACCAATTTAAATCAATTTTATATCAGCATAAACAAAAAACTGGCCACACTCCCGATTTTGAACATATTCAGGTAATAGACCAAGCCAAAACTGTCTTCTCTTTTACCTTACGTGAGTCTTGGCATATCGCCAACTCTCCCACAATCAATAGCGAACTATCCAATCACGTAATCAGCAGCTATATAAACACAGCCCCTCCAAGCCAATACACAGTTGAAAATAATCTGCATGCAGATTGAAACGTCCTGGACATATGTTTTTAAATGACGACAAAACTCATAAGACTTTAGACTTTTTTAAATTTTTATTGTGATTTTTACCAGAAGTGATTAAACAATAGATATTGTTTTGCCAACCGTGCAAAACCTATGTTTCGGGAATTGTTCTTCTTCTTCAACGGCATGATATATTTATTTATCAACACTTGCTTATCAACACTTTATCAAATTGCTATGTTTATTATTATAAAATATGATTTCATCACATATGAAATCCACAATACCTTAAATAATAATTGAAGGTATATCTAGAGGTTTACGAAATCGTATATAAGGCTATTTTTAGAGTATTGTATAACGTACAGAGATTAAAAAGCATAACTCTACAGTAATCGGAGCAGATTATAAAATAATAGAAATATAATTCTAAATAAGACTAAGCATGTGTTAAAAAAATGACTTTTTATAATTATTTAAATCGAGAATTACAATCACATTCATTTCAAGATGTAAGGAGTTGTACAGTATATTGTCCTTTACGCAAATTCTCCTACAACTTCAACTTATTTTCAAAATATTTACAGACGTCCCTCGCTTATTCGACAGTTTATTCGACCAGCGCATTGTTGATAAGACACTGGGAATAGTCGCAGCAGGATTGTTGATGTCACAAATGCAGTTACGCCGATAAACGTAAATAATGCGGTGTACATCACTTGCGAATGGGCGAGAAAGCTAACATCTGCAGAGCATATACCCTATACTACATGTAAATATATAGTATATATATATATATATATATATATATATATATATATATATATATATATATATATAATGCTGAAAAACTCTGTATAAAATTTTATGAAAGATCGGACTAACAAGACAAACGTTTCTCGTTAATGAATGTATGTCCACTGATGTACATGTGTTAGATTGACTATGTGCGACAGCGAACAGGCAGAAATGAGTGGATATCAGTGTTTCATGATGCAATCACAACAATGTTTTACGCGAGGAGTAAATATTTTCCAATAGTCGCGTGACTACGCTTTCCCGTGGTCCCGAAGTACATTAGCGCAGTTTGTCTAGTCTGATGCAAGCGGAAAAGAATACAGACTTCGGCATCATGAAATCTTACACGTTATTATCGAACATGCCTCGATTTCTTCTTCTGTAAACATATGAAGACCGTCGTGTAGGAGACTCCCATTGACTCTGAAGAAGACCTCGCAGCAAACAATCGCTGTCGCCGCTTCAACTCTTCGTGAAATGCCAGGAATCTTTGAAGATGTTTGGCAATCAATGCTTCATCACCCATGTTTACAAATTTAACTAGATTATATAACCACTACATACATATAATTAAGCATTATTAGTTAATTTTAGTTCTTGATAACTGATCAATTTAATGTAACTATCTAAGGATAAAAAATATATACATAATTTTTTACCATGACAAAAACAAAATGCCCTTAGAAAAATAGTGTGATCATAATGAAATACGAATGTTCAAAGAGGACGGAAAGAAAATGACGTCAGAAAACTGAGATGAATGCAGCTGTTTATTTCGTGTTAACAAGCCCAGAATCGGTACATGTTAGTACGTTGTCGAACCGTGGAATCAACCACTGTCAGACCTCTTGCAGTGTTCCAACGATGTGCTAACACTAGAAAACAAGCTGAACACTCCGTCACTGCCATGTGGATGAGGTTTCACATTTTCTGATCCATTTCCGGATTTTCGACATGTCCTGTTCTCATCAGTCCACTGCTTCCACACTCGCATCGCTGTCCTGGCATTATATCCCTTACGAGCAGCAATTTCGCGGTATGAAAATCCTCCTTCACGAAACCGATTATTCGGCCCTGTTGAAACTCCGTAGCTTCCTTATAAAGCGCCCTTTGACTTCGACGAGACGTACAGACTCCAGTAGGCTCGTATACAGCTCACTGACGATGAAAAACTACTTGTCTGGATCCACAACAGTCCTCATAGGCTTTTACACGACAGTTCAGAGGGCGCTGCTGAATCTAGGCATGCGCAATCATTCCCTAAATTTAATCATTTGCATATCATACCATGCTTTATATTTCCTGCAAGTTTCACTACATTTGTACGTTTCCTTCATGGTGTTGCAGTTTTCTCAAATATGAGTGTATAGAGTGATTATAATTAAAGTTCAACTTTCAGCAAGCTGTAAAAAAAGAACCACTGCTCAGAATGACCTGAAATTTGAACTGAATATACTCGAAGCAAGGGCGAAATAAGGGGGGGGGCGAGGTGGCCCGGGCCCCCTCCCCCGAAATAATCAATATAAAGAAAAAAATAAGTACCGTAATATGAATTATTTTAATGAATCATGCATTTATGCAATAATGAATTCAGAATTCAGGGCATTCAGTGCAAATTACCCTTTGAATATGAGCAGCAAATATAAAATATCATGGGGTGTCTACTTAAAATTACTTAACCTTACATAGATAGATGGCGCTTTAAGCGTCATAACGTAAATGGGTTCGGCTACAAGTGACATTTGAATCGCAATACGACTGCTACGGCGGGAGTTGCACGTTACTCCAACTGTACTGTTGAAGGTGCACGACTGTATCGGGTTTTTACTGAAGAAATGACTTCCAAGTCATTCAACAGTTGTGGCACTGTTAGTTTAAAGCCCGTCCACCCCGGTAAGGTCGTACCACATCGGATGGGAAAAATCTGTTTTTAACTGTCCTGAGGCCAAAAACCTCATAAAAAGCAACAATGAAATCGGTTTTTAATTGTCCTGAGGTCAAAAATCGCATAAAAAGTAACAATGAAATCGATTGTTAATTATCGAGAGACTTGCGCAAGACATGTTCATTATGCTGTCCACCGTTTTCTGCCACAAGTTGAAACCGAGAAATAGCATGTTCCACAACAGACCGGAGTGTCTCAGGGGTCACGTTGTGAATGTGTTGTGCAATACGTGCCTTCAATTCAGCTAAGTTTGTAATCGGACCACTAAACAGAACCTTTTGCAGATAACCCCACATCCAGAAGTCAAAAGGATTAAGATCTGGTGATCTTGACGGCCAGGCTGTTGGACGGCTGATGATTCTATCATTTCCTAAATGCCTCTTAAGCAGCTGCTTCACTAACTTTGCAATGTGCGGAGGAGCGCCATCTTGCATAAAAATTATGCTACCCACACATGCACGCTGTTGAAGTATTGGAATGACGTGGTTGCGCAAAAGACTCTCATAACGTTTACCATTGAGGTACAGGTAACACCCGCACGACCCATCTCCCCGAAGAGAATGGCCCTGCTATAAACGCTGGCGTCAACCCGCACCACACAGTTATCTATGCAGAATGAAGAGGCACTGGTTCATGTGCCATTTTCCATTGTCCATATTCTGCAATTCGGAGTATTGACATGTCCTTTATGATGGAAATGGGCTTCGTCTGTCCACAAAATGTTCCTTGGCCATCCATTGTCCACTTCCATGCGAGCAAGAAATTCTAGAGCAAACCTTTCTCTTACTGGCAGGTCAACAGAAAGCAACTCCTGAAAATGGATAATTTTGTATGGATAGCAATGCCTGATGTTTCGTACAATTTTATGCACCGTGCTCACAGGCATGTCCAAAGTTCGGACAATTCCCCGTGCACTGCACGTTTGCACACCAATCCTCATCTCTTCCTGGACTGATGTGTCCACATCTTCTACTGACGTCGAAGCAATTGGGTTCCCTCCCTCCGCCAGATTTCACTTCAAAAGAACCTATCTGCCCGAATTTTTTCATCATTTTCTCCAGACCCTTGGCATGCATCGGACTACAGCCTTTTATCATACCCTTTATTGTCCGGAACTTCTTCAGAGCTACTGGCGCACAGTCACCGTTCTTGTAAAAGAGCTTCACAAAAAAAGCGCGATCCTTCATTGAGAGAGTCATGGCGAGCTTCTCAGAAGCAATATGAGGAAAACGGCATGTATCCCGCGCTTTTTTAAGAAACGCAATGTGTCGAGCGCATGACACATCTTGTATTTTGCATATTATGACGCTTAAAGCACCATCTATTGCTAATATTTGGAATTTTTTTTTTCTTATGCCGTAGCATTTCCCCTTTCTTCGAGTATATTCAGTTCAAATTTCAGGTCCTTCTGAGCAGTGGTTCTCTTTTTACAGCATGTTGAAAGTTGTGCTTTAATTATAATCACCCTGTATATACACTGCCCGGCCAATTTATTAGGTACACTCCTGCTGTGCGCACAAATGCTGTGTCTCACAACAACTCTTCAAGCCGGTGGGGGCAGTGTCTTGGTGTGGGGGATGCTTTCTTGGCACACGTTGGGTCCATTGATACCTCTGGAGGCACGTCAGGATGCTAAACATCGTACCTGACCAAGTGCAACGGTACATGTCAACAGTTTATCCTCATGGAGATGGCTAGAGGATAATGCGCCGGTACATAAAGCCTGCATCAATATGGGATGGTTTGAGGAACATGACGATGACTTTTCCTTGCTGCAGTGGCCCGCTCAGTCCCCAGATCTCAGCCCGATTGAAAATTTATAGGATGAGCTGGAACGGGCTGTTCACTCCAGGCCTACACCTCCATCAATTCTTCAGAAACTGAGTAGTATTCTCATGTTTGCATGGTACACAATACCTCAACAACTTTTCAGATGTTTCAGAATCCATGCCTAAACGAATTAAGGCTGTTTTGAGGGCTAAAGGAGGACCAATACGCTATTAGGTAGGTGTACCTAACAAAGTCGCCGGACAGTTTATATACACATACATAAACATAGGGTGATTGCAAAAGATGGGTCAAATTTTAGCCTTAGGTTTTACTCATGAAACCAAACAAAAAAAGTTCTTATAAACATAGGTCCGGAAATGAATGGTTTCCGAGAAAAACGTCTTGTATCATTATTCAATACAGGTGTGTTTGTTTCTTGTTTTGTTTTCTTGGCACAGTATGATGCGACAAAACGTATAAAATGAACCACAAACAAGCAAAATAGGGAACGACTGATTTAATAAGCGGTGTTGTAAACCAAAAACAAGCAGTTAATGGATCTAGAAATGAATAGTTTTCGCGCAAAATGTAGTTTGCAGTAAACATTGTATTGTTATAAGAGTCCACACAAATAAACGGAACGACTTTGAATTCGTCATAATAAATGTTCGAAACGTGTTCCGTTGGCTTGCACGCATCCTTCCGCTCGCCTTCTCAGTGATGAAAGAATTCTCTCAAAATCACTATTCATTTCCGGATCCATGTTTATAGGAACTTTTTTTGTTTGATTTAATGGGTAAAACCTACTGCTCAGTTTTTGACCCACTGTATATCCATACATATAAATAGATAGACAGATAGATAGATTCTAATTCAAAACTATATCTAACATCAGCAATGGAATGAATGCTTTATGATGTGATTGATATTGATTTGTGTTTAATATATTACTTAAATTAGAATTATAATAACCTACTAGAATTTTCAAGAATCTATAATTTTAAGGAAGAATTCATTATTACACTGATGAAACAAATATTTCATTGTTCTAATTCATTTTGCACTGTTTTATTTTATTATTTTTTTTGTGATACTAATCTAAAGTTACTGACTACAGTGTTATATTAATAACACTCTTTTAATAAAAATTATTCATAATATCTGTAGTAAATTGTTTTATTTAGATAAACTCCAATAAAATGATTTTGTTTCCTGTAAGTTCATATAAGAATCTTCTTAAGAAAAGCTTCTTTCTTTAACTTTTATTTTCTACCATTTGCTTCAGCCCCAAATTCCATTCGCTCATGAAGAAATAAATATTAGAAATTTAATGCAAAGAGTTTTATTGATTTTAAAGATATAAAACTTACTATTTATGTATTTTATTACATCTTTATGATTCTGTTCCTGAATGAGTAATTCTAAATCGATCTCTCGAATGAAAACTTGCAATGAAAAGAATAAATTCCTATCATTCTAATTTTCAAGTAATTGAATTCGAATATTTTAGTAAATTATGAATTCTAACATTTTAGTAAAGTTTCATTTCCTGTTTCTTTTCGGATCTAGTTTTTGTAAGTTTTACCAATTTTAACATTTATTATCAACGTTTGATCTTAATAAAAAGTAAAAACTTCTAATATTTTCATTTACTTTATTATAGTTTTAGTGACAATTTTCAGTGAAAACCAATCAATGCCATTGGAACTACAGATTTGGTATTCATTTTCAAATTAATAATGTACAAATCCAATTGCATTTATCCCATTCTAGTAATAGTTTCTTGGATGAATGAAAAGGCGTTGTAGAACTAAGAATGATTCTAGATTTCAATGGTAACTCTTTTATTTCCAAAAGCTGATAAAGGAGTTCATCTACTTGATTAAAAGATTGTAAAAACCTTTGCCAAAACAGTTTTCTTAGCAATCAATCCCAATGATTCATACAATACAGATCCAATACGGAGTTGTAAAATTTTCCTCTTCTACAACGGATTCGAACGAAATCAATGAATTTAATAATCTTTCAGTGGACGATTATTTAACAATCAAATTGATTTCTGCCTCTTGATGTTTGCTAAAGTCCAACGCTGTATCATCACTGAAATTTCAACTATTGTAGGCTCCAATAGACGATATACTGATTTATTAATTGTTTTATATGCGAACACAATTATGCTTATAACAGTCCAAAATTAAACTATGCTGACATAGTTAACAAGAGTAAAATAAAATCTGTGTTTTGATCCAGCCAGTTGTGACTGTGTTAAAAAAAAAACTTGAAATTGAGAAACTCTGATTTTGCGTTTTTTCTTATTTTTCTTTGTATATAAAGAGCCAGTTGAGTTGTGAGCGCAAATAGTGAGGTAAAAATGAGTTATAAGAGAGAAATCTGCAGCGTAATTAATCATATTTTCCAAATATCCTTCATTCATATGGGAAGGACAACCAAGAAACTGAAAACTTTATTACACGATTGAAAGAAAAGAAATGTAAAGAAATGCTATGGTGACCGAGTAAGCAAGTACATTAGAAAGTACACCAGAATGTATGTATTACGGAGTAAACAGTTGTGTTACAAAGTACATAGCATGTGTGTGTGTGTGTGTGTGTGTGTGTGTGTGTGTGTGTGTGTGTGTGCTTTATATTTTGCTGTAACTCACAAAGAGTTTAATCCTTAACATCTATAAACATATAAAAGTCAAAACTGTATATGTTTGTATGTTTTTTGTACAATTTTACCCCGTTTGATGATCGGATCTAAATTTTCTATCGATACTCTTTACTACCCTACGGAAAACATAAGCTACCTTGCAACCCGGTTAACCACCACCAGGGGGTTAAAATAAGTAAAATCTCTGGTTAGCGTCACTAATGGACCTGGTGGCGACAATGGGAACTATACAAATATCGTTTTGGAACAATTGTGGAGAGTTTGATGTGATATTGTGATAGGGTTGTGTAGAAGGGGAGAACCAGGACTCCCAACCCCCCCTCACACCCTCCCCGGGCAACGCCGGCTACTTTAAGCTAGCTACAGATTTAATTAAATACCATTAATCTATTAAAGAATTATTTAAGATTAATATAATGTATATTCGTCTTTATTTAATGTCTATTTTATTTTAAATGTCATTTGTTATTTTTCTTGAAGGTGGCAAATATTGCAGACAATTAGAGAAATGTATCGAACATAGTACACCAAACTGTCGTAAGTAGATACGTAAATAAAGAAGTAACTTGTTAAACAATTGAAATTATTTAATCAAAGAAATTCAATCTATGAATTTGAATTCTATTAAAATGTTCAAATATAAATATTCTATTAAAATATTCAAATAAAGTTTAAATATTCTACTAAAAGTTTCAAAATTTATAAATGTGAATTCAAAAAATAGTCATTTACTCAAAAGTCTCTATACAAACTTTAATGGAAGTTAGGGAGCAACAAAACAAAACATTGTCGTATTTTAATAAATGTCGGCTGACTGCACCTTTCGGTGCTAGAGGGAAAGGCAATCATCTGAGGGGAGATATAGAATACCAAAACGAACCTTAATGGAAGCAAGTGTGAACAATATATTTATTCAAAGAAGATACTCAAGTTACTCAAGAAGCAGCAATGCATGCATGACAGCTTAGAAGCAATGCATGCCTGACAGCTTAGAAGCATTGACTGCCGTACATTTTGAAAGATTCCCGGCATTTCTCGAACAGCTGCAGCGGCGACAGCAATTCTTACGACAAAGTCTTGTATACGAGATTCTTCATATGCTCTCAGATGAAGAAATAGATTTGTGTTAAATCACCAAACTTGGTGTTCAGGCAAAAGGTTCATTCCGGCCCCCGAAAGGCCGCAATCAGCCCCAAAAGTGGCGTTCAGGTAATTTGGCACATCATTGCTGAAGTGTGCTGGCGTCCAATCGCGTTGAAACCACAATTCGTCTGCGAATATCGAAGGGTACATCTTCCAGCAGCCCCGGTAACGTTTCTTGAAGAAATACCAATAAATCTGCTCGTTCAGTTGGGAAGACTGAAGATAAGGCTCAATGAGTTTGTCAAACCTGCCCAGCAGTGACGGTGAACTGTTGGTAATGGCCCTGTGCTGTTGGGCATTTGAATTATCGTGCGCTCAAACTTGAAAATTATGCTCATCAACCACCCCCAGATATGAACGGAGATCTCATCTGAGAAGAGCACGTGAACAGGAAAATTAGGCTGTACAGCGATCTGCTGCAGAAAGCAGTGCAAGAATTACAGAGGAAAACCTAATCCCGCGGTAGCATAGTCTGGACTCTCTGACGACAAAACGGACGTAAGTGGTCCTCTCCACACGAGGGCGTGATTCAAATCAAGGTTCGCGTGCTTGCAACTGCATTTTCCTCAATCCGTCGTAGATCTTTGCTTCCATGTCAGGAATTCGCATGATTCTCTCCCGAACAGTGTCACGCATATTTCCGAAGAACGTGCTATAGTTTCTGGCAATTGCCGGTGCAAATGCACAAAAAATGTTGGGTGATTTGGCACACATGTGTTTGGGAAGAGCTGTCTGTACAAGCTCACAGCACCTCTTTCGTTTCCATTGGCAGCCCATACGCAAGATGTACATCAGCCACCTCAGCAGTAGTGAAACGAATTTACGAATGCCGAGGCAAACACAGCTATTCTCCTTTCCCACTTTGCTTGTCATGTAATCTCAGATTGCACCGTCTCTAGCATCGAAGATTGCCGTCAGAGGACATGCATTCAAAGACGAAAAAAGATATGTTTTGTCGCCCTATCTCTCATTAAAATTTGTATGGGGAGGTTTGATCTCCCTTCAAATTTGAATGAGAGATAGGAAGACTCTGTATACATTTAAATATAGTTAACAAGAAGAAAAGTCAATAACATGCGCCATTCTTAGGAAAAAGGTTATATAAACTATTTGTCTATTTCGAACAGTATCCCAGAATAGGGTTGACTGTACAATTGCAAAAGTATTGATAACAAAGACATATTGTATATTGTTTCTAATATTTATTGTTGATGTGACAAATTTATAAATTTTATGACAATTTTCAAAATTCCACCGTCCACATCAATGCACTTAATACCGATTCATGTGTATGGTGGTGCATTACGACGGAAACCAAGAACAATATAGTGGTCCAAATTCAAAATGCTGTTCGAAATAAGTCATATGTTCAGATGAACTTTTTTTTTCCTTTTAATGTTCGAAACTATGATCTCCCAAGTATATTGACATACTGGGACGTCTTACATATTCAGAATATAAGTTCTAATCTACGAAATATTTTCAACGGAGAAATCGCTCCAATGTATATTTGGTTTTGTTTTTCAACAGCATGTGGGAAAACCTTTTCACCTAAAATTGTTGGTGGACAAATGGCTCTTCCGCATGAATTTCCGTGGCAGGTGAATTTCTTTTTTGTAATTAAAAAGTAATACATACGTTTTTTGATGAATAGCACTTTCCTATGCTAATTTTAGAATGTTAAAATGTTCATATGTTTTCTTTGCACAAGGAGTAAATAAGCATTAAAAGTTATCTGCTTTTTTTAAAAAAAATTATTACATATTTAAGTAATTTGAATATTACAAAGTGGCTCAGAAATTACTGAAACCAAAGCAACTTTGGATTTAAAAGTTAAACTGTAATTAGAAAATGCACATTTTAATACCTATTTTCTAAAACACATTAAATATAACGAATATTTTATGGAATATACGGATTTTGCTTTTTTTCTGCTTTTCTCCTCTATACTGGTCTTAGGGTCCACCCAGACCTCTCTTGAATAGATACTGGGAGATAAGGCGGACTGCCGTCGGGGTGATCACTGGCATTCAAGTTAGTTCCGGAAGCCTTATCTCCCACGACCCGAAGAGCCAATAGGCCTGAAGTGGAATATTTTAACTTAACTTTTCCTTTTCTGATGTCATTCTTCTAAGTTGAAGTTTCAGTTTGGAATATAAAATCAAAATATGCTCGGATTCAGATTAAAATCTATTAATTTTATTTTTGTCATTGGCATACGAAGTACACCTAAGTAGCTCAAATAATCATTGTTGTTTTCGTAATAGCTTTCAGGGAGATGAAGTGCAAATATTTTATCTTTGATTTTTTTTCCAAGGTTGGACTCGGAGTAAAAGGTCATGGTCCATTCTGTGGTGGAACTCTTGTTTCGGATTTCCATATAGTCACAGCAGCTCATTGTTTTGAAGGGTAAGGATATATTAAGAAAAATGGTATATTACACTATCCTGAAATTTAAAATAACAATTAGGAATGAAATGAAAAATATTCTGAAATTTTTAAATAAACAAATAGAACTATGCAATTTCCGTATAGATACCTGAAACTTTCGTTCTTTTACACTATATCTATGTCAATGTGAGCTCTCCACTATAAAATCATGTATTACTGTCAACTTCCTTAATAGCATTGACATATTCTAAATATCTCTGCCGCGCATCCACCAAAGGGTAAGTGTATTTCCCAAAGTTGAAACACCTTGAGATTTGTTAATAGTGAATGATAATATCATCCGAGTATCCATAAAATTTTTAGCTGAAAAGCTCAAAATTTACGGCAGTTATCAACGTCAAAACTTCTAAGCCCGACTTCTAAGCCCCAACCCCTAAAAAGTCGTGAACAGATGTCATTTTTTTTTGTTACTTATTTGTAGTAAACCAGTGCCGTTAGAGCTCTGAAAAGTTCGTGGCTAAACCTCCAAACACAACGTTTTGGAAGATAGAAAAATACGTCAAAAAAAGGAAAATTCTGTCGTCCACCATTTTGAAACGGTTGATCCAATTTGGTTAAAATACAATGTCAGCTAGTTCTTATCTAGTACCCATAAAAGTTTTAGCTCAAATGCTCAAAATTATGGCAGTTATCCATGTTACAGCTTTGAGGTATGTCCAACTTCTAAGCCGTGAACAGATGTCGACTTGTTTTGTTACTTATTTGTAGTTAAACCAAGGCCATAAAAGCGCTAAAAGGTTTGTGGTAAAAGTTCCAAAAAACCGCAAGAAACGACAACTTTGTTTTTTAATAAACATTTTTTTTCACAAGGTCTTCTGTGCTCATATCCTCAGATATTAGAAAATTAGCACCCAACTAATGTCTTGTTTGTTTTCTTACTCTGCTATTGAATGGAGATACGATCATTTTAGTTTTCTTTTATTTTTTTAAGAAAATGTGAACTTGTATTTTCATGTATTGAAATATATTACAATTGAATATCACTTCGTTTTCTCTTTCCATTTATTCAAGAATTACAGAGATACTGGATAAGTACAGAATTGTTTTGGGTGTAGATAACTATGAGAGACTTACAACAGCTTCAATACAGAGAAAAATTAAAGTTTTGAGGATTCATCCGAATTACAGCAAACATGAATTTCTAAATGATATAGCTATAGTTAGAGTTGACAGACGAATTCCATTCTCTGCGGCCATCAGTCCCATATGTTTTCCACCACCTGGTAGGAGCTACGTAGGAATGTATGGTACGGTGATTGGCTGGGGCAGGATCTCAGAAAGTAAGTGACTTTTTCAGTTGTAGCTCAAAGAGATTTTAGTATTGTTCCATGTTAATAATATCTGGTCTTTACTATCTTTTGGTGAATCGTTTGTAATCTGGAAATCCGTTTTACCATTGTTGGTATGCAATCACTAACATTATTTAATTGAACGCATTTTCTTGTCACTAATATGCCATTTGGAGAAAACTTAGGTATACTTTCGTCACTGTAATGTTACCCATTCGGAATCCGACCAAAAACACTTCGCTCTGTTTTTTTGAAAGTTCATTTTTGTTCTATCGCTGTGCAACCCGCACAACAAACGATGAATCTTCTTTTGAATCTCTCATATTATTTTTATTGTTAACCACAACCATTGCTTGAATTGACATGAAAGTTAAGTTATTATTGTAATAACGCAATCTTCTTCTTCTTCACGTGCCATCTCCATCCAGGAGGAGGTCGGCGACCATGGTTCTAAAATTTTCTCTGTCTCTTGCTATTCTGGAGCATTCGTGATAATTCTTGCCGGTCCAGTCTCTGATGTTGTCAAACCATTTCTTTCTCGGTCTTACTCTGGGTCTTCTCCCATCCAACTTTCCCTCCGGCATCAGCCTATGTAGATCGTCTTGTCTCGTCAGGTGACCGAAGTATTTCATCTTTCTCTCCCTTATGGTCTGAATCAAGGATCTGTCGTATTCAACAATGCAATACTTATTCCAATAAATATGTTAACTTTCAGATTATTACTTATATATTGAAAACAGAAAAAGCTAACAATTGAGATCTTTCCACACTAAAGTTTAGAAGACCAAGAACTAAAATACAGTCTATTTTAAGTATCTGTGTTGTTAACTGACCAACAGATGCCGTCTACTTAGATAGACTTGTATAGTAAGAGTCTACGCTATTGGTCGAATAACTCGAACTTAACATAAAAATCGCGGTTCGATTCTCTTTTTTAGAGTCACGGAAAAAAATGGGGGTCATTAAAGTGTAAAGGGGGAAGAGCTCTTAAAACGGTTCGTCCGCCCATCACTATCTATACAGCCCAACTTTTAGTCGGGCAGACGTGAGTAATATCTTATTAGAATCCTTATGACTTACAGAGATAGGGAAAAATATGAATTCCGGTCAGTTGTCATTTCGATCTCACAAGGGGTAGCCAGAAATGCAATATGTCGCAAATCGGACATACTACAAATCGGACAGACATGAATGATACCTTTTCGAAAAGCTTCTGACTTGGAAGGTGGGAAAAATACGAGTTCCGGTCTGAGGTCACCTCCTATAGACAGTGATCCAAAATGAAACTAAGTAAGATGTTGCTGTGGTATCAGTTTTTGCTTTGTTTATGGTTAGACGGCCTATTTGCCTTCTACCACAAGACATCTATTATCCATCAAACACCAAGAGTCTTCGCTCTGGATATTTCTCGGAGATGTTTCGTGAATGTTCATCTTCATTTTCTTTGCTTCTTGTTTTTGTTATTCAACTTCTATTCTTCTTCCTCCGTTGCCATTGTGAGTTTATTTGCGTCGGTTTGAAACAGGGCCTAAAAGTTTGAAAAAGTTTGAAAAGTGTAAAGATGTTTGAAAAGTGTAAAGATGGATCTTCAATAAGTCTATGGATTTGTGAGCTGCTATTTCACGCAATTCCTTAAACAAACGCAATTAAGAAGTTTTCTGATGTTTGGCAATGTTAATAGTTATTATTTCAATAAAATTACATTGGATTTGCTACAATCTTAACGTATTCCCAATTTTCCAATTTTTTAGATACTACTTTAAGAAACTAATTTCAGGAAATTTAAATTCGATCTTTCTATATTTACTTAGTAAAAAATAATGACGGAAAAATCATTAGGAAATTTTTACATGTACTGAAGTAATTTAGTGACATATGTGGAGCTTTGTAATTAAATCTTGTTTATTTTATACAGGTGTACGGCTCCACATATGTCACTTAATGACGGAAAAAATTAAAACTTTCCTGAAAAAAGAAAAGACTTATTTCGTTTTTATTTCAGGAAATTACTGAATACTTATTCAGTAATCTAAAAACAGTTCTAAAAAAGAACTCCTCTAACAATTTCAATTATGATAAAAATCACTAAATTCCTGAAATGTAATGAAGAATTAAGATTATAGAAAAAACTGAATCTATTACTTTAGGTATGATTTCTTTTTACTTGAGGTTTTTTAAACTAACAATTTTAGTATTTTCTTTTAGAAGGTCGGCCATCTCCGGATCTATTGAAAGTTAAAGTTCCGATTCGAGAAGCTGACGTTTGTCATTTAATACTGGGGAAAACGGAGCCTGTTCCAACTCACGTCTGTGCTTTTTACAACTCTGGGCAAAAAGATGCATGTGAGGTAAAATAGTTCACAAAATACCGATGAACTCGTTTATTCCTTTAATTTAGTTAATTAAACATAAAAAAATAATAAAAGTAATAATAGCTCTATATGCATTACTATATTCCAGTTTAAAAAAACTATCTTTGCAAATAAATATTATTTAAATATACAAGCGTGGTTTTATACACATAAAAACCGGCCCCAATAGGCATTTCTTTTTGTGTTGTGTTATTATTTTGGGACCGGTTTTATGTGCTTCATCCTGTATAACTGATTCTTATGAATATCAAAACTTTTTGTCGAAATTCGGAAAACCATGTATTCTAAGATTTTTTTAGCTATTAGGGTTCTAGTGATTGTGTTAATTTAAAGCTTTTAACCGCCCCAAACCGAGAGCAGAGCCCCATGAATCATTATCGTTGAGCATCCCAAGATAGCTTGAAGATTTTTGGAAAAAATCCTTGCAGTCCACCCCACTTTCTATTAATATTTTCGGATTGGTTCAGAAAGCAGAGGCAAAATTGAGATTATCTCTTCTGAGTCGATTATATTGACAATGAATATGATATCTTTGACCTAATGCCCCCACTTTCAAGGTTCAAAGGGGTTCAGGATATTGGTCACTTACTCTGAGTCCCCGAATGGTGCAAAAGGGGTCTCGACATACTGAGTTACCTCAATGCTGATAAACTTCCACTTGGGATGTTTGGGCGGCAACAACTCTTCTATAAGCCCGTATGTATGCCAGTGGCGTATCGAGGAGGCTGTGACGGAAATTACATTTTACCATTGAATTACAATGACCTAAATAAATGATGATTACGCGCAAAACAATAGAATTATCAATGTAATTAGTCGATAGATTTTCCAAAATGTTATGCAATTTATTACTTTTTCTATATAAATTCGGAAGATTTGTCTTGAATTCAAACTCAAATACAAGATCTTAAAAATACATATTCTCTTCAAATTTAAACGGATCGTTTATAGTAACGAAAAATATATCCAGAGTTTATCGAATATGCTGGTGTCCTAACAAGTATTTTTTCTTTTGATATTTCCTAGGGTGATTCCGGGTCTCCTATGATGATATACAACAATTCTCGTTGGTATTTTGTAGGTTTGGTTTCTTTTGGCAGTGGATGCGCGGAACCTTTCACCCCTGCTATTTACACAA
>JAFIDM010002131.1:15372918-15455340 GCA_023159025.1 Thereuonema tuberculata
AAAAAAAAAAAAAGTTTTTAAACTTGACATATTAAAAAGGAGGACAGAGCTTCAAAAAGGAGAAAGAGCGGGCCACATGTAACACCTTCACGGGCCGGATATGGCCCGCGGGCCGTAGGTTGGTTATCAGTGATTTATAATATAAAGACACATGATCGAGAAATCAATTTATTAATATGTTCAGCGTCCTAACATGTCCTAACATTTTTAAAATTTGCTTTCAATATTATTTTTGCCTTAATATTTACTTTCTTTAATATTGTAAATAAAAATGTTCAACAATAATAATCTAAAAACAGAAAACGAACGTTGAAATCTAACGAATTAACAAAAAAAAAACCAACAGATTTTTCCATCGATTCCATCCTTATTAAGTATTTACGAATCGTTTGATTCCAAAAAAACAAAACAAAGAAAATTCGTCTTAATTTCACTGGTTCTGTGTTCTACACAACAACCAATGCTCCTGGCTGATGATCGCCATATTAGCGTGAAACAGCTGTACCAGGATGTCATTTTGTGTACAACTTGGTCTCACCCATTGTTATTACAACCAATCTTCACATTATCCACAACATCAGTGCTCCTGGTGATCATTAAGATATCCGTTGCACTAATAATTACATCTATTTCCATTTCTTTATGAAATTCTTGGACTTCGAATATACGTATTTTAACGTATTTTCATTTGACACATACTTCATAACAATAATAATCATGTTATCATACAAACATGTACCAACAATCATTTTATATATTGTTTCAGCACTTTCACTTGTGGCATTTTTAAAATTTGCTTTCAATATTATTTTTACCTTAATATTTACTTTCTTGAATATTATAAATAAAAATGTTCAACAATAATAATCTAAAACTTATTAAGGATAGCCAACAGTCTCAAGTCAATTCGTTTTAAAATTCATCACAATAAGCAATCCCATATTTCTATCAACAAAAACAGGTTTCCTATAATTCAAATTTCTTGAATACTTTATTTTAAAATCAAAGCGAAAAAAGAAGAGTTAATAATAAATCACTGATCACATTTCCAGGATCTACAATTTCAAGAAAGAAACGGTAAACCTCTTTAACTATCTTCAGTCTAAATTTATATCAATAAAAATATTTTATTGTTTTCAGTCAACATTCAATTGTTCTTTTTCTGTAAATTTTAAATAAGGGAATACGAAATAGAATTTGTCGATTAATTATATCCCAAAGTTTTTGGGAATTACATTTGTAAATGCTGAAAATTTGTAATGAATTTCCAAACAGTTTTCCAGATTGAACTCTTTTTTATTTTCATGGGTTTCATTAACAGTAAGTAAATAATGTCTACATTTCATTGCATTGTATTTTCTTTATTTAATTTAAAAAAAAAACTATTCATCAAAAGATTCTAGTTTACAAATATAAGAGATAGAAAAGATAGATATATTAATATTCAGAAATTTCTTTTAATTTTAAGACCTAAATGAGATTTTTTTTCTTGAGATTCAGTTGTAACAATAATTTCAATCATGAACATTACTAATTAATTTGATTTAAATTAATATTTAAAAGGTATTTTTTTTATTTAAAAAGCTGTGATTTTCTGGCATAATGAATCTTTGCATTGACAGTTTTATATTTTTTTAATTACTTATAATTTTTTGAGAATAAATATCATAAAAAAATTAAATTTTCAATAATCAATGACAAGTTATCTTCTATCTTAGAACATTATATATAATGTGAAAAAATACCAAATTGTACCAAGTATTCTACATATTAGTTGTTCTTCTGGCTCAAGCTGAAACGCTTCTGGCTCTGTCTGAAGAAGTAAATTCAAATCATACCTGGTCATACCTTGTAAATTACCACCAGTAGGCTAGTACATTTGATGACACATTTATTATTGGGTAATTATTGTTTAACGTTGTTATAGTAACTACTAACGATTGTACTGGTACAATGATTCACTTCACCTTTAGGCTTGACTGGGAAATTACAGGATTACTCAATAGATGGCTCCACTGATATTGTGGGTTCCAGTAGACCTGCACTCATCTACATTAGAACTTTGTAACAGTAGCTAAACGAAATATTTCTCTTTTTGCTTAAATTCTCATTATGAAGTAGTAACTTAAATAAGCTGTAATTTATAAATACATTTACATCCAAACCCTACTACTGAAATATAATTTCACTGACAGTAAATCCATGTTGTTGTCAGTATAGCAGGTTACTTTGGCTCATTCTTAGAAAGATATATGTCAATATTGAGCTTCACTGTCCAATTAATTGGACTTACAAAATCTTTTTAATAATTCTTACTTTACTGAAATGCTGAAATTTGAAAACAAATTTCAAAATTGTAAATGGCATTTTTAAATTTCTTCCACTTATCAAAATAAGACAGGATTTTTAAAAATGGACTTAAAGAGAGAAGCAATAAATCAGACCAAGCCTATGAAAGAAAATAGCTCTTTCATGCAAAGTTCCTTTACTTCCGTAAACTGATATCAAAATCAGATTATTGATGTAATAGAATTTATAAGAGAGTAGATGGCTTAAAAAGCGTTTTCAACAATTCAAAAATGTTTTAGTCACTGAAAAAATTATCGAATTATTTCTCAAGAATTACGAGAATCTCGCATTAAAGAAATACTGCACAATGCAAATGTCCAGAAAAATTTCGTAGTTCAATTAACAATTCAGGAATTACAGTATAACCATTGATATTCAAATCGATACGACTGCAATTATAAGATAAAGTTGGCTTTGGGTGAACTTAAAACAGTATGATTGCTTACTATTTCGTCATCCCATTGACTGATCCTGAATTGACTGCATTTGATTGAAATGTTTTTGAGAAAAATATTCGCACGAAATTCATTCAAAAAAAACGATGAAAGCTCTTTTTTTCATCTACCAAAAATCAGAAACGAAGAACCAAATGAAACAAACCAGCACAATTCTGAATAAAAATTGAAATTGCCTCTCTGTTTTAGTTATGGGAAAGGAGTTGGGAACAGCTGTTTCGTCCTTCTGGGACTCATCAGCCCAACCCTGCCTTCCCCTGATAACCAGAGAGGCAAGATCACTTTCTGGTGGCCACCGACCAACCTGGCTGTGATCCCCCAGAGCAAGAAAAACAAGAAAATTAAAAAGTGTGTAAACTTTCACACTTAATACCTTATTCCTACGGAGCGGAGGCTATGAAGGCATTTAACCCACTAAAAACAGGAAAAAATATTCTCTAAATATTTAACGTGCTGTAGAATAAATTACAAATGAAATTATCAGGGGAAGGCGGGGTTGGGCTGATGAGTCTCAGAACGACGAAACAGCTGTTCCCAACTCCTTTCCCATAACTAAAACAGAGAGGCAATTTCAATTTTTATTTAGATTTGTGCTGGTTTGTTTCATTTGTAATTTATTCTACAGCACGTTAAATATTTATTGAAACGAAGAAACAAAGCTTTGAATCGGATTGTTGTATTTTACAATTTTTCTTTAAGAGGGAAATTAGAAATTCTTAGAATTGCGTTAATTTACTAATCAATTTCAGTAATGACTGACTTTTTTTCCTAATTAGAAACCGAAGGAGAAACACCAAAATGTACAAAATTGAAAGATTGTTTCAAGAACCATGAAAGCTGTTCTTGTGGTAAACCAATATCAGGAAGAATTGTTGGTGGAAAAGAAGCTCAACCCCATGAATTCCCATGGCAGGTAACGTTGAATTAGTATTTAATAAAAACACTTGTATAGTTTCCATTTAATCTAAAATATCGGAAAAATACACTCAACTAAATCAATTTTGGAATTAAATGATATTTAATATTACAGCAAAAGTTTAAAATTATTTAACAGAAACAATTAAACATTCAACAATTAAGTGATGAGATAATAGTTGTCGAAATATTAGCATAGAGAACATTCGTGAACGATGTGTATAAAGATGCAGTCGTTGTCAGAAGTTAAAAAAATAATAGGGATGCACAATAGGATCAATTCAAAGATAATCATAAAATGTATACATTTAATTTAAAAATTAAAATATGCAAAAAAAAGATTGTTTTTCCATAGGAACAATATCGAAGAAAACATATCGTCGAATTTCTTGAAGACCAATTAATCTGAATAATGAATGTTATCATATCTACTGTAGGTCTAAATCAGTGTTGGCTAACCTCCTGTCCTTGGAATATACTTGTTAGATAGAGGAGACGGCATTCAGTATATTGTATCTATAATTTGTATAGTTTGTATACATAGGTGTACACAGGAATTTGGAATGGAGGGGTTACGTTGTCGTTGAACCAAAAAAAAAAAAAGTTTTCTCTGTTTCCCTGTGGGGATAGGGGGTTTACAAACAAAACGATTGCTTCCCAACCAAAGATAGCAGGTCCAAAATGCTACACCTCTGCTCTATTCGGATTCAATAGGGCTTCTCACTCCTCTCCCTCGGTACGCCAATGTAGGTATGCTTTTAAAATATCCCCAGTTTCCGATAGCTTCTGAAAGCGTATACTTATTATGAAATAGTAAATATCATCAATTTTCTAACAACATAAGGTATATGAAAAATCGCTATTCTGTTACCGAAAAATACGAAATATTTTCGAGGAACTGAATTCTGTCGTGAAGCGAGATACGACTAATCGAAATAGAAATACTTAAACCACTTACTTTCTATCGATTTTGTGAGTTTCCAACTTATTTGTAATATAATTCTTTTTACTATTCTTTTTGTAAATTTCGTATTAAAACCACATACGACTCTGAAATTGCAAGCGAAGGCCAAACTGAATTTCACAATAAGCCTGGCTTAAACCAAAGTTTACACAATGGATATCAACAGTGTGAACTAATGGAATCAAAATTAACCTTTTTTAAAGGAACGTTGTACACCGGGTGATCCTCAAATGGTTGGCCAAGCCCGATGCAGCGCAGCAAAATAATGAATAAAATCCATATGAACATGGTTGCTCAAATGCTTTATTCAGATGTTGAAGAATGATTAATATGTACATAAGCTTTGGTGGTAGCACTGTTAGATGAGGTGTTCGAAGTGGCCTCCACCAGCAGCAATTTGGATCGAAATTACCATCGATCGAAGTTATTATCAAGAGTAATGTGAAATACAAAGAAGTTATATTGAACTCAAATTTAAAATGGATATAAATGATTAATATAAACTCATTCTATGGTGATTATCTTTAAAATAAATGTATAAATATATAGATCTTCATTTCTTAAATGAAGAATTTTCTCAATTCATTATTTGCGCAATGAACTAAAATAAAAAAATTATAATTACATTATATATTGTTAATTACTTTATTTCATTATATTTAATAGAAATATTTTCATTTCAGGTTGGAATTGCCAAAACTTCGCAAGGTCCCTTTTGTGGTGGAACTCTTATTTCTGATTCATTTATTGTAACAGCTGCTCACTGTTTTTATAAGTAAGGGCAAAAAATTTAAAATTTAGGTAATTAAATCTTAAGAAGGATTAGATTAATTAATATATTAATTAACATATAACATAAAATATGGAAATTGATTAAGTAATTTCCCATATATTATTTTGGTAATTATTTACAATTTTATATATGTAATAATATCTAACAAGCCTCAATAATTTGGCAAACAATAATTGTTACTGAGTAACAATTTCTGGCACTTAAAGAAGGACTGTATCTAATATGACTAAACTGTAACTTTAATACAAATGTTAAAATGCCTATAACCACAAACGCTGAATGAGCTGTTAAAAGAAAATCAATTGTTTTTTTAACTTCCCAGGTGCCTTTATTGTCTGTTATTTGTCATTTCGAATCTTTCCTATTCTGAAACTAGAGTTATCATAAATTTCATGATTGTCACATTTATAGTAATTAATAGAGTAACTTGGGTCAGCGAGTTCATTACAGTATTCACTGCATAAAATAATTTCTTAAACAAACTTTGTTATAATGAATTAACAAAGTGATTAATGAAAGACATTTCTACTCTCGAAATCAAATTTTTGATTTCATTGTATTTCTACAGATATTCCTATTATTTTTTACGAATATTAATTCTTTTTATTTCATCATGATTCTTCAAAAAACGGTCTCTACTAGTTTCGGGAACTCTTTGGAAAAGGATTTCATTGTATAATGAAATATCTTAAAAGAAATAGTTTGATATTATTTTGTGAATAAGAACAATAATATAAAGAAAAGGATTTATTTGTTTGCTCTTCAGGTATATGGCTAAACATAAGAATGGCCCTTCATATAAAAAAACATCAAAAAATAAATTAAAAATAAAAAGGGGCAATTTGTTAATCCCTGCCAGTCAACTGCGGGCTTATAATGGATTAAAATATAAAATAGACATGTACATAATGGAAATTTTAGCGGGCTGAAGAAAACCTTGAAACAGACTGTTCTGGATTCCCGGTTTCAAATATTCCAAGAGTAGCTCAATGATTTTATTTGTGTGCGTATTTATCTTTTTTTTTTCTTTGTAAATTCTAGTATTCACAATTCCTTTCTTATAGTTTAATCCTTTATAAGCCAGCAATTGACTGGCGGGGATTAACTAATTGCCCTTTTTTATTTTTTATTTATTATTTGATGTTTTTTATATGAAGGGCCATTCTTATGTTTACTTGTCTTTTGTTTATATTTCTTTGATATCCCTGAGCTACAGACACTGGGTGAATCCAATTAAAGAAAGGTAGCAATCTTGAAACAGACTCTCGGTGTCAAATATAATTAAAATAACTCAGTGATTTTTATCCCTTTTTTTTTGCTTAGAATTATTAAGGTATTCAAGTTTCATTACAGCAAATGTAATAATGAAGCATTTTTTTAAAGTAGTACAATGTAGAATAATACGAAAGTTAAATTATAAAAATACCAATCTCTTAGATCAGCGGTTCCCAAACCTTTTTGAGGCTATTACCCATAAAGCGGGTTAGATATTAGCAAATACCCCAAAAAAGTTTAGTCTAAAAAAACAAGTAGTCAATGACACGGTTGATATTTTGCTTTGTTCTAACAATTTGTTTAATATTTGGTGGTGTTTCGGCCAAAGCACATCGTAAGTTGTGCTCCAAGTTCAATCGGTTCCTTGCTTTTGTTTTTATTGTCACCAATGTCGAAAATCCACTTTCACAACTTGGCAGAAATTATGCGTTAAATTTAGGATTTAAAGATGTTCACTACAATTATCAAGGCGGCAGAGGATGCGATAGTTATCAAGGCGACCTGTAAGTTGTGGCGAATTGAATCAGTATTCTCAAGGCTTTTTCCGATAATAATGAATACACCAACAATTTTTTTTTTACTAATCACTAATGATTAGTGATTAGGTAGTTAGTTAGATTTGATACACATGATTTTGTTAATAATTCTGTTTTGTGACTGAACGATGATCCAATCCTTATACTTATCTTTACCCCTTGGAAAATCCCATTTTACCCCTTTGGGGGTAATTATCCCCAGGTTGGGAACCGCTAACGTAGATTGATAATTTTATAATTTAACTTTGGTGTTAGTTTCTTACTTTAATTACATTATAAAAATTAACAGTTTTTTTTTTGTTTTGTTTTTAAATTATCTTGTCTTTGTAGCTTTATAAAAAAAGAGGATTACCCAAAATTGAATATCTTACTGGGCGTTCACGATTACAGCAAATTAACGACCGCATATCGACAAAGAAAAATAGATTTCGTAGTAATTCATCCCCAATATGATAGTTTCACTTTCTCCAATGATATAGCGTTGATTAAGATTAAAACTCCGATAACCTTTACCTCAAATATACGTCCTATTTGTTTACCGTTTAGTGGTAAGGATTACATTGGAAAGCTCGCAACAGTCTATGGCTGGGGAAAAATTTACAGTGGTAAGATAAATATAGAGATAATAAATTACAGTTATTTCTATGAAAATATATAAAAACAAAAAGTAACCATTCAATTTCGTGATTTCGTCAATGTTTCGTAGTAATAAATTTATAATTTTTTCAAAGAAAAACTTTAAAAAAATTTTCAATAATAATGTTAAAGTAAAATAAGAAAGCTTTCTAATTTGTTTAAATATCAATTATTATTTGCATATTATTAAATTTTAACAATAAAAATATTATTTGCTAAAAAACATTTATAGTGCTATAATGTTGATGTTGTTATAATCTTGTTACAGCTTTCTCAAACGGATTTAAAATGAAATGATTTGGTAAAAAAAATAATTAAAAAATCTCAATTTTTTTCCATATGTAAATCATGATAGAAATGAGCTGTTGATCAAGAATTGGAAAACTGTTAAAATTTTATAAATTGAGTCGCTGCAGATGTCGCCCTTTATTTTAAAAGAAAGAAAAAGAAAAAAAAAATCAATTGTCTTGATTATGACCAAGTCACTTCTTTCCTTGTAAGTTTTTCCTACCTTTCTTCTAATTTTCAGGCACAGTCTTGTGGTCAAGGCGACGGCCTGCCAGGAGGCTGAAACATCTGAAGCCGGGTTCGAATCCAGGAACCGGCATGGATGTTCTTTTCTCCTTCTTCTGTGTTTCGTCTGTTTCTGCGTGTTCATTGTACCCTGGGCAAAGATTCTTCGGCTAAATGGCTCATAGATCTCGTCCCTTGTTGAGGCCAATCGGCAAATGTCAAGAGCACAGGCGTTGGGAGAAAAAAAATCTTTTTTGAGTTAAAAACTTAACATGGAATTAAACAATAATATCGGTCTTGATTATCATTTATAAAATAATTAAACGTTTTGTTTAAAAAAAAGGAATGTAATGAAAAAACAAACTGACAAATTTATCTAAGGTCATCCATTTTGCGTGATTCCATCGTTTTGAAGAAAAGGGACGAGTGCATTTTCTCAGTGAAGGTTCTTGTTATTGTAATAAAAAAAAGGTGGCAAAGATCGAATTGTTTTTCAGTGCTGAATCGTAAAGCTTTGAAATACACTTCAATGAAATTGATGAAAGAAAGATACAACAATTAGTATTGTACTTCTACAGAACAAAGGATCTAAAAGTTGACATTCATTATCTCATAGATCTTAAAGTTTGGCTATTTTACGATGTAGCAACATCGGAAGCGGATAAATGGACCCAGTATAAAACAAAAAGACGGTTTTTGACCAGAATATGTAGAGATGGAAAAGATCATTTTAAACTTACATTTGAGAAGATCATTCAGTATGATTTACCTTCAACAAATTAATGATAATATTTTAAATATTAGATATATTAAGTAAAAATCTAATCAATGAGGACAGAAATTCTAAAAAATGTGAATAAATTTGTGAGATTATCTAAACGTAGAATTAAATTATTCTACAAGTGAAACATAATAAGAAATCACAGAAAAAATTAGAATAATTAAGTGCAAATAAATTAGAACACTTTACAGTTTCCACCCTTTCATTCAATAACGTAATATCCATTTTTTTTTTCAATATTTAAAAAAAAAATTCTTGTAATGAAGAACTTGCCGTATTTCACCAGCTTGTATATCCAGAACATACATCTGCAATGTATAATTAACTAAGTAATTCATTGATATTTTATCTATTAACGGTTTATTTGCATTTTTTCTCAGTCATTTAATACCAATCCATTTGTCTTTGTTTTCAATGACATAACGAACTTTTTAATATTTTACTGCAATTATACGATAGGCAATTTTAGAAGAGTTAAAAATTAAAATGAAGAAGGATTAATTACATCATTAAGAAAATCATCTATGAAAACCGAAGATACATCTAACACGTTTATCAAAAATGCATTACATTTGTTAAACAATATTTTTAAATATTTTTTTTTTAAATTATACATATTTGTGTTATGTGCTTGCCTGATTTTTGCACTACAAAAACGTAGACTCGTAATGAGCTTCAATAGAAAAAAGAATCAAAGGAATTAATACAGTTGCATATCTAGGGTCTGATTAAAATGAGTGGGATTATTGTGATTGCGGTCATAACTTTACTACCTATAAAACATAATTATTAAAATATTAAAACAGTAAGTCAATTCCAAACTATTTTATACTTACTTTTGATTACTTTTAAATTGTATTCCTGTTTTAGGCTTCTGATACCGTGAAGCCATATATTCCTGGTTTGTCTGTGTCTGTGTACAAGTATCAACTCAGCAACCACTAGGGCTAGAGACTTGATTAGGGTGTCGTTGAAAAGGTCTTGCCAAGAGTAATTCAGAGCCGTAGAGTTTGTGCCTCTAGCTGGTCGGGCTCCAAGGTAGCGATAGCGATTAGTAAACCAATCGCAATGCTTCGTAACGGCTTCAGATACATGAATGAAGAAAATTATTCAAAAGT
Organism: Thereuonema tuberculata; assembly: GCA_023159025.1. Taxonomy (NCBI): domain Eukaryota; kingdom Metazoa; phylum Arthropoda; class Chilopoda; order Scutigeromorpha; family Scutigeridae; genus Thereuonema; species Thereuonema tuberculata. The sequence continues at coordinate 15,383,254 of JAFIDM010002131.1, forward strand.
TACTAAATTCAGTCTATTAACAATGTTTGAGCTAAGAATGACGAGTATTCCATATAAATGGTGAGTACAGATTGAGTCGCCTTTACGTTAGAATAGACTGGGTTGAAACACGTTCTATACCTGGTGGTGCTTCTTCAAGATGAGACGAGCTTGAGATTAAATTCTTGTAGAAGTGGTTGTAATTTAGTGGAAGATGTTAAAATGTCTTCGCTAAATGTATTTTAATTTGCACGCAACCGATTTTTCACTCCGCTTATTTATAAGTAGGCGTTTTGTATTAACTTTTGAATAAATTTCTTCATTCACGTATCAGAAGCCATTGCGAAGCATTGTGATTGGTTTACTAATCGCTATCGCTACCTTATTTCTTTTTAAAGTTATCCTTAAATAGTAATAATTATGATTTCTAAATCCTTCCCATTTGTCAATACAAATATATTTACGCTTCATATCCATAAATGAGACAGAACATATATTCATTAACGAATATATGAATTACTTACTTCGCTTTTACAGTAATTTAGTTTCTTTATTTTTGTCCTGAAATTGAATCTACTTCCTCTATGTCCTGTTCTTAATATTCACCTGAACAATCAGAGGCAACTAACAGCAAGTACAAGGATGTAAAAGCTCAGGAAATACAAACTCTCAACTAATTTTCACCCACTATTCATTCTTTTCTATTTAGGAGGACCTGTTTCATCTGTTTTAATGAAAGTAGATATTCCGATTCGTTCAGAACCTAAATGTTACGAAATCTTCAGTAAAACTGAGCCCATTCCTTCTTTGTTGTGTGGTTATTATGATAGCGGAGCAAAAGATGCTTGTCAGGTCTGTTATGAATTTTATTACATTTTATCTGAAGCAGATATAATCTAAGCAAAATTATTTGTACAAAAGGAATTTTTATAAGTGTTTAACAACAGCAAGTAATTAATAGACTTATTTCTGTGTGAGTGATTTCTCTATTCCTCTCGTTTCTAACAAATGCATGTACTCTTTATTGTTATATGTTAACAGTCTCTCATTACTGCAAAAAAAGAAATTCATTCTGTATGATATTTTTTTTTTTTAATTATCATTATTGCTGTACTATGGTTACTTAAGTAGTTTTTTAAGTTTAAACCTCCTGCTCCCGCCCTCCTTTGTAAGAAAAAATCAGCCGATGCCTGAAACCCCCCTTATGTTTACCTAAGATTTTTGCCAAATCATTAATAGTAAGTATTACAGAACAATACATTGAAAACAGTCAAAATTATATCAAAATTTTAACGCAAGCATGCTTCTTACATAAGCATTGCTCTGACTCCCCTCCTTTCAGTAAAAATAAGCAAAGCTTGAACCCGTCCCCCTTGAATGCTTACGTAATACTTGAACGGCTTCGTACATATATTGTACCACTAGTAATTTCAATAATCGTTTGTTTGCGGTAGTTTTATGTTACGTATCTATATATATATAAATGAATGTATCTTTCTTTTTTGTCTGTCCTTTATACACTCTTAGACCCTTTGACCTATCTGGACCAAACTTTGCAGAATTACTCTTTATGACCCTGCGCAAAAGATAGGCTACCTTAGAACCCGGAGCCACCCCCCAAAAGGGGTTGAAAAGGGGTAAAAGCCCTGAAAAATCCAATATCCACCTGGTGGTTAAAATAAGAACTACACATATATTGTGTAAAGTGAAAAATTCGCTCTCCTATTTGGGGCACGGACACCACACTTGGATGGGAAGAAGCCAACACAAACGCTGAAGTGTCCCACCCCCGACCGACACCGGGACCTTATATTTAGGGCCCCTTCTCGGACCCCCCCAAGTCAATTGCAAAAAAGGGAAAAATTCGCTCTCCTATTTGGGGCAGGGACACCACACTTGGGTGGGAAGAAGCCAACACAAAGGCTGAAGTGTCCCACCCCCGACCGACACCGGGACCTTATATTTAGGGCCCTTTCTCGCTCCCCCCCCCCCAAGTCAATTGCAAAAAGGGAAAACTTCACTCTCCTACGGGGGCAGGGACACCACACTTGGGTGGGGGGATGGCGACACAAGGGCCTAAGTGTCCCACCCCCGATCGACACCGGGACCTTATATTTAGGGCCCCTTCTCGGGGCCCCTAAGTCAATTGGAAAAAGAGAAAAATTCGCTCTCCTATGGGGGACAGGTCCACCCCACTTGGGTGGGGATGGCGACACAAGGGCCTAATTGTCCCACCCCCGATCGACACTGGGACCTTATATTTACGGCCCCTGCTCACGAGCCCTTTCTGTCTTTGAGTGGCATTGCAACGCATGCCGGGTACAGCTAGTTATCTATAAAAGCTAATCCCCACATGTATGGCTTACGTACATGTATTGTACTGTGTACTGTATATCTGACTTCTCATAGACAATTTTCGACTTACAACCAAATCCATATACGACTTATTGGTCGAAACGTAACCCTATCAAAAGTCGAGATGTAGGCCTTCCTGTGTTAGTGTCATGAATATCTATCACTCAATTAATGTCTATTATTGTCTTATACTGAAGTTTATCCTCTATGTATTCTACTATCTTTCCATGTTTATCAATGATGCCTAATGTCAACGAATAGAACTCCTTCGCGTCGATTCAATAAAATAACAAAATCACTTACTATAGATATTGATAGCACGAAGCTGAAATAATGAAGAAACTCTGCATCGTAGTATCACCACAATATCCTGAGAATCAATACTCGTTGATCGGTTATCCACTCGAATCTCAAAATGGCGTCCATCCTTGCTAACATAAGGAATATGATTAGGCCTAGACTCCAGCCTAAAACTCCAAACGATACAAAAAAAAGACATTATGAATACAATTAATGTTATCTATCTTCACTTAGATTTACAGAAGTTTTCGAGACTTTCCTTCAAAATCATACTTAACTAATTTAAAAGTTCATTTGCTGGGTATTATTGGTAATCTCATATCCATATCCATCTTCCTATCGTTACTTCTCATCTCTTTCAAATCTGCCGCTCCAACTTTCAGAACAGACCACAACCAAAAAACAAAGTCCTCTTCAATCACATGTATTATTTATACATACAAACGATATTGACATATCTTCCCGTATTCATAGTTGCTAACAATACCTATTGAGATTATGCTCTCAACAAAAGTTCATCAGTTCACTAGTGTTAATTCTTTATTATATGTGAATAATCAACTCAGTAATAATAATTAGTATATTGTAGTTCTCTATTTTTCTCACATTATTACAATATCAATTCACTGTCTTGTAAGGACTTTCAGAATTTATAGGGATAGGATGAAGAAAAAAAAAGTACAGATATGGTTCATACAAGCATTGAAGGAAAGTTATCTGAAATTGTTAACATGGAGGTTTTTGTTAGTGACTTGAGAATACATACTCTATTAATTTGTGATTAATAATAATGTTTTTAATATTTTAGGGAGACTCAGGCTCTGGTATGATTACCTACGATACTGGACATTGGTTCTTCATAGGTTTAGTATCTTCTGGTAAAGGATGTGGTGCTCCAGGTTCTCCTGCCTTTTATACAAGAATTGATCACTACTACAGATGGATTCTGAAATACACACAAGGTGGATATTTCTGTAAACCTAAAGAAGAACAAAAAAAGAAAAATACTAGAAAATGGAAACGCAGATAAAAGAAAAGACGAAAAAAAACGACTAAAACGAAAAAAAAAAAAGCAGTAGCGTAAATAAAAACATCCACAAAAAAATTTCTAATAATTATGAATAAAAACAAATAAATAAGAATCCCACTTGATTCTAATGTCTAACAGATGGATGTTGACGATCACGTTTGCGCGAGAATTACGAAAAACACGAGATCTCGCCATTAGCCTCTTCAGCAGGTCTCAAGGAATTTAGTATTTTTAATGTCTGTCCTAGGAAAATGCTACATAATGAATTTATTGTTTGTTTATTGACTGTTTTCAATTTATGAAAACTATATTAAAATGTAGTAAAAGTCTCATGCATTTTCCCGTATTATAATTCATTTAAAGATTTCAATATTTTGTGAGAAGACATGGATAGAGGCTATTCTCGCGTAAATTACGTGAAATCACGAAAATACGGGATCGTCAACATCAATCTGTTAGACATTATTGTTTGTTAAGAGACATTAAAGAAAAGTTAAAAAGTGGAAAAAAAGTCAATTTTTATTTAAGTTTATCACAAGTGGAAAAAAAAATAATTGTAAAGGTAGTAATAATTGATTTTAATTTAAAATAATGTATGTATATATATATATATATAAAATGTAATATTTCATGCCTAATTAATTCGTTATAATGTTAAACAAAACGAAAACAACAATTACATTTCAGTGTAATGAAAACGCAATGACTCATTTTTATCTTTGTTTGTCAGATCTGTTAAAACAATGCGATGAAAGTTTGTTCCTGAAACGAGCTATTTCTCCTGACAATTATTTTATCCCCAAGGTGATTAAGCTTAATTTTATCCTTCTTAACTGATAGCTAACTTAAACTATAACTTCAGCCACTTAAAAAAAAGTGGTTCTAAAGTGGGAGATAATCTAATGGGTGGAGATATACCTTAATAAGTTACGACCGACAGACCCATCTCGTGACAGATTTTATAAACTCTCTCAAAGCTTTCCCCACCTTAATGATACTTGTTCTTCACATGAAAAAGTAAACAATTATTTTAAAGTTTGTATTTCTTTACCTTTTAAATTCATTAAGATTTTACTTCACGACTATTAAATCCTTATTTCATTACTGTTTTTATGCTGTTTTTTTAAATTGTTTGGTTATACGAATTTTTTAACCGTGCCGTCGTGGTAGTGCTGTCTACGACGGCGGTCTGCCATAAGGCCGGTATCCGAGTTCAAATCCCGGTCGAGAGCATGGAGTTTCTTTCTTCTTCTGTTTATTCTTCTGTCCCTTCCTGATTATCTTCCCAAGCCGGATTGAAAAACCGTGGGGAGCATTTTCAACTCTCCTAATTCTTCTTTTGTGCTTACAACGCATCTAGGAGAGGCCCTAGCTCTGGGGGTTGTTCGGGCTCATGTAGATGTAGTAGATATGGATTTATACAGGTCATTTCTTGTAAGACTTTATTTATTTTTTATTAATTCAGTTTTAAAATTGAAAATATGAAAAGTCAGGAATAGATTTTAGCTTTATTAATAGCTTAGGCCTCTAATTCATGACCTACAAATCAAAGCGATCGAATAGAGAAAGAATCATCGAACTTCGAGAATGTAAACAAAGGATTAGATTACTGAAATACGAATAACATTTGTAAAATAGTTGATCTACAATCTACTCAACTCTGTGACGTATTATAAATATTGAAAAGAAATTGAACGCCTTTAAACGATCAACATTAAACATCGTTAGCATCAATTTTGTTATTGAGTCAACAACAGATATACAATGTAGAATGAATTAAACATCTATACCATGAATTTTCATTATATATTGATACTTCTGAGTGTTTTAAATAAAGGTACGTACTTTCCTTAATATTTTTTAATCTCGTCCTTAAAAATAAGTAATTTTCAAGTATTTGGAATACGTATTTGGAACTTTATCATTTAAATTGTAAGTCATCAATAAATAGCTTGAAAAGCTACTATTATCGATGCTGTAAAATAAATGGAAAAATAAAAAGATGTTTCAACAGTCGTGAATAGACAAAAATTCATATAGTTGGACAGCCTAAAAAAAAAATTATAAGTATATGAGACATTACACATGTTCCCGTCATTTGAGCCTCTGTCAGGGTTTCAAGAAATGCAACAATGCGATTCCCTTTCAAAGGAAGACAATAAGGCACAATTCATGTCTTATTTAACTGGTTTTTATTTCAAAAGAGTTATTTAGTATTTTGTATTGAATGTTATATCTTTTTACTATTTTGTATTTTGTAAAAGTAAAATCTACTTTATAGAATTAAAAAGCTTAACGTGTGCTAAAATTGTAAAGTTTAAGAAATAATGACACACAAAATTATAAAGATTAAAAATACTTTAACACATTAAAAATCCAGAACCGGTTTCGTCGTGCTAAAACGACGTTTTCAACTATTAGTTTTCAACTATCCAGAACCTGTTTGTTCTGGATTTTTAATGTGTTAGAGTATTTTTAATCTTGTGTGTCATTATTTTGTGTCTATGATTTTGTGTGTCATTATTTCTTAAACTTTAAAAATCTATTTTAAGTTATTATTTATTGATACTAAGCTTTTTTATTAGGTTTTTAATTTGTAATTATTTGATCAGTAATAGGGTTTTCTTAAGATTAATCCTGAAAAGAATCTTTCAAGGGAATTAGGGGTTTGGTTTTTTTTTTCGGAACCCTCACTTTCCAAACTGAAATTATAAGGGGAATTAAATAAAGAGCTTTGCTTTGAAACACTGTTTATTGTTTTTGTCTTCCTGATTGGACGAAAGTAGATATATTATTAATTTTGTGTTATTTATTTTGATTTCGGGAATCTTTTTCGTTTGTTTGTACTAAATGGCTAAATCTTATTTCAGAAGATTTTAGCAATGGATAAGAAAAGACTTTGCTTACGGAAACTAGAAATGAATTTCAAGTAATAAATATAGATATCAAATATAGAGCAATTAAAAAATTAAAAACAGCCAAGACCAAGTGGTCCCGGTGGAATATCAGCAGAACTGATCAGAAATGGAACTGTTAAATTGCTCAGATTAATTACACAATTATTCGAAAGATGCTTAAACAAAGAAGAAACACCAGAAGAACGGAGAATTGGATATTTAACATCAATTTATAAGAAAGGAGACCGACAAAAATGTGAAAATTACCGTGGCATTACTGTAACAGCAACGTTTAGTAGACTGTACGGACAAATGTTAAAAGATTTTATTGAAGAAGAAATTAGAATGAAAGAAAATGAAGAACAAAGTGGATTTAGAGCAGGAAGGTCATGTATGGATAATATATTTTGTCTTAAACAAAATTATTGAAAAGGAAATGACGATGGGAAATCAAATTCATCTTCTGTTTATTGGTATTAAGAATGCAAATAATAATGTTCTCATCGCAAAATTATGGAATACCTATGTATTAAAGGAAATAAACATAAATTTAAATATTAGTAGAGCACTTCAAGAACTTTACAGACAATCAAAACCAAAGATGAAAGTAGGTCAAAGATTGTCAAAAAGTTTTACAACAGATAAAGGACTCAGACAGGGATATTGTATCCCCCCAACTCTTTTTAAAATTTATGTTGAAGGTGGCATTGTGCTAGTGGATATGATCCATGACTTAATTGGTACGGTGTGGAGGAATGAAGTAATGCCAGAGGAATGGAAAACTGCGATTATTTGCCCTATTCTTAAGAAAGGAACTGTTAAACTATGCAGTAATTATAGAGGTATATCCCTTCTGTCTACCATGTATAAGGTTTTTGGCAAGGTTTTGGCTGGCAGGCTAAAGGTCTACACTGAAGAAATTATTGGTGATTATGAATGTGGGTTTAGACCAAATCGAAGCACCACTGACCAAATTTTTATATTAGAAATGCCCTTGAAAAATGCTATGAATTTAATATTAGCATCCACCAGTTGTTCATCGACTATAAACAGGCTTACGACAGTGTGTATCGTGAGGCTCTATTTAAAATTATGTTAGAATTTGTTAAAACTAACTAGACTTACCAAAATGACACTCATGGACAATGTTAGTAGGGTGAAGGTCTGTGGAAAGTTGTCACAGGAATTTCCAGTGATACGGGGTCTAAGACAGGGAGATGTACTCTCTACTTTACTATTTAATATCGTTCTTGAAAAAGTAGTTAGAAGCATTGAAAGTAATCCTGGTGGAACTATCTACAACCGTACTATGCAGTGTTCGGCATAAGCTGATGACCTTAATCTTATCGGTAGAAATGGGAGTGGAATTACTGAATCATTTAAGCAAATTATCAGTGCTTCCAAGGAGGTTGGATTATCCATTAATCATATGAAGACTAAATATATGATTACTGACAGGAGCGATAGGTTTAGTAACGTACAAGATCTGAAAGTGGATGAGTACTCTTTTGAGAAAGTTAACCATTTTACCTATCTTGGATCTTTGATTACGGAATGTAATGAGATACATCTTGACATAAAAAATAGAATTGCTGCCGGTAACAGAAGTTATTTCGCCCTGCTACCTCTGTTGAAGTCATCGGTATTGTCTAGAAGGACCAAATCCAGGATTTATAAAACCATGATCAGACCTGTTGTTTTGTATGGGGCCGAAGCATGGACTTTATCATGTAAGGATATTTCCATTCTTGGTATTTGGGAAAGGAAAATTCTGAGGAAGATTTATGGAGTTATTTGTGACCAAGGTTTGTGGCGTATCCGCACTAATAAAGAACTAATGGAATTATTTCAGGGGCCAAGCTTGGATTCAATTGTTAAAAGTAAAAGGATCCAATGGGTAGGCCATCTCCAAAGGATGAATTTGAACCGTGGAGTTAAGAAACTTTTCATTGGAAACCCTGGTGGTAGAAGATTAAAAGGAAGACCACGACTTAGATGGCTTGATGATGTGGAACGCGATTTGAAAAAGCTCCAGGTACGAGGATGGAGCAGAAAGGCGCAAGATAGAAAAGAGTGGGCTCATATTGTTAAGGAGGCCAAGGCCCTACATGGGCTGTAGTGCCATGGAGTACCATTGAAAGTTTGGAAAGAAAACTGCAGAGGATTAGGACTTAATGTGAATGGAACGTCAATTTTTATCTGCAATTCGCAGATGACCAAGTCATAATTGCAAAGAGTAAAAATGATTTAGAGAAAATTACGATAAAATTAAAGAAGAATATGAGAAATGGGGACTATACATGGCAAGACCAAATACTTATGTATAGGAGGAAATGAGACGGACCTAAATCTAAATAATAACATGAAAATAGAAAGCTGTGAGCATTATAAGTACCTTGAAATAGACATTAATAGAGAAGGCAGAGACTCACAAGAAATTAAAAACAGAATTGTCAAGGAAATAAGGCTGTAAAACTATTAAATTCTATTTGGTGGAATAAAGAGGTCTCTAGGAAAAGAAAGTATAATATATACAATTCTATTGTTAAAAGCATATTGTTATATGGGGCAGAGGGATGGAGAATTATGGCGACAGAAAGAAAGAAATTAGTGGTAGTGGAAATGGATGTCCTAAGAAGATCATGCAGAGTATCAAGAATAGAAAGAATAAGAAATGACAGAACCAAAGAAATGATGAAAATAAAGGGAAACATATTGGATGATAAGAAAAACAATGACAAAAAACACAAAATTCGTAAAATTAAACTTAACCAGTGCTCATTCAAAGTCAACACAAAACATTAGTATTTGTAATCAAACAGTAGTAATTCTCTTTAGTCTATCTTAGATTTCTGTAGAACACGGGTAGACAGCTAAAAATGGCACCTTCTCAAATGAACCATTCCAAATTGAATGATTACAATATACATTCATATCAATGACACTTCACAATAACTTTCATTGTAATATTAAGTTTAGCGATCCGCACTGATATCTGTATCTGTATGTACGTAACGCCCTTCATGGTCTTAACGGAGAGTTGGAGCTATAAACCTTATCTCAATGCACTTCCAATGATCTGGAGGTTTGGCATAAAATCCTAATTCCGCTTTAGGCTATTTCTTAGGTGTCCATTGTCTTAGATGTCCATTTGGATCAGAATTATAGTAATGGATTAAATTGGAGGTTAATCTAAACTGAATTAACTACGCTAGAACAAATTTGACATGCTCAACCTCTTACGGCCACTTAAGAGTTGTTCTATTAGTGCAAAATGGAGGTGTAAACATACTAAATGAACTCAATGAGGCCATCGCTTGAAATTGTTCTTGATTTTTGAATTACAACGGATCGAATACACGAATTTTGCCAATCAGTAGTACTTTCATTTTTAACAACACAAGACTTTGATACATTGCAATTTGTCGTCTGGTTTTGTGCTTGGCCTACAAATTGTGAATTGGCTTTTTTAGTAATTCATTAGCTGCAGTTAGTTCATTAATTGCGTTAACCTGTTTTCTATCTTCGTAAACTGCAAAACAAACTGAATTGAGACAGCACCACTCGCGGATGGAGGGATGGGGATGGAACATACGCTATAAATTTTCTTTACAAGGACATCTTTGGTGGTTTTGTTGTTTTTACTCAGTTAAGCAGTCAAATCTGTGTTTTATGTGCGGTAAACATATTGTGGATCTTTGATTTAACCTTTGACAAGTAAATATTCTTAAATTGCGACCGACCGAGAACCCTGATCTTGTATATGTTGCATATAGTTTTACGATTTCACTGTCACTGGCATTTGTGATAACTTATCTCAACTCCCCAAAGTAAGTCACAAGCATTTTCTTGTGAAAAACTCCATAAGTGAAATCTTATTTGAGATTCAGAAATAACTTTCCTGGGAAGCATTTTATAATAAACATTACTACAATATTTGACAGCTTATAAACTAGGAAAGCTAATCAGATAGAAAGTATAAACGTCATTTACAGATTGAAATACTGGAATTACAGCAATTTTACGTGTGTTAATAAACATTATGACATAGGTACGAATAAACACACATACACTTAAATAAAAAAAAATTAAATTTAATAACAACTGTCTAATTTCGCTAAGTAAAACACAAAGCATTTTCCTGCTGGATAATCCTATTTTTTTGGTAAGGATAGCAACACTTTCAGACTCAAATGCCATGAGAATTATTTTAAATAACTCATCTGCTTATAATGATGGTTTACTTGAAGAACTCTCATGAGATCCAGGTATGAAGGTATTGTATCGATCTCAACACGACCTTCATACCTGCACCTCATGTAAGTTCTCCGAAAAGAAAAAGAAAAATTAATTTCATATTTAAATTATTATTATTATATATTTTTTTTAATTTATTGATATGGCTACATAATTTCACCTTAATTGAATGGAAATTTCTTTTAAATTCTCTTGTCGGCCACTATATGGAGTGTGAGTTTTCTCTATCCCTTGATCGAGGATACTTTATTTATATATTTAATGTAATTCTTTACCATGATTATCTATTAATAACACAGGCCTACAAAAAAAAATTCTTTTTTTTTTTTTTTTTTTTTTTTGGTGCCTAGACTCTTTGAACTGATTTTAACTATATTTGAAGCGCTGAATCTAAAAATGAAATCAGTTTTTCTCTATCAGCTATACATGTTTTAGATGCAGCATACCCTATGAGTAATTGTTTCAGCTATTTGATATATATAAGATATTGATAACGTACACTTAAATAAATTCATAAATAAGCTATTTAAGCGCCGTTTCCTTTTTGTTTCTGCAGTCGTATATCTCTTTTTACAATAAACTATCAGATTATTGTATATTATTTTGTTATGAGCCAAATTCGTAAAGTAATGCAAAACCTCATTTAAATACAGTGTGACAAAACTGTAACTCATTTCAATCCCATTGCTTCTTAGAGCAACTCCTAAAATGCCCTTATTTTTATCATCTGTGATGCTATCAGTCGGTATCTGATTCCAATCACTCAAATAACTTCCAGAAAAATCCGCTAGATGATTGGTGCCTATTTATTGATAGCTCTAAGCGGAGTTTGAAATACGTCCTTCTATACAATTACGGCTCAATATCAATTGCTCATTCAACGCAAATGAAGGAAGAATACGACGCCTTAGCTTTGGTCATGGAGAAGATAAAATATCAGGAACATCAATGAGTAATTTGTGTGGACTTAAAGATGGTAAATTTCTCCTTGGACAGCAAACTGGCAACACTAAATATCCTTGTTTCCTGTAACTCTGGGATAGCAGGAACCAAAAAAAAACACTGGATAAAAAAGGAGTGGCCTAAGAGAGAAAACATGGCTGTTGGGAAAAACGAGTCATTAACGAGTCTCTAGTTGGAAGAGAGAAAATCATCTTTCTATCACTGCAAATCAAGCTAGGCCTAATGAAGCAGTTTGTAAAGGATCTTAATAAGAATGGTTCATGCTTTGCTTACGTAGGAAGAAAATTGCCTAAGATAAATTTAGAAAAACTGAAAGCTGGAATTTTCGATGCCCACAAATAAGACACCTTATAAAAGATCCGGCTTTTGTGGAGTCCATGAATGAGGCTGATCAGAAAGCCTGGATGTCATTTGTCGAGGTTGTCAGTAATTTCCTGGGCAACCTCAAAGCTGAAAAATATGTTGAGCTAATAAACGAGATGCTCAATAACTTCAGAAACCTTTGATGTAATATGAGCTTAAAAGTTCACTATCTACGTAGCCACTTGGACCGTTTTCCTGAAAATTTAGGCGATACAAGAAAAGAACAAGGTGAAAGATTTCACCAGGAAATTAAAACTATGGAGGACCGCTACCAAGGAAGATTGGCTACCCACATTATGGAAGATTTATGCTGGAACCTTAAAAAGAGACTATTCAAACAAAGTACATTCAAGAATGTCACGCAAAAGAAGTTTTCGAAGACTGACTTTTCTTTGATCAGTGATTTTTCTTTTCTTCAAAACTAACAGTAACTGTAGTTAGTACAGTATTACTGTAATTTTTTATATGATTTTCATTGCTGTAAAGTTCTCTAGAAAATATATAAAGGTTTTAGACTTATTTAGTTTTATTAGAAAACCAATACACACCCACATCCGCATCTTAAAGTATCTTGAGGTAAGTCACGATATTTCTATATCTCAGAAACTAGAGCTGTTCAGGAAAACTAATGCCATATTTGGATTCAGCACCTCAATTAAACTTAAAATCAGCTCTAAATATCCCGGCACCAAAACCACTATTGGCCTGTGTAATCTTTTGTGTTGTTCTTAGCGACACTAGTCAGTGGTATTAAATTTTTTACTTAAGTGTATTTGTGTTTACTCATGTATCGTAATGAATTATTAGATTTTCTTAAGTACTGGAATATTTCCTTATTAAAATGAATTCAAAATAATTTGTAGTTTAGTTATTTATCTCTTGCATCCATGAAAGAAGGTATATAAACCATAAGACTTATTCCTAAAAGAAAGAAAAAACGTTCTTAGGCATTATTTTTCTGTAGTTAAGTTGTTCGATTACATGTTAATGCTTTTTATTTTCTTCTTTCTTAGCTGTGGACTTAAAGAAAGGCAAAGCCAAAGCCAAAGCCACTCCAAAACCATGTCATGATTTGATTAAATGTGCCGAAATTAGAATCAATAATTGTGGTAATGTTGATTAGAATCCATTTTAATTTAACTAATTTTGTTAAATAGTCGAATATTCCCTTCTCTAATTATTTTTAGCTTAATTTCCTAATCCATCAGACTCATCAAATCAGTCTGTCTGTGTATCTGTGTACATAACTTGTAATGCAGGATGGATCTTCTTGAAACTTGGTATGCCTATAATCTGCCCCTGACCAAATAACCCCCACCGCGCCATCCAACCTTCGGCAATTCTTCTTCCTTCTTCATCTACTAGGCCTTTTTCTACAAAACTCCGTTTTTTTAAACTGTTATCTTTATTTAATTTTTATTACAATTATTAAATTCTACATATCATTCCTTGCAAAAAGAGTCCAAACATGGTGCAATTGTGATACTTCTAAACATTTTAATGGTCGTTTATATTTTTTAACCCACTGATCATTAAAATGCTTAGAAGTATCACAATTGCACCGTGTTTGGACTCTTTCTGCAAGGAGTAATATGTAGAATTTAATAATTGTAATAAAAATTAAGTAACTGTAACAGTTTAAAAAAACGTAGTTTTGTAGAAAAAGGCCCAGTAGATGAAAAAGGAAGAAGAATTGCCGAAGGTAGGATGGGCGGTCGTGTAATTGCTTGTGGGCGTAGAGTTGCGAGGTGGGGGTTATTTAGTCAGGGTCCACCGTTCTTTGGACAGATTATAGAGCGATCTAATCTTTATAGTTGAAATCTTTTGTAAGTGGGTTCTTTAGAAGACGATAGATAATTCTCATAGAAAAGAAATCGAAACACTGGGTTTCCATCAGTGTCTTTAAAAAAGAGTATTAATCTTTTTAACTAATCCATTAATTATCGCGCGGCCTAATAGATTTAAGTTAATCGATTTTAGATAATTTCGGTAAATAATGCGGATTTCAATAATTCTTTTATCAAAAAATGAAAATTTGTAGCTATTGATATTCAGTCGATGTCAGAATTTGAAAATAAAAGTTGGTTTTTCCTTTGTGTCAGTTTCCCAGACTTTAACAGACAAAAGAAAAAGAAGTAAGAAAAAGAAGAATAACATTTTAAGGAAACATCCTTTTATGTTATATTTCTGTTGATTTTTTTTTCAATTAGATTGTATAAACAGACATTACAAGAAATTTTTCAGTTTTGCTCAAAGTATGACATGATTTAGCGTGCAGCATTAGTATCTTAATTAGAATTGGTCCATGAAGCACAGTCGTCACAATAATATAAACAATTATCACATTTAAAATAACAACGACGTTTCAGGGTTCACGATACGAACCCTGTCCTCAGGTTTTACAAAATTAAAAAACAAAACGTAGTTTCTGTCGTTTTTATGCTGTTTTTTGGACACATGGTTTGTTTAATTCTTGGGCTGTAAAAAAGTTACAGAACCTACGTATTTGAAACTTGCAGCAATTACATTTCCATCCAATAATGTGTACCAAATCTCAATGGCATAAGATTTGAATTGCTGAGGTAACAAACCTTTGAATTCAGTAAAGTTTCTTACCCGCCACTCACATACTAGATATAGGCTCAGTTTATCATTGCTAAATGAGGGATTGAGTGTTGCGGAGTCCATTTCACTGATTTTGAATGGTGGTGGGGGGTGAGGGACCGCAATAATCGTACTTTAAATGAGCATCGTATGAAATTCAAAAGACATTCGTTTACCACTCTCAGCGCGGGATTTTAGAGAATCACTTTTGAAAGGTGGGAGTGGAACTAAAACAAGTGGGCCTGTAGTGTAAGTTAGATTGTAAATATGATGTACACCAAGTTTTATGAAAATCTGTCCAGTCCTTTTTAACATGATGCAATTAAAAAAAAACAAACAGAAATAACAGACAGGGGACAAAAAGTGGAGTAGTGAGACTTCATAAAGTCGATAATTATTCACTTGTTAAAGAATTTATTTTGGTAATTACATTCTTTTAAAAGGGCTAGTAAAGAATTTAAGCTAAAGGGTTTTTTTTTTCCTTTTCTTTATGAGTTACTTGTTCTTTGTTCATCTTCGTTTGGAAATTCATAACTGAAATATACAGTGATAAGTAAGTAAGGTATTTATACACAACTAAATATTTAACATATAAGACAAATTTTCCTTTATGCTCTACTGAAATTTACAATTCTTTGTATCAATTAAAAGTGATTCTCTTATACAATACGATACTTTCTTCCATGTAGAAATAACTATGCAAACATTCATAGGTGTAGTGAGTACGATATACAGGTCCGTCTTCCTAAAAAAGATCAATATACTAAGAGATAATAGTAATGGGAATTTTAAGAAAAAACAGTTTAGTATAATCGTAGGCACAATGTAGCATCTCCAAAATTAAATCAAAGAGCAATAAATACACACTAAAAATAAAGAAAAGAAATTCATGTGCCGACATTCCATCGGCATCAATGAATAATCAACGCTCATTAAAGAAATAAAAAAAAACGCCTAAAAGTTGATAAACAATAAGGGTTGAGACCAAGTGTTTAGGTGAAAAAAGTCTACGTGACTTTCCAGAACAGCTGTTTAATGCTTAATTGACAGTCATCAGCTGGGATTGCATTATTTTAAGTGTGAATTTATTGTCCTTTGTTTTAATTTTGGAGATGACACATTGTGCCCTATTGTTCTTACTCACCTCCGCTGTTTACTGTTGACTACTCCCAGCTGATGATCGTCAATAAAGCGTGTTCTGGGTTGTTTCCGAGTAAATATTTGGTCTCAACCTTTGTCTCAACAGTTTATGGAACATGTAACCTATTGTGAACAGTTCCCGTTGAGTTTTTGTATGTACAGTATTTTGAATTTGACGTGCAATATTGTCTTTTCCTACCGTCGTAGTGATGATACACGTGAATTGGTTTGAAGCATTAGTTGGCTGTTTTAGATAGATAAAAATGCTGTTATCAGCAAATGTTGAGTATTTCGGATATGTTGTATGTTTACGATCTGCATAAAGAAGCGTCAAAATGTACTCAGATGAGCAACACGCCATATTCACGTAAAGAGTTGCAAAGTGCATTTATGTTGAACTAGAGTTTTTGAGACTTTATTGTAAACTATAATGAAGTTGTCACTTGAATAATATATATGTTAGAAACAGTAGATAATATCCCAGTACGTTGTTTTATATTCAAATACTTTTATCTCGGAAACCGTTTGGAATTAATTAATTAATAACTTTTGACCATTGATTGGATCATTTAGACAATCTGACTTTTATATTTGACTAGCCTTTTTTAACTAGCTTGAATGTTCTTCACAATCAAAACAATAGACATTCAGAGTGAAGACTTTTCCTATTTGCAGAACTTTTTATAAAAATTGCTCAGAATCATTTATTCTGCGGAGGAATTTAGAAAAGCTAACACACTTGCTTAAAAAAAATTTAAAAATTTAAAAAATTAAAAAAAATCTTTAAAAAAAGATATAATTAAAAAACCAAACCAGGTTTCAACCTGTTTTCAGGCCTCAGTGAAAAAATTGTATTCTGTTAATATATTTATATTAATATATTTCTGAAAATATATATACTCATATATTCTGCTTTCTGATATATCATTTCCTTTATCTGTTAAGAGTGTGGCACTGTGTTGGGATCGCGAATAGTGGGAGGAGAAGTCACTAAAAAAAGTGAATTCCCCTGGCAAGTAAGTATCCTATTCTTTATTTATCCTTGAAACTTCGAAACAAATTTTAGAAAACTGATATTATATTTAAGGGTTCCAAAACTTAACAAGCCACTGTTTGGCCGCATTTTTCTTTTAGTTTATATTTCATTAGATTTCCGATATACACCTTACATAAACTATCTGAATTCTAAAATAAATGCAATAAAAAGAATTATTTTTTTCTTTGCTTGAATTGTCTAAAAAACAATCCGATAAAAAATTTAATCCTTTTAGTATTTTCTTGCATGGACGTAGACACGGAAATCAAATTTTTTATTTGGCGGCCATTTTCCAATATGGCGACCAAATCACTTCTAGCTAATTGCAAAGTTCGGTAATGTTTACCTCATATTTTCTAAGCCTCTCAAATAAACCTATCATTCTAAAGACAAATTTCACGGCCAATGTAAAATGGATGCTGTATAAACTTAAAAGTGAATACATAATCTTTCCTCTGTAGAAAATCAAAGAAAATATTTATTGTAAGTAATTATCAGTGCACAGTATAAAATGTTGAAAATCATTTAGAAAACATTTAAAAAAGCTTACTGATAAGACGTTACGAGGCCCATTCTCAATTAAAATTCATCCGGAGCAGCTTTCATCCATCGTGGATTCGTCAAAATGATTGGTTGGTCATTTGTTTATTATTAGTTTTTTGTTGTAGCGCCGTCAGTTGCTATTTTTCATGTACTAGAGTTAATTGTTTGCTATTGAGTGCGGGATTTTTTTGCTTTTTGTTTGTTTTGTTTTACGGCGCTAAATTAAGGAGCGCCATTAGTAATAATGATATTTGTCGTTAAGTTTATGATTATAAGTGTTGTATAATGGCTCAAAAATATTGTACTATGCAGCATTGTTAATAGCGATATCATGAATATAACTTTTTTTTGTTTTTTAGAGCTAAGGATTCATAAAATTTTCTAACCTAGGGATCTTTTTGCATTCCGTATATAGTTGGGTTGTAGGTGTCATTGCTATGTCCTGTTCTTGTGCAATGTTCTGCTGTGGCATATTGCGTATTTCCCTTCTTTATAGCATATTCGTGTTCCTTGAGTTGTTTTTATAACATTCTTTTTGATTCTCCTCTGTTCTCCTCCTATTCGTATTTTATGCTTAGTTAATAGAGGTTTTAATTTTTGATGCAAGGGATCATGATAAACAATAAAGACGTATCTACTACTGTTATCCTCACTACCATTTTCATTAGTGTTACTATTAGGTTTGGATTTTCTTTTTCGTTCTGTAAATTTTGTGGACCTTCTTACTTGTTTGTTTATATATTCTGTTGGGAAGCCATTGAGTTTGAAGATCGCTTGAATGTTTTTATTTCATGTTTTAAAGCAGTTTTTCGATTCGTAAATGATGACAAGGAAACTACAAAAATACATAAGGACATTGGTCATGTAATTAGGAAATTCAAGCAAGAGAAATATAGCAATTTAAGTATCAATAAATTAAAAACGGAAAGAACTCAATAATTTGATAGCACAATGTGATGGCATTATCATCACAGAAGCCGACAAAGATGGCATAACAGTTCTATTGAACAAGGATGATTATACAAAAATAGGAGAGAAATTTATTAATGACAACGCAAGCTTCACCAATATTAGGAAAAATTAAGAAGAACTTCAAAAAATGATCAAAAAAAAGCAACAATATACTTTTGTATGACAAAGAAATTATGGACCGCATGATCAACGCCAACAGAACTCTCCCCAAGATGAAAGTACTTCCCAAGATCCATAAGGAAAAAGAAAGGGCTTATATTAAGTAAGGCCTGTTGTAGCTTGCAGTACCAACGCAATTATGATTCTCTCTAAGAATATAGACCACGAATTAAAATCCATACAATGTAGATCTTATTTCAGCATTTTTAACAGATATCATCTGTTACAATTCTTTCGTAATAGATATGAATAATACAAAAATGGTATCCCTTGGTTTTGTCAACCTACATACTTCCATCACCCCGATCTTATAGAACAAGCCATAGAACAAGTAGCCAACCAGGATCTAGGAATACAGAAAGGTAAAAACACTAAATTCAACGTATCCAATATCATTGAGAAAAATTCATATCATGTTCGAGATGCAAAAATTTGTATTTAATAACAAAGTATATGCCCAAACATCCTGCGTATTTATTGGACTCCCTTCCTCAGCGACTATCGCAGAGTACGTAATGAAATACATAGAAGACATAGCATTTAAGAAAGAAATAATTGCCAACAACGCTATGTATATGTATCGCTATGTTCATGATTTCTTTCTGGTTATTAAGGAAGACAGCATCCAACAGATGATTAACTCCATCAGCAAACACCTATAATGTACTAAAGAAAAAGAGACTAATGATACAACATTCTTTCTTGATATTAGGATCAATAAAGACAATAATAAATACCACATCACGTATACAGAAAAAAATACAGATGCTCACATCACTATCAATTATGATAGTGCTGTTCCCAACAACTATAAAAGGAATACCATAAATATGCTATCCGAAGAGCCTACGATGTATGTTCAACAAAAACTGCTTTAAAACATGAAATAAAAACCATTCAAGCGATCTTCAAAATCAATGGCTTTCCAAAATATACAAACAAACAAATAAGAAGGTCTATAAAATTTATAGAACGAAAACGAAAATCCAAACATAATAGTAACACCAATGAAAATGATAGTAAGGATAACATATACGTCTCCATTGTTTATCATGATCCCTTTCATCAAAAATTAAAACCTCTATTAACTAAGCATAAAATACGAATAGCAAATAAGGCAAAAAAAACATTAAAATACATGTTGGCCAAAGAAATACAAAAAGCACCAAAAAAATCTAAATTAGAGGAGTCATTTATGGAATTAAATGTCAAAATAATAATTGTCAGGGTTTATACATAGGAGAATCAAAACGAATGTTACAAAAACGACTCAATGAACACGAATATGCTAAAAAAAAGAGAAATATGCAATATGCCACAGCAGAGCATTATATAAGGACAGGACATAGCATTGACACCACCAACCCAACTATATACGGAATGCAAAAAGATGCCTATCTTAGAAAATTTTATGAATCCTTTAGCCATTATACGACACTTATGATTAATTTAACGACAATATATCATTATTACTAATGGCGCTCATTAATTTAGCGACGTAAAGCAAAAACAAAAAGTCTCGCACTCAACAGCAGACGATTAACTCTAGTTCATGAAAATAGCAACAGATGGCGCTACAATAAAAAATTAATAATAAACATGTCACCAACCAATCACTTGACGAATCCACGGTGGATGAAAGGTGCTCCTTATAAATGTTAATTGAGAATGGGGTCTCGCTACAAAAGAGCCTCGAAACGTCTTATCAGGAAGCTTTTTTAAATGTTTTCTAAATGTTTTTTAACATTTTATAGTGTGCATTGATTGTTACTAACAATAAATATAGGCCGCGCGGTTGGCGTTGTCGCTATGACATCGGCCTCTCACCTCTGAGTACCGGGTTCGGTTCTCATGTGGGTTTCGTGATGGTGGACGATCCGCGCTGGGCAGGTTTTCTCGGGGTTCTCCCGTTTCCCCTGCACTTCTCCCACCATAGTTTCTCAGTCTTTCTCTCCATCTGTCCTTCTTTCCGTGGGTTAGTACAATAGACCTCCGGTCGCAGTGCTTGGCTTCTCTGCCACCCACATTCACTACATAAACATAAACATAAACATAACAATAAATATATCGGCACGTTAAAAATGAATGGAAAAAATATTATTTCCTCAGAAATTAATATGAATATCCCTGAATATTGTTTCAAAAAATGCAATACTAAAACAGATTTTTAGAGTTTGTGCCGAATATAAAGAAATACCAGAAGGATCAATCTGTAAAAAAAATAACCAAAATAGGATATAAAACCTTATACAAAACTTATAAGAAAAAACTTATTTGTAACTGGAAAAATTACTAAGATTTTAAAAATAGAGATGAAATGTAAAGAAAAAGACGAAAATCAAAATTGAGTTGAATACCGACATCTGGCGGAAGCAATTGAAGAAATTGATGCAGTGTAATTTAGTATGTAAGTTATAACTTAATTTATATAATATTTAACATATAAGATATCTAAGCAGATATTTAACATATTAAGATCGGATGCAATGTGGTACGACAGTACAAACCTGAAGGTATGTCATATGCAAAAATGATGCTTTGTATTGAGGTGTTTCCTAAAATTCTATAAAACAAGGGTAAAAATAAAAAAAAAAACAATAAAACAGGCTTTCTTGGAATCCTAAAACTGCCTTCGGTATTTTAAATCTTCTTTAAAAAAGAAAAGTCATGAAAACAAGGATTGCCATAGCTGATATGACACTAATTTTCAATAGCAATATTCAAGCTAAGATCATTTCGTACGTCTTATTAATCAATAGCTTTCTGATCGGGTGCAATATGGTATGGCAGTATAAACCTTAAATATGCAAATATTTGCACCTTGCTTCTTGTGATGTTTTTCCTAAACTTTTCAAAGATAAATTAAAAAAATACCACTAACATAGGCTTTCTTGAACTTTTAAAACTCTTTCAGATATCGTTTTTAGCGGCCTCTAGGTTACAGCTTGTCTATAAAACATACGGGACCACTCTTGCTTTTATGCTTACTGGATGTCACACTCTGTAGTGGGAAAACGGTTAGAGATATTAGAATAAAACCGTCACCATTCTGTTCAGCATCAAAAAGTAGATGACCACGTCCAAAAAATTAGACCTCTAGGACCACTCCCTGGCCGGAAGTTGGGGGATCAAAAGTGGTCACTTCTGGTAAAGAGGAAAACGGCGATAGACGTCCCCCAATATTAACCCTTCTGAAAAAATTTTGTTATAAAATTGTGCATATTATGGGGCCGCTTTGCTTTTAACACTGTCTAAAAGCACTAATTTTTTTATTATTATTTTTAAATTTTTTATATTATTATGGGTCGCCCTTAAATTTATACTTTAAGCACAAAATTATATTCATTTATTTTTTTCTGTGGTAGGATGTACAGCCGAGGTCGCAAAAAAACGTTAAATAGAAAGGATTTGGAGCTTGGCATAAATTAATTAAAATTTGGCTTACTATTTTTATGGAACTTGTTCTTCTTTTCTAAGGAAAACCATTAAGTACAAATTGCCGTAGTACTATTCTAAAATGTGCCTAGCAATTGACTGCACTTACATTGTATTGTAATGTTACCACTTCAACAATATATTAATGTTCGTGTATTATTTCTTTGCTGCTAATTGTTTTACTAAAAAAAACAGGATCTGTTAAGCAATGGTTTAAAAATAATAATTAATAGTAGGTAAGAAATGGAATTTTAATGTCTGCATTTGAATGTACAAAGTTTAGACACCAATGCACAAAATTTTAAAATTTTAAAATTAAAAATACAGATTTGGACCGGTTTCATCTTTGCTACCAGTCGAAAAATGAATCGAAAAAGCCTGGTAGCAAAGGCGAAACCGTTCAAAATCTGTATTTTTAATGTGTTAAAACTTTTTTAAATTTTATGTGTCGGTGTCTACTTTAAATAAATTGGTAATAAAGTTGATTTCTTTTGGGTATTTAAACAGTTTTATTTTACTAAATTTAAAAAAAAATAATTTAAATTTAAATTCCTTTTCACTTTCACTAAATCATTGTTAAGCGGACAACGACATACACGCTTGTTTTCTTTCTATTGGGTCATTATGAATAATACTAACTAAAATTCATTATTACTGTGATCTATGCTTAGATGTATGTCATTGCTCTCCTTCTAATAATGATACAGAAATTTGAGACGGATCAAAATAATCTTTAATTTTTAATGTGATTGTTTGGATAATAAGATTGTCGTTTACTTTAGAATAGTTAAATTAAAGGGTTTTTTACTCTTCTTAAAGGCTGCTATTGCATTAAAAAGCGCCAATCCTCGATGTGGTGGAGTGCTTGTCTCTGATCTCCATGTCCTTACTGCAGCTCATTGTCTTGTTGGGTAAGAATTTTTTTTTTTCCATATATATAGTTCAAATATTGCTTATTATGGGTTTTTATCTTTTGCAATAAGCATTAATTTTGTAAATACGACATGGGACTTTTGAATATAATTCAGATCTTTGTAGATTAGGATTCAAATTAAAGAAGACATGGTTCAATACTTATAGTTTTTTGATATAACTATAATTTTTTTGTGACCCGGTTGAAAATAAATAATAATAAAAGCTTAATTAAATTGAATGAAGATGTATATTACTTAATAAAATAAACATGTTAGATGATCCGGTCACTCCTATGGATAATAGTTTTAATGTTCATTTTCTATTAACCAACTATTCGATTATCTGTCCTGGTCTCGGTACCTACCCTGCATGGTAACCTTAAATGATGACCAATATAAAGAAGATTATCCAGCATTCACGGCCGTAAAATTCAATGTACATTCCGCACTTTCATGCTACCATTTTTATTTTTCTCATATCCTATTGCAGATATTTCAAAAATGCAATTCCTCGCAGTTTGCAGTTCTTTTTATTGCTGCGAGTATGTAATATACATATATATATATTATTGTCAAAGAAATCCGTTTATTTGTCAGAAACCAGATACGTATACGAACCAGATAGGTCTAGGAGAACTCGAACGGATTATGAAGGCTTTATGGATTATTTGTCGTAATTGCGAACGGTTGTAGTTCGAATGGTCGTATCTCGAGAGTTTTAATCAATAAAGTAATGCCTTTACCTGGAAAATTGCTTCATAAAAAAAAGTTAGCTTAAGATCGTTCGTTTTCGTTTATTTATTCATTTGACACTTTGAGAAAAGCCGAAAAAATGAGGCTGAAACATGTTCTGCTTATTTTAATGTTGATATATGATTTTTTTTTTAAATTGATGTGTGCGTTTGTGCCAATTGATTTCTCTTCGAGATATATTCCACATATAAAAGTTTCTACTAATTCTAAATTCTCTTCAATTCTTTTTGTATCTGATACAATTTATACTAATGAATAAGAATTTATAGTAAAAGAAAACATCTTGTCATGTTTCATCAATCACCAACTACTTACTTTGATTTAACCCATGTAGTTTAGAACCAATGATCTTGTTAAGAAAATGATTTTCTTGAGTCATACGTAAATGGCTGAGGCAGGCTGAACTGCTCTGAAATTGTTATTAATGCATTTTATATATTTTTGTTTTTTTCATAACTTATTACGTTCTATTTAGATTATATAATACTACTAAACTGGGCCGAACATTGTATATCAGAAGGGCATAACCCGGACCCAGAAGTTAACATATTATTCAAAATCAAGGATAAACACAGTAGATAAACACAGAAGCCTGCATTATAAAATCATTCGAATGCATGAATAAGGACAAGGGATACATGGTTAACCCCAACACATTATCATTTTTTCAAGATATCATCAGAGGTCAAGAAGAAAAATTTCGATAAAAAAATATTATGATTAGGTCAATAATTGAATATGTCAATAATGGCACATGATTGTAATATATTAAGTTATTATTGGAAAGGAAACTCAATAACGTGTTAATTTTAACATAATAATTGTTTATGTCAATAATGACATATAATACGTGATTGTAATATATTAGTATTAAGTTACTTTATTGGAAAGAAAACCCAATAATGTGTTAATCTTAAACTCAATAATAATGAGGGATGCTTTTGAGTAGTATTGAGATTACTACTCAAAAGCATCCCTCATTATTATTAACAATAACTCAAAAGTTATTTTTGGAAAAGAAAAAGGCTTGAAAATGCGAAACGATATGGTTTCGCGAAATATCGCCGGAATATAGAAGGAAGAAGGTTAAAATGGTGTAGTATTATATTTTTGTTTTATTCATGCGTATTTTTTTATGTAATTTTAAAATTCACAGTTACAGATATACATCTATATAGAAAAATATTTACAAAATATGTGCTTAGACTGGCCCGAAAAAATCGAATCTTTAGCAATATGGAATTGGGCCTCTGTTCTCCGAATGGTAACACGTATTCGACGCGACTATTAATTTTCAGAGATGTCTTAAAATCCACAGATAGCGCGCAACAACCTTTTCTAGTATGTCCCATACATGCTCGATTTGATTAAAGTCTCGACACTTGTTACTGGTTCATAACGAACTCTCTTTAACGTTACTTTATGATTATTTTCTTTTATTATTTTAAATTTTTTATTGTTTTTTTTTCGCTTAGCCTTGAGAAAAAAGTTGGCGACATCCGTGTCTATTTGGGTCTCTATGACTATTTAGATAAAAAATCTGCCTACAAAGGAAAAGCTAAGACTATAGCAGTACATGCCCGGTTTGACAGCAGCAAAGGCATGAACGATATAGCAGTGATTGCACTGAGGAAGCCTGCACCGTTGAGTGATAAAATCATTCCTATCTGTTTTCCACCACCTGGGAGAAATTACGTTGGACTGAAGGCCACAGTAGCCGGCTGGGGAAGAATTTATCACAGTAAGAATTCAATTAAATATATTTTAAAGTCAGGAAAATATTACACACACAAGTTGAGCAAATGTTACACTTTAAAACTAAAATTACACGGAATGCTACTAGTTTCGTCTGCAGTTGCAGACATCATAAGGTACATAAACATTAGACACTGGTTTTTACATGGGAAGCGAGGAGAGTATTGTGCTCCCAGTGAATGATGGCCGCCCTGTTTTTGTGAGATCTGCGCATGTATCATCGATTACTCTGGTCAGGCACTTCCGTATGAGTTTATCACTGGACGTCGCCATTACGGTAAAGGCTTGTTACTTTGCAAAAGAGCATTGTATTTATAAATAATATATATTTTTTATTTATATAAATACTTATTGTTAGCAACTGGTATTGAAATAACGGTAAATAGTCGAGAGAAGTTTTAATTTGGCGTTATCAACATGTCTTTCTCAGTGAAAACAGACGACGGGCGTCCATTGTGACAGGAAAACATAATTGATCAGCTACCGGAAGCAGTACATAGATGATGCTAAATTAAAATAAGTATTGACTTTAAATAATTATATGTACACTTAGTTGAAATGATATAACTTCATTAGATTCATTTTAACTACTTTATTACTTTTAAGTTTTATTTTTAATTATAATTATATTTATATTAATATAATAATATATTTTTAAGAAAAAAAAAATAAATTTAAAAAAAAATTAAATTTATAAGCTTCGCTTAAGTCTCCCCAGAAAATTGCAACTGTGTTATAAGCGATAGAGTTAAACCCCCATTAAATTCAAAATTTAATGTGCCCATACACCAGCTTATATATTAACACAAACATAAAAATAATTTTTTGATTCTCAGTTTTTGTAGGAACCCTTATCGCTGTGTCATCTAAATCTTGAATTTCTATTTGAATAGGATTAGAAATCAATTTATTAGCATTTATTGCCTTAATTTCTAATTCCTTAAATCAACAATCTAGAGAAGCAACTTTAAAATATTTTCTAGTTCAATCTCTAGCCTCCTCTATATTTCTATTCTGAGCCATTATTAATTTCTTACAAAATAATTTATTTATTATAGTCATCGAAGATTTTAATGCCTTAATTATTTCTATTATTTTAGCTCTAAAATTAGGAGCTGCCCCTTTTCATTTTTGATTTCCCCCAACAGCAGAAGGACTTTCTTGATTTAATTGTATTATTCTATTAACTTGGCAAAAAATTGCCCCTTTATTTGTTCTTATATCTTTCAATTCTTTCATTATTGTTATTTTATCAATATTTTCATCTATTATTGGAGCTATTGGAACTCTTAACCAATCATCCCTTCGTAAACTTATAGCATATTCCTCAATTAATCACATAGGATGAATTTTTGCATCAATATTCATCAACAATAAACTTATATTAACCTACTTTTTCATCTATTGTTTTTTAAGAATTATCATCATGCTGATATTTAATTTATTCAAAACCATACACATTAATCAAATCCAAAATACAAATAACACTTTCATAAATTTTCTAATTATACTTAATCTTATATCACTAGGGGGTTTACCTCCCTTTTTAGGATTTATACCTAAATGAATTACTCTAAATTATCTCATAAATAATAATCAATTATTCCTAGCATTAATCCTAGTCTTCTCAACTTTAATTACACTTTATGTATATATTCGCCTAATATACCCTTCCTTAAGAATTTTCACATCAACCAACTCATGATATTCTAATAAAATAAACTCCTCTTTAATAGTAATTATATCCTTTCCTTCACTATTTAGTTTACCTTTACTAGTAAATTTTATTATATAGAGTTTTAAGTTAAAAAAACTAATAACCTTCAAAGTTATCATTATAAAAATTTTAAACTCTTTGACACGATGATTTTTTTCAACGAATCACAAGGACATTGGTACAATATATTTAGTTTTTGGAGCCTGAGCCGCAATAGTTGGAACAGCCCTTAGCATACTTATTCGCTTAGAACTTGGACAACCAGAAAGTTTAATTGGAGATGACCAAATATATATACACGTTATCAACATGTCTTTCTCAGTGAAAACAGACGACGGGCGTCCATTGTGACAGGAAAATATAATTGATCAGCTACCGGAAGGGCTGCGCAGTTCAAACTTCCGCCGGTCATCTTTCATTTTGAGGACAGTAGCAATTTGAATTGATTGAAGGGATGCAGTCACGTTCATTATGGGCAGCACGTGACTGCATCTCTCCAATCATTTCAAATTGTTACTCTCCTCGCTTCCATACAAAAACCAGTGTTTAATGTTTTAGTACCTTACGATGTCGGCAACTGCAGACGAACCTAGTAGCATTCTTTATGATTTTAGTTTTAAAGTGTAACTTTTGCTCAACTTGTATGTAATATTTTCCTGACTTTAATTTTAATTAAAACGCCATTCGTTAATATTCGTTATCTTACCATAATTTATTAATTAGTTAGCTAAAACTAATTAGTTATTAGTTTTAGTTATCTTAATTGTCTAAGCAAGCGATATCTTATATTTGTTGTATGTATGAGTGTCACGCCTATGCGACTAGAGCAGTTTTTTGAGTTTTTTTGGTAATATTCTAAAGCCTTCCTGTGGTTCTCAGACGGAAGGCTGAACCCACAATGCTGAACCCATACTCCATTTCGAGTGAGAAGCAAGTGTATATTAGAGAATTGGGAAAACAAAAGAGAAAGAAGAAAACGGATCGGACGATGAAAGCGGAGGTATCGCCAATCGGACAATGACGGAGAAACACTAGTGCAGGGAGGAGAGAAGGAACAGGTAACAGAACTGCGATGGAGGAAGACGGGGAAATAGGGTTTGTTTAACTCGCTACGGCGCTTCGGCGATGATGTATTGGTTCTCTGCGATAGTGATTGCGATGTTTGACCTTTCCGCAGCATGTTTTGTTGCAACAGGACCAGTGTCTTCAAATTTCTTCTTGATTGCAGTCATTATTTCATTTTTCGGAGAAAAACTATATTCCTCATCAAATAAACGTCTTGCTGCAGAGATCTTACCCTTCGACTAATAAATAAACTTAATGGTAGATACATAGGCGGATCTAGGGGGGGTCTAGTAGGGGCTGTAGCCCCTCCCTTTAGCTGTGAATATAGCTTGGATAAAATGTGGTATCCTAAGACTGCTGCCTGATAGACATTAATATGCCATGATAACGATTTCAATTGCTAATAAAAAGCTGTCTACTAGCGTGCGTTTCAGACACAGAGGTATAGTCAGCCCTTCAGAAAAGTTAGCCCCCACCCCCTTCAGAAACGTTAGCCCCCCCCCCCCCTTTGAAAAATCCTGGATCCGCCCATGGGTAGACATTATGTAGCCAATCAGAACAAATCATTTTCCCTACCTGCCATTGTGAATTATTGCATCATGACTAATGCGCGTTCAATGTCACGAGGTGCTCGTACTGCATCAAGTGCTTGCCCATTGGTGTACACAGTAAAACATTCCGGTGCCCGCCTTGTGTTATATTCTTGTGAAAACGTATAAACTGCTATCCAAAATGGCTCCAATGAAGAATTACCGGGTTGTCAGGGTCGAACTGATACACCCCGTAATGTAATACAAGTCTGTAAAAATTGTATTTTTTTATTGTGAAATTATAAAAAAAATACAAGTAAACTAAAGTAATTAGTTACAACAAAATTTACCAGTTTTCTATCTTTTATTCGTTTAAATAGAAAATTCCAGGGTTGGGCAAATGTCCATGCTGCAAGTAGCTTACTCTGCCACTAGAATTACTGTATTAAATAAATTTTAAATACTATATTTAAGTTTTTCAATTATACAATTCAGCTTTTTTTAAAAAAAGAAAAGTCTGTAACTTGATATTTTGAAAGTAAGCGTTGATCCACTCCATAACCGAGATTTAATACGTGAAATTAGGAAACCTTCATATCTGTATTTTCTTAAAGTAATAAATGTTTTCTTATAAAAAGTTAATAAATGCAGACTTTGGTTCAAGAGTAGTTCCAGTGCTTTCTGACGATTCTAAATTCACTTGAATTTTCTTTTTTCTTTTAGAGGGACCAAAATCTGCGACTCTATTAAAAGTCGAAATCCCAATTCGTGATGAGCCGCTTTGTTACTGGAAAATCAAAGAAAAACACAAAGTTCCTTCCCAGCTCTGTGCTTATTACGACGAAGGACTTAAAGATTCTTGCGAGGTATTAACACAATATATGTCATTTATACAGGGTGTCTATCAATGATTGGAGTGGTTTCATGATTGTAGTGTGGATGTATTATTTAATATATCATCAAAAAAATTGTGCAGAGATATAGAAAACTCTCTAAGTTTTTGTTTCATTTTAAAGATGCTCGATATGTGCACCGCTAGTGACTCTTCACACATCAACTCTGTAATCAAGTTCGTCCCACACCCTACGTAGCATGTCCCTGTCAATTCCAGCAAAAACATTGCAGATGCGAGTCCCCATTTCTGACCGATCAGCCGATAATGGTAGCACAAACACTGTATCTTTCATATACACCCATAAAAAAGTCAAGGGGTTAAGTCAGGGGAGTGTAGAGGTCATGGCGACAATGCGTGATCATCATTCCCGGTACGACCAATCCACCGGCTTCGCGGTGTCCAGTTCAAGAAGTCACGAAAGTCATGATGGAAATTTCAGTGATGAGGCAGCATTTTTCCTGAATGCCAATGTGAATAGACACAATGCAAGAATCTGGGGAACCAATAATCCCCATGCTATCATGTGCTATCGGAGCACATTCGGGGATCTACAAAAATCAACGTTTTCTGTGCGGTTTCAAAATTTAAAATTTAAGACTCCTTTTTCTTCGGGGTCCATTACAGGACCCACTTATCTGGATATACTGGAAAATTGGCTCAGAGTGGACAGAGTGGACTTCATCTTCCAACAAGATGGTGCTTCGCCACATTTCCATCATGACGTTCGTGACTTCTTGAACTCTACCCTACGAAACCGATGTATTGGTTATATCGGGAATGATGATCACGAACTGCTGCCATGGCCTCCACTCTCCCCTGATTTAATCCTTTATCAGGAGTATGTGAAAGATAGTGTTTGTGCCAGAACTGCGGACTGGTATCTGCAACGCTTTTGCTGGAATTGACAGGAACATTCTACAGTGAGTATGGGACGAACTTGATTACAGAGTTGATTACTAGAATCGATTACGAACTTGAGTACTAACGGTCCACATATCGAGCATCTTTAAAATGGAACAAAAACTTGAAGAGTTTCTCTGTCTCTGTACAATTTTTTTGATGATATATTAAGTAATACACCCATTGTATAACTATGAAACCATTCCAATCATTTGTATTTTTGAAACTTTGCATGATAATGAAAGAATTGTTTCATCCATCTAGAAAGCAAAGAAATGTAAGTTCAGTAATGCATCCTAACGGATTTAATTGCGCTTTCAAGTGTATCCCAAAATAACGAACAGAAAATGGTCGTTTCAATACGTAGAAATAAATATTTAAGCCTTCGAGCCAGTACTGGTTCATCGATGCAACGAAAGGCTTAATTAGGTGTGGAGGCTTTCTCTTTCAACTATTCAATGATAAAAATCTTTCATATTAATTGAAAAATATAGAGTCCTGAAAGATGATAATGGACTTTTGATGTAGATACTACAAATGCGATGTAAAATTTAATGGATATGAGCCATTTAAGGAAAATCTGTCTGTAACTTTGTGTGCCTTCCCTAAAAACTCTTGAAGCAATGACTGAGTTTTTTTGACACTTGTCGTGCGTATTGACGGAGAAGACACTCTGTATATTTTCTATTTGAAAATTTCTTTGTTTGGGTTTTTACGGACAAATATGCTTGCAAACATTTACAAAAAATCCCAAAGAAAATCATAAAAAAACGAAACAATTACTTCTATTTGACGATAAACAAAGAATTTCTATAACTCTAAAAATACATTGTAATCTACTTTTTTTAAATGAAAACATGCTTTGTTTAGATTTGAACTAGATTTGTACAACTTAATAATTTGTGGATTTACGCAGTTTGCTGCAAATGAGACTATGAAGGTAGAATGTTTATATTTAGTAGACAATGTAATTCATAAACAGAAATGTTAACCAAAATATAAAATTAAAGATTTCGCACTATTAAAAGTGCCTGAATAACATTGAATAAATGATCCACTATTATATTGTTATATCAGGATATCATTATATTTCGTATACTCTCATATCAAGATTAAAATAAAAAATAAGAGCATTGAAAGCGTTAGAGGCCTTCGAGGCCAAAAAAGTAAAAGTTGTATAACGGAAAAAAAAGTAAATTATTTTTCTTATATTATAAGAATTTTTTCAATTATTTTTGTAGTTATTTTCATTAAGTTTACCTAACTTCTTCATTAATTCTAATCGTTATTGTTGACTCTATTAAGTACTTATAAAATTAATAATTAATAAATAATTGTGTCGGGCAACATATCAACACAGGGACAACATTTCTCCTTTGCTGAAAAGAATAAGAATAATCTGTAACTAGATATGGAAAAAAGGAAACTAATTGTGAAATTAATGTAAATATTTCATTACTTGTTTGATTTCAAATGAAGGTATTAGGTTTCTTCATTAATAACAAAATTAACAATGTCATTTCTTGTTCATTTTTATCAAAAGTTCATTTTTATCAAGACTTTTAATATTGGCCAATGTATGATAAGAAAAGTTTCCCATTATGCAACATTAACAATAGTTTTTATTTTTTTTTATTTTAATGTCACTGTTTATGTAGAATTTATTTTCTAACAATGACATCTAATATACTTAAAAATTTTAAAAAGCCAACTACATCTTCACACGCCAATAATTAAAAAAGAAAGCGCAATAAAACAACGTACGTTTCGAAACCCCTATTAACCAGGTTTCCTTATCAAGCAATTAACCCCCCCCCCCGCCTACCTTAGAAAGATCATCCCTTGTTGGGAATCGTTGCACATTTTGTACAACGACTCCCAACAAGGGATGATCTTTTTACGGTAGGGGGGTTTTAATTGCTTGATGAGGAAACCTGGTTAATAGGGGTTTCGAAACGTATAGTGTTTTATTGCGCTTTCTTTTTTAATTATTGGCGTGTGCCGATGTAGTTGGCTTTTTAATATTATTGTAACGGCACGTTAACAATTCTATTGCAGTAGAGTCCCGAAAACTCGGCCTAATGTGGACTAAAGGGTATCCGAGTTTGTGAAACTGCCGGGTTATCGGGAAAGGTGTTAAAATAAGAATAATTACGATTTTTTTAGTCATGAAATACTTTTATTTGTTGCTTGAGAATACAATAGTTTACAAAGAATGATGTAACTCAAACTTAAACTGTCCAAATAAACTTAAGAAAATACCTAATATATGAACTGTATATAAATGTAATTTGTAACGTGTCTGCGCGCGGGGTTTTCCCGCCCTGACGGGGTGGCCGAGTTATCCGGACTGCCGGGTTATCGAGTACCGAGTTTTCGGGACTCTACTGAATACTTAAAAATTGTTGAGAATATCTCATTTACTTCTGTGTACATTTATTCACTTATTTTTTCCCATTGCTTTTCAGGGCGATTCTGGTTCTCCAATGATGATAAAAAACAAAACTCACTGGTATCTGATTGGTATAGTGGTTATGGGATGGGGCTGTGCCCAACCAAAAACCCCTGCTATTTACACCCGTGTCGATTACTTCTACCATTGGATCGACAAACACATAAAAGAAGGAATTTTCTGTTCTATCTAGCTAATAAGCTAGAGAGAACAGAAATATAATAATTTTCCAAATCATGTATATTGTTTGTAAATTGATACAATATATTTCAAAGGCATACTTACTTGCTTGAAGGCTTCTTTTTGCTATCGACAAAAACGACTAGTTATTTGAAAATAGCTCTGTTTTTTTGCTACTAATGTGGCAAACTATACATACAGTTCTCTTGATAATATAGAAAGTATTATCAATACATGTATTCCTTCGAAACCGAATAAACCACGTAAAGATAGATTGTTAAGTGCAGAATTTACTATAGTGTCTTCAGGAATGTTCGATGTTCTAGAAAGATGTTCCTGAGGTCAACACTGATTGATTGAATCCATAACACAAATACCCAATAGTTTAGGAGATATCCGTGAGAGATTTACAAAATGAAAAGGTGCACACTGTCAAAACTTGATCATCGAAAAACCTTAACATCAATTATTGCTGCCAACTTTTTACCATTAAATAATTTAATTTGTAAATTAAATAATTTGTAAAGAACGGCGACTGCATTTTAACAATAGATCCTAGAAGATAGTAGTTGTAAGAATAGCCTTCTTACTTTTAACAGTACATTACTTTAATTCGTACGGCACCGTTTTTATAACAGGTTTTAGTTTTTATTTTCTTTCCTTTTATTTCAGTGGATTTATAAATACAGCGACCATTTTTTCAGTATATTTATTTTAATAATGGATACGAGCCAGTAAGAAAATTTGTACATTGTTCAACCAAATTTGCCATATTTTGTATTCATTGTTGAGGAATCGAAATCAAGAAGAATATGCAGATAATGAAAACTAATAGCACTTTGCTTTGTTCCTCAAGTTATACCACATTTAAAATTGACTTTTTTTTTTGTATTAAATGAATGTATCGTAGTATATAAAAAAGGTTTGGACCATAAATATAGATCAAAATTGCAGTCTGAATAACATTTATTACAATAGTTCCTTGTTTAAGCCACCACACATAATAAGATTTAAAAATAAATCTATTTACAATTTAAAAAGGTCAACACATGTTGCGACTGTTAACGGGTCATCTTCAGTGTCTAACATGTCGCAACATGTCTGGGTCACACTGAAGATGACCTGTTAACGGGTCGCAACATGTCCGGACCTTTTTAAATTTGTAAATAGTTTATTTTTAAACTTTATTATGTGTGTTGGCTTAAACAAGGAACTATTTTAATCTTTCTTTATACACGTTAAAATCGTATCAAACATTTTATTACATTTTAATAACAAATTTTATAGATAAGCATTCGTAGTTTACAAATTCATTTCTCTTGCCTTTATTTCTTTAACTTATATCTTGAATCTCTTCTCAGTAGTTTATATCTATGAAATACGTAAACAAAGCAAAACATTAAAATACATTAATTAGGAAAATAACATGTATAAAAATAAACTAAGTGTAATACTATATAAACTATACCAGTTCATAGCTATATTATCATTACTTATATTTTTTATGCTATTACTAACTTTTATCCACATGTAGAATATGTAGTGAATTTGAAACAGAATCAACAGTGTCTTAGTAAGGACATTAACTACATTTCAAATTCAAAAGTTAGAATAGTATTGAAGTTAGAGTCTTACTGCTTGACTTCATTGCTGTCAACAGTGAATGTTCCTCTGCTCTTGTAACTGCATTGGTGTCTCCCGTTTTCCGCTCTTTCGACCCTTTTCAATTATAACCAGAATCCATATATTCGACGCGTGGTTCCCTCTTTTCACCAATTTTTGTCATATCTCCACGATCTTCCACGTGCTTCCGCGATCACGCGCTGCTTTTCTGTCAGTCGACTCGGCGCCATCTTTTTTTGCTCAGTCTGTTTATAGAAGTCTTACTGTATATATATTGTCTCTCTTTTGTAAAATGGGTGTAATTGCTGTTGGTACAAAATTCTCCTTACGATGGTTTGGCTCACATCTACGCTACGTGCAGCAGCTCTGGCGATTGTGTCGGGACTTCCTCAACCTGTCGCAGAAGGCAAACGCAAGTTTGCGGACTACATTGTTTTAGTGTGTTTTTGTGTCCTAGTGTGTGTTTACTGTTTTAGTGTGTCCTACCACCCCATTTAGGTTTGTTTTATGAATTTTAAATTTATACATTTATATAAATTTATTTTACTTAGACTGATCCATATTATGTTCTCCCAGAATGTTAACCTTTACTCCTGGGGATACCCTGTGTTTTAACTGATAATTTTATTTATTGATCCTGTGGATAACCTAGAAAATCTAGAAAAACTTTTATGTATAAAATTTTGAGTAATCACATATACAAACTTGTGAATTGCCATGTTGTAATGAAAAAAAAGCTTGATTTAAGATTTTCATAAGATTAATTAAAATTGTATATGTGCTGGGTTTCTATCTTAAAAATCCTGCTATCTTATAACTTAAGTTATCATTTTGAAGATTATTAGAATTAACGGCCCTACATTTGAACCTTACGGAATCCTCAATTTAATATTCAATAATTTATATGCGATATTGTCATTTGTAATATTGGAGAATATTTTGAAACTCTATCGTTCGCACTTTTTAGAAATCAGTTGGATTTTAGGAAGGACTCTTGTCAATTCCTTATGAAAGAAAAAGAAAATTCTCTGAATTTAAGTCAATTCATGGTTTCCATACTATAAGTAAAATTGACGTAGTTTTCTTTTTCTTTTTTTTTTTTTTGTAATTCCTTCTCCCCTTTGAACTTAATGGACTGATAACTACTCTATATATAATTATTATTAATCTTATTGAAAAACGCTAATACTTTTAATTATTCTTATAATTTTCTATTCTTCATCCATTATTTCTAATCCCTTTCTTTTTGTCTTTCTTTCTGTCCAGCTGAGTTTTTTCCATTCTAGGTAACATCACATCTCAAAGGCTTCTAAATATTTATCTTCCTTAGTGTTAAGTGTCCATTTTCCGAGTTATACAGGGTGTATCTGAAATGTGCTGCCAAACTTAAAGGTTGTATTCAACAAATAAAGCATTTCCAGACCCATGTTTATATGACATTTATTCGTGGTTTTCAATGATTGAATATAACCTTTAAGTTTGGCAGCATATTTAGATATACCCTGTATGCTGCAACCGACCAAATATAAATTGTTACTATCTTTTTCCTTAGGTTAATATCTATTCTTTTACATGTCAGTAAGTTTTGTTTTGTTCTAAGTGCAGTCTTAGCCATTGCTATTCCAGTTTTTATTTCCGTGGTACATGTAACTTAGCATATAAATATAAAAAGAAATTAATCTCAAAATAATCTAGTTTAATAATTATTGGAGTAAATTCATAGTTTTCTTAAAAGCCATTTTATGTTTGCAACTCTATTTAGGAAGATCCCATTGTCATTGTGAAGGGAAAGTTCATCTGAAAAGAACTTCTTACAATAGAAGATAATGTATCATAATGAGGATGTTCACGCTGCTTGGGTTGGAAGCTGAAAAAAAAATCACATGATATCACGTTTTTATCTCCTTCCTAAAGACTCTGAATTTCGATTTATTATTTATTGAAGAAGATTTGCTTTCGGAATAATTGAAAACCTCCGATTCATTGGTTCTGTTTTTCATCATTGCTCTGATACTCGAATAAAGTACACCTAATGATGTACAATTATGAATCAATTGGGTTATTGAAAGTCGTCCATGAATGAGAGAGTCATAACTGGTTCAGTGGAGTATCCATAAATATCACAAGTTAATTTCCACTGAATCAAGACTTACTATTCTACTTGAACATTATCTTCTGTGTTGTCCAGTTACCTGATTGTGTTTTATATGTTTGTATGAACATTACGTTACAGCAGAACGTACCATCTTTGGTACGTAATTTATGTAACTTTTAACTAAACAGTCAAACTTGAAACAAACAATAATATGTGGTCTTCATATCTACCATCCTCAAAAATGACGCCCGATATCCCTTGCAAGAACATCTAGACTGATTTTTTTTTGTTAAATTTGGACGAAGCTAAGATTAGATTAGATTAATTGAAATTATGTCATGTCAAATTATGTAATGTAATGTGTTGAGTATGGGTGGCATGACCGCCGAGCACATCGACCTGAAAGAGCTTTTGTACTATCCCACGGAAAGTTGGAGAGACGGCGAGAAAGGATGGTGTGAGAAATGCAGGGGAAATGGGAGAACCCCGGGAAAACCTGCCCAGCTCAAATCGCCACTATCAATGAAACCCACATGAGAACCGAACCCGGGACTCAGAGGTGAGAGGCCAGTGTCTTAGCGACATCGCCAACCACGCGGCCTGGACGAAAAAATCTGAGCACAATCATTTGAGTCTTCATCTCCACTCCTTCCCCAAATTCTTTTAGAATAGAGCTCCATATTCCGTTCCCACTATGAGTTGGTCAACTGAACATGAGTAATAATAATAATTACAATAATAATTATTCAAATTTCTAGAAAATTTCACTTTTAACAAATTTCTTTTCTTTCTTTAGAGGACGAATCGGACAGAGAAAAGTTTCACTGCAGACATTCCTGACACTGCAGACATTTAAAGTACATTTTGTTATAACTTTTTTTTTTTAATTTGTTCATTATTTAATTAACTTATAATATAACTACAAAAATAAATTAATTGCAAAGAAACCTATGTTAATAATTATTGGAGTATATTCACAGTTTTCTTAAAAGCCATTTTTATATTTGCAACTCTATTTTCTATCTATCTGGTGTCGTCCTCATGTGAGGGTGTGAACAAGAGATCTCCATTTATTGCGGTCCTCTGCTCTTCTTTTCACTTCACTATAACAGCCAATACAGGTCCACTTTTTTATGTTGTCCATATACGCTAGACGCCTCCGTCCTCTCCGTCGTTTCCCCTGGATTTTGCCTTCAAGTGTGGTTAAGAGATTGGTGCCTGCCGATCCTCTGAGTATATGCCCGGTCATCTTCATTTTGCGCATCTTAATTGATTTGAGCAGCTTTCTGTCTGTTCCCATGCGTTGCAAGACCTCCCTGTTTGTGATGTGATCAGTCCAGGGAATCTTGAGTGCTCTTCGATAAAAATACATCTCCAAAGCTTCCACCTTTGCCTCATGTGTCTTGGTTAGCGTCCATGTTTCACAAGCATAAGTAAAAACGGGCCATATTAATGTCTGTATCAGTCGCAGTTTTGTTCGGGTGTTTGTTGTTCCTTTCAAAATGTGTTTATTTTTCCAGAAGGCCTGTTTAGCCATTGCTATCCTGCATTTTAATTCCATATCTAGTTTTCCATTATCTTGGATCTTCGCGCCGAGATAGGTGTAACATTTTTCATATTTAATCGTTTTTCCGCCTATTATAATTTGGCTAGTGTCTTGCGTGTTGTTTCTGGAAATACACATCCATTTGGTTTTTCCACTGTTAATTTCTAAGCCATATTTTTTGCCCTTTTCAATAAGGGTTTTTAGAAGTCGTTTAAGGCCCTTCTTTGATCCTGCAATTAAGCTTGTGTCATCTGCATATCGAATGTTGTTAATCTTCATTCCATTTACCCATATGCCTGCTTGAACTTTTTCTACTTCTCGCATAAGTCTCTCACTATAAATATTATAGAGTAATGGTGATAGTACACAGCCTTGTCTCACCCCTCTCTTAATAGGAAATTGATGTTCTCCGTTCTTAGTGACAAGTATTCCATTTTGGTTCCAGTAGAGTTTTGAAATAATTTCAACGTCTCTGCTGTCTATCGATGTGGATTTTAAGATCTCCATCAGCAATTTGTGCTTCACCCTATCAAAAGCTTTATGAAAATCCACGAAGCACACATAAAGTGGTCGGTTCATATCGATACATTTTTCTTTCAGTAGGTTCAAGGTGAGTATGGCGTTGGATGTCCCTTTATTCTGTACAAAGCCATTTTGTTGCTCGCTTATTTCAGGGGTCAGCTTTGGAGATATTCTATTTTGAATGGTTTTTAGCAGTACTTTGGATGCATGAGAAATCATGCAGAGTGTACGGTGTTCCTCGCATGTCATCGTTCCAGCCTTCTTTGGTAACAAAATACATCTGGATTTTGTGAATTCTTTTGGTAGCTGTGCCTTGTCATACATGTCTATGAATGTATTTACTATTTTTTCTTTTATGTCTCCGTCGGTGGCTTTTAGAAGCTCTGCTGTGACCCTATCCATTCCTGCTGCTTTGTTATTTGGCAGCGAGTGTAACACTTTGGTGATTTCTTCTGGTAACAGTCCCTTCACACACTCTTTTAGGGATACCTCGGGCATGTGTGGTCTTTCTGGATCGTCATAAAGCTCAGTCAGATATTCGACCCATCTTTTTGCTGTCGAATGTTCATCGGTTGTGAGGGTTCCACTTTTGTCCCGTATTGCTCGTGTTGTTGTGTGCTTCCTCTTCCCGTTCAGCAAATTGATTCGATTGTACATTTCCCTTATCCTATGACTCTCATCGAGACTGCTAATTTTGTCGCATTCGCTGTTAAGCCATCTTTCTCGTTCTTCACGACATTTCTTCTTAATAATCTTATCAATTTCTTTATACTTCAACCTCTCATCAGCTGTTTGTTGATTTTTCCATTTACGTCGGCGATCTATCAGTTCGATGATTTCATTTGTCATCCATGGCTGCCTTTTGGTTGTTTGAAGAGGGGGAATAATTTTTTCAGCCGCTTGCACCATGGCATTTGCCAGTTTTTCCCAGTTCCGACTCTCGTAATCGTTTGATTTTAATATTCGTGTTATTTCCTCATTATAGCTATTCCGTATGTTTAAATCTGTAAGTTGTTCAAAATTCAGTCTTTTCTTATTAGCCAGTTTATCTAATTTTTTTAGTCGAACACGAATTACCATTCTTAGTAATCTGTGGTCGCTTCCACAGTCAGCGCTTGGCATAACTTTTATCGACCGTATCGCATTACGGTAGCGTGTGTTAACCAAGATGTAATCTATCTGGTTTGAACAATTCTACGAAGACATTGAATCAACAATCAAGGAGGTAGGCGGAATAAAAGGACGAGTACTTTGCATTTTGGGTGACTTTAATGCCAAGGTAGGGAATGAACGGATATTACCGGAGTGCATGGGTCCCTACGGCCTGGGACAAAGAAACGAACGTGGTGAACACCTACTACAATTCTGTACAGAAAACCGCCTTATCATCGGAAACACGTTCTACGAACAGAAGACATCAGCGCGTCATACCTGGGAATCACCGAATGGCGATTACAAGAACCAGATAGATTACATCTTGGTTAACTCTATTTTAGAAGAACCATTTTTATTTTGAAAGTTCAACTTATTGACTCCAGAACATCCAACTTCAAACAACGTAATACTAGAAGAATAATTTTTGGAAGGTCCGATGGGACCTTAAAAAACTAAATCCCAAAAGCAGATTGTAAATAAAACTGATCTAAAAAGAATATTGTAAGAGGCAATGTCTCTTATAATGTAGTCATCTTAAATTAAATATGTTTGTAAATGGTAAAAAACGAATGTATATTATTTTCCAAGATTATTCAGTGAAACGGCTTAAAAAGATGACAAATTTGTCAAGAGGGCATTCAGAGGTTTTACAACGGTTTTCCCAATCGAAAAGAATGTAATAAATTACTCATATGAAATATTACATTATTTCTAAATTACGATAAAATGTTTATTTCTTCCTTTATAGCCATTCTAAATTTCAGAGGGATACATTTAAAAATCATTATCTCTTCAACTATTATTTTATATCGTTTGTTTTGTTTTGGCTACTATTTATTCTGCTTTTGGGATTCAGTTTTTTTTTTTTTTAAAAGTTCCACCGGACTTTCCAAAACATCCATTCTAATGGGGATGTTTTTCGTGACGTCACTATCACTTGATGTAGCTTAACCCTTCAATGCCTTCTAGTAGAAACTTCGTGACATCGTTCCTTCAAAATAACTTTGCTGTTTAATTAAAAATAACATGTAATTTCATGATTTCCTAAGTAAAGATAAAAGCAAATGACTTAATGTAAAATCTGACTTCTAAAGCTAAAAGAAATGATTTCAACGCACACTTTGATCTAATATCAGATGATCCTTTTCAAGCACCAGTTTACTTATTCGAGTTTATAATGAAAATTTATTACTTTATGGATTCACTTACTTACTTTCTTTTTTGCTTTACAGCATAAATGCTGTTATTATATTTGGAATTTCTATATATATTAATTACAAATCGAATTCAATTATGAATTTTTTAAACAAATGCTGAAATTCCTTTCTATTTTTATTATTCTTACAAAGCAGAAAAAAAAATTATGAACTACATGTCTCACTTCAGTTTCACAATAAGTCTCCTTCATTACATATTTTACACATATTTTACATATTTTACATATTATACATATCATATTTTACACATTAATATGATTAAAATAAGCTTCCCTCTTTTAAAATTTTTGTAGTTTCGGTCAAAGATTTACTTATTTTTTTTTTTTGCAAATAAGTAATTCGTTAATATTAATAACGATACTTTATTTATTTTTTAAATTGCTAAGAATGTTCCATTTAGTAATTTGTTTGAAAGTAGGAAGAAAAAAAATCGTAAATGTTGAAACAGTTCATTTCACATTTATCAATCTGGTTATTTAAAGGTGAACGACCATCTTTTATCCGTAATCTCAACATGTATCTTAAACATGCGCCGAATATCATAAAACGAAAAGAAATATAATTTATAGCCTACCGTCTTTTAAGATTTTCTGAACACAATATCTGTTTGCCTTATTTTCATTTTAAACAAGCTGACACCAGTTCTAATTAAAGAAAGGCATGGCTTCCTCTATTCCATCAATCAAAACAAAATAATTCCCGAGAAATAAGTATACATCCATCCATAGTATTCTGTCCGAAGACAGGTCCAATTCTATGGAATTCGCAGAAATGCCTGGGGAAAGATACTGGGGTGGTTTCCTGTTGCCTGCCCCAGGACGCCATTAAGGAATGACGTCAGACCGAAGAGAAAGCAACACAGGAAAGGAAATTGAAACAGCCAAGCCACTGCCGGGATTCGAACCCAGGTACTGGCGCACGGGCCACAACGGCAGACCGCCGTCTAGACCGCACGGCCACGCCAGCACGGCTAAATAAATAATTTATTTAAATTATAATATTTAAAAGGCAAAATATTTAAATTGATATTTCGTAAATTTATAATTAATTCTTTCTATGCTGACTCTTGAAATTCTGTACTTTTTATAAGTTTCAGGATTTCTGAATTTGTATTATTACTCAAGAATTATTTCTTGCGGCAGAATATCTTAGTGGATATTTTTTATAAAAAAAAAAAAAAAAAAAAAACTTTAAATATAATTTTTTTTTTACGCATATCAACCATCACAGCTCCTATATAAATATTCACAGTACCATGTTTGTCCACATTGAATTAGGTCTCAATAAATTCAGTTTAGCAAATACAAAATAGCGCGACCATATCAAACTTTATTAAAAGTAACACTGCTATTGATTGGCGTACAAAACTTATTTATTCAAGCCACTTTAATGTAAGAATTAAGTACAATATCATTTAATATGTTTAGACTCCCATTTACCCACCTTTTGAACTACTCAAGAGTATGTGACCAGTAGCGACATTGGATCGAGGATATCAATACACGATTAGTTGATTCAATCGACAGATCTCAATTTTGTCCAATTACCACTGTTTCCCAGGGGCCATGACTGGAACGCGGATTTTATCCCAAACCTCCAGGCCGTGGGGAGTTCAATGAGGTCAAACTCATGGGGCTCCGATTCCCATTTTGTGCTGTGAAGGGCATTACACATGCACACAG
This sequence comes from Thereuonema tuberculata, assembly GCA_023159025.1. Taxonomy (NCBI): domain Eukaryota; kingdom Metazoa; phylum Arthropoda; class Chilopoda; order Scutigeromorpha; family Scutigeridae; genus Thereuonema; species Thereuonema tuberculata. The sequence continues at coordinate 15,426,288 of JAFIDM010002131.1, forward strand.
AATCTTAATAGCTCCTCCTTAAGGGGCCGCTAAAAATTAAAATGTCAAAATTGCTCAATTTGTTAGGTTTTATTTTTTTTTTATAAAAAAAAAAAAAATCACGTAATTTTTGAATAGAAATTAAAATTTTATTTAGTCATGATTTTTTTTATTATAAAAAGGTTAAAAAAAAATTAATTTAAAATTTTGATAAAGTGTTAATTTTTAATATGACTTGACTGCTAGGAGTTTTTGTAGCTATTTAAAAATAACTGCTCGTAGATTCTTTCGTTTGTGGTCATTTGGTAGGAATACTACATTCGATTCTCGGCACGTTTCTTATTATTTTCTCTATTCCCATTCCCAAAAATACTCTACCTTCGCTACTTCTTATGGCTTTTCTCATGTTATACTTCACGGTAAATACCGTACGGTACTAAATCGAAGAAAAGCGGTTCAAGAAGTTAATATAAAGCACTTTTCAAATTTTAATAATCAAACATCTCATCCTTTTGCAATACAGTAAAGTGTTGGCTTTATTCCCATGTTTATTTTGTTTTGTAAGCTGCTCTTTATCTTGCTGCCTTTGCTATCCATCCGGTGGTGACAGCTGGTGTTACGTCTGTGAACTACCAATAACTGTCTGCCAAGTTCAACTTCCGTTTTCTCCGCCCACTGATAACACAGGCTTATCATAGTACATAGAAACCTTAGTATTTGGTAAGTTTTTTCCGTAATCTGTTCTGTTCCATTGTTTAGTACTGAGCTTATAAACCCTTATCGACAATTAATGCTTTTAATTTATAACTGACAGTTACGCGACACATTGCAAAAAAAATATCGTTTCGAAGCTAATGATATTTATTAATATGACGGAATATTGAGTTCTTGTCGGGCGTTGAGTGAGTGGTGAGGTAATAATTGGACGCCTTTATCACGTGACCTCATTTGTTTTCCTTCGCTTTGTGTCTGGAGCATGAACTAGATACTAAAATGAACCGTGTAAACATTAGGATTGAACTCAGCGTGTCTTAGAAGCTGAATGATTCTTGATATACAACGTGCTTATTTTTAATTAATCCACATATTTAAGTAACTCTGATATAGAGTGGAACGAACTAAGGTCCATTGATATTTTTTTTTTCGGACAGATGGGAGAAAAAAATATTTTTTTGAAATATTTTTATTCTAACTAAAAACCTCACTAATGACAGGAAAACATTGGGATCTCTGACAAATTATTATTCTTAGGAAATAATTCTTACAATTATATCAAGAAACACTAAATCAGAGAAATATTTGGTAAAGGAAGATATATTTATGTATTATATTTCACTTAAAACCACAGTACTTTAATATCATATTTCCTAATAGTTAAGGATGTTAAGTGCCCTTAAAAAATCCACAATGATATTAGGCTATGTGCTTCCTTTAGTGATCAGACGAAGTAGAATGCAATAACCACTTCAAAAAAAAAAACCATTTCAATGTCAAGAAACCACAGTAATGATATTTTGAAGGTATTATTGATGTGAACTATAAATCAGTGATTAGTGTACGAAATCAACTATATACCACGTTATTCTATTGGAACCAATGTTAAACAGTCTCTACTTCTATTTGGATAAAACAATAGAGGAATTGCCTTAATGCCTTTAGCTTATTTTAATAGAGAACAAATAGATTTAAATAATAATAAAATTATTTTTGCAGCCTTTGCTTTTACTGTTTTAGGTTACTTTAGGAGCTAAATATAGGTGTTTAATTATTAGATAATTCAAACATCTGTTACTCGTAAAATACAATCACGATAAGGAAATAAAATAGATTTCCTGGAAATAGGACTGAAAAAAGTACAATTTCAGGAAACATCTAGAGAAAAAACATCACACACATCCACAGTTTGACCTTTTTCGAGTGATATTTCATGTTATTTCCGATTTCTGTTTCAGTATTATTATTTTTACTGTAATCCTTAAATTTTAGGAAATTCCTATTACGATTAGTGGTCCAGAACATTCTATTCTTATATTATTTTCGAAAATGTATGAAAATCATATTTGAAATTAGTTCCGCCCCAAAGGTTACTTGACGTTATTATTGTCTTTATCAATATAAACCACAATATCTAATCTAAATTAAATGTTGAATTTTATTATTTAAGTGCATTGGAAGATTGAAGTCGCACTAGGCTACTTTGTTTTTGAGTCGAGCCCCCCATTGTTGAGAAGCTCTATTAATGAGACAAATATGTTTCTTGTATAATCATCTTTTTAAAGGACTCTTATTTGCTCACCCTTTGTTTATATTTACATTTAAACGAGATGGGAGGACGATACAAGTTTAAAAAATGCAAATAGTTTAGATACATAATCTATATTTTTTGTCGTAGGTGTCAATATTTGTTTCTCGCACTCACTTTAAAAAAATCAAAATATTTGGTTTATCTTGGTTATAATAAATTAAGAATTTAGTAAATTACTACGTTAATGAAATACATTAGCAATGACGAAACAGTTCAAACTATTTACAAACAAACAATATATTCGAATTACACCTGATTAATATTTGTTCTGAAAATGCACACGAGACTTGGACGAAAGCCAAGACCTTCGATTATATTTTCTCATTGTAGCAAATATTGGATGGAAGCCAAGAACCATTGCATCAACATAGCATTAAGAGACGATTTCATTTGCGCCAACATCAGGGAAATAAAGGACAACTACACAACACAGACCTCTGCTTTTTGAAGTAAAATTCTCTATCAAATCTAGTCCTTACCTGGTTTACGAAGTTACAAGCGAAAATCTCTGCAAACTGAAATTGGAACATTGAAAACGGATATCTATTATTTTAATAAAGAAATAAAAAATAATAACCCAAGCCTTCAAAAAAATAAATCGCCACTCCAAAAAGAAAAATGCTAAATATTTTAAAATATTTAAAGACAGTTTTTTCGTTTTCATTTTCATTAAGACCAAGAGTGAGTCTATAAATAGATGAAAGATCGATGAAGACATCGCTGAACATCGATGTATGAATATAAATATAGAGAGTCAAGTGTCGCCGCTGGTAGAGAAAAGGTCACCATTGCGACAAATCTGAAAGGAAACCTTAGAAATTTAAGTGAGGCTGTATATTTATTTATAATAGAGAGATCGTGAAAAGGTTTATGCTTCATTTATAATAGAATTAACATATTGCTGAAGAGTAGGAAATGGATGATACATCGCTGATTGAAAGAGGATCATCGTTGAGACAAACATTGAAAAATGTCAAGGGAGAGTGAGTGAGTGTAAACAAACAGACCGTTGTGCAAATAAATTTTCTTGTTTTTAGATTTCATCGCTTTTAGTCGCTAGGGGATCGTTTTACCATAAACGGCCCCCTTGGTTCCATACTGGACGTTCCATCGATCTGATGAACGTGCCCTTAGGGACACTTCACACCCTAACCCAATAGTTCACAATAGTTCAGAGACCAATAGTTCCGCATGAAAAACCAGTTCCTTTCAGCATTTCATTATACCGGGAAACTGCGTACCTTAAATCATTACGATATACTTTTATGCACAAATTCTCTTTAAAATGAGCGAGAAATACCATTTATCTGTTTGTCGGTTCGTCCGTCCGTCAATAGATGACAATTTCCTGAGATCCATAAACAATGATATTTGACGATTAACACCATTCATCAAGATTGGACGAAAACTAATCAGAACCATAAAAAAATTTCTCCAGTTAGTAGGCGACCAACAGACATTTCCGTGTAGTGATTGCTTTCCTAATGTTCTTTGACGGCAGAGCACAGAATTCCTATTAATTAATAAATAACATTGTAATAACGAAATGAGAAATTAATAAATGGTACAAATTACATTCACGTTCTTTTTATTGTTAATTCCTAAAAATATATCTCAATACTTGAAAAAACCGTCTCTCGACGGTGAAACTAGTCGATTCCTTTGTATATGTTGTGTTTTTTTTATATAAATTAATTGCATGTTTAAATTAATCAGTTATATGGCTTCATTAATGCGTTTAATATCTCAATACTGCTTCATGATTTATTTTATTTTAAATTTTAATATTAATTTCTTGTAAGAAATGATTCTTACAAGAGTGAAATTATTTAGATCTAGTCTACATGGCGACAATATCTCTTCCTGATATAGGCAATATGATACTATTAAGAAGTAAATGAAACAAACAAAAAATCAGTACTAAAAATAAAAAAGTTATAAATAAATATACAGTGTTGCAGTCAGACAAGGAAATTTACTCTGTGCATAATAAGAAAAACTGAAATCTGTGTAATTATTAGCGAACACCTATCAAATAGCATTTTTCCTTTCTTCGTTATTATCGGAAATGCGAGCAAATACTCAAGAAATGAGCTACATGATTTCCAAGAATTTTTTTTTTTTAATTCTGAAGCAAAAGTAATTCTTACTATCTTCAAATCACAGAAAATTCATTATAAACTTTATAAACAGCTGTGGAAATTGGATCATCTACATCTTCTTCTGGAAGAGCAGAGATTGAAAACGTAGACCAAACAAAACATAGAATTTTACTTTCAAAACGTGTCAAGAGAGTTTTAATACAAAAATTGAAAGAGTAAATGCTCTGAAATACTACAGCTGTTACTGATTGTCACTCCTGGGAAAACCTCATCTCTTTCCTCACTCACTTCCTTGATTAATGACATCCGTTTTCCGGTAATGCGTTTTTAGTTTGCGAAATTTTCTTTGTAAAAAGAGAAAATGAAATTATTCATGAATAGGATTCTTTAAGATTATCTCTTAAGTTTCGTAAAATAAATGTTCGTAAACCCAGAGATAAGATTGTTGTTGTAATTGGAATAAAGAAAAGAAAAACAATTAAAAATATAAATAGAAACTAGATAGAGACGGAAAGAAATAACGGAATAGAACGAGCGAAAGGAAATTGATTTTAAGTTCCTCACAAAAGTGAAAAAAAAATCAGTTGTATGAAATACTTAAGAGGGAGAATTCCCTGTATTGATTTTTTTACTAAAACTTGAATGTTTCTTCCGCTTGGGATTCGTGTTTTGTAAGTAAGAGGCTGGCATTTATACAAAAAGTACAAATAAATAGTAGAGGAGGACTCTTTGGTGATTTTAACAAAAGGATTTTCTGAAAAATTATTCTGAGATTTGTTTTTTTTTTTGTTTTTTATTGTGATTGATAAATTTTTATTATGATTTATAGAACAAGAAATGTCGTTGAAATAGTTACTAACTAAGATTAAAAGTGTTTTTTTTTCTGACTATTTTACTTTTTAGTCCAAAATTAATTAAATTTAAATAAATAGTAAATTTTGTTGTCATCATCATCACTTTCAACCATTTGCAATCCATTGAAGATTTCTATTTGTTTGTTTTGTTTTTGTTTTGTTTTTTATTTTTTCTGTGATTTTTTTTTATTGGAATTCTAATTATCCAATTTCAGCGATCCATCTATTTTTTCGGAATCCTCTACTTTTAATAAGACGAAATAATCATACATAGATAATACAAAATTATTTGGAAACTAGTTTAGAATTTTGTATTATCCACCGATTGTTATTTCATCATGCTACAGACCCTGTCCAAAAATCCATTTAAGTTTCTATTTAGTGAGTAATATCAATTGCTCTAATCTGTTCTCTAAATATTCGTTTGTAGACTTGTTATTGTGTTATCACTCCTAATAAATCCCTTTCCGTATTTCTTTGTATAACATTTAATTTCTACACCTTCCCTGGTCTCTGTTCCGTACTTAAGAAATGAGTAAATACTTATCTTTCTAAGGCTGTGGCACTGATCTTTACTATATCTATAATACTTTTATTGCATCTGTAAAAGCACTCTTCTGCAAGTTTGATTTGTACTATTATTTTTCATTACAATACAATTCGCTATAATTCGCAGATACGGCGCTTTTCAATTGTATTTATTGTTTTCGACGCTTGCCTTGTTCTTAAGATGGTTTTTCGAAGGTTACGCGGGCATCTGCTGAGCAGAATCGATTATTATTTTTTTTGTATTTTTTAGACCAATTGAGCTTAAGCTTTTGAGCACTTAATACGTGATAGTATGTAATGATTTTAGGCTTTTATATGCAGTGACAAGTGAAAAAAAAAAGCTTTATACCTCGCTTTATGGCGGTGATCGGTAAAGCTAACCGTCGTATTAGCGAGGCATTCTTTTATACTTCCTTCTACAATACTTTTCTGTCCACGATGTACGTACATACTATATCCATTATAAGCCTGATATATTTATTTGCATATTACATAATTAATATTGTTTCTAATATTACGTAAATACCGTATATGCTCTAATAGAGGCCCCCGGCATTTATTTGCAAAACTAGCCTCGGCCCCCGGCGCTTAATAGAGAACGGCTGCTATTAGAGGCCGGCCATTATTAACAAAAACCTTCAGAACGCAATATTTTTACATACCGGCTAATATTACAAACAGCTACTTTATTTGAATTTCACATGCTACATAAGACTGATAAGATAAATGGCAATGTCTTTCTGCACCTTTCGCTGCTAATGACGGGCGGCCGCCTCACCAGAAGTTTCTTTCGCGTATTCCACCGCGCGAATCTAAAAGCCAATGTCAAATGACCGTCTCGGCGGTATTTTGTAAGGCAAAGTACCGTAAGGTATTACGCACGACTGTAAGGATACGAACGCTTACACTAGTACCGGTAGGCTAATATCAAACACCCGGCTATTATTAGAGACCGGCTACTATTTAGCCGTGTTCCCTCTGCAGCCCGGCGCTTATTAGAGACCGGCGACAATAAGAGACTCGGCGTTTATTGGAGCATATACGGTATATGAGTACTAGTAATAAATTGAACTAGTATTACTAGTTATCACAAATCTTTATTAAAACTCCAAAATACTGCACCGCAGACCAATATTTCGTCTTATTTTTCAAAGACTTCCTCAAGGTTTTTTGGTAACATAATAAACAAATAAATAAAATAAAAAATAAAGATCAAAATGGACAGAGAAATAACCTTCTCAAACCTTTACAAATCAATAAATAAATTCTATGGCAATAAGTACATCAAATAATACTATTGTCATATAACAATAAAACATTCAAAATATTTTGAAAACAATCAAAAGATTTGAAACTTATTATTACATTAAATGCTACTAACTTACTGTTATTTAAAACAATACTAATTAAATTTTAAAATTTTACTTAATCTTTTGTTTTTTGTCAAAGATTCTCTGAAAATGCTCAAAGACATGTTATTCACTTTCTGTGATTTATTCCTGTTAAAACATATGCAGCAATTTATTAGACAAGATTCTAATGCATATCTTTTATAAGATTTGTGATATCTTATACAAGATCTAAGATTTGATAGTATTACTAGTATTTATAACTATTATTAGAACTAGTAATAAATTGAAATAACGAGACAATTTTTAATATAATTAATTAGAATGATAAAAAATTAATTTATAACGAAAATTATAAAGAAAGTGAATCTCTACCTTCTATCTATGGCACACCCGCGAAGGTAACTCAGCCATTGGAGAAGAAAATCCAATTGATTTACCAAATCCAATTGTCGCTTTTTTTCCCAAATCCTCCTGAGGTTTTGTTAAGCGTTCTATTTTTGCAACACTGCCTTTCAGTAGAACAGGAAACGTTCTTTGAATTCGAAATTGTTTACCTTCACGTAAAATTAATTCTTTGATTGAAATGCCAAGCAATCTAAAAATACCAAAGAAAACATCATTATATTTATCGATTGTTCTTCAAATAATTTATGATTTCAAAGTCAACAGTTGAGTGCAGTTATAAACAAGCAGGTCAATGAATTGAGGGTCAATGACCTGTCATTTATAATCCTCATTGATCTATTTTATTAAAAACACATTTTAATCCAGGCTTTGCAAAATTTGAAGCCGAAGTATTCTTTAAATTTGTTTCCTGTAATTACATTAAGGAATAAATTAAACTGGGAATTCTGTGGTATGTAGTTTTTATTAAAAAAAAATTAAGGAAATGTCTGATTTATTTTTAAATGGTAACATCTGCTGAATACGAACAGCAGAATTTTTCATTTTGCAAAAAAAACAATTAAATTCGTATTATTTACTTAAGGTGTCTCAATCCGATTATTTCTAATAATATCAAACCATAACGGAAAAATTGATGGATTAAAAGAACTAATCTTTAGGCCCTGAAGCTTTAATTTACGGGCATTTTTTTGTCGCCTTCTCGCACTAATTTTTCGACAAGAAACCACCTTGGGAAAGATTGCAAATATTAAAGTTCCATCTCTAGCCCTTAACTATGCAGACAAAGTTTGAAGAAGTTCAAACATTACTAGGAGACAAACACACAGACTGACTGATTTCATAAACCTCATTTTTCTAGGAAAAATAGGCTAAAAAATATGTTAAATTAATACAAGAATAAAAATAAGGTGACAGCCATTATTCTTTCCTTGTGCTCTTTGACGCTTTCATTCATTCCGAAGGGCAATTGTTTGTAATGACGAGTCAATTTTTTAGTGTTTAATATATAACTGAAGTTGGTTCTTTCAAACATATTGAAGGCAGATATAAGGGGTGTATCAGAACTCTCTGTATAAATTTTAATGATAGACAGAGAGCACCAAGACTTTTTCATCTATGAATGTATGTCCGGTGACTGCAACCTTCGGTGCTGTAGGGCGCTGTTCTGCTAGAGAGGCGATATGGAACATCAAGACAAACCTAATTGAATGTAAAAAAAAGTGTGAATCAGCAACTTTAACACTCAGCAACTTTAACCCTAAATCGCGCCCTCTAGCACCGAAGGTTACCGTCAGCGGACATACATGCATAGACGAAAAAGATTTGTTTTGTGGTGCACCCTGTCTCCTATTAAAATTGTACAGAGGGTTTTGATACACCCTGTACATACTAGAGATGTATATTGTAATGATTTATATTTTATTATATTTTTAACCAATTTTATTTTAAATTCTGTCCCCCAGTATTTTTCCGTTGAACTGGCCGTTATTTTATGTCAGGTACCCCCCCCCCTCATTCAATCGTCTCCTTGTTCTTTCCCCCTTGTTTTATTACCTTTTTGAAACCCGCCAATGGTAGGCCACTTCATTGTCTCATTTTTGTATATAATTCCTTATTTTAGAAATAAAGTCGAGAACGTTAGAATCCCCGTCAGATAGGTTGTCTCCATCTCTTCGAGCAAAACAATATTACAGATTATCTGATTAAGAATCTTTTGTCCCCTTTTGTCGACAAAAGTTTATAGTTTACAGTTGACAGATTTCTCTGCTTCTATTCCAAAACGGATTTCAAAAATCTCCCCTAATAAATCAATCCGTTATCTTTGCGTGACTTTTCTCAGACTGTATTAACTGATTTGTAAGCTTTGGATTTATTCAACAGACAACTAAACATCTGCATTACTCGGCACGAAATCTCCAACAAACGAACCCATTTGTCTGTATTTACATTTAGATCAATAGGAGTCAGAAAAACTGGCTTAAAAATTAATTCCCGAAGTAAAAATAGCAGAAGTCATACAGGGAAGTGAAAATGCTTTACAGGAAAGCTAAATATTCGTTCTGAAAAGAAACGATTCACATATACGTAGAAATAAAAATAATCTTGTGGATTTTTCTTGCATTATTCGAGTTGTCTGCAACTTTTATCACATTTTAAATATTATTGTGGTCAAAAACAGGAAACTTTGAAAATAAAATTTAAATCATTTTAAAATCGCTTTAAAATACGTTTTGATTTTTAATTGGCGATTTTAATAATGGTAATTCCCAAATTTTGGCAAATCATCAGTTATTGATTTGTATATTTTAGAAAACTTTACATAATTTTGGCAATTGAAAATTTTGAGGTGATTAAGAAAGGATATTCGTGATTTTTATAGTTTTTATTTAAGAGAACAGAGGAAAAAAAATTCTGATAGTTGAAAATTATAATGGGATCATTTTTTTTTACACTAATTAGAAAATAAATAAAATTTCTTACTTAGAGAACATTAATTTAGTTTCTTTATTATATTTTAACTGATTACTTAAAAATTTGTAGGTAGGTTATTCTTAAAGATAAAGTTTAACGTGCGCCAAATAAACCCAAAAACGACAAATAAAAAGAAACATAGGTTCCCTGAGCCAGCATCTCGGGAATGTGGGACAGCTGTTTCAGTCCTTGTTGGCTTCTCCTTGTTCTTTCCCCCTTGTTTTATTACCAATAGCAGGCCATTTCATTGTCTCATTTTTGTATATAATCCCTTATTTTATTTATTATTAAAACTGTCATTTATTATAAATCAAAGACTCCATTTTAAACATTGAAACACTCAATTACTTGTTTTTCCCCCTTCATTCTACGAATTACTGTTGCTACTTTTCTACCATTAACTTTATTTTCTTTGTTTTTTTATTTAGTTCTGCGATGTTAAATTTTTCTTTTTCCTATTCTCTACGTTTATTCTTGTTTTTCGTTTATCCATTATATTTACAACAGAACTGCGCCATTTACAGAAGTAAAAATTACTTAAATTCCATTTCTATATTTTCTCGCGAATTTCTAAAGTAATTCTATTTTGATTCTCTATTATTATAAATTTTACAAGACGTGTTTCATTCCAGTTAAAAAGCAAAACTTAGAAATGTAATTTTATCCAAACTTGGAATTTCTCATTGAATTTCAGTCAATAAAAATTTTCCAGCATAGAAAAAATGCCGATTATTTCTTGCGGACAAACAGACACCAGTACTTCTTTCCGCAAAAACATTAATTTCAAGATTATCTAGGTTTTGGAATGTGTTGTTGGCTGCTACTTTGTGCGTAGATTAATAATAGGCTATTTTTGGATGAACTCTCAAATAAAAATAGACTTTTCATGTCTTTCTGAACCTTTTCTTTTTTTATTTTTTCTTTCATTACTGACTTTCCTTTATTTCTTCGCTATCTTTATGAGGAAAATTCGAAACAACCAGTGGCGTGTCGAAAGTGGGGAGCGGGAGTTTCATAGGGATTGTGCACTCCCTCAATGTATCCGAAAATGGAAAATATCTGGGATTTTGAACCATCTTCTTTTGGCTGGACAGTTTCTCTGCATTCCATTTCAATAATACTGCGTAGGTCTATGGAAACAACGCCTTTACTTCTATGTATTTATAAAAGAAAGGGACATTATAAAATATTAATAGAAAATTCTAGGACAATGTAAACAAATAAAGAAAGAAAATTACTATGAAACTGTCAAATTTTCTTCTTACCACAAATCAATTAAAATAATAAGAAAAAAAAATCAGAAAAATTGTCATTAATAATAATACGTGAGATTTTGAATTCACAAGTGACAATGCTACACTGACTGTTTCACAAAGATTGGTACGCATCAACTAATCAAACGTACTATTAAACTAGTAATAAATTGGATTTTATTATTTTTATTGGCTATATTTATTTTATTGAATTTTTCTGGGTTGGCAAGTTTTCTTTTGTACTATTCTCTGTGTTTGTTTTTATTTTTATGTGAATTATAGTTTATTTATTTTCTTTCCATTCTTTTGTTTCAAAATAATCCATAAGCTTTTAACTTAGTTAAGTAATAATAATAGTGGATGTTACTGAATTTTAACACTATTGTTCTTATTATAAATTACATCAATAATTGAAAAGCTAAGGTCCAAAATTCCTTACTGTAAGGGCTCCCACAAAGTACAGAATCTATTCAGAGAAGCTGAAGGACTAGTGATAGGATTTCGATTATCCATTATCCATTTCAACAGTCTTTTTTTTTTTTTTTTTATTCTAAATGGATTTACTATTGAAAATTTTCTAGCGCAAAGTAGAATTTTTTTCCTTTATTTTCTTAATTAAGCTCTTGATCTTTATGTTCTTTAAAATAACTTTTTTTGTTTTTTTGTTTGGTTTTTTATTTATGTTTTTTAACAATAATATATATATATATATATATATATAGTGGAACAGGGTGATTCAAAATTCTCTGTTCAAATTTTAAAGCTAGAATAGGCCTTTCACGGACACATCCATCTGCACAGCGACTCTGGCAACGAGGTCAGCATCAGAAGCAATGGGGGTCTCATAGACGATGCCTTTCAGATAATCCCAAAGAAAGAACTCAATGCAGGACAAGTCGGTGATCAAAACTGCCCAACTAATGTGCTACCAAACAGCTCCCTCTAGCACATTCGAGTTTCTGAACAGATGTTCCACTATGAATACGGTTTGTTTTGTATTCCTGACCATTAAAGTCTATACAGGGAATTTTGAATCAGCCTAAATATATATATATATATATATATATATATAATTATATCTGACGTTTTTTATATTACATATATGATATCTGACATTCTTTACTCCATACAGTATACGACTTTCTATTTACAACCAATTCGACTTACAACTTGTTCGTGACGGATTATCTAGTATAAACCATGTACAATTAGTATATACCGTACATTACACATACCGGTATATTTAATAGCATATATAGTATACAATTAGTAGAATTAGTATACAAACGATGTACTTATGACCTTTTTTTTTTACACTTTACATTATTAATATTATTAATTTTCAATAAAACCAAATAAATTCTATTTTTTTTTTTGCCTTTATGCTACTTCTTTTACGAACGACACTACATAGAATTGACAAATACTTATTGTCTAATGCAAACGAGGCCAAACGAATTAGGGTTAGGAAAAAAAAAAGAAAGAAAAACGTTTGCAATCTGAGAATCAAAAGGAGTTCCAAAATCGTCAAGTATAAAGAGCATTAAACGCTTTTTTGAGTCTCAAGTAACGTTAGTAAATCACGATCTGAAAAGAAAATGAATGTGATATGACTTCGGGTTAGGCAAAGAGAGCCGAAGGGGAAAAATGGAAACTGAACTAAAAGACACGTACTTATATCAATTCCTTGTAATATAAATACTAGACGTGACCTTACAATCAAAACAAAAATACATTAAATTTATAGACCATCTCTAAGACAAGGTTCGTCGATTGCAGTTGCAAAAAAAGTAACAATAAACAGAAGCCTGATCTAAAATAAACCAATATTTAGAGCAGAAATACCAAAAAAGAAATTCTCTGGATTTTCGGAAAAAATGCAGACAGAAAAAAACAAAGAGAGAAAGGTAAAGTTCTCGAGCTCAAAGTAGGTCAGCAGGTTAACAATAAATCCATCGCTAAAACAAGGGGCAGCAGATTCTCTAGCCTGTATCATCCACCTCCCCACTGTCATCTCTCTGATATACGGGTCTGTCCCAATTACCCGCCCTTTGCAATGGAACAGGACGAACTGACATTAATGATAACGGCTTAATTTAAGGACCTTTCTGCTAAAGATAATCCTATTTTTTTATTATCTTATTAATCCTACAATAGCACCTACAACAAATATATGTTATTAATAAATTATAAGGTTATTATATACAATCTTATAATATTACAATAAATAAAATATTACAAATCACAAGATTTCAAAATTACATTAACAGAATCATAAAAACCAGGCAATTGAAACATCAAAATGTAAATGATGAACTAAATTATAAGTTTCATAATCTTATAAAATAAATAACAAAAATGACATTAAAAAAACTTTGATTTTAATATTTTTGAATAAAAAAAACTGGACATTAAAAATTAAAAACAAGAAATTCGAAAATTAAATATGCTTATTAGAAAAAGTGATTTCATTTTGTTTATAAGTTTCTTTTTGTTTCTTTTTATTATTATAGGCTATATATATCTTGTAATTTGTTATAAAATGTTAATATCTTTTAGAAATCTCCTCGTCTAAAAATATTGTAATAATTATTTATTAAAGTATTGTGGTTTCTTTTTAGCCATGTTAATAATAATATTAACATAATAATTATTATAATAATTTAAAATTACAGTTATTTTTCAATGTTTGAAATGTTGGAGATGCTTTTTTTTTTGTTTGTTTTTAGAAGAAGGATATTATTTGAAAATGTTTGCTCAGCTTATTTAAAATCGCTAGAGTTTCAGTCGATGCGCCAAAAGATACATAAATAAATAGTATGCCTGTACTTTAACAACAGCACTTTAGTTTCATATTTATATACTTACTAACGATTTGACATCTACTATATTAGTGAATGTCGATCTAAAAAATGTTTTTCGAATTATGAACGAATTCTTATTTGCAATGAAGTAAATCGAGTAAATCACTTATTGTAGACTTACAAAATTAATAATTTAGAAAGATTTACTTTTGCTCTTCTGATTTGAATTACACAGAATTCTGAATATAAGCAGTTTTACAAACATTACTCAACTGTTACCAGGTTGAAACAAAAACAAGATAGGGATAGCGATTAGTATATCAATCACAATGCTTCGCAACATCTTCTGACATCACCTTTTAATCACTTCTTCTTCTGTAACTCTTAAAATGTATCTTAGTTACGATTGGATGAATATCCTATAGGATTTGTGAATGATTGCATCAAAAGATTTTTTTTTAGGTTGTGCATAATGTCAGCAAATGATTTTCTAAACATATTAGAAATTATGAAGAGGAAGGAAAGTTATATAATAATATTAAGATGATTTGCAAGTTAAATGTCGAGATTGTGAGTTGGTCTATTATTGGAACACAGGTCGAGCATTAATAGAAAGAATAAAAGAATATACTTAGGCCTATAGGAACAATAGACGAGGTATTTCAGAATGGGTTGACCATTGTAGAGAAACGAAACTTAATCCTGACCCATTGGTTGAAATTCTTTACAAAATTAAAGGTCAGAAAGAAAGATATATATAGTAGAAGCTGTAGCTTTAAATAGTTTTCTATATATTAATAGAGATAAAGGAATCAAGTTTAATGAATATTGAATTTGCCTATGTAAACAAGGGATGAATGTCCCAACAAAATTTTTATGATGTTAACAATTTGAATGCAATGTTTATTTATGATGTGATGTTATCATAATAATATGATATGAATGTAATGTTACCATAGTAACGTTTAAATATTTGAAAACATTAACAAATTTGTAGTAAGTTAAGATATCGAAAAAAGTCAGTAACGTGACTGACTGAAGTATTGTAATTATTGATAGAAGAAGTGATGAGAAAGGAGTTATTATAAACAAACCATAAAAAGGAGTCATTATATATTTTAAGATATTCACTTGTTTTATAATTTCCTTAATATTAGTTTTCTGTTTAACTTTCTTTGAAATATTTTTATTTTTAGTGTTTTACATTTTTATGTTTTATATTTATTTACTTGTTTTACATTCATTTATATATTATAATTGTGATAACAATTCTAATTTAAGCTTCTTCAATTGGATGTGTATTATAATTCCCGATGGGCTTTGATCTTTGTTATTAAAGGGAACTATGATCTGCTTTTTGATGTTATAGGAAATTTATGATGGCAATGAATAAAAGACTTGATTTCAGTAATTTGGCAATGTGAAACAGAATAACATCTCTTTGTCCATGAATTTGCTACATAAACAAAATTCTGTGTTTTCATAACTAATTCAGTTTATAATTTTAAGTATCAGATATTGATATAAGCAGTAAAGGCTTTTTTAGGATTGGCTAAAGCAACAGACTGTAAAAGTATTGTTTTGAAGTTGATCTCGTCTGACAAAAAACTTTCGAAAATACGTTTGATTCACTTTTGTAAATATTTTGGTAATTTTACAACATTGGAAATAATTCAAAAGTACCAGTTATTTATTGCAAAGTGTAAATAATAAGCATAGTAGCTTACTTCATAAGGACCAGAAGGAGAAAATTTCTCAGTCTCCTGAGCAGATCGGTGATTATTCGAGGTGTGCTTTCCGAAATGTGTATCGAGTATCTTTCCGGTGTTAAAGCGGGCGAGCATAGGATTGGCCTGTCTTATATCGTTTCTCCCAATTATGCTTGAGATCACACTATTCTCTTACTATCCATCCACCCTATACTGAAAACATGGACGACATGTTGACATTTTCAACAGGGTGTACCTTAAATGTGCTGCCAAATTTAAAGGTTCTATTCAATCATACAAACAACGAATAAATGTCGTATAAACATGAGTCTGGAAATGCTTATTTCCAAGATATGAACGATGAAACGATACATAGGTGTTGGCCTTTGCGTCGTATCGTAGAATTATTAAATTGCTCCTCAGTAATCTTGACAAGGCCTCCTCGTTCCCCTGATTTATACCCTCTGGGCTTTTTCGTATGGGGTTATCTTAAAACATTAGTGTACATCACACAGATTCCTGACGCCCACGCGCTGCATGATCACATAGTGGATGGGTGCAACACAATTCGACGTGCAACTGGCATCATCGACCGTGTTCGGCAGTCGATGGAACGACTTTGTGTTGCGTGCATTGCGGCCGGTGGAGGACATTTCGAGCACTTTCTGTGAAACTGAGCGACTGTACGGCCAATACCTCTGTATTGTTGCATCGTATCTTCGAAATAAAGATTTCCAGACCCATGTTTATATGACATTTATTCGTTGTTTTGCATGATTGAAAACAACCTTTTAGTTTGGCAGCACATTTCAAGTACACCCTGTTTAAAAAGACTCTTGCTGAATTAACAGTGAAATATTTCCTTACAAAAATAACGCAAAGGCAGTGGGGCTTCATTTATTAGAATGGTGCCAAAACAATATTCTATTTTAAAGTTGACATTAAAAAGATACGGTAGCAGCATAGTTTTCAATCACTAAAAGCATAACTGGTCCACCAAACGTTATGTCTCTTTTGAAATGGACGTCTTCCGTCAACCAGCAACCTCCCCGTCCCAAACAACTTCATGTTTTTTTTATTTTTTTCACTTCGGAATTTCATCAACAAAGTTTGGCAACTGTCTTGAAGAAAGCCTCCCTCTTGTCAGTGGTCGGGTTTCATACCTGTTATCAATAAAGAGTTGAATTCAATGTCTTCCGTAATGTTGCTTGCTAATTTTAGCTAAACTGTTTAACTATTTGGCAAATGATAATCTTAACTCCCGCCCTGCCAGCGATTCTTGGAATCTGTTTTCGCAACAGAATCCTTGCAAAACAATATCTCAGTCAGTTTAACATTTTTGGGCCTTAGTTCAGAAAACATTGGACTTAATATCTTTGCTTGCTTTAAAAGTTTTCATTCTTTTAATAGAATATTTGTCCATAGTTAAAACAATGGAATATGTTTAGTTTACTTTCCAAAGCAAAAGAAAGCTTAAGTGATTATCGTGTCCGTTCGTATGTATGTGTGTTGATAAATGAATGTCATCTTCTCTTTTGAAACTTTCAGACGTTTCAGAAACACAAAAGAATCTTCTTGAAACTTGGGATGTAAATTTATAGACGTGAGGCCCCCAGGAGGAAAGGTCTCTCAGATTTCATCGCTCCGGTCATTCTAAGATAAAAGTTCATAGGAATGTATTACTTCCGGCTAGAGCTATTTGAATGTAAAGTAATTTGAATTTGGCGCGCAATATTGTCATTCGTTCCTGCCGTAATACGCCACTGAGTATATTCTTTGCATTTGTTGTTAAGTGTATTGATGTTGACGGTGGAATTTTCAAAGCGTATTAGAAATTGATAACAAATTTATCTCTTGAATAATAAATATCAGATAACATAAAGCGAACAATTCTTGTAAATGTTATGTTGAAAACTGGCCGAAGGATTTTCATGAAATGGAGTGAAATTCCCGAAAGGGAGTTAAATAACCACATGACTGTCTACAGTGTTTTTACTTTCGTTTAATTTGACCGAACTGAGTCTTCCAAGACCTTTTTCACATCAACACTTTTGCAACTGTACATTCAATAGCTATATCTGTCCGGAATACGATATATGGTTCATATAACCTTTTTTTCCTGAAGAATGTCCTTTCAAAATATTGACCTTCCCATTTGGGAAACATGTACAGAAAAATAATGAAATTTCAATATGGCGACGACAACAAATAATCAAATGATATTCATTGTAATCTTTCAAAATTATTAAATCTTTGTAAGAAATATTTTTCTTTCACAATTAAAATTAAAGAAATAGAAGCTTCTCGATGAATATAACTATGATGATGATAATAATAATAAATGATTTGCACGAAAATTATGCTTCATGTTTCATTTTTCGTTTTCATGTTTCGTTTTTCTAGGTCAGAAAAACCCACATGAAGTTTATTATTATTCAAAGTTAAGAAAAAAGTTATTTTTACATTTCAATAGAAATGATTTTTGCAATAGAAGAAAAATCTAAAATAATATCAAAACAAACAAAATAAAACATTTAACCATCTATGATTTTATATTAAAAAAATATTAAAAAAAAATTAACATTAAGAAACATTAAATTTTAAAAAAAAAATTAGAAAAATTTACAAATGTTGCATTTTTTTGAAAATAACATCTCATCAATTTTATGTATTTAATAAAAAAGACAATTTATGAGTCTAAACCTCTGAAACAGGAGGGGGAAGTGTGTAGTAGGTTCTCCTTCTTTGTGAAATCCCTTGAGTAATATAATTCAGTCTAATACAAAGATCGGAAAACGAAATTAGCATTTTCTTTTTGTTTCTTAATGTCAATTCTTCCCTTTCCTAACATATACCATTGAATACATCCAGAGAACCCAATTATTGTAAAGATAACTCTTACAAATACTTTTACTTTTACAAATCTATTACGAATCGTTTCTTTTTCAATTAGGCTATTTAGTCTATAAGTGGTAGATTTTGAAATCATAGAAATGAAAGAAATGGTAAATAAGTGTTTGAAAATTAAAAGTTTTGAAACTGTCAGTATTTATAAATTAAAAGTTTTGAAACTGTCAGTATTTATAAATTAAAAAAAAACAACAACGTAAATGCTAGTAAAACTGAAATGTAGTACATTATCGGATAATATAAGCAAGAGAATATTATTAGGTAAGTTAGTGATTTTCTTAAGAATGAATGAAAAGAAATAGGAATGTACTATAAAATATTAAAAAAAAAATCTTCTTCAAAAAATTTCATAATGTAGACAGTGTTCTTGCATAAACTACAATTTTCTAATAATAACCTTTGGGCGTGTTTACTTGGCTGTGTAATTATGTACTTTCAGATTCTTTATCTCTGTTGCAATAATCTGTTTTTGATTGGATAATCATTTTGCAAATAGACCCTATGATCATTAAAGTTGCTGTGTTGTTTGGATATTTTTAAGTCTTTATTGAAATAGTTTCTGTCTGAATTTCTTAGAACGTCCACCATATATTAAAGTTTCTTTAATACATTTATATTGACATTTCCAATTAATTTATTTTTCTATTATCATTTATATTTGTTCTTTAATGCAGGAACAATGGCGAGTAGATTTCGAATTGGCTACGGGGAAGATTGCCACCGTCTGGAGATCGGCCGCATTCTTGTTCTTGGTGGTGTTACAATTCTGGAGTCGGAGTTGGGACCCGTAGCACACAGTGACGGTGATGCTGTTTTGCATGCCGTGTCCGACGCTCTGTTATGCGGCGTAGCACTGGGAGACATCGGTCAATACTTCCCTAACACCGATCCGCAGTGGAAGGACGTGAGCAGCAAAGTAATTGTCAAGCAGAGCCTCAACTTGGTCATCAATAAGGGGTATCAGCCTGTTAATGTAGCACTGGCCATCATAGTCGACAAGCCCAAGCTGGCATCTCACCGCTCTGCCATTGCCAGCAGTGTAGCAGATCTGCTAAGCCTACCTGCTGATGCAGTGGGGATAACGTTGAAGACATCTGAGGGACTGACACCAACCTGCATTCAGGTGAGATGTACGCTGTTACTCGAAAGAAAGGAGGAATGACATCAGGACACTGGACTGCTCTCTAGCAGTGAAGGAATGGCTGGATTCTGCAGGTAAAATCTTGCCATTCCAATCGAGCATTTCAAAGAGCATTGCAAATACTATACTTTTCATCGTTTGTCAAAATTTGAAGTGAAGGTCAAAATTAGTTTTAATTTTATATTAAAAACAGAACTTGAGATAATTCTTTCCAATAATAACTATAACTGTATTAACATATTGACATTCAGAAAAAAAGCATATTTCAAGATTCAAATATTTGTAAGGGAAATGATTTTCTAATACGTGATTTTCTAATAGGTATATTACCATAATTGGGATGTAATTCTCCATGACCAGTGATCCGAGATCGATCCGAGATACGACAACAACAATAACATATCACCAAACAAACAAATGATGGTATATTTTAAAATTTTATATCACAATGACGATATCCAATGTTTGGAATTAATTAAAAGTGAAAATCAACATTTCCCAATTAAATTCATTAAAATGATTATAAAAACATTTTAAAGACGTCCTTAAAATAATGTTGAATTATTAAAAGGGATAAATTAGAAAAAAATTAAATGATTTTTCAAACGTAATGTGAAAAGTTCTTTAGAAAAAATATTTGATAAAAAAGTCTATGATCTAAAATTATCACTTAACATGTGCAATAGTCAATCCTAGATTTGACAATGGTATGTTCCAATACTAATACTCCTAAATATCTATTGTATTAAACCCTTAAACGTCATGAAAGGTGTGTATTATAATAATTATCATTAAATACTCACTTTTTTTTATTTAGAGAAGCTTTCATGATTTGATTTATAGGTTTAAAAAATGTATAGAATAAAGTAATGAAATTAAAATAAATGACGAATAAAAATCAAAGATAACCTCAGGGATAAAAAACTGAATTTTTTTAATTATCATAAGTAGTCAAAAATTGAGAAGTTTTTTTATCATCCCAGATATTTATACGTAGGAGTTGTAGAAGTATTTTGTTATATTCGTAAGGAAGTAAGATGAATTAATTTTGATCTTACGAAATTTTATTAGCATTATTGTAAAGAGTAAATGATATTTATGATTATGTCATGGTCAATTTATCAATCATGATAAACCCAATAAAACAAAAATACAATAGAAGATTACGTAGGTTACAGTTGGCTTTTTATTTTAGTAAATACTTTTAAAACAATAGTTTATCCTATACTTATTGTCTTAAGGAATCAAGTTATTCGAAGATCTTAATTAATGAGAACTTGTTCGATTTCCTTCCTTTGACATATTAGACGGAAGATCAACAACTCTGTTACTAAAATGATTCTATCGAAGCTAAGATTTTCGTTGATCAAATGACTAAAAGTGCTTCTGCTATCTATTATCCCATCTCTTAGGTACTGCCGATCTAGTCTCATTTCAGAAATATCGGAATAATGGTTTGTCTGTTAAGAGACTACAACCAACAATTTGCCTTAGAGAAGAATGTAGTCATATATATATATAGTTACTCATTCTTAATTACAAACATTCAATTAGGATGTCAACGGTTCAATGACGATGTCAACAGGTTCAATTATGATGTCAAATATTAATATTGTTGTTAAATATTTCATCCTATTATCTTGGAGTGTAAGGTGATTCAGAATGTCATAACTTCAACACAGATTCCGCAGGTTATTACAAATCAGAAAGTCTATATCGTTACAGAGAGCGAACGTTGTGAGTTTAAAGGAAATCAACCCAAAGAAATGAAAACACAGAAAATGGCCTTTTTTTACAGTATTTACGTAATAAATCAAGAAATGTAAATGTGATAAATGTTGCAAATGTCTGTTCCCCAACCTGGACAAAGCCGCCATCTTCGAATACAGGAACTAGAGAACATGTTATAGTTGTCAAGGTTATGCTGTTGGAAGGCAGCATCAAGAAATATTTGCCCAAGTTAAACTTTAAGTGCAATGAAATCCAAGTACACCAGGAATTTTCAAATGCCTCCTAAATGATTATAAATAATAAAATAATGATAAGTAAGTAAGTGATGTGTAGGGAGCAAGCCACTTTCGCTTGGATTTTGTTGATATGTTTATTTTCTTAAACATATCAACAATTTCTTCAGATGACAAATGATCAACTCAAAAATTACAGACAACAAAATAAAAATAATAATAAATTGTGGAAACTAAATCGTTGGGCAGCTAACTGCTCACCATAAAAGGAATTTGACCACAAAAAAATAAAAAAAAAATAAAATAAAACAAATAAATAAATAATAATAAGTAGCCCTCTAACAGGTGAAACAAAACTGAGTAGCCTTGGCTGATGAGTGTCTAATAAGCTCGAAACAACTGTCCCAAGGTCTCAGCTTGATTGAAAACGCATTCCATTCCCACAGTTCCCTTAACTTGTCGATTTAGATATGTGTTAGCATATACTTTCTTATTTGTAAAGAGCTTAAGAACGATAGGTTGAAGTAATGACGTTTCATTCTAATCAACCCAGTGGATTAAATAAAAATAGTAATTAATTAAGATAGTGGCATCGCAAAATAACATTGTTCTATGCTAAAAAAACTCATTAAACTATGGCTTACTATCTGAATAATTTTAACCGCATTGTCGAATCCATTAAAACTGTAGAATTTCCAGTGTTGTCTTTCACCACAGTTAACAACTTCCGCAGAATGATTCGTTCTATTGAAGCCACTTTTCCAGTTCCTGTATATTATTTCTCGCAGACAATTTTCCTCGTCTATTTCCTTTAGAGTTTGTTGTAAACTCTAAATCACTCAGTTATCCCCACATTCACAATCACTGTATGCAAACCGGAGTAATAACTCTTTGTAATTTGTATGTTTCCTATGGAAATATTGTGTTGTGATTTTTACCACTCCTTGCGTGTAACCAAACCGTATTTTGAAGTTGCCAGAAGTTTCAAAATCGAAAATTTGTTTCTGTACGATATGTTTAGCAAAGATCGCTTCTGTTGAATGAACTACAAGAAATCGTGGGAGAAAAATTGAATGCCTTTTAAATTCCGATCTCAGAAAAGAACTCAAATTTCCCACTGCCCTATTTTAAATCAAAATGAGACAAAAAAAATTTAGATTTAGATTTCCTGAGAATTTAGAGAGAGAGATTTAGAATAATTTTTCTGTTTTAAAAACTATAGAATTCTTTATGCAATTAAAATTGTGAGTAAATAATAATGTATACAGTATAAAAGAACAATTTTACCAAAAAAAAAGTTAATATAAATATATAGATGTTTCTTTCAATTAAGTAATGCAGTGCTTCCCAAGTGTTCAGTGCCGTTACAATCGTAGTCTAACCTAAGAAACGAATACGACATGCAAGTTTCCAACATTTTATCTAAATAAAAAATGAATACCAATATCGTTTGATGTTTACTTCAGCATGAAGCTAAACTCGTTATTTAGGGCAGTAAAGATAGATATTTTTTTATCTTTCTTTACTGCCCTAAGTAAAGGGTAATATTATTTTGTTTTGTTTTTGTTTTAATTTATTAAATTTTTATTAGAAAAAGTAGAATTTATTAAAGTGCTACCAGTGAAAGGTGCTACATTTACTTCGGGAAGAAAGTTTTTAGAAGACTCTATGCATAGAAGTATTATCCAACAAACCGTAAAATTTAGAGCTTGTGTAGAATGAAAGATAGCTTATTTTTATGTATGGATACAAAATTATAACTCATTTACAACTGTAATTAATCAAATAAACCAAAGACAATCATTTCAAAAATATTAATATACCTCTAAGTAAAAAGTTAAAACAAACATACTTCGATTATTGCAAAAAACATAGTTTAACTTCCTTGATAGAATCTAAAAATAATAAACTAAATAAAAATAGCCAATCTGATGTATAAAGTTTTTAACATTGAAGAAAACTGGTCAAGGTCTAAGAAACTTTGATGCTTGTATTAAAAAGTGTACTTTTAATATACTTCAATTTTCAAAATAATTGTAATGCTTTGTTGGAACTGATATCGATAAATTCCTAACAACAAAAATTTATGCAATGTCTGTAGGTGCACATATCGCTATTTGGGAATCACTGATATGAGGAAATATAGTAAATATAAACTCTTAGTCTTTACAATTTAAAGTTAAATTAACGAAACACATTTTCGGATTTGATTATCTTTTTTCCTTCCGTTTGATGTAAGTTTTATATAAATAAATATATTTGTAAAAAGAATATTGTTGTACATTTTATATATTAAAACCGAATGTATAAAATATCTTCTGCTGTTTACATATTATAAGCATATCATTGTTTAAAACTACCTGGTCCTTTGCTTTCTTATAAAAAAGTTTTGGGAAAGGTGCTATTTTTAGCTTTTATCAAATTCCGCAAAAGACTGCTTAAATTTGTGAAATATTTGTGGTGGATTGTGCCTTTTAATAAATCCACTGAAACTGTTTACTCTTCACTTATTTAAATATTGTGTGGATTAATAATTTGTAAATAGTTGCAAAGTTATTTAATAAGTTACGGATATCGTAAGTAATCCCACATTTGTATATTCAATTTTGTCATATTCATGATTCTCTCTCATAAGAGTTCTCAAAAGTAATCTATTTTAATATGCTTTTTTGAATGTCTTGTCTTTTCTAGTCTAAAATGTATTGAAATTGTTTTAGCTATCAATCAATGTAATGTAAATATGTAAAATTCCCTGCCATGCGTAATTTGTACAATTACATTTCATTTTATTGTAAAGAATAAATTCTCTATTGAAGTTAAACATACTCTGTTAATAATTTGCCAATAACATATTGTATTGAAAAATAAATAAAGAAAAAAACACATAGATATAAGAAAAACAAGGAAAAAAAAACTGTTTTATGAATATATGAAACCATAATGACATCGTATATGTTTCCTTTTCGATAAAACACTTCCAGAGTATGTTTTACTTAAAACTACCTAAACTCTTCTGTACAGTTTTTTCTTTCAACATTCGAGTCCTTTACAATGCTATAATGGTGGTTAAAGATCTGAAACTTCGTAAAACCGAAGCAGTTGTAATTTTTAAAATGCATTTTTATTTATGATTAATAGTTATAATAACAATAATTCCCAAAATTGGACTAAAACATTCTTTATTGATTTATATATTTTATTAAAAACGACTTAAAATTTTGACAATTGAAAGTTAAGAAGCAATTCAACAAGATCATCGTTTCTTCCTGATTTTACAGTTTTTATTACAGTTAAGAAGAAAATCTAAGAAAACTTAAAAATTGAATGTTATAAATAACCTTTGGCATCAATTTTTTTTTTTTTTAACTTATTAAGATACTAAATACAGCTTCTTATTTAGACAACTTTAGTAAGCTTCTTTATTGTATTTTAATTGTTAACATAAAAATTTATCGTTAGATTGTTATATAAAATCTAATATTTATTTTGTTATAATAAAAAAAAAATTATAATCAAAATCCATTTCTGAAATTGGAACTAGAATGTTTTCATACTTATTTTTTTAAAGTTTCCGATTAATCTACATTCAATATATAATAAGTCGTAGATGACTTGAATTTCTAACAACAAAAACAATCTTAAAGAGTGTTTATCTATACCCTAAATAGCGTAAGACTAAGTCTATGAATAGCTGCTTAATATTACGCAGAGAAAGACTTTTCTTTTTAATTACATCACCTTATTATAATGAATTTTATAGACCCGCTATTCATTATCAAGGTAAACAACAAAATCAAAGCTGGTATAAACCAAAAAGATTTAAAAGTAATCCTAGTTGGACTCACGAAGTCAGAGTCCAAAATCCTTTCAAGCTACTACGTTATTTACTCACGTTTCCATCTCCATTTTAAACATTTTCGAACTATTCATGACTTCGGAGCCTTAGCTGCCAAAAAAAATTATTCAAGACTTGGTCGAGAACAGTGATGTTTAACCTTTTTTGTTCGCATACCTTATAAGATGTAATTTATCTTTAACTATATATCTACAAGGTTATGGGTACATAATTCAAACTAGTCGATTTAACTATACAGAAATAAAATTCTATGACATTGAGCAAGCATCGGAAACAAAACACATAATTTACATCCAATATAATATAATAAAGTTTAATATTTTTTTTTAATAATTCTACAATAAGTTTTCATTCTACAAATACATTTTCCTTATTTCCTAACTATAAAAATTATTAAATGAACAAAGATATGGCTGAATTGTAGCGTCTGGATAGGTAAAA
Organism: Thereuonema tuberculata; assembly: GCA_023159025.1. Taxonomy (NCBI): domain Eukaryota; kingdom Metazoa; phylum Arthropoda; class Chilopoda; order Scutigeromorpha; family Scutigeridae; genus Thereuonema; species Thereuonema tuberculata. The sequence goes on from JAFIDM010002131.1 coordinate 15,452,384, forward strand.
GTAGTTAACAAATCAAAATTAATCTGTCAAATATTTTATCAGGATATCTTTTCAGAAAAAAAAGTTTTCAGCATCCAAAGTAACTCACAGGAAAAATAAAAATATGAAAACCCTCCTACAGTACTTTGACATATTTTTTTTTTCATGTTTCTTCTCGTACCTCAGGTTCAATACCATTGGTCTAGAACAGGGGTCTCCAAACTACGGCCCGCGGGCCGGATGCGGCCCGCGAGGCCCTCTCATCCGGCCCTTGGAGAATTTTTTGTCTCCGGAAAAAATTACGGAAATATACGGGTATCCTCCATATCCTAGTAAATACAGGTGTTCATGTGTAGTGTATCAATGTGTTATTAAATAATAACTGAATAAAATAATATTAAGTAAATATTTAATAACAACATACAGGTTTTTGATTCTTTTTTATTTAGACCTCGAGTGTGTAGTTGGCCCCCGAACTGCTGTTTGATAGTTAATGCGGCCCTTGGGCTCAAAGGTTTGGAGACCCCTGGTCTAGAACATTCCTTACTTTACTCAAGTAAAATTTTATTTGGAAGGTCGACAGAAATGAGAGCCTAATTTTGAAGAAGAAATCAAATTCAACTTTTCTTAATAAATTTAACGGAAAATCTCAGCTTTTATTTTCACTTATGCTTCAGAGTTACTTTGTATGCGTGGGGCTAAATCGCTGGCCACAAGCCTGAACTAACCTTAAGGCCGTTTCAGACGCACCATTAAAGTAAGTCATCTGTATGCTGTCGACTGATGGCCACGAGATTGCTGTCCTTGCTATAAAATAGAACAGGTTCTATTCTCAAACCACATTGCCATCCATCTGTAGTAATCTGACACCAGCGCACCTACTGTCGAATTGTAGAACTTGCAATCCAATCGCATTCGAAATGACTGACTACCAAATTGATTTTCGCAAACGGAGGTTATCTCTTCCCTATGTTTTCATGGATGCTTCCAGAAAAAGCTACTGTACCAACCAACTCATGACAGAATTCCAGCCTGAAAATCTGAAGCGGCAGGCCGATTGAATTTTCGAAAAACAAATGATTTAACGACAAATATCGAAACTGAAAACAAAGAAATACAAAAAGAAAAAATGAAAACTTTCCTGTTGTAATTAATTAAAAAACGTTCTCTCGCTTATTCCATGCATTGAATAAATGACTTTTATATAAATAAATGTTTATAGTATGACAGTAGTTGCCAAATGCCAATTTTTTATTTTATGGAAGTCGCTATGGAAGTGTGTAAGCTCGAGGTTTAAAGCTATTTATTCATTGGCAATTTACCCTCCAATTGCTATTGGTATTGCTTACTTAAATGGCGCTTCTGAAACGACCTTTACTGAATTCAATTAACACACTTTCTTTTAATACATTGTCATCCTGTAGTTAAGTCTGTTATTGAGGATATCGTTATGGAATTCAGTTGACCTATTTCTTTTCTAAGTAAGCAATTGTACAGTAGTTTTCTAGAATCAATTACTTACAATTTGTGCCAAGGTAACGTTAATCGCTTCATATGAAGTAAAAAAAAAAATCAATAATTCAAGAAATAATGAAGAAGATGACAAAAGCAGACATGAAAACATTATATGAAGTCTCGTCAAACTAGTTTCTTAGAAGAATAGTAGAATTCCACACAGGGAAGGTCCGCTCATAAAGCGAATCTATGTGGTCGCCTAGGGCTCTCAGGTTCAATAAAATGAAATTGTTTTAGGGTTTTAAAAAAATAATTATTTAATTAAATAAGATAATAATTATTTCTAAACAAAGAAATAACGTTATTTGAATAATTTACCTATTCTTGAGAATATAACTAAAACAAGGTAATTAATACTTTAGAGAGTGTCAAAAGCAAAGCAGCCCCATAATAAGCACAATTTTATAAACAAATTTTATCGGAAGCGACCATTTTTGACCCCCTTCCGGTCAGGGAGTGGTCTCAGAGGTCTGATTTTGGTCATCTACTTTTTGATGCTGAACACAATGGTGAAGGTTTCATTCTAATATCTCTCACCGTTTGGCCACTACAGAGTGTGACAAAGTGTGACATCCAGCAAGCATAATACCAATAGCGGTTCCCTATGTTTTACAGGCAAGCTGTAGTCTAAGGGCGATACTGGTTGCGTATTAATGAGCACAACAGGTTTTATTTCTGCTAATATCTATATCTATCATTACTGTTTCTGTTGGCTAAAAAAAGTTCAACAATTTAGGTATTTTAAATTAGGAAAAAAGCGCAAAAGGCCATCTTTTTGGAAATTAAAAAAAGATTTAATTTTTTTTCTAAAAAAACAAAAAAACAAAAAAAAAACAACATTTAATGCTTGGCTATGATCCAAAAAATAAAGCAACTCATATTACTGAAGTTAGTTAATTATATAAAAAGTGTCTTGGTTTAAATAATTCCTTAGGAAAAAAAAACAATTCCTAAGGAATTATTTCAACGTTGGTTTCTCACGTATTTCACTAGCACTGAAGTAAAGATATTGGATTAACATATTTTTATTATCAGTAAAACAATGATGTCCACGTTCGATATCTCCATATTGGTATCCTTATAATTTGTCTCCGTTGGACTGTTATAAAATAAATAATACATCTACTATAATATATCATTATCACTTCGATACATTATAACATGAGTATAGGAACAGTATTGGAAGAGAAAAAATATAAACATAATTTTTCATTCTTTCCTTTCACCACATATCATAACTTCGGCATATAGTTAAAATAAAACAAACATACACCACTTACATTGTTTGTTTGTTTTTTTCACCCCTGTGTACAACTCTGCACAAGCTTGGACAATCTAAACACACGATAATTAAAAACAGAGTTCACAACACTTTTTCTGGTGCATTGTTGAATTCTCAATAATAAATATTCTTTTTAAATGGAGAGAGAAATTCGCCAACCGGACAATAAATATGCCTTCTC